>HG995369.1:32524469-33772721 GCA_905333075.3 Atethmia centrago
AGGAATAAGACCAGATCTTCTAAAAATTTTCTTACATTCCCCGGTGACACCGTCTCTAAGGGTGCCAGGTGGTGGCCGACACCAACTTGCTTGGGGAAGATCCGCACGCCTATGAGGAATGTAGTTTGGCTGGTCATCACTATCGTGATCCAGACAGTCTATACTCCCCATGTTGACTAATAATACAAGAAGAACAAGTAACTTCAACATTCTCAGTTTCTATAAGCAGCGTTCGTTGTGACTACTTGTGACAATGGAAGATCACTGACGATTTGTTAGTAGTGTTGCATATTTATATTCTTCTAGTATTTTTAATTTTACATCGATATATTTCACGGTCAATTCTCCAACTACAAATGTAAGTTGGTCGAGTATTACTCGTTAACATGTAAAGCCTACTTAGCTGCCATAGTTTTCCTTTTCATTTCGTTATTTATACTACTGCCATGATTTTTTTCACATAATAATATCCAAAAACAACCATTTAGCTGGCAGGGGGGGACACTTGACTCTAACAAAAAGAATAGCACTTTAAAGCTTAATATTACGCAAACGGATCCCTGAATCGAAAAATGGTTTTCACAGACCCACAATATTTTCGAATGGCCTATCGATACCCCAAACCATGGGATAGACGAGAAAAAAAATATGATCCCCACTTTACGTGCAAGGGAGGTATATATTTTTCAAGATTTATTTTAGCACATTGTCGGTGTGATTGATTTGTATACCCATGCCAAATAACAGCTTTCTAGTACTAAGAGTCTCTGGGCTAAGCCGGGGACAGACGGACGAATATAGCGAAACTATAACGTTTCCTTATTGATTATAGGACTTGCTAACGAAGGGTACCGCATCACCGTAGATAGACGAATTGTCAAAAAATCTTAGCTCTGCAGCATACGCTGCCATTAGAGGATTATATATCCAAGATAAGAATGCTTGGAAACATGCTGGTCCAGCTCCATAGGACAATCTGGAGTTTAGACTAAATCAAACTGGTTGCATTGTATTTGTATAATTTATAATTTTTATGACATTGATTTTACATTCTGTGATTACCACACACTTTATTTTTTTTTTACAAAGTTTGTAAATATTTGACCACCATGTATCTATCGCAGAATTTATTTATCTACTTACTTTTACTTCTTTTTACCTATTGTGCTATTTTATAAAAAAAAAGTGATTTAACTGATTTAGAGACAGTCCGTTTAGTATACGTAGTTTAGTTACTTTCATAGTGTAATGTCGTACGGTAATCTGTTGTAGCAAAATGACGCCATTATTCAGACAATTTTTGTTTTACAAAAAAAAAGCAATTCGTTTAATTTATAAATAAAGTCTCAGAACCTCTCTTAGAGACAAAAAAGAGATTAATATAATGACGTAGCTTCTCAGTACATTTATGAAAATCTTTTGTATGCACATACAAATATTTATTTGTATAAAAAATACAGTGATATCCATAATGTAAATACTACATACGAGTACAACAGGGCTCCAAAAATATTATTGGCTCGTTTAGATTCCAATGTATACGTTTTTATAATAAACTTCTTAGCCACATTCAAGAACCTTAGTCTTAATAAATTTAAATGTTTTATAAAACAGAAACTGTGCCAGAACGCCTTTTATACTGTTAAAGACTATATTGAGGGCAAAAAAGCTTGGGGATGAGCTGCTCCAATAAATTTACAGTGAATGTTGTTTTTTTTTTGCTAAATATTTATATCTGGGGGCACGGTAGTGCCCCCGCCAAGACGAGCCAAGCGAAGCGCAAGGGCACTACCTACCTTTTTTGAAGAGCTTCGTGGTTTTTTTGAACCCTCTGAACTTGGGTTTGGATTATAGCAGATAAACAAAATTGAAAGGATTCGATGTCAATAGTAGACTTATTAAACACATAAAGTTACAATTGCAATACAGCTCTTATACTTTAGATTTTATTGAAATCTAAAAAAACCCGATTTCGTCACTGACTCACTCACTGATGATCATCAAAATTCTTAGGGTAATTCCTGAAGTTCTAGAAAGTTTAAATTAGCTGTTTCGTTATTACAGGAACTATTATAACGGAAAGTAATGAACAGTGAATACATTTTTCACCTTACGCCCATAGGTAATAGGTAATACGGGCTGGTGTCCGCAATTACACGTCAATCAATGCGCGTATTTTGCGTACGGGGGGGAAATAAATTATTCGATCCACCCCAGCTCCTCAAGGAAGGCCAGCAACGCCTTGGTGTTACTGACCATCTCACGGAGGGTACTTGGGTTACCGAAGTACTTTTCCCTGTATGTGGCGACCACCGGGCAGTTTAGTAGCACATGTGCTGCTGTCTCGTCGTCCTTCATGCTGGCCCTGCACAGTGAACTGTCCGTGACTCCTATGACAAAGACGTCCAATGCAAATTCAAATTCAAATTCATTTATTTTGTGTACACAGGGTACATACAGAAGATGTTATAATAAATAGGATCCGAGCTGTGTCCCGCCAAAAGGCATACAAAATACGAAGGGTTTTTAAGCCAAATACATTTTAGAAATTATGTCAATTATAAATCATGTCAAAATTATAGATAAAAAATCAAATTAGATAAAGTAAAGAACCAGACTTACAAATAAATAATAATGTCACTCATTCATAATAATAAAAAAATACAAATTAACATAATCATATTCACATTAACATAAAAACAAATTATATTTATTTAGAGAGGTGTTTGTTAAATGACCCGTGGCCTGTTATAGTTGCTGTAACAGTGCGCAGCTGTAGTTTAGTTAGTTGGAGATCCCGTTTCGTGAGGCGACCATCAATTGTAGGGAGTGCTTCCTTGGCCTGCCTGCACTAACCTTGGTCCGACCATAGTTTGAGATGTTTATCTCTGGTGCGTTTCCTTACCAGAGTGCGTAAGTACCCGAAGGGGAGTGGGACGATGGGTTCAGGTCCCACTGATGCCATGCACGACCCCCTTCTGGCAAGTTCATCGGCTGCATTGTTGCCTAGCGAACCGCTGTGTCCTTTAATCCATTGAATGGTTATGTTGTTGAGGCTACCCACCTGGTTGAGGCGCTGGTGGCACTCGTATATTAGCCCAGAATCAACTGTTTGACTGCTTGGCGCTTGCAGAACAGCCATGCTGTCTGAGATTATACGGATTGAGTGATCCTTAACTTCCGTGGTCATGATGGCTGAGGCGGCCAGAGAAATACCTAAGCACTCGGCCTAGAACACTGTGTTATGAACCCCCAATGGTGTTGGTATGCGTATGTTGAAGTCCTCCGAGAAGATTCCAGCACCTGTGCCACTACTGGATTTTGTATTTTTTATCAGAGATAAATTGTTTGGGTACCTGGTCATTTATTGCTTTCGTAATGGGAACTCTTTATTGAGTCCCTCAAGCAGCGCGGTGTGTAGTGTGTCTCTTTTGCCCCAGAGATTCAATGCATTTAGGCGTACTGCCGCCATCGTCGCTTCCTACTGTAAGAACAGGTGGAGCGGCGGCAGTCCCAGCATGGCTTCAACTGCTACAGTCGGAGTTGTCCTCATGCAGCCCGTGGTCGCCTTGCAGACAAGTCTTTGCATGCGTTGTAGTTTATTGGAGGCTGTGACTAGCTTGGTGTGGGGCCACCAGACCACGGCCCCTTAGGTGATCATGGGGCAGATTACCTTATGCCCATGTGAATGTAGTAAATTGGCCAAGCCACAAATTTTGACTAAGGTGTAGAGTTTGTGAAGTTAGGGCTTGTAGAGTTAGAAGCTTGGCTCTACATGAGATTTGATAAGAGATGGCCGACACTTTGCGCAAAAGAGACGCGCAGCGCTTCCGCATGGTCGCATGAAAACAGTCCATGCGCGCCCATACGAATATACCCGAAGCGCTGCAGTAGCGACGTACACCCAAAATTGCTTTGAAAGCGTTGTTAAATTTAATGCGGAGGGTGCTGTAGCTTTTCTTCGTGTAATTAGCCCACAGGCTGCAGGTCGTGCAATATGGTCGAAAAAGAGTTATTTTCACGCCCAGCATATTAGCTCTTATAGATAAAACCCTCCGCTCCCGTTCCAAGTCAGCAAGATCCTTGAGGACAGCCGGGACTATAATGATGTCCTCAGTATTTAAACTGATTCGCCCTGTCTGAGGGTACATTATTTAGACGTATTAGGTGGTACATAGTCGGGGCATATAGCACCACTGGCCTCAAATACCATGTACTGACTTTTCTAAATATGATGAACAAGTCCATGTTTAACAGCGTAATTCTTACATGTCGCTATCAACTTCCTTAGGCCACAAATCGACGCGCCCAGCAGAACTATATCGTTTGCATAGCTTAAATTGTTGATACAATACGTTAATCACCGCGTCCGTTTATCATTTAGAAGCGGAAAAAACTTGTTATTTGTGTGGGGGGGACCCTTTATTTTTTTCCTTTATTTTATTTTTATTTGTTATAGCAGCTATAGAAATACACATTCTGTGAAAATTTCAAATGCATACCTTAACGCTTCATGATGTGCAGCTTGCTGACTGGCAGACGGATGGACGGACAATGGGGGCTTAGTAATGGGATTCCGTTTGGCACCCTTCGGGTACGGGGCCCCTAAACAGAACGGGAACCCTAAAAAGGGAAATTAACAAGTCGCCGCGAGTCAATGTGACCGAAGTCGCGGGACAACGCCGGTACGATGCACGAGCTCATGACCAGCCACAGCACAGCGTAATTTCCTTAGCTTGAAGTCGATTAGACACACCCTAACGGAACAATTAGATACATCAGACTCTGGTTAATTGATTTGGGCTAGTTCCAGCCACAAGGAAAATAAAAATATTCGTGACGAAATCATTACCTGCCACTGAAAGTAACAAAATATAAAAAAAATATTGGTGTTGCCAACTGATTTATCATATTACTTTTTATAAATATGTGAACACTGCCTATTCAATAATCAGTCATCCAGTGAACTTAATAAAAAGGCTCAAGAACGCAAAAAAAAAAAAATAATTACTCGTGTTGGTTTTCATGGTAATCGTGAGTGAAATCAAATGAACAGTGAGTACGGTGATAATGTGGTTAAACCTCACCATTAAAAAAAAATCTGACACAATTCTGTGACAGTCTATAGTTAAACACTCATACATTTAAATCATAAACTATTTTAAATTCTACACAGATAAAAACTCAAAATAAAATTATCAGTAATTAAAAACTCAACTACTCATAAAAAATGCCAAAAAATGTCAGAATCCAACATGGATTGAAGAGCGTTGGTGAGCTCAATCCCCCTTGCCTCACCCCGCACTCCGACCTGTACGCGTCCGACAGAGCTCCCGACCATTTAACATTATTGAACTGGTTCCTTTACCAGTGCTGGAAGATTTTAACAACTTCAGGCGCAACTTGCCTATCGAGCCACTTTTTCCACAGCACTTTATACAAAACCAGGGCAAACGCTCTGGACAGATCGAGGAAGCAGGTGTAAACAAGCGTGCTCCGATCCGTGTAATATCTGACAGCATGTTTTAAACTCAGTATAGCACTATCTGTGGACAGTTTGGGCCTGAACCCAAACTGGTTATCGTGCATAGTTATTGTATTGTTTAACTGAGCATTAAGGATGCTGTCAAACAATAAATGATAAGGACCTTCGCAATTACTGTCACTATTGACAATGGGATCGGAATAGGGGATGGGAATGGGGTGTCTGTAATTGTTTTTATCTGATATATCACCTGTTTTATATTTAACAATTATTACTATGACCGTCCTCATCAGTTCATCCGGCAAGTACGAATGGCGAAGGCAGAACGTGAATAGCATGGCCAAAACACGTGGCAGGTGGGGGACCTGCATGCTGTACGTGGTCGATGCTGAGTCCGTTATGTCCTAGAGACTTATTCCCAGGTCATACACTCTATGGTATTCGCTATGTCCGTAGCTGCAAACTTAACTCTTGGTTCCAGGACAGTACACTGTAACTCAGCATCGACCACCTCAGAGGGTGGAATACTGCTTGCTTCGACACAAAACTGGGATTTAAAACATTGGTAATATCACTTTCAGCAGACACGCTATCGACGCTCACCGGCAAACCAGGCCCAAGGTTGTGCTTTTTTGTAGACTGTAGAGAGCCCCGAAATTCTTTTTTAGTGTGCAACTCGGCTAGGATGTCCATCTGGATTTGGTCTTGGTGATTCTGGCACCACCTTAATTTGGATTTAAAGATCTTACGAGTGCCACACATTTCCTCATAAATCACGCCAGATGTAGGTTTGCCACAATTAAGCCACTCATTAAACTTAAACCTAGCGTACGACTGAGCCTCGCTGACGTGCTTATTCCAACCCACCCCGCGCTTCAGCCTCCTACCAATGACTCGTGTCTCCCTGCTAACAATGGCGGCTTCCCCTAGAGCGGATACCACATCCTGATACAGGCAATCAATTATTAGATTGTGGTCCGAATCACTACGCATGCGATCACAACAATTGGACAACACGCGACGGACGTCAATATTTTAAATCGCCGATGACATTATTGCCTGTAGGTGTAGATAGCATCTGAGTTTCATCATCCCCACACAACTAAGTTATCGTAGGATATAATCTGTTTTACTTTCGGTCCAATTATAGGTATTGAGATCGCATTCACGTAATATATATCATTCTTAACGCTAACACTACGAACAGTTTTCAGAGACAATTCTGTACAGTCAATGATCAAACCATCACCTAGCCCGTTATAGTCACTGTTTATATGTTCGACGTCAATCCCAGCCTATCTACATCAACGCATGAAAAGTTATTATCACTACAGTAGTTCAACAAGTCCGTAAAAAATAGTCCATGCGGATGTGCGTTAAAGTCACCAAGACAATAAACTGCCTCCACATCACTAGTGTCCACGATCGCACTTTTTCACACGAATTCCGGCAGATTACTCACTGCATCCGTGGGTATCTAAACACTCATCATAATGAAAGTCACTCTTGAGTACTCTCGGAACGACCGACACATCACTGAATGCACTTTTTCGCCATAGCAGAGCCACCACTCCATAAGCTGTCAACGGCCTACGTCCCCGTGCTGCTGAAGTCACCATGGATGGTGCTCAGGAACGGCAGCTCCTCCGGTAGCAGCCAGCACTCCTGAAGCGCTATTGTGTCGCACGTTGCGCAAAGTTTACGAACGCCCCAATAGAACGCTTACAATTAAAGCTGGCAAATCGTAACAAACTATTATCAGTTATTATTGTTATTTACAAAGCTGAGTGGGCAAATATAAGAGATCCCTTTGCTCACAAGCATGGTGATAGGATAATTTACCGACGAAGCTTCGGCTTTATACTTACCGGGAAAAAAATGCTAGAGACACAATCTGTAGAGTGTATTGTGAAATATACTCCTTGTAAATCTAAATTGCATTTATATTTTTTTTTACTCAGACCTCATCATAACCCAAAAATATTTCCCACCGAACCCATAAAATGTAAAAGAGTTGGGGTCTTTGGTACTTTGGATTTGGGGTCTCTGCCCAAAGTACCAAAGACCCCAACTTTTTTACATTGTTATGTTTATGTAGGTATGTGTTTTGCCACCGACTTTCAGTTGTTTTTCACTCTATAGTGTTTTTTTTTTAAAGTCTGTTGTTTTTTATGTTTTTTTATTTTATAATTTATAGCTGTGGTACCTGCCCCACACCAATTTGTATACCACTACATGCTATGTAAATAACGGTCACACGAAGTTTTACAACATCATCAACATACACTAAGTGGATGAATCAAAAACTCCACAAGCAAAGTTTATAGCTGTGGTACCTACCCCACACCAATTTGTATACCACTACATGCTATGTAAATAACGGTCACACGAAGTTTTACAACATCATCAACATACACTAAGTGGATGAATCAAAAACTCCACAAGCAAAGTTCTATATTACTAGTGTGTAAGATAGCGATGGATGCTGAGATTTTGTGTTTGTTTATTTTGTGTTTGTTTATTTTGTGTTTGTTTATTTTCAGCACAAAATAGTCTAAACAGTTTTCATTCATGGCAGGTATACCAGGAATAAAAACTGTTTAGACCATTTTTACTTGTATTTTCAATTTTTTACTTGTACATTCTGTACAGGGATAGCGTTTCAAAGTTCAAAGTTCTGTTTCTGTGTTAATAAGAAGATTCTATATCTTTAGTTTTCGGGTGGGAAATCATCAAATAACTTCACCCGCTCTTGTGTCAGACTCTTACCGACTAAAACCCACCCGTATTCCTTCCGTTGCCTGTGTTGCCAGGGGCCTCGGTAACCTTTTGGTACCTTCCCGCGACCCCGGCAAGCATCGGCCCTAGTGGACCCCTACGCTTGTGCTGACGACATCTCTTTAAGGCGCGCGTGGAATAAAACAGTGTCTTCCGGGCGATCCACACAGTGGTGACACCCGGGCGTTTCGTCCCGCCTTATCCGACACAGGAACCTTCCGAAGCTGCCGTGTCCGGTGAGGACATATTTTTAGGTTATTTAAATGTCTCCTGCTATAATAATATTTTTTGAGTTTGTGGAGTATCTAGATGGGAACTTAAGGAATTGACAAAGGCCTCAGTGTTTATGTTTGAAGGGGATCTATAAATGCATAATACCATATTATTCAGTTGTGTCCCAGCTGCAAACAAGACGCCTGAGATAATTATTATTTCCTTAACTTTAGATTATGTTTTACATAGACAACTACCCGACCGTTTTGGTTCAACTGGTGGACGTATAATTATTAAGATGAGGCATAATTTTTCCAGGAGTTAGTCGACATGCAGTTAGTATAATAACATCAGATTCGCACTTAAACTTCAAAATATTAAGTATGAAATCGTCAAAGTATCAAGAAATACTCCTTAAATTTTGAGCGACAACAGTAAAGTCATTTCTTTTTAGAATTCCGTAGTAAACAAAGAACCCTTATAGTTTCGCCATGTCCGTCTGCCTGTCTGTGTGTCTGCCCCCGCAGTAGCTCAGAGATGCTTAGGACTAGAAAGCTGTAATTTGGCTTAGGTATACATATTAATCACGCCGACAAAGTGCTGAAATAAAATCTTGAAAACATTTTTTTTTAGGTTACCTCCCTTGCACGTAATGTGGTGATGGTATTTTTTTTCTCGTCTTCCCTATGTTGTGAGGTATCGTTGGGTAGGCTGTTCAAAAATAGTAGGGGGCTGTAAACGCCACTTTTCGATTAAACGATCTGCTTGCGTAATATTAAGCATTAAAGTGTAAAGCTTTATTTTTTAATTTTGGAGACTAGTTTGACAGGTCCAAATGTCAAACTCCATATTGAAGATTAAAATAGAGTCAAATGTGTCAACCATCCCCCCCCCCCCCCCAGCTAAATGGTTGTTTACAGAGATGTGAAAAAAATCATTCCAGTAGTACAATAATGAAATTAAAAGGAAAACTATCATAGGTAGGTGGGCTTTACAAGTAAACGAGTAATAGTCGACCAACTTAAATTTACAGTTGGTGAATTGATCGTGACATATATCGATGTATGGGAGAACATGTTTTCAACTACAATGTTAAGTTTGTTTTTGCGATAAATTCATCCCAACTTCCCAACTACGGAACCCTTCATTTTTCGTAGTCCGACACGCACTTGGCCGGTTTTTTTTTATATTTATGTGTTTAACTAACTCCAAACAGTCACATTCAATACTGCGCGTAATTTCAATTATATCTATCTCATTAAGGGTTTGCAATGAGTCACCCATTAAATACATTTATCGATAGAAAGGACGTGTCATCAAGTTGTGTTATGGTTAATATAAAAGTATTATGGTTTTTTTCAGTTTTATACATAATTTGGAACCGTTTTTTTATAGTGTATTTAAGTGTGGAATTAATGTTGCTGGTATATTTTTGAGTAAGTATAAGTAAGTGGATATGTATTGTGCGTGCAACTAAATAGTTATCGTAATTAATATAATATATGCAGAATAATTTTGTAGTAACGAATGAACAAAGTATGTAATATGTTTGTGAGTGGTTATCGTTTTTTATGATATAAAGAAAAAGTGTATACGCAAACAAAGACTAAAGTTTGAGGAAAAATTACATTGTAACAAACGGCTTATTAATTATCTCACTGTTCTTCGCTCATGTTCTATGTGTCTTTTATATCGTGTTTTGTCAAAATGCAGTCCAGGTTTTATGCATGAAACATAGCCATTTCAATCAGGTCTTCTTTAAATTCATTTGCTCTTCTAGGTACATTCTTTATTACAAAATTGGTTCTGATTGCTGATTTGCATCATTTCAAATTTATCCTTTGATGCAATGTTTGTGTTATCTAGCCTGACTTTCTCGTTGCTCAATTTTCTTTCCAAAGTCTTCATTTTGGGCAGTATGATAAGCAATTGGGCTCTTTATTTTGCTATTAGATTTCTGGATTTCGTTTAGAGTAGTAGCTAAGTCTCTTGTCCATGTTTTTCGGAGAAGAGGCCCAGCATCTTCCTAATCTCTTCCTTGAACTCCCTTACTGCTTTTCAAGAGAGTCTTCCATGTTGTCTAGGCTTCTCTTCAACCACTGGAACACATAGTTTGGGGTGTATTTAGCTCCGACTGGTTAGCATCCGTTTCCGATAGCGACTTGTTAATTCTTGGCTCCATAGGTATATATATATATATACCAGGAATATAAAGATGTAATTAGCGCTGCTTAGTGAGTGACCGGGGCAGGCGAGGAGCGTGAGCCCAGTTGCGTGATATAAACCAAGATGGCGAACGTGCGTTAGCGCACGGGGGCGAATTAGCTACGGTGAACCAGGTACTGGGCGCACACGTACAAAGCTGACGTAGGTAGCGTTTGACAACGCAGTACCGATATCTCCACAATATTCTGAACTCCTATTTCTTAAACTAAATTTAAATAGAAAATTTTTTTTGGATAATATTTATCAATAAAAACGACAGGAAAAAGATGTAATACAATAATGATTTATTTAACTACCAAATAAATGTTTCGTTTTAGCTTAATCCATAATAGGTACGAATAAGCCAATCAAGATAATAAGATGACATGATGGGATACGCGGCCACCCCAGCCTGAATGTTTTACATAATTATCTTAAATTCTACATTACTTATAATAAAATGTTAGGTATTTGTAATATTGCAAGTATGTGTAAATAACGTCACGATTATTCGTGCTCTCACTAAGCCCACTCACAAATATACAAACAATCCGTACAAATTGTCAGCCATCCAGTGAAATTAAAAAAGCTTAATGACGGAAAGTGTTCAAATTACTCATTTTCCTGGTTCTATTTATATACAAGGGTGAAATTAAATGCCAGAAAGACCGTGACGCAGAAGGAAGTGACTTTATTCCAAGACGAAACTAATATAGACGAGGTGCAGACTCAGATGTATTCAAAGCAGGCTGGCCTCCCGGCACGGAAAGACATGCTACCACTAGCCAATGCATCGGAATCGTGAGACGACCAAAAGCTGATCTGGATCAATTTGTGGTAGGCTGTCCCTGGAGAGAGATATGGATAAGAGATGCCAGAAGTGTATCTTGAAATTATAATCTGTTAGGTACTAAATAACATTACTGATCTTCATAGAGCCAAATTCAGGGCAATTTTTGAAGAATTGCGTCCCTCTTCATTTATCAAAAACGAGAAATTCCAAGATTCGGATTGGTTTGAACCCAGATAACTGATAGTTCAATTTCTTTGTTTGTATATGTTCCAATAGCACTGAAGCAAGATGCAGATCCAGATGTATTCAAAACAGGCTGTCCTCCCGGCACGGAAAGACATGCTACCACTGGTGAATGCGTTGTAATAGTACTCAGACGTTTAGCAAGTTCCAGATAAGTCTATGGCAAATAATGGAAAAGACGTGACGAATTGAAGAGTATCTGTAAAAATATAATAAATTGCATTTGTAAAATATACATCTTCATCACAAATCTTCATTATTATAACCCACGCCTTCAGTGTTGAGATAAACGTGTTAGACTCCTGTAAATGAACAAAACCTCCGCTTACTCCTTCGGGGTAGTAGTATCGAGTTTATAATATGGGTATAATAATGGAGAATAACCTGAAGCATTTTAATCGCCACAAAGTTCTCTAATAAAATCATATTTTCTTACTTGTAAAATGCCAAAGAATCCCGGCGTTCCGCCCAGTCAAACTATAATCATCATTGAGAATCTAATCAAAGATCCCTCACCGGGGATTAAACACTTCAGAGGCATTAAAGTTTTAACTTGTCTATACAGGATGCCATCCGATGTCCGTCGTTTATTTTGACGCTAATTCGCTACGACAAGCTTACTACTATACTGCTGGAAACTCTTAATTTGAATGGAGTAAATGCGAAATTTCTTTGGCATTTTTGTCGTTTATGTTTGTAGCGAACCAGTACGACTACGACCCGTTGGGATACATACAGCAGGCTTATGGCGGATCTGTGTGGATTACTGGCGGCTGCGTTATCCGTTTCCTTAGGAAGGCTCAATCAATGTACCCTCTAGACTGTGATGCATGGATGGGCTTTTGTTTTGGACGATATGGGTAGGCTAGACGCAAAATTTCTTTTGTTGAATAATTTATTCCATGTTAAAAGTTTGAATATACTGAAACACAACAATGCTGCTTAAAACTGTAGCTCAGAGCCTTTAAACCTGCATTACTTTAACTTGCAACCTCCGTGAGTCCGATAAACGTTGGTGGCATAATTACGACACAAATATTAATTTGTATTTAGAATAGAAGAAAATCAGTAGGAGTAGAGTACCTCTCTTGTTCACAGGAGCTCTGTTGTTATTACCCAAGTATTAAAAATGTTTTAGCGATAAGACCGCCCATTGTGTCACCCCTTGTAAAATTTCAACATTTGTATCTGTAATTTTTATGGTGTACATAATAAAGAGTATTCTATCTATCTATCTATCTACGAACAGCCTTTCATCATAGGTCAACTAATACATTAGAGGACCTCCACAAATTCCTATCACGTACCAAACTCAAAATAGCAAAGGTAACACAAACGCTTAGCAAAGCGACTCGTTAAACGTTAAAGCCGAGAGCAGACCAGCGCGTCGCTCGCAAACATCGCGTTTGTTTCGTTGGCATAATTAACAATTAGGTAATTCGAGCTCAAAGTTGGCTGTAGTGTAGTTGTCGCGAGCATGCCTGTGCCAAACTCGGCCGAGGACACAATGTTTTACGTAATTTCCCACGGGGAACTTATACTTATGCTAATACGATTTAATTTTCAAGTTTTGTGATGAGATGATGTAATGTAATGCGATGAGATAATTTTATAACAGGTGAATTTTGAACTGTGTACGTGGTATACTTAAAATATTGGTAAGTATATATACCTTAACATACATGATATGTTTGACAAGCCTTAAAAAATAAAAAGGAATTATTACCCATTTTACCCATACCAAAACCAAAGGACAGAAGAATTTGTTTTAAAATAAAACACACAAAAAAATTATTTAGCTTTATTTTTTAAAATTTCCCTTTTTGGGATTATTAAGCTTACTCACTTTTGTGTGTCTACTATTTATATTTCATATTCAAGAACTAATTACTTCCATAGTCGAATAGTTTTTTGAACCTAGAAGATTTACAGGTTAAGCCAAAACATGCATTCGAAGTCGGTTCTCGATAAGGTCACGAGTTCAAACTGTAGGAAACCCATTTCCTGAACAAGCATGCTTAATACACTTTAAAACAGTTTACCAATAAGATTAACAGTAACTAGTACTTCCTAAATGAGCTTCTTCACGAAAAGATCTATTACTAGAGAATAATTGGCGAACCAGGAATAATAGATTATATTTCCTAAACGTATTTGGACAGCCCCATCCTAATTCCAGTCGTACAAACGGTCATTCCATTCACATAAACAAACACGAGCGTCTTCAATGAAGCCATCGCTCAGTTTAATTAGCATACGTACCTATGCTTATGTTACCTACTAACCTACTGTAGTTTGGTGTTGTACTAAACTAACACTGCAGTACATGTGCCCCTTTTTATACACGAGTACATGCGTGGCCACTATATGAGGCCACTTTAAAATGTCAATAAATAGTATATTACTAATTATTTGATTAAAACAATAAGTAGAACGAGAACAGTGGTGGCCCAGTGGTAACGGCCGCGACTTACAAGTTGTAGATCGTAGGTTCGAACCCAGACAGGCACTGATCCCTCGAATTTTCGGCCTATTTCGATATTACCTACATTGAGCAAAATCTTTGAAAAAATAATTTTAAAACAAATGTTAGGACATTTCAGTTCATGTAATTTATTTCATCTGAAACAGTTTGGTTTTACGAAGGGTCGTTCAACTACAGACGCGGGCGTGGAATTGCTGAAGAGCATTTTCGAGGCTTGGGAGGAGTCGCAGGATGCTCTTGGCATTTTCTGCGACTTGTCTAAGGCCTTCGATTGCGTCCATCATGATACTCTCATCAGGAAACTGCACCACTATGGTATGAGGGACAGGGCTCTCGACCTTCTGACTTCCTATCTTAATAATAGAATTCAGAGGGTTGATATAAATGGCAAGAGATCTGCAGGATCTGCGGTCACTATGGGCGTTCCGCAGGGTTCAATTCTAGGTCCATTCTTGTTTCTAATCTATATAAATGACTTACCTTATCACATAAGGGATAATCACAAGATTGTATTGTTCGCAGATGACACTTCCCTCATTTTTAAAATTAAACGACTGCTGGTCAACTTTGAACATGTTAACGATGCACTCTCTAAAGTTGTCCATTGGTTTAATGTAAATAATCTTCTCCTGAACGAAAAAAAGACTAAACTTATTAAATTTTCAACGCCAAATGTCAGGCAGCTAACTACCAATGTTCAACTTAATGGAATAGAGTTGGACCCTGTTGAGTCGACAGTTTTTCTTGGAATAACTATTGACGCTAAATTACGCCCACGAATGAACAAAGTATGTAATTATGTTTGTGAGTGGTTATTGTTTTTATGATATAAAGAAAAAGTGTATACGCAAACAAAGAGAAAAGTTTGAGGAAAAATTACATTGTAACAAACGGCTTATTAATTATCTCACTGTTCTTCGGTCATGTTCTATGTGTCTTTTATATCGTGTTTTTTCAAAATGCAGTCCAGGTTTTATGCATGAAACATAGCCATTTCAATCAGGTCTTCTTTAAATTCATTTGCTCTTCTAGGTACATTCTTTATTACAAAATTGGTTCTGATTGCTGATTTGCATCATTTCAAATTTATCCTTTGATGCAATGTTTGTGTTATCTAGCCTGCCTTTCTCGTTGCTCAAGTTTCTTTCCAAAGTCTTCATTTTGGGCAGTATGATAAGCAATTGGGCTCTTTATTTTGCTATTAGATTTCTGGATTTCGTTTAGAGTAGTAGCTGAGTCTCTTGTCCATGTTTTTCGGAGAAGAGGCCCAGCATCTTTCTAATCTCTTCCTTGAACTCCCTTACTGCTTTTCAAGAGAGTCTTCCATGTTGTTTAGGCTTCTCTTCAACCACTGGAACACATAGTTTGTGTGTATTTAGCTCCGACTGGTTAGCATCCGTTTCCGATAGCGACTTGTTAATTCTTGGCTCCATAGAATATAAAGATGTAATTAGCGCTGCATAATGAGTGATCGGGACAGGCGAGGAGCGTGAGCCCAGTTGCGTGATATAAACCAAGATGGCGAACGTGCGTTAGCGCACGGGGGCGAATTAGCTACGGTGAACCAGGTACTGGGCGCACACGTACAACGCTGATGTAGGTAGCGTTTGACAACGCAGTACCGATATCTCCACAACGTTCTGAACTCCTATTTCTTAAACTAAATTTAAATAGAAAACTTTTTTTGAATAATATTTATCAATAAAAACGACAGGAAAAAGATGTAATACAATAATGATTTATTTAACTACCAAATAAATGTTTCGTTTTAGCTTAATCTATAATAGGTACGAATAAGCCAATCAAGATAATAAGATGACATGATGGGATACGCGGCCACCCCAGCCTGAATGTTTTACATAATTATCTTAAATTCTACATTGAATTGAACACAGAAGAGGGTTCCCGTTGGCAAAAAACTATATTTTTTTCAACGTTAAAATGCATTTTAAAGTTTCATCCCGATTGCCCCTGCATCACGTGCATTCACCCCGTTTTACGGTACGTTTTACGTTTTTACGGTGCCATTAGCACTTGAGTACCTACGTGTGCCTACAATAGTAGGCCAGGGTAACTCTTTTTGTAATAACTTAGTTCAGCGCGCTAGAAACTAGCGATTCCAGGGAAGCCTCATCTGATTTATTTGTCAGAACCTCAGTACCCCGCACAAACCCCGCGCGTACGCACCTGTGAGCAATTTGGCACCAAAAGCGCGTGCCTACTAAAATAGTCCGCGCTTGTATTGGTGTAACAAAATCACGTATATTTATTTATTTAACCATTTATGTTCATACATATTATTTAAAGAGACAATAAGAAAAGAACAGATAAATACGTACACAGGTGATGCTTATTTCTAAATATATCTCTTCTAGCATACCTGCGATAGGAAAGTAGACTTAAAAGAGCTGCAGACACCGTTTGTAAGAGTAGAAGAGAAAATAAAATAATTAAAATCAAAACCAATCCACTTAATTCCGCAAAATTTCTAGTATTATTTTACCGGCTTTCATATCCTCGGTCCACAGCACTGAGAAATTAATGTAAACAATTGATGTAAACAATATTTTGTAACCATAATACGTTGATTTAAAAGAGTGTCCGTGGAGTTTCTTGCCCGTTCTTCTCCATAGGTACCTACTACGCTTTGGAATGGGCAACTAGCTTCATCTTTCTGACTGACTGACCGAACCCTTGACAATTCAAAAGTGCCTGTAATTGGTTTATTTGAAATAAATGCTTTGAGTTTGAGTTTAATCAGGAAAATACTAGCCTCCACACTGATTGATTTTGATGTGCCGTTTTTACCTAAGCTATGGATGTCTGGAGACTCGCTTGCCCAAACACAAACCTACCCGATAATTCATCTTCCCAGAGCCGGTAGCATGAGTCGCTCTGCAGAGTAGTACAGAATAGTTTACTCAACACGTCTGCTACTTCTACTGTGGAACGTGCGCGCCTGCTGGCTATAGGTAAATGGGAGTCGGATTTGTGGCTTCATGCACTACCATCATCGAAGTTAGGCACTTTGTTCGACGACACTGCTTTCTGCCTCGCTGCTTCCCTAAGACTAAGAGCTTCTTGTTGTTTTCTTCGCTGTCACTGTGGCGAAGTTGTCAACAGTCTCGGACACCACGGCCTGTTTTGCAGCCGAAGTTTGGGTCGCTTAGCGCGGCACACGAACATTACCAACATCATCCGATCAGATCTTGTTACCGTCGGCGTTCCAGCTGTACTAGAACCCAATGGCCTGGCACCCAATGATGGCAAGAGACCAAACGGCATATCTTTATTTCCATGGAAGGTGGGTAGGCTTTTAGTGTGCCATTCACATTAATTACAATCGAGGAAAATGTATTCTAACTGTATTGTAGACCTGCCTGATCTAGGTGTATGAAAACCTGTGTAATGTAGACCTGCCTGAATTAGGTAAATGATAAATGATTTATTTTCTGTAAGTAGGTTTGTACAAACACTTTAACACGTCAATCATATTTTTAAAATAAAGCTAGATGAGGTCGGCGTTTCCTATCTGACTACTCTGAGAAGAAAGGCCGAAACAAACTCAGAGGTCTCAGTCTCCTTTAAAGTCCAGACATAATCTTGGTCAGATCATGTAAAGGCCATGTAAATTGGTGTCTGAAATGGTCCTTTTGAGGAAAGAACCACACAGATTGAGTGGTCCTGTCCAGTCAGTGCACACATTTGTCAGTAATCGTGCAGCTTAACTCAGTACTTAAGGAGCTCAACGATTCGACGAACAATACCAAACAAAGAACATTTGGGTAGGCCGCATAAATTACTCAAACTGCCAGACCATGATTAATAGGTATTGGTCCATTAGGTATGGGTCCAATTATATACAATAAAATTCCTGATAGCATTAAAAGTGAAAATTTGCACAACTTTAAAAGGAAATTAAAGATTTTTTTTAATTGAAAAATGTTATTATTCAATCACCGAATATTTGAATGACATGCAGTTATAAAATGAGCAGTTTTAAAGGTTGCTACTTTTCTTCCATTTAGATTTCCTACACACCAGCTTTTTAAGGGATGTAAGGTGCTAACAGTACGTTAATTATTTGTTTTGAATGTAGATTTATTCCAACACACTGAACTTTATTTTAACCCAGTACCTTCAGATAAGAGAAGAAAAGATTTGGTTTGTGCTAACTCTCAGACTAAACATGCTTTTGCTAATCGATTTTATCTATTTTTAGGACCCTACTTGTACACGTTTAACAGAGTGCTAAAGATTTATATTTTAAGATAAAATAGGTGTAATTTACTAGTACGGGAATATTTGGCAAAACTCAATTATGCAGACACGGAAAAACTACTAGAAATATTAAAATATAGTTTCTATCAACCACTCTAATATAAGTCCCTTCCTTTACCTAATTTATAATAGTCTCCATTCTATCGACTTTAATAATATTCGTTAATTTATTTAAACATAATGTACTTCATAATCTAGTTTTAAAATAATATACCCAAATAGTTACTCTTAAAATCATTGAAAATATTATATTTTCTTTTTAATACATTTATTGTTGTCTATTTTTTAATGTTTGATGTAAATTGATGGCCTGAAACACAGGTTTTCATACACCTCGTATCCATAATATAAATACTAGGAACAAACATAAATTTATTGTACCTACAACAAGGCTCAAGAAAATAGGTGGCTCATTCAGATGTCAATGTATACGTTTTTATAATAAACTTCCAAGCCACGTTCAAGATCTAAGCCTTAATAAATTCAAATCATTTATTAAAAGTAAGTTGTGCCAGAAAGCCTTTTATACCGTTAAAGATTATATTGAGGACAAAATGGCTTGGGATTAAGCTGCTACAATTATTGCATACTGAAACTTTTATTTTATTTATATATATACACTTTTGAGATTTAATAATTATTCAAAACACAATGACATATTTACTTTGTGGAGTTCAATATATTGTGTGGAATTTAATATTTACTTGTAAAGTATTATATTATTTTCAATTATTGTGAATGTGAAGCCTATGTGGGTCATTGTTGTTTTTTTCTTCTCATTTAGTATTAGGCTTCTCAAGCTTCTCTATTGTCGAATCTAAAAGTTTAAAGAATCTATTACAGTTTTCAGACTCAGATTCAGATTCATTTATTGATTGTAAAACATAGTTACATTGTAAGTTCTTATTTGGTAATACATTGAGGGCGCTATGTTTTGCCTCTAGGGCGTACAAAAGTAGTAATTCCATGCACAAGAAATTGATATTATTATAGATATATGAACCACAAATAAACAAGTAAATAAATTAGATCATCTATCGCATTAAGAACGTTCACTCACACTGAACAATTTCAATTAGATAATTAAATAAATTATTTGTAGTGAGGAAAATAAATAATAAAAAATGTCAACAATTATTGTAATAAAATTAAAATTGTCAGCACTTACTTATTTAGAATGTTAAAGAAATTGAATGTCATAAATTAAAATTATAGTGACATTTAATTTTAATTTATGACATTCAATTTCAATATATATAAGGATCAATAATTGTTACCTAAGAATTGTCAGAAATTTTATAACTGCATGTCATTCAAATATTCGGTGATTGAATAATAACATTTTTCAATTAAAAAAAATCTTTAATTTCCTTTTAAAGTTGTGCAAATTTTCACTTTTAATGCTATCAGGAATTTTATTGTATATAATTGGACCCATACCTAATGGACCAATACCTATTAATCATGGTCTGGCAGTTTGAGTAATTTATGCGGCCTACCCAAATGTTCTTTGTTTGGTATTGTTCGTCGAATCGTTGAGCTCCTTAAGTACTGAGTTAAGCTGCACGATTACTGACAAATGTGTGCACTGACTGGACAGGACCACTCAATCTGTGTGGTTCTTTCCTCAAAAGGACCATTTCAGACACCAATTTACATGGCCTTTACATGATCTGACCAAGATTATGTCTGGACTTTAAAGGAGACTGAGACCTCTGAGTTTGTTTCGGCCTTTCTTCTCAGAGTAGTCAGATAGGAAACGCCGACCTCATCTAGCTTTATTTTAAAAATATGATTGACGTGTTAAAGTGTTTGTACAAACCTACTTACAGAAAATAAATCATTTATCATTTACCTAATTCAGGCAGGTCTACATTACACAGGTTTTCATACACCTAGATCAGGCAGGTCTACAATACAGTTAGAATACATTTTCCTCGATTGTAATTAATGTGAATGGCACACTAAAAGCCTACCCACCTTCCATGGAAATAAAGATATGCCGTTTGGTCTCTTGCCATCATTGGGTGCCAGGCCATTGGGTTCTAGTACAGCTGGAACACCGACGGTAACAAGATCTGATCGGATGATGTTGGTAATGTTCGTGTGCCGCGCTAAGCGACCCAAACTTCGGCTGCAAAACAGGCCGTGGTGTCCGAGACTGTTGACAACTTCGCCACAGTGACAGCGAAGAGAACAACAAGAAGCTCTTAGTCTTAGGGAAGCAGCGAGACGGAAAGTAGTGTCGTTGAACAAAGTGCCTAACTTTGATGATGGTAGTGCATGAAGCCACAAATCCGACTCCCATTTACCTATAGCCAGCAGGCGCACACGTTCCACAGTAGAAGTAGCAGACGTGTTGAGTAAACTATTCAGTACTACTCTGCAGAGCGACTCATGCTACCGGCTCTGGGAAGATGGATTAACGGGTAGGTTTGTGTTTGGGCAAGCGAGTCTAGCCTAGGTAAAAACGGCACATCAAAATCAATCAGTGTGGAGGCTAGTATTTTCCTGATTAAACTCAAACTCAAACTCAAAGCATTTATTTCAAATAAACCAATTACAGGCACTTTTGAATTGTCAAGGGTTCGGTCAGTCAGTCAGAAAGATGAAGCTAGTTGCCCATTCCAAAGCGTAGTAGGTACCTATGGAGAAGAAAGAAATTTCCACGGACCCTCTTTTAAATCAACGTATTATGGTTACAAAATATTGTTTACATCAATTGTTTACATTAATTTCTCAGTGCTGTGGACCGAGGATATGAAAGCCGGTAAAATAATACTAGAAATTTTGCGGAATTAAGTGGATTGGTTTTGATTTTAATTATTTTATTTTCTCTTCTACTCTTACAAACGGTGTCTGCAGCTCTTTTAAGTCTACTTTCCTATCGCAGGTATGCTAGAAGAGATGTATTTAGAAATAAGCATCACCTGTGTACGTATTTATCTGTTCTTTTCTTATTGTCTCTTTAAATAATATGTATGAACATAAATGGTTAAATAAATAAGAATAAATATACGTGATTTTGTTACACCAATACAAGCGCGGACTATTTTAGTAGGCACGCGCTTTTGGTGCCAAATTGCTCACAGGTGCGTACGCGCGGGGTTTGTGCGGGGTACTGAGGTTCTGACAAATAAATCAGATGAGGCTTCCCTGGAATCGCTAGTTTCTAGCGCGCTGAACTAAGTTATTGCAAAAAGAGTTACCCTGGCCTACTATTGTAGGCACACGTGGGTACTCAAGTGCTAATGGCACCGTAAAAACGTAAAACGTACCGTAAAACGGGGTGAATGCAAGTGATGCAGGGGTCAATCGGGATGAAATTTTAAAATGCATTTTAACGTTGAAAAAATATAGTTTGTTGCCACTGGGAACCCCCTTCTATGTTCGCAATATGGATTAACACTAAGATCTCAAAATGCCAACCATCCAGTAGTTCATGAAACGCTTCTCAAAGAGTATCTTTGACTCTGCTATAAAGCACCCCAATCCCCGGATTACCGCAGCCACCCGATACACTCCCTCCCGCTTATGTAGAATTCGCCAACCGAGGCATACCCTCACTATTCCCGACAACGCAACAACTCTCCTCTAAGACTCTCAACAACTCTCCTCTTTGTTCGCAAGTACAAAGTCCGACCCGCCGCGACGCCCCAGTCCATGGCCGCTCCGACCCTGGCTCGAGCCAACCCGCGCCACTGCTGAGCCTGTAGCTTTAAATTCGTCCCAAATTAATCTAAATCCGAACCAGAATGTCCCTTGCTACAGCTGCTCTCTCCCAGCGACGCCTTTAGCCGAGGTTCGTACCCCAGAGGGTGCCCTTAGCGTGTAGTCACTTCATTTTAAAGTTCTGGCTGGAGGCTTAATTTATCGAGGCGCCCACAGGAAAGCCTGGTTAAGCAGCTGACGACCTCCTAGGAAATAAGTAGCCGGAGTGCCACAGCACTAGTATTTCATTGGCGATCCGCACACGATGCAACTAACGCAAAAACTAATCACAAATTTATGACTAGTTTGTGATTGATTTCTTAAAATACCATTGATGAACATATTTTGATAAGATTTTTATGTTAGTAGACAAAATCAAAATCAAAATTAATTTATTCATACTAGGCTGAGAATCAGCACTTTTCGAATGTCAAAGTTACATAAGACAGTCCCCCAAAAACGCCCGCCCTTCACCACTTCCTAGTGCTTTAGCTGGGAAGAAGAAGTGGCGCAACAAACTCCCCAGCAGCACACCTGTTTGTTTAGTTATATAAACTTGATTCTATACAAATCGTATGCAAAGTAATTAACATTACGAAACACACATTAAATTAAATTACTTGCCATATGTTAGCTAGCACACGCCAATATACCAACAAAACAATGAAAATTGTACTCAAGCAAATAAAAATTACAACATAAAAACGTAAACAGAACTTAATACCTAAATAAAAGCCTCCAGACATAAAGGGCGTGCCCGCTTACATAAGGCTATTAAGAGAAGCGTCTAGATTGACAGACGAAATAAAATAAATTGTTTGTGCTTGGCACAGGGAAGCACTAGGAAGCATGGCACACAGGGTGGACTTTACTCGAGATGAGTGAAATGTGAATGTTTGTTAAAAATACAGATTCTCAGATTATCCAAATTAATTACAACCAATAGAGTAGTTGTAAAGTCAACTAATTTATTACTATAAAGTAAAATAACATATTTCAAAGACGTCCTTTGTTAATAATAAACTCTCAAAAGAAACTCTTAACTCGGGATAAGATATTAGTTTTAATGAACCTGCTAAAGGTTCCCGGGGATTTTAATAAGCTTGTCACATATGGCACTGGATTTGCGAAGGTTAAAGCTGAACTGCCAATTGGGTTAATTATGTAGTGTTCATAGGTTGAAATTAATTTGGGGTAAGTCAAAATAAACTTGGACGAGGACATTTTACATTAAAATTACGTACATTGTAAACATAATACAAATTAAGGATGAAAGTGAAATATAGTCAACCACGTAAAAATTGTGTTAGGACTAACCCTAACTTAATTTTATTTATCTAATAAGCAATTTGATAAGACAGCAGTTGATAGTCAAAAGCTAAATAAAAATTAATCATTCTCTTTTCTCGAACCATATAGCGTTGAAAACCTCAAGAAGTCAGTGAAAATATTTGTTAGTCAGCAAGGGCCTTTTTTTTTTTGGGTGGGAAATTATAAAATAATTTCTCCTGCTCTGGGCAGAGCGGGAGGGTGTGTTAGACTCTTACTGACTACCCATGTTCCTTCCATTACCTGTTTTGCCAGGGGCCTTGATAACCCTTTTGGACTCTCCCACGACCCCGGTAGTCATCGGCCCTAGTGGACCCCTGCACTTGTGCTGACGACATCTCTTTGAGGCACGCGTGGAACATAACGCGCCGTTGACCCAGGTCTGGTCCTTGTCGGACGGCGAGCTACCCAATGTTCACCATCCGCAAGCCCGCGCCTACGGAAATCCGCCCGGGATTCCCGACGCCCAGGGCGTCTCCTGCGACGGCTAGGGGCGAGAGGGCGCGAAATTTTCCTTTCCCTCAACCGTCCCGCCTCCTCCTTCGCGAGCATTACTGATTCGCAGAAGAAGGTGACGGCTGCCCATGCCCTCTCGCTCCGTACCATAGCCTGAACCAGGGCCAAACTTAAACAAATATGGTAGCGGAACTAAAAGTCAAACTGCTAACTTGCAATTGATTCACTGCTTCTATAAGAATTTATATTGAATTATACTGTAAAAAATGAAAGTCTATTTTTACAGGCAGGAGCTCCTGAGTTGACTAATGACTTTATTTTATTATCAGTAGAAGTCTAACATCTTCCTATAACAAAGATATATCGAATATACACAAAAAAAGACAAGACTTGTTTAACCTTGCGATTTATTTCACACAAACCGTGTGCCCGGTGAGATTTCTCATGGGTAAAGTGACGAACTTCTATTCAAACTTTCATCCCTTATTTAACCCCATTAGGGAATTAATTAGGCATGCTCAATCTCTGTCCATTTTTTTAATGATGGTAAAAAAAACACTATCTCTCTCCTTAACCATATTTTTTATTTTCTTTGCATCTGTTTTTGTTCTTAACACTTGTTTTATGATTGTTATTGAATATTTTATATAGATAATTGTAATATATGTTATGTATGTATGTATTTATTTATTGTATATATATTATGTAAATAGTACACTACAGACTACCTGCAGTATTGTCTCTCATTTCCCCCCTAATCCATCCAAAGGCTGTCTTTAAAAAATCGCTTTCAGCGATAAGACCGCCCATTGTGTCACCCTATGTAAAATTTCTACACTTATATCTGTAATTTTTATGGTGTACATAATAAAGGGTATTCTATTCTTTTCTATTCTAAGTAAAAAAAAACCTTCCTTAGTGCGCTATTTGGTTATAAAAATAACTCTTGCGCAAAATTTCATGCTTCTAGACTACGGTTCATTAAGGCTGTGCGTCGTGTGTCAGTGATAAATGATCATCATCATCTGCCTAGCCTTTTTCCCAACTATATTGGGGTCGGCTGCCAGTCTTACCGGATACAGCTGAATACCAGTATTTTACATGGAGCGACTGCCTATCTGACCTCCACTTACTGGGATAAAACGATACCCCTTGGTAAGACTGGTTGTCAGACTTTCGAGCTTCTGACGACCCGTAACGACTATCAAAGATCTACAAATGGCAGCCGGGACCAACGGCTTAACGTGCTTGAAATGAAATGATGAAATGAAATGAAATGAAATGATTTTATTTTCTGTAAGTAGGTTTATACAAACACTTTTACACGTCAATCATACTAATAAAAAAAACTAGATGAGCTCGGCGTTTCCTATCTGACTACTCTGAGAAGAAAGGCCGAAACAAACTCAGAGGTCACAGTCTCTTTTAAAGTCCAGACATAATCTTAGTCAGATCATGTGAAGACCATGTAGATTGGTGTCTGAAATGGTCTTTTGAGGAAAAAACCACACACATTGAGTGGACCTATCCAGTCAGTGTGGAGCTTTCCGAGGCATGGAGGGGTCTTGGTATGTAAAGACGGTCACCCATCCACGGACCAACCGCGGCAAGCGTAGCTTAACCTGATCGATCGACCCGTGCCGCTGTTATTACTTAGCCACAAGCCCCTAAGAGAATGAATTAATTCAAGATTTTTATTAGGTTTTAGATTTGATTCAGCCATCTTTTCAGTATTATTCTACTGGATAACATAAATACCGACCTGTTTTAAACTTATAATACGTGCCAAAGTGAACAAGCTTTGTGAAATATTTTGCTGTCCAATTAGTTGTGTAGCGCCAGTGACAACGGAATTCAGGTTGATCTTTAATAGTGTTTTTACCGTTCATGGTGCAAAATGGTTTGACACTTGCGAAGTGTCAACGCATGATATTACACTGTAATTAATGTTTAATGTTAAGTTGACCTGCTATACCTAAGAGTGTATACCCCTAATTGAACTTATTCCATAGAAAGGACAATAGGCAATAGCGTATGGTCCCATAGTCACTCAGACTACTCACTATGTATTTATAAGAAATCACCCCATCCCCCTTTACCTTACGATAACGATACTCACATTAATATCCGCGCTGTCTATATCTGCCTAGTCTTTTCGGTCGAAGTAGGCTTCCAGTCCAGCTAGATGCAGCTGAATATCAGTATTTTACAGGAGAGACTGCCTGTCTGACCTCCGCAACCCAGTTATTGGGGAACACGATGGAGATCTACGAACGACAGCCGGGACCAACAGGCTTAACGTGCTTTCCGAAGCACGGAGGAGTCTCAATATATTAACGATGTTCACCCATACACGAAGCGACATTGGCAAGCGTAGATTAAACTTCGATCGCCCGGAACGGCTGTTTATTATTTAGCTACAAGCTCTCTCCGCTGTCAATAAATGCCTTATTACTTAATGCAAAAGTAACTAAAACGAAACGCAGCAATTACCATTGTTGACTTGGAGTACGTAAACACTGGGACACAAATATTACATCGTGTCATACAAGATGCGCTTAATCCTTTATACGGCGACATTGTTACTCCGCAACTTTGTTTGTTATTGTCAAAGTTCAATTTTGATTAATAGGAAGAACTTTGTCTGTTACAATTTTGGTTTGTAAGTGATATAATCATTTTAATTTTATGCTCTTTGTTATTGTTTTTGGTTTTGGAAATTGTTTTTCATTGGGTATAGGCATCGGAGCTTGCTGGGCTTCTAAATGCAATAATATTATCAGTGGCAGTTATTTTTGTACAAGCATCCTAGGTTCTATTTATAGATTTAATATTATAATTTCGCATGAAGTAGGTAAATGTTATTTGCTGGAGTGGACAATGTAGATATTCAGGATGAGGATTTAATATGTCGGTGTTTTAGACATTAAATAAATTCTAAATTATATTATTTGAATGCGGGGCTTTTGGCTAGTTTGTATAAGTTTGTGTATTTTATGTTTGTTTTTTTTTTTGTAGGTAACCAATTTTTTGAGCAGAATAAAAAATTCTTCTTTATTTCTTCTTTTCTACGAGTAGCATCATTTAATATCTACATACGAGTACATAGCACAAAATCATAATTCATCATTTATTTGATATCAAGCAGTTCACATCACCTTATTCCCTCCCATCCAAAATGTTCCAACACGAATAAACGGTAATAATATCTTCCTAAAGGCTTACGAATTTCCAGGAAAATATGAAAGATTACACATCAAACGAGGCGCGCTTCCCTCAGATAGAATTACCAAACGGGTACATACGTAAAGTCCAAATTCGCTGTTTCACGGAAAAAGGTAATAACAGGAAAAACTTGGAAATTCAACAGGTAAAAATTCATAGTGAAAAAGAAAAAGCTATAACGAGAAAATTACGAAAACTCTATTTGCATCCGGCTGGTGATTCAGGCAGGAAGTGAGTGCCGTACCGTCTCGCTCGCTCATTTCCGATTATGTTGCCCCATCGCGCCGGTAGATGGCGTTGTGCTTAAAATATGAAAAAACGTAATTGAACTTCGGCACCTGTCGCACCGATTAACTAGAAGCGAGTAGAGCTAGCAACTAAAAACGAGTTAGCGAGTAACGTTCAGCGATGAGCGATTACTCTCTGGTATGCGTGTGTAGGTTGAGCAGTGGTGGCCCAGTGGTAACGGCCGCGACTTACGAGTTGTAGGTCGTAGGTTCGAACCCGGACAGACGCTTTACTTTGTGTAAATTATTTCATCACCACTGCTCTCAAAACGGTGCTGTCCTAGAACCAAAAACTTGGACATGTGACATCTACCAACCCACACGGGGCCCACGTGGTGGATTACGGCCCACTCCCTCTCACAGAGAGGAGGCTGGTGTCCTAGCAGTGGGAACATTATAGGCTGATTATGTATGTCTGTGTACCAAGCGTGAGTCTCTCGGCTAGAGTATTTTCAGTACTCTCTTTGATAGCTAACGAGTACGCGCCAACGGTGTCAACAGTTAGCATATATCATGATCCCACTGCTTGGACACTACGTCCTCTCGGAGGGAGGGGGTGGGCCGTTATCCACTACATGTACCCAGTGCTGGTTGGTTGATGTTACACGTCTTCTAATGATTTTTCCAACGACAGTCCGGGTTCCTCACGATTAATTCCTTCGCCGTTTTAAGAGCAGTGGTTATGAAATAATTTACACAAAGTGCCTACGCAAAGTGCAAAGTGGGTTCGAACCTACGACCAAGGTCACTACAGTAGTGGCCAGGATCAGTAGGTAACTGATCCCAACAGAACAGGCAGCGATCAACTATTAACATAAATGTATCTCTTTTACTTCTCGAGAAATAATCCTTGATAAATCTTACTCGTCAATGGTGGAACAACTTCCTTAGAGCGTGCGTTTTATGCATACTAAAGTTTGCGTTTTTAATATTAACAGCGACTTCGTTCGGTATATTAAAGTTGGGTTTTTGAGTTAAGTTTGCTTTTCTAGTGTTCTTGGGAGTGTCTGATGTTATATCTAGATGCAGTTATGTTGGTGTCTTTGTTTATATAAATCATTAATTTGTTGTTGATGTTATACAGCTGTAGGTTTTGTGGCAAAATGAAAATGTTTACCCGTTGTTATTCATTTTTTTTTAAATAAACTACGAATGTTTACCTTTTTTGGTTTCGTACTCAAAGGGTGCCAACGGGACACTATTACTAAGGCTCCGGTGTCCGTCCGTCCGTCACAGGGCTGTATCTTTTGAACCGTAATAGATAGACTGTAAATTATTGTGTAGGTACTATGGGTATGAATTGTTTATGCATGGTGATGATGCCTACTTAAATACTTTTTTTATGTTATTTTATTGTTTGTGTTGTTATTGTATAGTATTTATCGATCATAATGGTTATATTATTTTCTAAGTACTGTTTATTTTGTTATACTTTATTACCTGTTTTTTCTAATATGTATGTAAAAATCTCATAGCCTGACTTGGTTTCCGTACGTCGTTTTCGGGTGACCACTGAAAATCAGCGCTTTGCTGTGGGTCCCCCATAGCACAGCATCATGCTGAGTGGAAGCCTACTTGTCACAGTCACGGCGTGCAGTTGCTGACTATTTGTATATGTTCTGTGTCTCTCTGTGTAAGTCTGTTTAGTTTTTTTATTTATAAGAATTACCCTTTTATGTGCACGTGTTTCTGTGACAAATAAATCTATTTTTCTTTCTTTCTTTCTATAGACACTTGAAATGATGACATAGTCTGAACTATTATGACCGCTATGACAAGAATTTATTAATAAAAATAAAATATATAATATAATAGCTCAGAGACGCTTAGTCCTAGAAAGCTGTAATTTGGCGTAGGTACGAGTATACTTAATAATCACGCCGACAAAGTGCTAAAATAAAACGTGAAAATATTTTTTTTTTAGGGTACCTCACTTGGACGTAATGTGGGGATGATATTTTTTTTCTCGTCTATCCCATGGTGTGCGATATCGTTGGATAGGCCGTTTAAAAATATTGCGGGTCAGTAAACACCACCACAAATTTAAGGATTTGTTTGCGTAATATTAAGCATTAAAGTGCTAATTTTTGTTAGTCTAGTGTCCCCCCCCCCACCTGCCAGCTAAATGGCTATTTATGGAGATGTGAAAAAAATCGTGGCAATAGTACCTTTATATAATGAAATTATAAGGAAAACTATCACAGTTAAGTGGGTTTTACAAGTTAACGAGTAATAATCGACAAACTTAAATTTGCAGTTGAAGAAATGACCGTAACGTAGATCGATGTATGGGAGGACATATTTTTCAACTACAATGTTAAGTTTGTTTTTGGGATAATTCATCCCTACTTCCCAACTACGGAACCCTTCCTTGTGCGTGGTTCGATACGCACTTGGCCAGTTTTTTTTTTGAAGCTATCAGAAGACAAATCTGCGGGTTTAAATCCATAGATTTACCTTTTGATAACTTAGATTCTAAATAAACACTTACGTCATGGAGAACTTGAGCCACAGTTATGGGTCAGCTTCCCAAGGTTGTTTTACGCAAAATAAAATAAATTGCTGCTCAAAGCCTTGTATTATGATTTATGTTAACGTCGCCGTCCCCGCAACGTTGATTCATCATTTCCATACGATAAAAACTGTATTATTTCTCACGCTGTTATTCAAACGGATGAGTAATAGTCTTGTGACTAACGCCAGAAAGTTTTCCGGGTTTCAGTTGGTTTCTGCTATCTAAGGCGTTGGTTAAATTATGGTTAGGTACTGTCAGGGTGACAGTGTCAGCTATATGAACGTGGTTTCAGTTGGTGTTTGCCACGGAACAGAAAAAACAGTGGAAGTGCAATGCAACAAACTCACTATAGGAACCGTTGTCGCCAAACTCACACAAATAAACTGATAATCATACAATGCACTACAAATAAACAATTCGGTTGATTTGTCGTTTTAATTTTAGTCAAAACTAGCATAAGTCACAGATCCTTCATCTGGGAATAAATCTTCAGTCTCTACAAATAGGATTTATTTTGCTTTAGTGCAAAAAGTCTTTACAACGTTTTGTAATCTATAATCAAACTAGATTCGATTGCCGAGTAAATTCCGCTACCCTACTATAGATGGCAGTTTTCTCAGTGGTCGCAATTATAAACTTTAATGTGTTAAACATAAGGTTGACATTCGCGTCATAGGTCGTTATCTACTGCTACTCGACCAGTGCAGAACATATTGAATTTTGAATTACTTGATCGATATCGATTTCTTGTTTAATTCGAAAAAAAAAAGACTCGTTGGGAGTTCAGTAAAACTGTAGGACAATTATCGTAGTACGTATTATTAAAAAATAAAATATTTAAGTAATAATATAAATTATTTGCTTTATATATATTAAGTTTTTTACTGATACTTGGGTTACAATAAAAAAAACACGTTATTTTTACTTTTTAATTCGAACTGAACTGAACTGTCTGCGGAATGAAATTGCACAAGAATCACGTCATCGCCTTTCTTTATCCAACTTTGTGAGTGTCCACGACTCGAGTCTTCTTTTTTGGCTGTGACTTAACATCAGAGTATATAGTAATATAGTATACAGCATGTAGGTGCGTTGATTAGTATCGTATCGTATTAAGTATTTTCAATCATTATTTTTAAGTGATAAAAATAAAATATGGTAACTTACTTCATTAAAAAACTTAATGATTTTCATAGATGGAAGCGCTGTAGGTTTCGTGTATCTATATACTTTATTTGAGCTTATAGTGCTTAATTTGGATGGCATCCAATTAACTCTGCCCGTTGCATCAATCCGTTTACACACCTCTTGAAATAAATTTCGTGTATGAATGTTATTCGTATTGTAATGTTTATAATAAATATTAAATTACTTATTTTCTTTTATCGATATCAATCGATAAAATCAACATCCGACCAGACTACATCACTAATTGAGTAGCGAAGAACTTTCGAGAACGAAATAGTGAATACATTCAAACCAAGATAAACTTTATTTTAATGAACATAAGGTTGATTTTAACTAGACGTTCTCTTAAATTATTAGTGAATTGAAATTAACTTAGATTTTATTAGAAAACACCTCCATTTTAAGATTTTTTCTCCTACTATCATTTTTCACTCCAAAATGGAACAATACGGCATACTCGTAGCAACGGAAAAATAAATTTATCGTGAGACTAGCGACTCGACGCGATGTTAGAACACGACTGGGATCAAGTAAGCGTAACGGCGCTTATTTGTGGCACGCGTGCCACGCCTACTTTGCACTTCCACTGTTTTTTCTGTTCCGTGGTGTTTGCTATCTAAGGCGTTGGTTAAATTACGGTTAGGTACTGTCAGGCTGACAGTGTCAGCTATAATAACGTGGTTTCAGTTAGTGTCTGCTATCTAAGGCGTTGGTTAAATTACGGTTAGGTACTGTCAGGCTGACAGTGTCAGCTATATGAACGTGGTTTCAGTTGGTGTCTGCTATCTAAGGCGTTGGTTAAATTACGGTTAGGTACTGTCAGGCTGACAGTGTGAGCTATATGAACGTGGTTTCAGTTGGTGTCTGCTATCTAAGGCGTTGGTTAAATTACGGTTAGGTACTGTCAGGCTGACAGTGTCAGCTATATGAACGTGGTTTCAGTTGGTGTCTGCTATCTAAGGCATTGGTTAAATTACGGTTAGGTACTGTCAGGCTGACAGTGTCAGCTATATGAACGTGGTTTCAGTTGGTGTCTGCTATCTAAGGCATTGGTTAAATTACGGTTAGGTACTGTCCGGCTATATGAACGTGGTTTCAGTTGGTGTCTGCTATCTAAGGTGTTGGTTAAATTACGATTAGGTACTGTCAGGCTGACAGTGTCAGCTATATGAACGTCGTTTCAGTTGGTGTCTCCTATCTAATGCGTTGGTTAAGTTACGGTTACTGTGTGTGTATTAACGTTCTTGTACGTTCTTCTTCATAAGTACCTACTACTTGAAATGGGCACCTACCTTCATTTTTCTGACTGACCCTGACTCCTTAATAATTCAAAAGTTCCTGTGATTGGTTTTATTGAAATAAATGGTTTGAGTTTGAACGTACCTACGTACCTACTATAGGTTCACCTGTTGACAGAGTTCGTAAGGTTAGACGCGTGGTGTTACGAGTATGTTATCAATTACTTTTTTTATTAATACTAACGCGACTTTAAATGTGACCGAAATTGGCAGACCGTTTCCAGGATAATGTTTTCCGTGGACATTGATTTAAATGTGAAAATAATCCATAATCTCAACATTTTCACCCAAAAATAATAAGAACTTTCCACACGTCCGTCTTTGGGGTCACAGAAATTTATTTGTGTACTAAATTTCAACTTTATCGGTCCAGTCGATTCGGAGCAAATTGGCTATGACAGACCGACCGATAGACAGACACACAGAGCGATCCTATAAGGGCTCCCTTTTCTCCTTTTGAGGTATGGAACCCTAATAAAAACGATCAACATCTTAAAAATACCGCTTAAATTATAGCAACACGACCGACAGTGTCTTTGGAGCAATGCTTTGTGTTGCAAGAATGTCAGCACACATAGTACATGTTATATGAAAGGAGGGAGACTAAATGAGACGCCTCCAGCCACAGACTTGAACGAAAGGACACAATTGTTGGCGCTCGTACACGGAAATGTGGTGTTTTTGTGTATTTCATCCCTTTTATGAGAATGAAAAGGACGAGGAAGATAGATTTAAAAAAAGTATTACAGCTTTTAGAAAAATAGCGTTGAACCATTATTTTAAAACCAAAAACAAACGCCTACTACTTGACCGAGCGAGCGAAGCGTCTATGCTTCAAGTCTGGCAAAATTTGCTTTACTCTGTCAGTTTTTTGGTTTTCCTCTAACAGGTCGTATTATACAACCGAACTAGACAATACATTTTTTTTGTCATCGGGAAATTTAGATTGGTTTAATTCCTCCAAAAAGGGGCAAAAACTGGATATCTCCGCCTTATGACATCCGATTTCAATGGTTCTTTTTTAGTTGAAAGGTAGTAACTTTAAGTTGATGAGGATCTTCGGCGTGATGAGCAGAATAGCTCCTCAAAATGCCGTATACTGCTCGCATTTAGATTTTTACCCGTGGAAACGGCCCTTTAAACAGGGATTGATGGACCACCTGGAACCACCTTCTCATCACAAAACTATTTACAATAAGATCACTAGATGGCGCTACTGTGCACCGGTAGAGCGCGCTGTCGTTGTCGCTCGCCAAATGGTAAGGTCCCGTCGACCGTTTTGTGCGACGGAGTTTTGTTCGGTGTAAAGTAACTTCAAAAGTAAAGTACTGTTTAACAGATAGTATTTGGTTAGTTGTGGGTTAGTTTATTTCTATTTAATTATCGTCTTGCCACTTGCCATGAATTTTTTGGCTAAGCGCGGTAGCTTCTATGAGCTTCAATGAGTAGAGCAGTGGTGGCCCAGTGGTAACGGCCGCGACTTACGAGTCGTAGTGTTACGAGAGTGTAGGTCGTAGGTTCGAACTCGAACCCTGACAGGCGCTTTCATCATCATCATCATCATCATTTCAACCGAAAGACGACCACTGCTGGACATAGGCCTCCCCCAAGCACCACCACTTCGACCGGTTTTGTGCTTCCCGCATCCAGCGGATTCCTGCGGCCTTCACAAGGTCATCGGCCCACCTTATAGGAGGCCTTCCAACGCTACGTCTTCCGGTATGCGGTCGCCATTCCAGAACCTTTTGGACCCATCGGCCATCTGTTCTGCGAGCAATGTGCCCTGCCAACTGCCACTTAAGTTTGGGAATTCTTTGGGCTATGTCGGTGACCTACGGATCTCTTCATTTCTGATTCGATCACGTAGGGAAACCCCAAACATAGCCCTCTCCATTGCCCTTTGAGTGACTTTTAGCTTTTTGATAAGGCCCATTGTAAGCGACCACGTTTCAGTGCCATAGGTCATCACTGGCAACACGCACTGGTCAAAGACTCTCGTCTTGAGACACTGTGGTATGCGGGACGAGAAGATACTGCGCAGCTTCTCGAACGCTGCCCAGCAAAGTCTGATTCGACGATTGACCTCTTTCTCGAAGTTGGACCTACCTAACTGGACAGTTTGTCCTAGATAAACATACTCGTCCACAACTTTGAGCGTAGCGTCTCCGATTTTCATGAGAGTGGGTGTAACATGGGCATTTGACATGATCTTTGTCTTGTCCATGTTCATTTTAAGACCCACTCTTTCGGAAGCTCTACTGAGGTCATCGAGCATTGTACTGAGGGCCTCCATAGTATCAGCCATGACAACTATATCGTCGGCAAACCGAAGGTGATTGATGTACTCGCCATTGATGTTGATGCCTGGCCCTTTCCAGTCCAGAACCTTGAAGACATCTTCCAGTGCAGCGGTGAACAGTTTCGGAGAGATAACGTCTCCCTGTCTCACACCCCGCTGCAGAAGGATAGGTTTCGAGGTCTGGTCCTGGAGTCGGACTGACATAGTGGCGTTTTCGTACAGACACTTAAGCACCTCGATGTACCGATAGTCGATCTGGCACCGTTGAAGAGACAGCAGTACAGCCCATGTCTCGATAGAATCGAAAGCTTTCTCGTAGTCCACAAACGCTAAGCAGAGAGGCAGGTTATACTCCTCGGTTTTCTGTATAACCTGCCGCAGCGTATGTATGTGGTCTACAGTGCTAAAGCCTTTACGGAATCCGGCTTGTTCGGGAGGCTGGAAGTCGTCAAACCTGCGCGCGAGACGGTTTGTGATGACTCTTGTAAACAGCTTGTAGACATGGCTCAGAAGTGAGATGGGCCTATAATTCTTAAGGAGGGTATTGTCGCCCTTCTTAAAGAATAGTATCACCACACCTCTGTTCCATGCCTGTGGCGTTTTGCCCACGAGTATGACGGAACCAAATAGCTTCTGGAGGGCCTTGAGAACGGGTTTTCCACCGGCCCTCAGAAGTTCAGCCGTAATTCCGTCATCACCCAGCGCCTTGTTGTTTTTGAGCTGCTTCAGAGCCATCCTAATCTCGTACAAGCTGACGTCCGGGATGTCTTCGGTGTAGTGCCAGATTCATACCAGGGTTGCCTGTTGACGTGTATAACTGTCCATAGAAACTCTCGATCTCTCTTAACAGCCCATGTTTGGCGGATACGATCCTGCCATCATTGGTCTTCAGTTTCACAAGCTGGCTCTGCCCAATAGACAGATCTCTTGTAAAGACCTTGGAGCCTATGTTCCGCTCTATCGCGTCTTTAATGCGCTCTGTATTAAAGCGGCGAAGGTCGCCTTTTAAGGACTTAGAGATCCGTCTATTGAGCTGGCGGTACTTGAGCGCATCAACTGAAAACTGCAGGATCATCTCGCACCTCTCCTCCATGAGCCGTATAGTAGGATCAGAGAGCTTCTTGTTTCTATTTGTACGACGGGTCTTGAAGACCTTAGACCCGCCCGTATGGACAGTTTCCACGAACCCATCGTTATAATCGTCCACGGATCTCCATAGGCACTCGAAACGATTCTGAAGTTCGAGCTTAAAGCTCTCGGGGTTTTGGACTTGAATCGGTGCTGGGCGGAGCGTAGACTTCATCAGTCGAGATCTTTCCAGCTTGATATTTAAATTCAATGTGCCTCTTACCATTCGGTGATCACTTCCGGTTTTCACAGCGTTGATCACAGAGACATCATTGAATGCTTGCTTCTTCGTCGACATAATGAAGTCAATCTCATTTTTTGTTGCACCATCAGGGCTCTGCCAGGTCCACTTTCTGTGCTCACGTTTTCTGAAGAAGGAGTTCATCATAATGAGGCCTTTCTTATCCATAAAACTGGTTAGTAGGTGGCCTCGGTGGTTCCGACGTCCAACTCTAAATTGCCCCACTCGCAGCTCATCACCGTTTCGTTTGCCCAGTTTCGCGTTGAAGTCCCCCATGACAACGATGAAGTGAGTTTTAGAGCCATGCATGGCTCTGGAAATATTCTCATACATGGTCTCCACTTCATCGTCGGGGTGTGACGAGGTCGGGGCGTAAACCTGTACGACCTTCAGCGAATATCTTTTGGATATTCTGAGTATAAGGTACGCCACCCTTGTCGACACACTCTCGATCTTCACCACGTTGCTCACAAGGGACTTGTGGACGATAAACCCGACACCACCTTGGGACTGTTGGTCGCCCTCCCGGAAATAGAGCAAATTCCCGGATTTGAGGATTATCGAGTCCTCCCCCTCTCTTCGGACTTCAGATAACCCTACTATACCCCATCGTAACCTGCTCAATTCATCCTCGAGTTCGATGATCTTGTCGTCGGTCCGGAGTGTACGCGTGTTATATGTTGCCAGGTCTAGTTTTCGGTGGTTTTGGTAGCCGGATCTCTTCCGGGGATTCACCGTAGCCAAGGTTAGGCGGGCCGCCGGGTACTAGTGGCCGTATTTTTTTAGTGCTTGTCATTGGGGGGGGGGGGGGGGTTGCCATAATCGCCACGCTTGGCAGGCGGGTTGGCGATCGCAGTATGGTTTGAATATGCAGAGAGAACGCTGCTGCCCATTCTCTAGTAAGTCCCTTAGTCGCCTTTTACGACACCCACGGAAAGAAATGGGATGGTACTATTCTTTACGTCCGGCACCACACGGAAAGACAGGCGCTTTACTTTGTGTAAATTATTTCATCACCACTGCTCTCAAAACGGTGAAGGAAAACATCGTGAGGAAACCGGTATGGCCTAGAACCAAAAATTCGAAGACGTGACATCTACCAACCCGCACTGGGCCCGTGTGGTGGATTACGGCCCAGTCCCTCTCACAGAGAAGAGGCGTGTATCCCAGCACTGGGACCATTATAGTCTGATTATGCAGGTGTTATAGATTATGCCTGCAGAAAATGCAGGGATTGACTCCGAACGAAGTGTAGCTTTGTTCGAACAATATAAATATTGTCTCCTATCCAACTCAAATAACTTTAGTGGTTATTCATTGTTGCAAAAAAGTTAGTGCTCGCGAGGTCTAGTTACTGTTCGTAGAACTATAACTAGTGATAGTAGGGTTGATTTCATATGATTTCCTTACAAAAATACATCTTATAGGTATCTGGCGCCTAGTAGGATTTACAAGTAATAAATGCAAATAAAAGTCAAATAAAAATCATTTATTTCAGACGTCAATAGGCACTTTTAATAATAATAATAAACCTTTAGTGAAAACCCGTAGTGTGTATTGTAGTGTTTTGAAACACTTAGGTACAATATTTTAAAAGCTATTTCAGAATAAAATCTTCATTGATTTGAAGATTTTATTCTGAAATGTTTAAATCAAATCTTTTTTATTGTGGGCATAGGTTATACAGACATATTTATGTTAGGTAAATTACAGATCCATACTGCCTAGTAGGCATACAATAATAAATTATGTGAGCTTGCAGTAAATAAAAAATATGTAGTGAAAATTTGGTGTTAGATTGTAGTAAGTACTAATTATTAAGTAAATCTTGGATTGTGTAGTAAGCTTTGTCAATTAAAAAATTATGCCATTTATATTTGTATAGTGGGAGTTCCTTGGTGTTTAAAATGTCTACAGGTATTTATTGTAAATTTTAGATGCCAATCAAAAAAAACTTTTGCCCAGAAGAGCAGTTCTAGGTGGTATACTAGATATTTTTTGTGTATGTCTTTTTGATTTTAGTTCACCGAATAGATTATTATTTATTTTAATAAATACTGTAACTTCATAGATATATGCTGATGGAAAGGTCAACATTTTAAACTTTTTAAAATATGGATCGCAAGATTCAAAAACACAGATATCAGCAATTGCGCGAACGCGTCTTTTTTGCGCTTTAGAGCGTTTTTTTCTTCACATTATATAGAAAGAAAAGTAGGTTTACACAGAGACACGTGCATACAAACAGATAATTATTTCTAATAATAAAACACTCGAAAACCGAAAAGAAGGTGGCCCAGTGTTAACGGCCCTGACTTATGTGTCGTTGGTCGTGTGTTCGAACCCAGACAGGCACATTACTTTTTGTAATTTATTTCATCACTACTACTCTCAAAACCGTGAAGGAAAACATCGTGAGGAAGCCGGCATGTCCGAGAACCAAAAATTGGAAGACATGTAACATCCCCAACCCGTAACTGGGCCCGGGTGGGTTATAGCCTACTCCCTCACAGAGAGGAGGCCTGTGTCCCAGCAGTGGGGAAGTTATAGGCTGATTATGATATGATGCTGTATGCAATAGTCTGCTCAGTGCCATGTCATTAAAGGCACATAAATCAAATTATTTGAAAACTGACGAAACTATAAAAATCTTCACTGTACATAATAAATAATGATGTTTAAGCTGCTTCCTTCTCGATCATCTAACCATACCTAAGCCTTTGAATTGAATTGAAATTTTAAATGCGTCTAAGCATTAAAGACTGGTCTTTCTGTAATTTTCATTCTGTGGAACAACTCAAAGACGCAAACTTGATTTATCAATTTACGTTAACGCTACAGAGCGACACTAATTTGTTCAGTAATTATAATATCGAAATTACGCTGATGACTTTATTTGTTGTAGCGGAATTTAATTTTGGAGCTCGTCTTTATTTGAGGAAAAAATTACACGTAATTGTATTACGTGAGGCGAGTATCATATTATGCGTGTTGGTTTTAAATATAAAATTGTATACAGCTGACATGAGATTGGTAATACACGTGACGTGTGGAATACGTAGAAAGTTAAAAATAAAAATAAGTTTCGTGAGAAAGTAAGTTGAAAAATTGGGGGAGGAAAAGTTTGGGGGAGGCCTACTTGTTTGTCCAGCAGTGGACGTCTTTGCCGATGATAGGCTGAAAAATGATGTGATAAGGCAACGGTGCGGTTTAAAGGAAGATGTAGTGACAAAAATTAAAAAGAGTATGCTTAGATGGTTTGGTCATGTTGAGTGGATGAATGAAAGGCGACTAAAAAAAGGTATTTACCAGGCAGATGTGAGTGGAAATTCCGAGACTGCCTCAGAAAGACATATAGTGACCTCATTAATGATGTTCTTCAAAAAGGTCAGGTGCGTAGTGCTCGCAACCGGCATGACCAGATGTATGAACGTAAACGAAGCAAAACGAGTATGTAAGGAGCGTAGCAGGTGGCGTTCTATAGTTTCTGCCTACCCCCATGGGAAGAAGGCGTGAGTTTATGTATGTGTGTAATTATGGTGAATAAAGGCTCTTTAATTTTATTTTTTAATTTTAATTTTTTTAACCTTTAAGTAATAATTCGAGAAAATTTTTTAAGTAATAATTCGAGAAAATAATATGCTTTTAATACGAATCAGTTTATGAACGTTTCACGTGTCGAATTGGATCATTAAGTTTATTATTCAATTATTGGAGCATTCGTACTTCATTGCTCAACACCAGGCAGTGGCGTGCAGGCGTGTGGGCCACGCATACTGACAAAAAAAAAAGTAACTAATTCGCGCAACATCACAGCGTCGCTCTGCATATGATGACCCTCAAAGTAGTCACTATTGATTTATAATATTTAAAAAAAAACCATTGAAAATAATCCTGTAAAAATAAAAGTTAAATACAAGAACTCACCACATTATTATTCAATGTTCAAAACACGATTTTCTGAAGATGCAAACAGAAGAAAGATTCGGCCACCTCAAATATCATAACCAAGTGGGTGGGTGATAATTACAGAACACATCACTTGCAAGATATCCGAAGTCATGAATTATCATATTTTTAACTAAATAAAATAAAAACAAAATAGTACTTACAATATAATGCAGCTATACAACCAATCAAAAGAATAAATATGATTAAATAACTGATACTTTTAATAAATGATATTTTTTCCCATAAAAAATTGTTTTCATTATTTTATTTGAGCACTTTGTCGGCGTGATTAATATGTGCCTATGCCAAATTACAGGTTTTTAGTACTAAGCGCCTCTGAGCTACAGCGGGGACAGACAGACAGACGGACATAGCGAAACTATAAGCGTTCCTTGTTTACTACGGAACCCTAAAAACTAGATGAGGTTAGCGTTTCCTATCTCACTACTCTAAGCAGAAAGGCCGAAACAAACTCAGAGGTCACAATCTCTTTTAAATAATAGACATACTGTTAGTCTTAGGTTGATGGCAATAGGCTCGCCCCCTATTACATGGGACTTAAACACAACTGGCGAAATGTGGGTGTACTACAGGTACACCTCTGCCCAACCCTTCGGGGAAACAAGGCGTGATGTTATGTTGATGTTGATAATCTTAGTCAGATCGTGTAAAGACCAGGTAGATTGGTGTCTGAAATGGTGTTTTGAGGAAAGAACTACACTGATTGAGTGGACCTGTCCAGTCAGTGTACTCGTACGCATTTGTCAGTAATCGTGCATCTCAACTCAGAACTTAAGGAGCTCAACGGTCCGACGAACAATACCAAATAAAGACATTTGGGTAGACCGCATAAATTACTCAAACTGCCAGAAAATGATTAAACTAACTGAGAAAGAATAAAAAAATGACCCACATAGTCTTCGTGTTCACGATGATTAAAATAATAATAATTATACATATTACTTTATAAATTAAATATTCATGTCATTGTGTATTGTATAAAATTTATCAGTCATCATATCAAATTCATAACTATATCCAATAGGTATGAATTTTCAAACATTTATATACTAATTATTATTGGATAGATAATACAGCACTTATAGTTTATCGTTTAAATAATTATACGTTAACAGTTTAGTGGTATTCCCGTCCCTACTCATAGGTACCTTACAACACATACCTACACACAATTACACTCGATTAAAGCCGTTTAAAACCGGATTTTCCCCGGAGCCAGCAATAAAACTTCTGGGTAAGACACCAGTTCCGCCCATCTCTCATTTTGTCCCAGAACCCATTTAGGTGGGAGGAGTTTGGGGAGCCTTAATTTTTGGCTCCCTGTTAATTTGGTCAACTGAAATTATGGGCTGTGGCGATACTATTGCGTAAAAACTTACATTTGCAGTTGGAATGTATGAGAGAACATGTTTTTCAACTGCAATGTTAAGTTTGTACTTGGGATAAATTATCTTGAGATAAAAAACATGGTAGATAACATATTCATTGTGGAACCTTTACCTCGCGAGTTTAACTAGCAATTGTCGGTTTTTTTTAATTCATTTTAACTATTGTGATGTAGTAATTTTAGTGTAGGTGATTCGTCTTCACATATGTAATTATATAATTAATGTATACAAAATATTGGAATATATTTTAAAAGAGTAACGGTGGAGTTTCTTGCCCATTACTCTCCATACGAAACTACCTTTTGGAAAGGGGAACTAGAATCAGTTCTATTTTTCTGTAAATTTTGACGTTTAAAATGCCTTTTATGAGCCTATTTGAAATAAATGATTTGACTTTGACGTTGATGTTGTTGCTATCTTCAGGTTTGTGTGTCTACAACGAAAAAGTAAAAATAATTTTAATTTCGGAAGTTGATGGTAATTACATTAAAACAAAATGAAAGCCAGCGACTTCCGAAATAGACATTATTTTTCACTTTATAGTCGCTTTGTTGAAGTCGGTTGTTTTATTGTAAAATAGTTTTTTTGTATGTTACCTAGAGTTTCTTGTTTATTGTTTAGATAAGTTCGAGACTATTTTTTGCAAAGACATACATTATGCACACAATCACATCAACAATCTTAATGAAATTTCTCCTCTGGCTTATAAGCTTCCGATATTACTAATTTAACTCCACTGGCTATAGACCCACTCATATTGGCTGTAATATCCTTCTCTTATAGAGTAATTAGTACGGCAGCCGGTAAACTAATGCACCTGCTGAAGTCAAGCATGGCAATAACGCGTTAGATTATAGACTGTAGGTAATATTGCTTAAGTGGTATTAGCTTGCTCACTCGAATGTAACTATATAAATGTTAACGCGTCGACAGTTGAAGCGACGGTTTAGGTAATTTTAGTTTAATTGTAACTACGATACCTACATGTTGACGATTTTGTTCGACTCATTTTGTTGTGTTGATGAAGGCATTAATAGTATATTTTATATGTTTAATCTCCTGATTAGGTTTATTACCATTTTCATGATAATTAAGTCGATTCAAGATTTTTGGCTCTAATGCAGGCCACACGCGTTACGATATGCTTGCGCAAAATTGGACTTGCACAAGCACCTATATATTAATGAATGAATTAGCACAAGTATCCGAACCATTTAGTGTCTCGCAGACTTGTGCAAGTCTAAACTTGCGCAAATATATCGTAACGTATATAGCTACCATAACTTTCCAATTTTCGCACAATTAATATAATATAATAACCCAAGATATTCAAAATCATCACTTAGACTTATTTTGTAGATGTAAGTTATTGAATATAAAAACAAAATCTTCAGAACCTTCGGAACGCCACCTGCAACGACACCGTAGCAGTGGCTTTCTGTAGTTCCAGCCTACCCTGAGAAGAAGGCGCGAGTTTATATTTATGTAACTTACAGATTTTAATAAAGCCAGAAAGCCCATCTACATTTTATTTCATCTCTCAAACCTCAGCATTTGTTACGAAAACAATGAAATTCAAACGCCGAACCCTGATCATCTACAACCAAAACATAAATTAGGCCAAGAATTTCCGATCCCGAAATGATTTCCTGTAACTCCGGCAAAACAAAGAAACACTTTGGACTCATACTTCACGAACGATAACTTATTTACGATGAGACCTTAGCCAACAGCGCTATTTCCACAGAATGCAAAGAAAATTATATATATAGAAAAATCGAAGGATACCGAACAAGACTATTCCATTTGGAACAGAGTTGTAAGTCGTTCTTCATTACTTCAGATTCTTGGCCGCAAATCTTTGGAAATTTAAACAGTCTTATTAGGAGAAAGCAAATTATTGGTCGTTACTGCCTTTTGCCATTTACGGGGGCTTAGAAGTTCTTGGAGAATTAGTATGTTTGAGAGATCTTCAACTTAATTTTAGCAACTTGTTTTTAAGTCTGTTGTCTCTCAGATTAAATTAGTGAGCTGAAACAACACAGACTAATGAATGTTGATGAACCTGTCATAGATAACATTCTGAAAGCACAATTTTTTATGGTATAAGAAGTTGTCATACGACAGCATTTTAGTCCGTTAGTACCTATTGTCATGATTTCCAAATATTAGTAAGATTTGTAGTGATTTTAAATACTAAATATAAAATTGAAAGTATGTGATTTGCTTCAAATGATGTTTGTATCAGGGTAAAAGTATCTAATTTGTCAGTTACCGAAAAAGTAATGGTTTTTTTAACTGAACGGAATGGAAAACATGATATATTTGGTGTGTCGCGAAGTTGCTAAGTTGGTTCTCTTCGAGCCTCGGAATCTAAAGGTTGTCTTCAAGAAGTCTAAAGTCTATACTGATATTATATTAAGTACCTAATTATATAATTTGTTAAATATTGCTATATACCAAGCTTGTATGTGTGCAAGAATATAAATACAGATATATTATATTCATATTGACAAGGCGTTCCATTAAACTGTATTGGTGACGGAAGTAATATCTTAGAGAACGAATCCTAACTAATATTATAAATGCGAAAGTGAGTTTGTCGCCAAAATAGCGAATGGATTTGGATGAAATTTGGCACATGGGTAGACCATGACCTGAAGAAGTTTTGTTTTTCATCCTGGATTGCAGAGGAAGTCGCGAGCAATAGCTAGTAAATGTTATTTTTGACAGAACTACCCCTGTGGGAAAAAGGCACAAATTTATGTAAGTACTAGCGTTTGCCCGCGGTTACGCCCGCGAGGATTGCGGAAAATATTTCACGGGCACGTGCTACCGGGATTAAAAGTAGTAAATCCTATCCGTTAATCCACAAAAAATAAAATGTGTAGGTAACTAACAGACTAAGCGTAAGGCTGTTCGCTTTACAAACCTGATATAATCGTTTTTAAACAAAAAAACGATTATTGTGACTTAACTATAATGGTTAGAACAGAATAGAATAGAATACTCTTTATTATGTACACCATAAAAAATACAGATATAAATGTAGAAATTTTATATAATTATGGTAAACCAATGGGTGGTCTTGTCGCTAAAAGCGATATTTTAAAGACAACCTTTGGATGGATTAGGGGGGAAAGGAGAAACAATACTGCAGGTAGTCTGTGGTGTACTATTTACATATATAAAATAAATATATACATACATAAAGCATATTAAGAACAAAAACAGGTGCAAAGAACAAAGAAAATAAAAAAATATGTTTAAGGAGAGAGATAATGAGATTTATAGCCTCAAGGACTTTTTTGTGGGTCATGATGAGTACTATAAAAATGTAGCACATTATTTTATGTATCATCAATAGTTTTGCAGCGCACGTCTAATAATGACTTTTATAGGTAAATTATTGATACCTTGGGTTTAATTATTGCAATTTTTGTTGGGATCTATATTTTTTTTAAACAAAATACAGCCCATGTTACTTGCTGATAATGTAGCTTTTTATAGGTGAAATCATTTTAAAATCTTATTAGTTATACTTATAAAATTTTATGAGTTTATCGGTTACAAACAAACACCCAAAAACCGTCATGGGGACTGCCGACAGCAGTGAAAACTTAAAACTATGCATAGCTACAGTTATATTGTTTAAGTGTTAACATTAGCATGTCGGTGACGCGAACCCATAATATATTTCCCTCGCAAACATCGTTCAACGCACCTAAAGAAGTTTTCACTTTAAAATCCGATCGAAGTAATGAAATGAACCTAAACATCAGAACAAAACAACTTCGACCGATGTATTTTTTCCGCGATCTTTCTTTGGACATTTTTCCTGAGAACTGTATAAAACGGGTCATAACTATAACTAATACATCATGAACGAAGAAGAAGAACCACTCAAATATTTAATTAAAATTTAAACTATCTGTGAACAACGAAATTTTCAGAAACGACTAACGTTGCTCTACTTTTAAAATTATAAAAATCCAAAATCGTTGTAAGCATAAGCTTCACTAATTTTCCTGCGGAAAATCTTAACACCGCGTTTCAGAAAATCATTTGAACAACGCCATCTATCGAGTACACTGGTAAACTCGAACTATCTGTTCCACCTTTTGACCGAGTGGACCAATTTTAATGAAATAAAGACTAAATTTCAGCTCAAAATGCGACAATGAAAGATGATGATGTGATGCGAGACGGACTATGAATATAATTATATATTTCCAATCAAGGGATTGGAAATATTTTTTATTTAACATTTTTGTGACTCTTTTCAAAAGGTTTAAGGAAACCTTTTGAAAAGAGTCACACAAAAATGTCAATATTTCATGTGAATTTTTACAAAAATTACGTGTAGGTACGAGACACTTTTTTTTTATTGCTTACCAAAACCATAAATTTGAATTTTCATATACCTAACATAAGAAATGCATAGTTTCCCATACAAACTTTCATCCCCAATATCACCCTCTTTAGGAATATTTTAAGACAAAAAATAGCCTATGTCTTTTCCCAGGATGCCATCTATATCCTTGCCAAATGTTATCGAAATCCATTCAGTGGTTTAGCGTTAAAAGGTAACATACAGAAAGACAGACAGAGTTACTATCGAATTTATGTATTAGTAAGTATAAGAGGTTCAGAAAATAACCATAACTTATAATAATGTAAACAAACACGGCGTTAAGTTAGTAACGATAAACATTGACTTTCGAGAAACTAGCTAAGGAGAAGATTGCTCAACAACCCACAACGCGCTCCGGGTTATTTCGAAGATTAAACTCTCTATTGACTTTTCTGCTTGATACAACTTGAAAATTTGATTCATAGTAAATCGGTAAATAACAAACAAAGGTCAATTTTGGGATTATCCGCTTCGAAATTGGGTGGAAATTACTTTGAGGGAAGCCGGGGTAGGCAGAAATTATAGCGCCCTGTCGTCATCTTAATTTTCTATTTTCTGAATGCTGTGTTTTGTGTTGTGATTTCTGATTGATATAATTATTGTTTTCAGGTTTTCAATTCTATCATTAGTATTTCAACAATTTATTTAGTAGTACTTTTCGCTATGTTATTTCTGAAATATTTCCTTAGCGCAAGTCAGGCAGGACATCAGTACGTCTACCATGAGTTGTTATCGAAAAGTAACTGACTAGCGTATTAACGTGGATCAAATAGAATTCGATATGCTTGCGCCAATATTTTTTGTTATTGTTGTCAATTCCATAACATTATTCAATAATAGGTAAGCACAAATCTTCAAACGCTTCTTTAAAGAGTCTGCAAACATATTTCAAGCTAAATAAGCTCTTTCAGACATTTCTCTAGATGACTAGACTCAAAAACGTATATAATTTTAATGTAAACATACATTATGTTTCACACCTCAAAATGCTAGTGAGCTACGTAACTACTATCGCAAGCATATTGTACGATAGCTTCTGTCAAATTAGTGACTCATGGTGCCGTTTTGTATGGTGACAGCTGAAAAACGTTAGTAGCTATCGAATAGATTACGTTAGGTAGGTTTCTTACCTATCGAAATCTATAGTGCTCATGGTTCCAATTATAATTCTTTCTGTGACCGCTAGGGGCGCTGTACAATATTTCATACAAATATCAATACGGAGACGCTAGCGAGTTATGACCGTGTAAATGGTAGAACTACCGGTCATAACAAAGTACTGCCATTTTGATTTAAACTCAAATGGCGCAGTATGAACGTTATATTTACGCATAAAATAAATTAACATCATAAAACTACTTCTAGAATTCTAAAACTTATTCTTCTTTTTAGGGTTCCTCAAAAGGAATAAAACGGAACTCTTATAGGAGTGATCTTAAAAGGGTTCCGTTTTCACAGACAGATAGACAGACAGACAGACACACGATGACTCGTGTGTCTGTCACCCTGTCTGTCTGCCCATCTGTCACAGCTAATTTGCTCCGAATCTACAAGACCGATTAAGTTGAAATTTGTACACATGAGAATTTCTGGGGCCCAAACATGGACGTGTAACGTAAATAAATGAATTTTGAATATGGAGTCACTTTTGGGGGGCAAATTAGAAAATTAAAAAAATAATGTTTTGCAAGCTGTACCGTGTGACATATCAAATGAAAGGGCTCGTTGTTAGGATTCGAGGTATATATATATTTTTAATTTTAAAATAAATACTTTTAAAATTATTTAAGAAAATCGATAAAAATTGACCCCTCCTCTTCACTCTGAAACTACTGAGTTCTTTACTTATAGATTACAGGAAAACCTATAAACAAGTATATGGTCTTAAAATAACATGGTCAGTGTCTCTATATTATGAGTAAAAACTTACATTTGCAGTTGGAATGTATGGGGGAACATATTTTTTCCACTACAATGTTACGTTTTTTTTTTTAATAAATTCATCCCAACTATGGAACCATCATTTTGCGTGGTCCGACACGCACTTGGCTGGTTTTTAACTTTCATATCCTCCGCACATTTTTCACCCGCTCAAGATTATTATGAGTCGTATAAAATGATTAGTTAGTTCAGCAAATAATATGAATAAAACTAGTTCCATAGCAGTTAGGAGAACCTAGGATAATGGACGTTGGACACGCATTTGGCCGATTTTTCGCTATACCTACGTAACTAGAAAAGGTAATTTGAAGGCATTATGGAGTTTGTTTACCCCAGAAAAATGTGAAGGAAACAAAGAAAGTTTACAAACTTTTGTAACCATTTCCAAATTATATTTTTTATGATGATCAATTTCCGTAGGTCCGTTCTCTTTCTCGGTAGTTAGACGACTATCTATTGAATCTTAATTTAGAGAATTAGCCAATTTTCTCGATAGATTTTGTATTAAAATTGTAGGTAAAGCTTTTTAAGAAATAAAAAATAAACTCTCGTCTAAATTGTTTTGCTTTCGGACATAAAAGTAATAAAGTCGAAACAAATTACTGCAGACTTAGGGAAACTGGTTGGTAATTACGTATGCTTAAATTGTAGTTGTAAAAAGAAATGAAACTCACTCTATTGTATTAAATGTACTCACTGTATTGCATTGTATTATTATGTCAATCAATTAATATTATTAATTATTATGAGCACTAGTTTGTAAACTCGCAATTATTGTACTAACAAATATGAATCTCGATAGAATCGTAGGATGAATCTTGTTATTATTATCAGCTGTACGTCCATGGTCCCAACTTGACCTTGACGCTATGACTGATACGAGATACAGGCTTCTATTTCGTATCAGTCCGGGTTTCGTAGTTCAAGTGTTACTGGCGTGCGAGAACTAGCAAAATTATACAAGGTGTTGTTTTGAACCTACAAAACATTTCAGGAGGTTGTTATGAAACTCGTAAATAATCGAATAACAATACGATACCAAGTCAATAATCAATAATACTTTTTATTTTAGATTTTTAAATTTTATCTTTTTTTTTTTTTTTTTTATTCTGGTCGAGAATCACTAACATAATTACCTCCTAAAATGTTTTGCAGGTCCAAAACAACACCTTGTATACAATGTGTAACTGAATTAATGCAAATTACGAAAGCAGTTTGTTCAGAATAGTTTACTGAATCGATTTCTGTTTTTTTTAATAAGTATAGGTAATTATTTATCCCATAAATAATTAAACCTGTGTAAATTACAGTCACACTTACGCTGTACAGTCAAAACAGACCAAAATGAACGAAGTATGTACCAAGCTAGACACATAATGAAATGAAACGAAATTGTTTATTCTGTAAATAGGATATAAGAATCACTTTTACACGTCATATTAAAAAGTAATAATAATAATAAGCTAGATGGAGTCGACATTTCCTATCTGACTACCCCTGAGAAGAAATGGCGAAACAAACTCAAGGGTCAAAGTCTCTTTTAAAGTCCAGACATAATCTTGGTCAGATCATGTGAGGACCATGTAGATCCATGTTTGAAATGGTCTTTTGAGGAACGAACAACACAAATTTGAGTGGACCTGTCCAGTCAGTGCAAGCATTTGTCAGTAATCATGTAACTCAACTGAGAACTAAAGGAGCTCAACGACTTGACGAACAATACCAAGGAAAGGACATTTGGGTAGGCCGCATAAACTGCTCAAAATGCCTGACTATCATTAAAACTAACTGAGAAAAAAGATACAAAAGGAAATAATTAAAAATGACCCACATAGTGCTCACATTCACAATAATTAAAGTAAAATAAAAATAATAATAACGTTTATTCACAAAAAGAAATACAGAAACACGTTTATAATGTACATTACAATTCATTACAAGTTGCAAAATCTGTACAAAATATATATATGTAACCCTGTCACTTAAATCAGGGCCTCAAGTCTGCTATTACAATAGTGTCAGAATGGTCTATCATTGATTTTATATTTTTTTATTTTGACAAGTTTGGTAATCTACTAATATAATGGCGACATTAATGAGGATCGGAACAGACCATTCTGACACTATTGTAATAGCAGACTTGAGGCCCTGATTTAAGTGACAGGGTTACATATATATATTTTGTACAGATTTTGCAACTTGTAATGAATTGTAATGTACATTATAAACGTGTTTCTGTATTTCTTTTTGTGAATAAACGTTATTATTATTTTTATTTTACTTTAATTATTGTGAATGTGAGCACTATGTGGGTCATTTTTAATTATTTCCTTTTGTATCTTTTTTCTCAGTTAGTTTTAATGATAGTCAGGCATTTTGAGCAGTTTATGCGGCCTACCCAAATGTCCTTTCCTTGGTATTGTTCGTCAAGTCGTTGAGCTCCTTTAGTTCTCAGTTGAGACAAATGCTTGCACTGACTGGACAGGTCCACTCAAATTTGTGTTGTTCGTTCCTCAAAAGACCATTTCAAACATGGATCTACATGGTCCTCACATGATCTGACCAAGATTATGTCTGGAATTTAAAAGAGACTGACCCTTGAGTTTGTTTCGCCATTTCTTCTCAGGGGTAGTCAGATAGGAAATGTCGACTCCATCTAGCTTATTATTATTATTACTTTTTAATATGACGTGTAAAAGTGATTCTTATATCCTATTTACAGAATAAACAATTTCGTTTCATTTCATTATGTATCTAGCTTGGTACATACTTCGTTCATTTTGGTCTGTTTTGACTGTACAGCGTAAGTGTGACTGTAATTTACACAGGTTTAATTATTTATGGGATAAATAATTACCTATACTTATTAAAAAAAACAGAAATCGATTCAGTAAACTATTCTGAACAAACTGCTTTCGTAATTTGCATTAATTCAGTTACACATTGTATACAAGGTGTTGTTTTGGACCTGCAAAACATTTTAGGAGGTAATTATGTTAGTGATTCTCGACCAGAATAAAAAAAAAAAAAAAAAGATAAAATTTAAAAATCTAAAATAAAAAGTATTATTGATTATTGACTTGGTATCGTATTGTTATTCGATTATTTACGAGTTTCATAACAACCTCCTGAAATGTTTTGTAGGTTCAAAACAACACCTTGTATAATTTTGCTAGTTCACGCACGCCAGTAACACTTGAACTACGAAACCCGGACTGATACGAAATAGAAGCCTGTATCTCGTATCAGTCATAGCGTCAAGGTCAAGTTGGGACCATGGACGTACAGCTGATAATAATAACAAGATTCATCCTACGATTCTATCGAGATTCATATTTGTTAGTACAATAATTGCGAGTTTACAAACTAGTGCTCATAATAATTAATAATATTAATTGATTGACATAATAATACAATGCAATACAGTGAGTACATTTAATACAATAGAGTGAGTTTCATTTCTTTTTACAACTACAATTTAAGCATACGTAATTACCAACCAGTTTCCCTAAGTCTGCAGTAATTTGTTTCGACTTTATTACTTTTATGTCCGAAAGCAAAACAATTTAGACGAGAGTTTATTTTTTATTTCTTAAAAAGCTTTACCTACAATTTTAATACAAAATCTATCGAGAAAATTGGCTAATTCTCTAAATTAAGATTCAATAGATAGTCGTCTAACTACCGAGAAAGAGAACGGACCTACGGAAATTGATCATCATAAAAAATATAATTTGGAAATGGTTACAAAAGTTTGTAAACTTTCTTTGTTTCCTTCACATTTTTCTGGGGTAAACAAACTCCATAATGCCTTCAAATTACCTTTTCTAGTTACGTAGGTATAGCGAAAAATCGGCCAAATGCGTGTCCAACGTCCATTATCCTAGGTTCTCCTAACTGCTATGGAACTAGTTTTATTCATATTATTTGCTGAACTAACTAATCATTTTATACGACTCATAATAATCTTGAGCGGGTGAAAAATGTGCGGAGGATATGAAAGTTAAAAACCAGCCAAGTGCGTGTCGGACCACGCAAAATGATGGTTCCATAGTTGGGATGAATTTATTAAAAAAAAAAACGTAACATTGTAGTGGAAAAAATATGTTCCCCCATACATTCCAACTGCAAATGTAAGTTTTTACTCATAATATAGAGACACTGACCATGTTATTTTAAGACCATATACTTGTTTATAGGTTTTCCTGTAATCTATAAGTAAAGAACTCAGTAGTTTCAGAGTGAAGAGGAGGGGTCAATTTTTATCGATTTTCTTAAATAATTTTAAAAGTATTTATTTTAAAATTAAAAATATATATATACCTCGAATCCTAACAACGAGCCCTTTCATTTGATATGTCACACGGTACAGCTTGCAAAACATTATTTTTTTAATTTTCTAATTTGCCCCCCAAAAGTGACTCCATATTCAAAATTCATTTATTTACGTTACACGTCCATGTTTGGGCCCCAGAAATTCTCATGTGTACAAATTTCAACTTAATCGGTCTTGTAGATTCGGAGCAAATTAGCTGTGACAGATGGGCAGACAGACAGGGTGACAGACACACGAGTCATCGTGTGTCTGTCTGTCTGTCTATCTGTCTGTGAAAACGGAACCCTTTTAAGATCACTCCTATAAGAGTTCCGTTTTATTCCTTTTGAGGAACCCTAAAAAGAAGAATAAGTTTTAGAATTCTAGAAGTAGTTTTATGATGTTAATTTATTTTATGCGTAAATATAACGTTCATACTGCGCCATTTGAGTTTAAATCAAAATGGCAGTACTTTGTTATGACCGGTAGTTCTACCATTTACACGGTCATAACTCGCTAGCGTCTCCGTATTGATATTTGTATGAAATAATTAAAAATGACCCACATAGTGCTCACATTCACAATAATTAAAGTAAAATAAAAATAATAATAACGTTTATTCACAAAAAGAAATACAGAAACACGTTTATAATGTACATTACAATTCATTACAAGTTGCAAAATCTGTACAAAATATATATATGTAACCCTGTCACTTAAATCAGGGCCTCAAGTCTGCTATTACAATAGTGTCAGAATGGTCTGTTCCGATCCTCATTAATGTCGCCATTATATTAGTAGATTACCAAACTTGTCAAAATAAAAAAATATAAAATCAATGATAGACCATTCTGACACTATTGTAATAGCAGACTTGAGGCCCTGGATAGCCTGTATTTTAAGAGACAGTGTTTGGCCAAATTAGAATTATGTAAACATGATTTAATACAGCAAATGAATGATGTTGCAGTTATTACATTTTGTTATGTGTAGTGTAAATTAAATGAAGTGTAGTGTTACACGTTTGAGTTTATAATTAGGGAATATAGGTGCCTAATAGTGTCCATTTTTTATTTATTGATTACTAGGTGATGTATGTGAGCAAATACTCCGTGTAGGCAGTCCTTTTGTAGTAGCCACTCACATACTACGGATTTAACTGTATATGTATTTAAGTTTAAAATATTTAATAGTGACGTAGTACTTTTCAAGGTACATAGACGTATGCGACTGTGTGCGTGCGTAGATTTGTAATGTGACCACAATTTTCTCCCACAATTAGTATAACTAATTTAATAGATAAACAATGTTTTATACCAAAATTGTAAAAAATCAGTGTAGGTATGTACATCATATATAACACATACATAATCAGCCTATAATGTTCCCACTGCTGGGACACAGGCCTCCCCTCTGTGAGAGGGAGTGGGCCGTAACCCAACACGCGGGCCCAGTGCGGGTTGGTAGATGTCAGATGTCTTCGAAATGTTGATTCTAGGACATGCCGGTTTCCTCACGACGTTTTCCTTCGCCGTTTTGAGAGCAGTGGTGATGAAATAATTTACACAAAGTAAAACGCCTGTCTGGGTTCGAACCTACGACCTACAACTCGTAAGTCGCGGCCATTACCACTGGTCCACCGCTGCTCATAAGTATGTATTATGATTATAACAAACATAATATTCTAAAATTGGGTTGTTTGGAGGTAGCGTTAATTCCTGGACATACTCGTATTGTGTATGAACGTGAGTAATATTGTTACCTCGCACAGCCAATTTCTGCTTAGACAATAACACTACACAACTGGCAGGAGATATTGTCAGTTCTAACTGGTCATACCTAATCAACTGATATCAACATAATTATTACTTAAAAATGTTTCAATTCTTTTTTTAATCATGCGGGTCATCTTGCCAATCAGTTCATCAACATCACACCAATATCCTTTACGAACAAAACGGTATAACGTGCACAAAAGTCAGTCCTCACGACCTTTCCGTCTGCCAGTTTGTCCTATTACTTCATGAGGTACAAAAACCCTGGCAGGTCATTAGGTAGTTTTTCTAGCACCGTTTGCGACGACAATGATGAATTAGCTGGTTTCCAGCAAACTGAACACTCTTAGGTACTTTTTATTGGACTTTTCATGTTTGTTGGAATGCTGATATCTATGTCTGTATATCTTAGTATGAAATAAAGTCAACTTTCGTGTCTGTGCGTGTACTTAATTCTTCTAAACTAAACAATGGATTTTATGCGTACCATCTTTGTGAATTTATTCCTGCGTCATTAATATTTAACTCAGGCATAGCATAGATATAGCATAGCAGGCGGCGTTCAGTAGTTTCTGCTTACAGAAACCCCCATGGGAAAAACGCGTGAGTTAATGGATGTATGGTATGTAAGTATAGCATAGAAATCTCGATGTTTTGACATGTCGTCACATCAGTAGACCAAAACCGTGCAAAGCAGGGCCGTGTTGCTAGTATGTAGGTGTATAATGCGATGTGCGACTCTGATTGTATGAAGTTTTGGAGAGAATAATCGAAGTTTCCGAATCAGGAATGAAGTGATTGATTCGTCTTTGGAATGAAGGTGAATTATTTGGATTTCGGATTCATTTGGAGCTGAAAGTTTGTGGATTTTGTTCGTAAGCTGTGTTTTATGTCGTCCTTGTTTTATGTGGTCCTGAATGTGGAAATATTTATCAGCTGATACGCCGCGTTTTTCGTTATAGCTAAAAAATAATGGTTTGTTCGTTGTAAGGAGTATAAAGAACATTTCAATCTTCTTCATTATTATATGTTTCAGATTGTTTATTACCATCTTTCCTGTAGTTACAAACAGATTTATGGAATTATTATTACTGTCTTAGGTACTCATACGATTTTTTTAATAAAAACCAATAAGAAGGTACTTCTTGTACCTGCTTACTGTAGTAAAGTCTGGGAAATCAACTGTTAAGCAAATTGACTACCAACTTAAGTCCTTATATTCAAATACACAACTGTCATCCTTTGACAGTTTTGTATGAAATGGCTTTAACACGGCAAATTGATGTAGGGTGTCAACTTGTTTCACAATTAATATCCCTGACTATGCGTACAAGAGCACCGTAAACTTGACTTCACCCCGATCGATACAAGCGAAAGTGAAGTATGTCCTAAATGTTTCATATAGCAATAAGTGCCAACATTAACTACTTCTTGCGTAGCACATTAATCAAACACAGCCACTTACATACGGTAATGGAACAGGTAATAGACGAGTAAAAGCTGCTGATGAATTTACGAAGACCGTACGACCTACTTAAATGTTATTACAGTACCTAGCACTTCACACATTTTGCTTGTCGATGTAGTTTCTAATTAAAAACGACTTACAACCCTGCATCCTAATTGCGGCACACACTATCCATATCCAAATCCATAGATTTTTTAAAGAAGTTGCTAATTGCTTCATATGTTTGGAAAAATTGTCTGGACAGCGACGCAAATAACGTATTGAATGTTGCTGAACTGTCTAAATGACAAGCATTGCCATTGTTAGCGTGTTGCACAAATACCCCGCTGTTATCTATTTTGTTTTAAAATGTTTGAAATAGTCCGAATTAGGTTTTTATGGAAAAAAACATTTGGTTTTTTTTTCACCTTTTTTATGGGATCTTTGTTTGAATTGATTTAGTTTTTATTGTTTTGGTAGGACAATGGCGCCGGTTCCCTTGTTCACTAACTAAACTAAATTTAAGTTCAATGCATCTTTTTCTTTCTATTTCATTAAGAAAAGGACAGAAGATTAATTTTAGTTTAGTCCTGTCAAATTAATCAGTGCCTTGTTACTTGTACTCCATACAAGTTTAGACGTGATTAAAAACTTGCCTACTAAAATTACGTCAATTTACGTCAAGCGCTGATTAATTTGACAGGACTAAACTAATATTTATCTTCTGTCCTTTTCTTAATTAAATAGAAAGAAAAAGATTCACTGAACTTAAATTTAGTTTAGTTTATGAACAAGGGAATCAGCGCCAATGTCTGTCGGGTCAGATAATTATAAATAAATACGTATATGAACTTCGCATTTTTCAAAACGATAGGCTACCTCTACTTACTATTCTGCATACCTAGAGAAATGCATTGTCACAGATACATAATCCGTTACTAATATTCTCTTCCTACTTTTAAAGTATCCTAACGTGTAATATAAGTTCTAGCTATCATCGGCCCAGCGTTTTCCCAAGTATGTTGGGGTCTTATAACCAGATGCAGTCTATCTAACAACCAGTTTTTTACATGATCAACTGTCTATCTGACCTTGACAATCCAGTTACTGGGTAACACGATATTATTTGGTAAAACTGGCTGTCAGACTTTCGGACAATTTCGAAAAAATCTTTTCTAGTGTAAGTACTATAAAAAAAAAACAAATATCACGATAATCCTTCTTTCAGAAGTCAGGAAAAATTGGAACACGGATCATTATAAAATAAAATTACAAAAAAAGTCAAGATAATAACACCATACGCCAGCAGAATTTCGATAAAACATACTCAAAAGCGTTGAAGAGCTCGTTAAACGTATATTTTATATGAAAATTCGAAACGAATTTGTTGCAATCAGCAAAATAAGTGAATGGGGGAAACGTGATGTTTGATATACTTCGGTATGTACCTATTGATATACACACGTCATACTTGAGTGGATCATATACTTGTCTTGAATAAATAAAATATAATTAGTCGATAGGAAAGAAGATTTCTCGTTTCTCATTTTAGAACATACACAATTATTACTTTATAAGGGTCGTTGGTGATTTAGTTTACAATCAAAAACTACAAGGTTAGGAAGGATAGGTAGGAAGTTAGGGTAGTAGAGTGCTTAGATCAGTTACGTTAGCAAAATTGTACATTTATTTACAAGAAGCATCCTCAAGTTCTAATAAATGTCGCAAAATACAGAAGAGACGAAACATACACCTGACTCTACAAAGCAAATAAGACAAGAAAAAGATCCACAATGTTCTCTGAAAAAACTACCTCTTATACTCGTAAGTATCCACTTCTGTACGAATATTGAAACCATTTTTTTGCTGTAACCACCTACTAAATAAATATTGTAAAATCTATATAAAATATTGTTTTATTCAAAGTCCCTAGTCGCCTAACAACATAGAAAGCTTATAATGGACCTGTCAACTTCAATTCCTTAACAATTGCCTTAGAAACGGCGGGAAACGTTTTACCCGTGGAACCGGGGTTGACGGCATCGGTAATAGTGGCCTTTACGGGAAAGAATTTCTACTTTTTAGCTAATGATACAATTTTTATGTCAGGGCAACTCAAGGTCAAGGTCAGAGAGGGTTCGAAGCCGTTTATTGGAAATCGTGTGGAAACAAGTTACTGTTGTATATTACCTATGAAGCTTTCCCTATAGACGTTGGCTTTTGTTTAGGTAAGTGACGCAACATGACATGAGAATAATAATTAATAGTTAATAATACTTAACATCAAAAATTAAACTTCATAATTTGTAATTTGAAATTATTACTGAAATTATATATTAGCTCTCATTGCTGGCCAAACGTAATACGTCAAACTCATTGCTACACATTAACAAGTCAGTGACGCGAATCCATAGACAAGATATCCTAAGCAAATTGCTCAAAGCGCCTAAATAAGTTTTCACTTCAAACATCCTGATGGTGGAAGTGACTGAGCTGCAGCTGGATGTATGAAAAATGTGTACTTCTGTCTATTGGCATCATCTAGCAGATTTCCTACATCGTATCAACATGCAAAATATGAATATCGAAACATCTAGCCTAACTTGCTAGTCGTTCTCGATGGTGTTCGGTAATGCCTAAAATATTTATACTCAAAGTTAGACACTGAGATAACATTGCCGGTAGGATATTTCATCGGACCTGATGCGCGCTATAAAACTTCAGAATTCTCAGACATAAAGAAAAATGTACGAAGTGAATTATCTCTTCATCAATTTTTCTTTTAAAGTTGTTTAATAGCTTTTAAAAACCACAAAAACATGACGTTAAATAGAACATCCAGTATAAGGACGGGCCATATGAGTCATGACATGATCTTTGCCAAATAAATAACCGTTTTTGCACGACATTAATTAATGTTAGTAAGACCGCAGGTGCAAACATTCTCGGCTAGGCTTAGATGACCGTACCGCCCTTAACTGTTTGACCGTGACCTTGAATAACCGATTTTGTCTTATCACATATTAATAATTAGTTTAAATTTAATCAGAGAGTAGCAGAATTTTCTTTACCTACTTTTATTTAAATTTATCGTACGAGTATTTTCTGCCATTTTCCGGAATCTACTACACTTACTTTATCAGTAGTTTATGTATATGTATGTTTTTCACAGCTGGGCAAAGATTCTTTATACAGAAAAGGAAAAAGCAGTAGTAGAGTAGAATCGGGGGTTCTGGATCACTTCTTCCTCGCTCTGCTCGGAATGTGATCCGGAACCCTCAATACTCCACACATTTTTATCTATTCTACCTCAGTTTTCAACTGATTGCGCTCAAGCGCGTTATGCAGAACGCCTCAATCAACGGTGCAATGATATTATATTTAAAGTTTATAAACAACAATATCAAGTTCAACTCGTTTGATTAACTTATGTCCCTATATTTTATTTTACTTGACGAAAGTGTGATGTTCATAGGTAGAACAATGCAGAGTGCATAAGGAGTTGCGTGGCAGTCCAAAAGGGTTACTGAGGCCCCTGGCAACACGGGCAACGGAAGGAATACGGGTGGGTTTTAGTCAGTAAGAGTCTGACACACCCTCCCGCTCCGCCCAGAGCGGAAGAAGTTATTTGATAATTTCCCACCCAAAAAAAAAAGGGAGCTTCAATTGGTAGTTGTAGGGTAGAATAGTAACCACGCATTTTCAGGCAGTATAATGAGTCAAGTTTTCCTCACGATTCCAATAATTTTAAAATCCCATGATATGGAAAAAGTCTCATTGTTCTTGCTAGCTTTAACCCAACAACCCCGTGCTTGAGAAGCGTCTCCCTCAATTTGAGCCATCACAGCATCCATATCCTAGCGTTATAAATAATATATTAGGCTAATAATTCTGATGCATGCAGAGGGTTCGTGCGTGACACCGCAACTTTACCCACGACATTAGCTCATCATCATGTTGAGCAGCAAAATATTTTGTTTTGTTTATTATTTTGAAGAGGCACTTTCGTTGAGAATCTGTTGGTATTTTAGTGTTAGATCAGCCTGAATAAATAGTACCTAACCTTCAACAGTGGTGGCTAAGTCGTAACGGCCGCGACTTAGAAGTTGTAGGTCGTAGGTTCGAACCCAAACAGGCGCTTTTCTTTATGTAAATTATTTCATCACGACAGCTCTCAAAAACGGTGAAGGAAAACATCGTGAGGATACCGGCATGACCTAGAACCAAAAAATTGAAGACATGTGACATCTACCAATACGCACTGGGCCCGCGTGTAGGATAACTGCCCACTTCCTCTCACCCAGAGGAGGCCTGTGTCCCAGCAGTGAGAACAAATTATATAGTACCTATGCTGATTATGTTCTTATATCTCGGTCGCATAGCAGGTGGCGTTCTATAGTTTCTGCATACCCCCATGGGAAGAAGGCGTGAGTTTATGTATGTATGTATGTATCTCGGTCGCCATCTTGTTTTCCTTATTTCAATATTCTTGGGGTAGGTAAAGTATGTATTGTCATCTTACGTATAATCTTTGGCTACACGCTATAGATATACCTGCTACTATAAAACAGGATGCTTCGTCATAGTAAGAAAAAGAGACTGCCGCTTAAACAAGGTGTTGGGAATGGTGATATGAATCTTTAAGAGACAATGCTGAACATGAAGATTCATTAGGTGAGATTTTTGTTTTAATCAAGTATGTATGTATGATGGATTTTTAGCTTACCAACGAACTTTGTCTAATTTCGAAAAAACCGATGCATAATTTAGCATTTTTACTTGAAAACGAGTGCTTGAGAAGAACTATTCTTAATTAACGGTGGCAGATCAACATTTTAAGAAGCGAAGATCAATATACAAACTAAACCGAGCAAAGTCGCGGTAAAAGCCAGTCTAGGATCAAAATTTAGATATTTATCGAGACGGAGGCGTGGTGGTTCATGTAGAAAATTACTAGTCTCAACACTAAGTTAAAGGTTTAAGTTACACGCCACTGAGGGTGACTGGTAACTTAAATGTATATGTTACTTGTCGACACCTTCGTAAAGTCAGATTACGTCGGTATTTTAGAGTATGCTTCAAGTAAGTTATTTTATTTAATGAAAAGTCATGTTGACACCTTTTACTTTAGTGTAATTTTCTAATGCGAGTGCAGTTACTGTTTTTTTTTTTTTTGTAAATGGGTGTTAAAAGCTTTTATTTAGCTAAATAACAAAATTGATTTTCATTTTACGTACCTAATGGCGAAAATCCTGATATTGTTACGTTAACTCTCCGCAACAGCAGCATTAATTGGTAATTTCAACGACTAAGCCCATGTTTATATTTACCTACCTTTCTTTTTTGTTGGGTGGGAAATTATCAAATAACTTCTCCCGCTCTGGGCGGAGCGGGAGGGTGTGTCAGACTCTTACTGACTAAAACCCACCCGTATTCCATTTGTTGCCTGTGTTGCCAGGGTCCTCGGTAACCCTTTTGAACCTCCACGCGACCCCGGCAGACATCGGCCCGGCTAGTGGACCCCTACACTTGTGCTGACATCACTTATCCATTGCTTACCGTCCGCAAGCCCGCGTCTACGGTGGCTGGAAATCCGCCCGGGATTCCTGACGCCCAGGGCGTCTCCTGCGGCGGCTAGGGGCGAGAGGGCGCGAAATTTGCCTTTCCCGCAACCGTCCCACCTCCTCCTTCGCGAGAATAATTTTTAATATTAATTAATTATTTAATTTTACACTTCAAGAAACTTCAGACATCTGTGTAGCTCTGGCTCTTGACCATACTAAGAGTATCACAAGAGTCAGAGAGATGATATTATTTAGTATAGAAAATACCTTTACAAAAGAACTTATTAATTATTTTGTAAACCAAGAACAAAAAGCGATGTAATTACAAATCCAATTAAATTGGGAATGTCGCCGTGTCAATTGCACGCTCAATGTTAGCGCAGCAGCACTGACGCGCGGCCATCATTCTTTGTAATGCCGCTACATACTGACAAAACCTGTAAAATGTCTCGGTATTACGATTCTGTTGATATTGACGCAAGGTAGATAATAGCAATAAAAAAAAAGTAACAATATTTTCTATGGATACCGATATTGGTGCCGATTCCCTTGTTCACAAACTAATCTAAATTTAAGTTCAGTGCATCTTTATCTTTCTATTTCATTAAGAAAAGGACAGAATATAAATTTTAGTTTAGTCTTGTCAAATTAATCAGCGCCTGTCACTACTCCATACAGGTTTAGACGTGATTAAAAACTTGCCTACTAAAATTACGTCAATTTACGTCAAGCGCTGATTAATTTGACAAGACTAAACTAAAATTTATCTTCTGTCCTTTTCTTAATGAAATTGAAAGAAAAAGATGCACTGAACTTAAATTTAGTTTACTTTGTGAACAAGGGAATCGGCACCACTGTGTGACAAAGAACCAAAATGTTTTTTAGGGTTCCGTACATCAAAAGTAAAAACCGGCGTATTTCGGCACGCACAATTATGGGTTTCATAGTTGGGATTACTTGGGATGAATTTATTCTAAAAACAAACTTAACATTGTAGTTGATTGACATGTTCTCTCATACATCAAAATACGTCACGATCAATTCTACAACCGCAAATTTAAGTTGGTCGACTATTACTCGTTAACTTGTAAAGCTGGTTTAGCTGTGATAGTTTTCCTTTCATTGCATTTGCATTGCATTGATAGTTTTCCTTTCATGCACTATTATATATTATATATTAAGCTAACAGACTCTAAAAACAATTAGCACTTTAAACCTTAATATTTCGCCAACGGATCCTAGAATCCAAAAATGATGCTTACAAGCCAACAATATTTTTGAACAGCCTATCCAACAATACCCCACATCATGGGATAGACGAGAAAAAAAACTTCATCCCTACGTTAGTTGCAAGGGAGGTACCTAACCTAAAAAAATGTATTTTATGATTTTATTCTAGCAAATTGTTGGCGTGATTAATATGTATACCTGTACCAAATTACAGCTTTGTAGTACTAAGCGTATCTGAACTACAGCGGGGACAGACAGACAGACAGACAGACGGACATGGTGAAAAGTTTTTTTTGTTTTTAGGGTTCCTTGTTTACTACGGAACCCTAAAAAGTGAACCCTTATAGGATCTGTTGTGTGTCTGTGTCCATCTGTCGCAGCCAATTAGCAGAAACTACTGAGCTTAAAATAAAAAAAAAAACACAATGAAGGGTTCCTTAGTTAGAATGAATTTATCCAAAGAACATACTTAACATTGTAGTTGATAAACATGTTCTCTCATACATTACAACTGCAAATGTAAGTTTGTACGCACAAAATTGAGAGATTTTTTTTTTTTGGATGGGATATCATCAAATAACTTCTCCCGCTCTGGGCGGAACGGGAGAGTGTGTCAGACTGTTACTGACTAAAACCCACCCGTATTCCTTACGTTGCCTGTGTTGCCGGGGCCTCGGTGACCCATTAGTACCTTCCCACGACCCCAGCAGGCATCGATCCTAGTGGACCCCTACGCTTTTTCTAATTACACCTCTTTAACATTGAGAGATTTACCATGTTATTTTAAAACCATTTATCGCATCGGAAAGAAAAGCCCAGAAGGAAAACCGTGACTTGTTCTGCTTTCCTTTGTCAATACATGGAAGAAAAATGAGGTAATGAGAGTCCGGAAAAATCTCAAAGATATATATATCACAGAGGATTATTCTAAAGAAGTTCTGGAGAAGAGAAAAATGTTACAAACTAAATTGAAAGAACAAAGAATGAAAGGAAATTTCGCATATCTTAAATACGACAAGTTTGTAGTAAAGGAAAATAATACAGCCAATGATAAAAGAAAGAGAGAAATATCTTCATCGCCGCGAGAGAATACACAAGCAAAAAAACAACAAATCTGGACGCCATCGCAAAATAATAGGCGTAACGCTTTTGATGTCATGAGAGGCAGATCCAACTCTCTCTCTTCCTATACGGCGGATAATAAGCAATAACAATTAGCTATCGGCAACCGGAAAACACAACAACATAAAAATATAAACAACCAAATAACTAGAAACGGCCAACCCCCCCCCCCCCCATGCTGACTGGTCCTCGTGGGGGAAAATGACCACGACCCTCTAAAGATAAAAAATAACAGAAAAAAGAAATATAACGATATACATATAGCAACTATAAACTGTCGATCACTGGGAACCACGGAAAAAACTGCAAGAACTGGAATTAGCATTGGATGAAATAAAATGGGTCATAATTGGTATTAGTGAAGTGAGAAGATTTGGGGAAAGAATAGAAGACCATGGAAAATACATACTACGCCATATTGGGGAGAAGCCTGGATTATACGGAGTTAGATTTATGGTTAAAAGAAACCTTACCAAAAACATACAAGAACTAAGAGGGATTTCAGAACGGATTGCACTTCTCAACATTAAACTACCTGTAGATGGAGAGGAAGAACAAGTATGGTCTATAATCCAGGCGTATTCGCCTACCGAATCAAATAGAAAAGAAGACATAACAAAAATCGAAAAATTCTACGAAGACCTACACTCCACACACTGCAAATGTTTCCAAAAACATAATAGTTATGGGCGACTTTAATGGACAGATTGACAAACAAAAAAATAGAGAAGAATATAAATTAGGAAGTCATGGACTTGGTAATAGAAGTAAAAACGGCTCACGACTAGTATCCTTTGCTACTGAATATAAATTAAGCATCCTAAACGGTTTTTACAAAAAGAAACCATCAAAGAAATGGACATGGATCTCTCCTAATGGCCGGTATAAAAACGAGATCGACTATATTATGTCTAACAATGTAAAAGTTTTTGAAGATTTGTCTATTTTAAGCAATTTTAATTTTAAATCAGATCATAGAATGGTTAGAGCAAAACTATCAGGGACACGTGCTAAAAGAGCACGACAATTTCACAACAGTATGAAAGCCATCGAATGCACCGGTAACACTGATTTACTTCTGAATAACCTCGAAATATCCTTGCAAGGTGGGAAAAAAGAATGTATATCGATTCAAGAAAAATACATCTGATTGCTCAAACAATTAAAAACAGAAACAAAAAAAGTTAACATGACTAGTAAGACAGCGATATCATTTAAAAGTAAGCAATTATTACAAAAATGGAAGGAACTTATACAACAAGGAAAAAAAATAGTAACAACTGCCAAAAGATAGCAGAAATAAGCAAAAAGATTAGCAAACAACTTAGGAAAGAACGGAAAACAAAAAGGTTAACAATATTAAGAAAACATATAGAAAAAACAGGAGGAATAAAGAAGGCGCTAAAACAAATGAATTACAAAAAGGACTGGATTCCGAATATGAAAAATAAAGGAAAAACCAGCAAAAGACCAGAAATACTAGGAATTGCTACGCAATACTACCAAAATGGATACCAAATTCGTAAGGAGATTACAACACAAAAACTAGATAAAGCACCTGGATCGGATTTAGTCACAAATGAACTACTAAAAACTAAAATACCAGTGATAGCACCAAGACTTACAGATTTGTTCAATGAAATCCTCGAAACGGAAAACATCCCGGAAGACTCGACTAAATCGAAAATCATACTGCTACATAAGAAGGGAGATAAGGGCGATATAGGAAACTACGGACCGATCAGTTTAATGTTCAAAATTTATAAAATATTTTCAAAAATTATACTCGTACTAAACAGAATTACCAATACACTAGATGAAAACCAACAAGCTGGTTTCCGAAGAAAATTCTCAACTATAGATCACATACACACTTTAAGACAAATTCTACGGAAATATAGAGAATATAATAAAAAGTATTACTTAGGGTTTGTTGACTTTAACAAAGCGTTCGATACATTGGCACATGAGTATATATGGGACGCTCTAAAAAAACAAGGGGTGCAAGCAAATACATACGAATAATTAAAAACGTATACACAGCGAGCACAGCACAAGTTAAACTTGAATCTACGGGTAACGAATTTCCTATTAAAAGAGGTATACGCCAAGAAGATCCTATATCACCTAAATTATTTTCAGCAGTGCTGGAGATGATCTTCAGGAATCTAAACTGGACCAAAAATGGCCTCAATATAAATGGCGAAAATCTTAACCATCTACGCTTCGCGAATGATTTGATTTTGTTCTCAGAGGACACAGGAACTCTGGGACAAATGTTGCAGCAACTATCCGATGAAAGTGCTAAGGCCGGCCTAACAATGAACCTAACTAAAACCAAAGTTATGACGAATTCCCAACAAACAGTAAACAACGAACAAATAACAGCAAATAACGAACAAATAGAATATGTAAATGAATATATATTATATACAGGTTGAAATTGAAAACTTGCGTCAAACTGAAATGGGACGTTGTATACATCATTATTAACAACTTTTACTAAGGGACCAAAGCTGTAATCCCAAAAAAAAAATCTGCTTTTCCTACATTTTGATGAGGTATTGCGAACATAAATGTAGGGGACAGCAGTTTTTTTTTTGGGATTGTAGCTTTGGTCTCTTAGTAAAAGTTGTTCATAATGATGAGTACAATCTCCCATTTCGATTTGTCGCATGTTTTCAATGTCACCCTGTATTTGGGTCAACTTATATCTACAGATGATTGCATGAATAAAGAAATAGAACGAAGAATAACTAATACTTGGAAACGGTTTTGGTCTCTTAGGGAAATAATGAAGGATAAAGATATGCCAATGAAAGGAAAAAAGAAAGTATATGAAATATGCATTATGCCATGCTTACTATACGGGTGCCAGACATGGGCGTTAACAGAACTACAAGAAAATAAATTAAAAGTCTGCCAAAATGCAATAGAAAGGAGTATTTTAGGTATAAAAAGAAGAGATAGAGTGAAATTACAAGAAAACAAAATTTAAAAATGCACACACAGCCTACAGACGGCTTAACTGGCGTTGGACGGGGCATATGTTAAGAGAAAATAAAGAGAAATGGACTAAGTTAGTAAGTTAGTAGTTAGTAAGTTAGTATCCGAGGGATAGCAAAAGAAATAGAGGCAGACAAACCAAAAGATGGGAAGATGCCTTCTAGAAAATAGCTGGTCCGGTATGGACCCGTTTAGCAAGAGACAGGAATACGTGGAAATCTGTAGAGGAGGCCTTTGTCGATAGACAAGCTGTTCCACACAAACATCCAGTTACCGATCATTCAATTACAAGTTAGAATTGATTAAATCAATTTAGTTTTTAGTAAGTAGTCATGTATTAATTGTAAGAAAGAAACAGAAACAGCTACTCGTATAAAGGCTATTTTATTTATTTATTTATTTTATTATATTTAAAACCATAGACTTATTTTAGGTTTTTCTCTAAGTTTAATTATAGATTACAGGAGAACCTAAAATAAGTAGTACAACCACATTTTGCCAGTTATGTTTAAAGTCCCATGTAATACGGGGTAAGCCTATTGCCATCAATCGGGCACAAATTCAAACTCCGGGCTGCTACTGAGAAATTCCTGATAGAAAAACCCAATAACACTTTGCCCAACCCGGGAATTGAACCTAGGAGCTCATGCTCAGCAGTAGCACTTGAAATTATTCTTTAAGGTTTTTTTTATTTGAGCAGTGTTCTTAAAATATCTTCTTAATAATACCTTCGACCTACTCCATTTATGAACGTGACCTTTCACTACAGCCCCTCAAAAAGCCCTTAAAAATCAAGCACGAATACTAAAATTAAAGCTTTTCACACACAAATCTGTGAGGAGTGCGCTCTTCAGAAAGTTACCCACTTCTACGGTTCTTTTGAGCTCTCATAAAGGCCCTATTAATTGTTTAATTTGTTTTTGGGACACGTTCTGACCTAGAATCGTAGAAATTAAGGATGGGAAAAGGATACAAGAAAGAAAGAAAAATAGATTTATTTGTCACAGAAACACATGTATACAAAAAGATATGTGATAATTCAAAAAAATAAAAAAAAACAAAGCTATACAGATTTATACATATGCACACAGAACATAGTCAGCAGTTGCACGCCATGACTGTGACAAAAAAGGCTTCCACTCAGCATAATGCTGTGCTATAGGGGACCCGCAGCATAATGCTTCTATATGTTCAAACCAGCATGTTATGTTTGGTCTAACTCGCCCCGTTTAGTCACTTTCGATAAACCTGTAAGACAGACATTTTGTGCATCACCAACATTGTCGTCAGTCGACAGTCGATAGATGTCTACTGCTGGATATATAGAACCCCGCATATGTCCATTTCCGGCTGTTGCAACAATGCTTAGGCTATTTCAAGCATTACCTCAACGACCGGTCCTTCGCTTCCCGCAACGAATGTTGTGGTATCATTATCTAGATTCCCCTGCCCTTATTCCATTTCATGTATTTGGGGTTGGCGTAATGTGTCTTTTTCTTCCATACGCCATCTCGAGAGTCACCCCCGTGATGTGGTATAATTGTTCTAATTTAAATCGTCAACATTATCTCTCATTTATAACATGCTCCGTGTGTAACGCATCCTTGAAGGAGCGGATATAATGTTATTTCATTTAATATTAGCACAAAATAGCTATTATACAGCCACGGAAAGCGTTCGCTCGTTAAGACGCTGACAACACCTAAACCGCGGTCACTGTCAGATTGCATAGAAAAGAAATAGAAGCGCGATGACACAACGCTTATAATTTATTGCAAAATATGGAGAAATTATCTATTTACTCAAAATTGAGTTGATTAATCGAAAATAAAAAACAACCAAGTTCTGCATTCAAATAAGACGTTCTTGTTATTAATTAAATACGGAACGTATGTTGATATTTAATACAGATATTTTGGATTAGAACTCAATGTAAGAGGGTAGTTTAATGTTAGTTTGTATCGAGATTTTGTTTCAAAACGTGTTTCGGTAACAACTAAGTTCTGAGAAAGATGTTCAAAATTAACATATATTTTTTTCCGTTACCACAAACTATACAGATTTGGCAATTTTATTTCTTATGAGAAGCCTATTTTGGTCAATTGGGTCTTGTCAGCGCCTTAATAGTCAATTGTTCCCATGGACGAGACTAATATCCAAAAGTCAAACAAAAGTTACAAAATGTAGCTAACAACCACACATTAAATCGACACATTTAGTGACGGGGTCGTTAATCCAGAATAAAGTTTTTTTTTTTTTTAAATCGGGTTTTTTGTTAATTGAAAAAAGGCAGGCAGTAAAATCTTACCATCAAAGGTTTTTTAATAGCTTGAATTTTTCATAAAATAGACTATAACCGTCTTCGCTGCTACGGCTAATTTTAATTACGTATTGTATTATTGAATTTTATTTTTTTTTGGTCTCCTTTTTTTCTGGATGCTTTTAACGGTCATTTCTTTTTACATCCTTCTCATACCTATCTGTGTGTTTGATTAATTTCAACATGGCTGATGCAATCAATATTTTCTAACAATATTTTTGATTTAAAAGAGTGTACATGAAGTTTCTTGCCCGTTTTTCTCCATATCGACGGTTAAAAGGGCATAAGCGTCATTTTGGTCGAAAATGAGTTATGAATGCCATCCTTCTTAACCTCTATTTTTAAGTAGGAGTAGGCATTCATAACTAATTTTCGACCAAAATGTCGCTTATGCCTTATTACCTTTTAACCGTCGATATGGATCTACTATTCTTTGGAATGGGCAACTATTTCTGACTGACCACCTCTTTAACCATTTAAAAGAGCCAGTCAATGGTTTAATTATTACTGACATAATGGTTTAACTTTGAATTATAGTCCTTGTGAAAGTTACTGTTGTAAAATCTGAAATTAGAGGACCTGAAGCTATGAACTTAATTCTTAACTATTTACAGGTAAACAATGGGCCTTATTAGAAGTCTAAAAGTCACCCAAAGGGCAATGGAGAAGGCTATGTTTGAAGTTTCCATAAGTGATCGAATCGGAAATGAAGAGAATAGAATAGCATAGAATACTCTTTATTACGTACACCATAAAAATTACAGATACAAATGTTGAAATTTGACAAGAGGTAGTACACTAACGCGCACGCCAGTGACGCTCCCAGTCTGCATGATTTTTTTCCGAAATCTTCAACAAGCATCGGCACATTTCAGTCAATTTACACCAAATCTTAATGAATTATACACCTTCCTCATGAATCACTCTGTCCTTTGGTGAATTGGTGAAGGTGAAAACCGTATAAAAATCCGTTCCGTAGTTTTTGAGTTTATCGCGTTCAGACAGACAGACGCGGCGAGGGTACTTTCTTTTATAATATGTACTGATGATACAAGGGTCATCATTTAAATTTCAGCATAATAACAGTCAATAAATAAAAAAATACCAATATTAGCTTACTCCTCACGTGACCAGAGAGCTGGCCTATTTTTTGGTCAAAAAATCAGCATTGCCATCATCATTATCATAATCAGCCTATAATGTTCCCACTGCAGGGACACATGCCTCCTCTCTGTGAGAGGGACTGGGCCTTAATCCACCACACGGGCCCCGTGCGGGTTGGTAGATGTCACATGTCTTCGAATTTTTGGTTCTAGGACATGCCGGTTTCCTCACGTTGTTTTCCTTCACCGTTTTTGAGAGCAGTGGTTATGATGAAATAATTTACACAAAGTAAAGCGCCTGCCTGGGTTCGAACCTACGATCTAAAACTCGTAAGTCGCGGCCGTTACCACTTGGCCACCACTGTTGAAGGTTATTATTTATTCAGCCTCAGTGGTGGCCCAGTGGTAACCCACTGGGCCACCACTGCTCTCGTTGCATTGCATACAACGTGGCAATGCCTTTTGGCCAGTTTTCCTGTTGACAGCGATGCGGATGAATTTTTTTATGCCCTATGATAATTAATTTACACTCCTTTTTTATATATTTCTACATTATAATAATTATTATTTTATGTTTGTTAGTTTTTAAATGATGTACTTAAGTTTTTCAGAATAAATAAAAGGAATCCAATGATACAAAATATTAGATACATCGTCACAAAAAAAACAAGCGAACACAAATTCGTTGGTCTTGCGGTTGCAATCGCTACCGCTGAACATGGGTCCTGGAGTGTCCTGGGTTGTTGGGTTATGGGGTTTTCTATGAGAACTTTCTCAGGAGCAGCCCGGAGTCTGGATTTGTCCCTAATCCCCTTTATGTATTATGGTATTTTGCCACACAAAGCCACATCTAATATAGCTCACTCTGTTTACTTCTTGTAAATCTATGTACTAATAATTGTAATGTGTGAAAATATAATCTTTAAAGAATCTCATAGTGTGTGTGATTTGTCATTCACTTTACATAGCCTACGGCCCTCTCACTTCCGCCTTTGGGAGATTTCTAAGGCCAAAGGCGTTATAGTTGCGTGGCTTAGGACGCCATAGCCAACCACTCCTGTGTGTCTTGGGAGGTCCTGACACTCGTCTCGTGGAGCGTGAGGTGCTGTAGAGCGCCTCCACAGTCAGCTGTATCGGCGAGATTCGGACAACGCCATCCTCTTCATCCACTCCAGGACGGAGAGCCCTACCATTATTAGGGCATTCTATCAACGTGGCGTTGGACACTAACACCAATTACACACCATAATACCACTAATTTAGGTACCATAAAACAAAACCTCTTGTTTAACGAGGGACGTTTTACTCCTTGAGACAGAGTTGCCGACTGACTGCGACGGCGAGATTAACCTCATCTTCGTGCTCCGCCTCATCTGTCAGCCCTGTCCCACTGCTGCCTGCCGATCCAGTCCAACTACCTGCCGACCCAGTCCAGCTGCTGCTAGCCGATCCTGCATCCTGCCGTCCAAGCGTCCCGTACACTCGGACCACTCGGACTCGGAATACTCTATTTTTAATATTTAATCTAATCTTTTTAATATTTAATAGTAATCTAATCTTTTTAATATTTAATAGTAGTTTATCTTTTTAATTTTTAATATTTAATAGTATATTTTTAATATTTAATAGTACTGGCCCTCCGGCCAATCGTAACGTTACAGTATAGACTGGCTTCCTATAACGTGGGACTTAACCGTAACTGGTGAAACGTGGGTGTAAATACGAAGGTACACCTATGCCTAACCTTCAGGGAATTACAGGCGTAATGTTATGTAGTCAGCATTATCAAATCCTACCCGAATACCCAAGCGGGAGTTAATATTTACCGTGTAAATAGTACTAGTCGTTATAGCAAGTCTCTAAGGCGCTCAGGCTAGAATGCTAACTGCCTATTATAAGCACTTACCATGAACGCTGTTTACTTGGGGTTTCTTGTTTTCCAACAGACTAGAATATTTCCTTTGCTTGTGCAGTCTGATATCTTGAGGTTACATTAAGTTTATTTTTGTTTTCATTTGAAGTGAAGTGATGTAATATTCATTAATTTGCAGAAATTTTTGTTACAGTCGCCAGCATATCAAGTAGCCGGGGTCGCGGAAAGGTGCCGGGGTCGCGGGAAGGTACTAAAGGGTCACCGAGGCCCCTGGCAACACAGGCAACAGGAAGGAATACGGGTGGGTTTTAGTCAGTAAGTTTCTGACACACCCTCCCGCTCCGCCCAGAGCGAGAGAAGTTATTTGACAATTTCCCATCCAAAAAAAAAAAGCATACCAAGTAACCACAAACTGACAAATTTTTTTATTCGATTTTGTACTTTAGCATCAACATGTTAAGGTTTTTAATCATTTGGAGAAATTTGACAGTTTGTGGTGACTTGATGTGCTGGCGACTACATAAAATTGTGCTACTGCATTTTTACGGGATCTAATTTTGCGAGATATAAATATTTCAGGGTAATTTTTATATATTTTTTTTTCTTTTTTATTTAATATGCCTTATTGCTAGACCGACGAGATATAAATAATGTTTTTGTTTTATCCTGCTTATAGGTAGGTAGGTTTGTACACTACTAAACTCCTAAGTCAGCCACATTGCACTTTTGTTTAGAAGTCAATACATTTTTAGATGATCGTTAATTCAAATTCGGAACAATGACGACACCAAAATGCCACAACCAAAACCTTTCCCTTTGACTCATCATCGTTTTGATGTTTTAGACCTTTATACCTCACATTTTTATTTATTTAATTAATAAATACCTCACATGGAATTGTACTGGCTTTTTTTTTTTTTTTGAGGGTGGGAAATCATCAAATAACTTCTCCCGCTCTGGGCGGAGCGCGAGGGTGCGTCAGACTCTTACTGACTAAAACCCACCCGTATTCCTTCCTGTTGCCTGTTTTGCCAGGGGCCTCGGTGACCCATAAGTACCTTCCCGCGACCCCGGCAGGCATCGGCCCTAGTGGACTCCTACTTTTGTGCTGACGACATCTCTTTGAGGTGCGCGTAGAATACGACGCGCCGTCGACCCGGGCCTGGTCCTTACCGGACGGTGAGCTACCCATTGCTCACCGTCCGCAAGCCCGCGCCTACGGTGGCTGGAAATCCGCCCGAGATTCCTGACGCCCAGGGCGTCTCCTGCGGCGGCTAGGGGCGAGAGGGCGCGAAACGTGCCTTTCCCTCAACCGTCCCGCCTCCTCCTTCGCGAGCATTACTGCTTCGCAGAAGGAGGTGACGGCTGCCCATGCCCTCGCGCTCCGTACCATGGCCTGAACCAGGGCCGGACGCGAGAGGTCTCTGGCGCCGATCGCCTCCACGAGGACACGGCGGTGCTCTGCCCAAGCCGGGCAGACCTCCACCGTATGCTCCACCGTGTCCTCCGGGCGATCCACACAGTGGTGACACCCGGACGTTTCCTCCCGCCTTATCCGACGCAGGAACCTCCCGAAGCTGCCGTGTCCGGTGAGGACCTGCGTCAGGCGGAAGGTGAGGACGCCGTGGTGCCTCTCCAGCCACTCCTCAAAGAGGGGACATTGTACTGGCTAGAGTAACTTTTTTGTAATGATGTTCTAAATAAGGTTAGAGAGAAATATGAAACCTCGACGATTGAAAATTGTAAGAATCCAAAACAAACTTGGGAAAAGATACTCGTACGTAAAATCACCAACACTACTAAAAACAAAAATCCGGCGGAAGAATTATTATTAAGTACTAAACCACACGAAAGCCAGCAATCCGTAGATAAGATAAATCAATACTTTGTAAGTACTGGTCAAACACTTGTAGACACTATCACTAAATCCTTCGATACATCTAAAATAAAATGTAATATTAAAACAGATCGTAATTTAAAATCAATCGTACTGCTGGAAACAGATAATACCGAAGTCGAGTCATTAATTTAAAATCTTAAAAATGACTCCGCTACTGGATATGATGGCATACCTACCACATTCCTAAAACGCATAAAAAATGTAATAAGCCCCTCACTGACTCATATTTTCAACCTATGTATAAACAAAGGTATTTTTCCAAACTGCTTCAAGCATTCACTAATTCATCCTATTCATAAAAGTGGGTCTAGGAGCAGTGTCGAGAACTATCGTCCGATTTCGGTCTTGCCTGCAATGTCCAAAATATTTGAAAAGCTTATCAACAAACGCCTAATGAGTTTTCTAACACAAGAACATATTATATCAGATTCTTAATATGGTTTTCAACCTAACAAATCTGCAGAAGATGCGGCGATACAGCTTACAAATTTTGTAGCAAGTAACTTGGACCAGGGTCGGAAATGTGTCGGAGTTTTTCTGGATCTAGCCAAGGCCTTCGATACTATTTCAATTAACCTACTTCTGACGAAACTTGAAGCGATCGGCATACGCGGCCTACCTCTGCAACTCGTGAAAGATTTTCTCACCAACAGGTACCAATCTGTGAAAATAGGCGACTACATTAGCTGCCCCCTCCCCATCACCTGTGGAGTTCCCCAGGGAAGCGTTCTTGGCCCAGGGCTCTTCCTGATATATATCAATGAACTTTGCCAATATGACCCGCCAAAGGGAAAAATATTCGCATACGCGGATGACACTGCGCTCATATTTCAGGGAGATTCCTGGGCTGAGGCACGGTACCTTGCCGAAAAAGAACTTCGTCAGGCATCCCTGTGGTTAAATAAAAATCTACTAACATTAAATGTCAATAAAACAAAATATATATATCATTTTCGATGAATAAAACAACACAACCAAATAACTTCACTTTAAAAGCACATATTTGTAATAATACCCAGTCATTAACATGCTCCTGCGCACCAATAGTAAAAACCACCAATATTAGATATCTCGGCACTCAAATAGATGATACCTTTTCATGGCATGCACAACTAGATATACTGTCTGCACGTACGCGTAAAATGATATGGATTTTTAGAAAGCTCAGAAATGTACTCAAATTGAAAATGTTAAAAACGGTTTACTTTGCCTTGGTTCAATCAATCTTGGGTTATTGTATTCCGGTATGGGGTGGGACCTGCAAGACAAAAATCATAAAAGTTGAACGCGCACAAAGATCATTACTCAAAGTAATGCTCAGAAAACCCTTTCGTTATCCCACGATGAGCCTATATAAGGACTGTAATGTCTTGACAGTGAGGCAACTATTCATCCTTCACACCACACTACGCAAGCATAAAGAACTAACTTACGATGCTAAGTCAACATATCCTGCACGAAGAAATAACAGAATATGCAAGGCAACTAAACACAACACGGCTTACTTCACGAGACACTCATGCTTCCTTGCTCCTTATCTATATAATAAACTCATCTCTCTTTTAAATATATTCCCAAAACTCACGCATGAATGTAAATCTATTATACAAAAATATCTTCTGAATTTAAATTACAATGATACGGAATCCTTACTTATAATTACTAAATAACATCTCTGTTCTGTCTGCAGTAAATCAAGAGCAATCAAAACTCACTTATCCATAACCACGCATACATTTATATACATACTCCCACAAACACAGATGCACGCAACCGTACTCTCACTCATCACACACACAACACACACACGCACGAACACACTCACAACATACACACTCACTCACTCAAACACAAACAATATATTTGTTAATTAACTACACCTCTAGTTGTAATTTGTATCAACTTACTCGCCGCGGGAGGAAGACCTGGAGTCCTGAAATACAGGGCTGCCCTAGTTTAGGCTCCAGTCCACTCCATTTATTTTATGTACCTATACTGTGCTTAGATTAGTGTGGAAAATAAATGAATTTTTACTTTACTTTACTTTACTTTACTTTTTATTTTAGAAAGATCCACGCAAGCGATGCCGCGTGCAGCAGCTGCTAGTTAAAAACTTAAGTCAGCAAGTACATTGATTTAATATGTACATCTCTAGTTACAAACTGCCTGACTGTTCTTGTTCTATTTCAGTAACATCATGTGATATTTCAGACGTTGCTTGATTTAGAAGTCCGGGAGTGTATATTAACAATAAGATATTTTTATCAGTTCCCTTTGAATATTTTTATTAAAATTAAAATAGTTTGTAAAGGGATTCAAAAAATCCAATTCCATATATAAATAAACGAGTATTTTAAAACAGTAAGGAAGTTCAGTTGAAACAGAACACTATAAAATTCACATTTTAGTCGAGTTTCAATGAGATTTTGATCCCATGGGATTTGCAGTTTTAGCCGAGGTTAAAACTTTATTACCTGCTATCAAGATTGGCTTTGGATGGTCCAGTGAAAAGCGGAATAACGAGCAGGGCCCTGTATAATAAACGTTACAATCCTACAATTTTGTAATAAAAAGTGACATATTTGTTAACCTTACAAATATGTAAGACATTTACAATCACAATTTTATATTCTGTGTGGTAAACATTAACATAATCATAATTATGTTGAAAACGCATGTCGATTTTTTAACAAATTAAGTTACAATTTACATAAAATGTAGGTAGGTACTCTACAGATTCTTAATAAACGAGTGTAGATTAACTCTTATTTTTTTTTCGATTGGACATTAATATTATCAAATAACTTCTCATACTCTAGGCGGGGCGGGAGGGTTGGGTTATCTTACTGATTAAAACCCACCCGTGTTCCTTCCGTTGCCTGTGTTGCCAGGGGCCTCGGTAACCCTCTCGTACTTTCCCGCACCCCGGCAGAGATTTCTTACTGAGTTTAGAATTATAGTGTTACACGGAGTATCTTCTTTTTGGTTTGGTAAATCACTAAAGTCATGGAGGATAACAACAAAATTACGATTCTGTCTCTAAAATACGAGAATAAAGATCTGTTATTCGGTTGGTTTAGTGAAATCTAACTCACGATATGAAAATAAACAAGTGGCCGATAAAATTTTTAAGTAGGTACCTATATCTACAGCAAAGATTGGAAAAACCTACGTGACGACGTGGCAAAACTTTAGAAAAAGGACCAATTGTAAGTAGATTTTTAGTTATTCAGAATATTTGATGTTATGATTGCACTACTAACTTACAATTAATTTTTTCAATCTTTTTAAGAAAAAGAGGCAATCGTCAGTAGATGAGATCGGGGGGAAAATGTAGATATGATTATGTTGTCAAACTGGTACTCAAAGTAATAGGGAAAGATTCTCCTGCACTAGAAGGTTTTCGCGTGCCGGAATTATCTGGTTCAAATCATGCACAAGTTCACGAACCAGAGTCGAGTAGGTAAGGCTACAATTAATACGCCTACAGAATAAACTCCTACTCAAGTTCATCGTGGACCCAGAAAATTATATCAGAGTATGTCAATCAATGAAGCAAATATTTCGCAAGGATATATTGATCTTGAGACACAGAAAATTGAAGTAGAATTGAAATTACCCAATGAAGAACTTGAAATTGCGATTGTGTATAAGCTAGATTTGGAAATACTAAAACTGATAAGGGAATTGAATCCTAACTAATATTATAAATGCGAAAGTGAATCCGTTTTTTACGCTTTCACTAAAACGGATGAACGGATTTGGATTTTAAACGCGAGACGCAGCTAGTATTTAACAATATTAATATTTTTTTTATTTAAAAAAGTGACAACATTGTTACAGACAATTTCTTAAAGACAATGTCTTAAACTTACATAGGTATCCTGGCTCCCGAACTGGGTTTTTCCTGTGACTTGGGAGTCTGTGTTCCTCCATTATAAAAGTCATTACGTATGTCGTTGGCTATTAAAATAAAAAGAAAATCGGGAAAAAGAAAACAAATGAAACTTTTTTTTTAGATAATCATCATGAAATGCGTGTGATGGTGTGATGTGAGAGGGTGTGTGTATGTGTGCGTGTGTTTTTGTTTGTGGAGTATCACGTGTATGTATGAACCGGGTGTCACCACTGTGTGAATCGCCTGGAGGATACGGTGGAGCGTACGGTGGAGGTCTGCCCGGCTTGGGCAGAGCACCGCTGTGTCCTCGTGGAGGTGATCGGCGGGGGAGATCTCTCGCGTCTGGCCCTTGTTCAGGTCATGGTACTGAGCGAGACGGCATCGGCAGCCGTCACCTCCTTCACCACCTGCACCCCCCAAAAAAAAGTGTATGTATGAAAATGAGATGCTTGTGTTTGACTATTGAGTAAGAAAGAACAGAAGGTTTTCTATTTCGACATAGTTTTTTTATCATCAACCGCACTTTCACTAAAATTTATCATTTTCGTAAATTAAGTTTTTGTATCGCGAGCAGTTTATTGATCCCGTTATACAGTTTTTGATATATAGAAGAACTGGTTTTCACCAAAGGTGGTATTTTGTCTTACAAGTGAATAAACAATATATTTTTATTGGCACGCGATCTTTTCTCAGTATACACTGAAGCCCAAATAGTTTCCTTACTGAAAGCACTTCACAGTCCTTGTAAAGCTCTTCTGTGGGGTATCTGTAAGGCCTGAAATACATTACGTTGAGAATAGCCCTTTGAGCTCTTTCTTATTTAAGGAAGTAGGTAAGCTTACAGGCTCCACCCTATACTGGCAGGCAGTATGCAAGAAGTGATTGACACAGTGACATGTAGACCGACCTAAAAGTATTTATTTCAGTCGAATAGCGGAGTTAAAAAATATGTAAATAAGTTTTCCCGTTCTTGCTACCAAGTTCTCTGCGTGAGTATACTCGTTTAAAGGATATCTCCAGTTTAAATGCCTGTCTATCAGCATCCCAAGTACTTCTTTATATTTGGAGTTATTGTGAGAGCAAGACACGTCTATGAGAGAATTTTTGAGTGCTCTGAGCTACGGGGCAATTGGGTAACACACATAAAATGACAATTGATCGCAATTGATTTCATTTTGACTGTTTAAAGTTAGAAGATGTTTCGCGAGCCAATAAATTTGTGCTTTAATGCCGCCTGAACAGTATGCTGTTCAGTTTTTCTCCAGTCCGTGCCATGTATAAGAAGTTTTGTATCATCAGCGTAGGTAAACACTGAGCAATTAATGGGAGCTAGAGAACACAGGTCATTAATATAGATTAGGAAGAGCGTTGGACCCAGAATTCTTTCTTGTGGGACGCCGTAATAAATCTTTGCCTTTTCACTCACTACTTTGGCAATCTTTACATGTTGGTATCAGTTTTTGAGGTAACTCGTAAAAATTTCCAGTGCAATACCGCATACACATATGCGTTCCAATTTCAATAAAAATATTGGGACAGGGAGTGTCAAAAGCTTGCTGCAGAAGTGGATCATCCAAATAATTGTATTAATGACTTCAATTGCTTCCTGTTCAAGTACAGGAAGTATTTGAACCCCGTCACTATTATTAAAAACTTATTAGCAATAGCATGTTCATTACTTTGTTCTGAGTTTTGTTTTCATTTTTAAATATTATGCAAGAATATGCTGGATTATATTATTTTACTTGCACTGCACTCATAAATGATTACATAGATTTTCTTTATTTTATCAAGCAAAAAGATGTCTCCGTTCGATTTTGACGGTTATTTTTCATTTGAAAGATAGTAAAGTTTGTTTCATAGAAATTTGGTGAAGATCTGATGAGGATCTTCGGCGTGATGAGCAGAATTGCTCCTCGAACTGCAGTAAATTGCTCAATTTTAGATTTTCACCAGCAGAATCGGCACCTGATCGGATGGAGCACCTGGGACAAATTCTCATCACAAAACTATGCAGCGTTACTTCTGCAAATGTTATGTCTAGTCTACAAATTTTCTACTCATAATTTTTCTGGTTTTAAAATTTGAATTTGACTTATTGAACGTTGTCATGTTTTTTTGATAGGAAAAAGTAGGCCAGCGCCCGGCGTCAAATAATAGTAGAGCGTTGGTAGAATACAATATTTTCGAACCCAAACGCTAAAATTACAAGTTACAATTACAAGTTATCGTTCAACGAACAAAATACATGTTTTATATCCCTTTTAAATATTAATTGTAGCAAAAAAGATTTTGCTCGCGAGGTCTACTGTTCGCAGAACTACTATAAAGAATACTCGATGTTTAGTCAAGTTGTAAAAACTGTGCGAGTCTCGTGCGGGTCGATAGTTGTTGATATTACTTTTACTGCCTGCCTCGGTATAATTTTATGCCTTGCACCAGGACTTATAAAGCCTCGAGGCAGCAGGATATGCAGCCGTGCCACAGTGTATCGTCTCTATTCAAATGATTGTGGCTGTTCTGTAATGTTAGCCAGCCCTTGGGGAATCCCGACCAGCTAGCTATAGGTTACATATTGACTGAGAGAGTTCTTGATAATCTAGAGGAGTTTGAGTTGAGTTAGAGAAATACAATACAAACATCTATAAAATATGTATACACAACTTAGCAATCAATAGCATCTTGTAATGTTCATATAATGTGTAAAAAAAACCCTGTCTCATCCGAAAGACACATATTTAGGCACTGCAACAACGTTGCCAAAAAATAATAAAAAATCTTATGGTTATTAAAATAAAAAGTTATTGCTATTTAAAATTCACGTTTTTAGTGCCAAAATTACCCCAGTTTCATTATAAATTAGCAACTTTTCAACAGAGGTCATAAGTTATGACTTTTAGACACCCGCTACACGACGGCCGCCGCGCCCCATGATTATCAAGTTAAAATTCGCCATAAAAAAAAATTGAGAGATATTTTTGGTTTTTACTGGAAATGACTACACAAATAGGCTCTCCTCACGGATCGGACATGGTTTTTTACATGTTGTATTATAGAACGCTATAAAATGCTTTAACATTGTTTGGTAAGTTGTGTTTCAGATTATCTGGCCTATTTATGTGGTCATTTTTCAGAAAAAAAATATATTCCTCAATAATTTATTTGCTACCTAAAACCCACAGTTAAAATACCTAAATCATTATTTTTTTTATCTATAACTCTACGCTGTATCTACATTATAATAAAATAGACAAAAAAACCCGTTTTTCTGGACGTGTGTTCCGCATTGGTGCAAAAACGTTAGTATGTTAGTATGTTCCCGTGGGATATTTTTTGACATGATATTTTTCGATTGGCACTAGTTCATAATAGTTAATTTCCCTTAATTAACAGTTGTTATTAGTTGATATTCGTTAGCAAACATGATAAACAAAACCATTGCGTTTAACTTAACTCCAAGTGCGTCAAAAAGGCAATGCCTTGCCTATTGCCTCCTTCCCTCCAATATGGCGTGAGGGGTGGTGGCTGATCCTTGCGTTATGCTCGTGAACGGGTGCTGCTTGTGGTGACTGGTCGTCTTGCTGACCATGGTTTTAATATTGTTATTAGTAATTGTTTATTTATTTTACTTCGATGGTGCTAGTTTAAAATTTCTAACTTCAAGTTACTGCAATAGCCTTATGTAAACGGGCACGCCCCTTATGCTTGGAGGCTTTTATTTAGGTATTAAGTTCTGATTACGTTTTTATGTTGGAATGTTTTCGTTGTTTTGTTGGTATCATATTATATTATATTGGCGTGTGCTAGCTAACATATGGTAATTAATTTAATTGATTTTTTTTTGTGTTTCGTAATGTTAATTACTTTGCATGCGATTTGTTTAAAATCAAGGTTATATAACTAAACAGACACCTGTCTGTTTAGTTATATAAACGTGCTGCTGGGAAGTTTTTTGCGCCAGTTCTTCTTCGCGCCTAAAGCACTCGGAAGTGGTGAAGGGCGCGCGTTTTTGGGGGATTGTCTTATGTAACTTTGACGTTCGAAAAGTGCTGATTCTCAGCCTAGTTTGAATAAATGACTTTTGATTTTGATATTTGATGGTGTGCAAAAAAAAACGCTTCGTGTTTTTTTTTTTGTTGGCAGATACAAATCTCTGAGGTTGATTTCATCGGTTATAGACGGTAGTTCTATTTCTGACTGATGTTTTGTGTAGAAATAAACTTCGAGATACGTGTAAGTATATTTCTAGATGGAATCCAAAATTTAATAATAATGACCGAATTGTCACTTGCATAAATGGCACTTGTGCCAAACAGAACAGAATGTTAAATTGTTGTTGTGTGCAGAACAAAATACAGAAAATAACAAAATCTGTTATTTTCTGTATTCTGTTCTTCACTCAATCTTGAACATTTTGAAGTGAACCTTTTTAGACGGCGATTTAATAATTGGACGAGGATTGAGAGTGAAGTTCAAGTACGTGTCATGTTTAGGCACATTTCGTTACATGAGAGAGAAGACAGACAAATAATTTACTCTCTCTGTCTCTTACACTAAATCTCTCTTATTTGAAGTGAAAACTTCTTTAGGCGCGATGAGCGATTTTCGGTAGGGACAAAACTTATGGGCTCGCGTCACCGACATGCCCGCGCTGACATGCTGTAGTAGCAGTAAGTGAAGTGAAATTGACCACGTGAAAAGTTTAATTTTGTAAACATTTTATTTATTATTTTAAGTGGTATTTTACTCTGAGATGGCAGTAGATAAACGGAAGCCTAGCGGTCAACATCTCCGCTACAAGGATGTTCTCAAGAGACATCTTAATGCTTGTGATATTGATCCTAAAGGCTCGCTTTACACAGGTCGTCTTGGCGCTCTATTAATCACAAAAATATCAAATCATTTGAAGAAAAACGACAAAAAGCTATTATCAATAGCGCCAAATATGCAAGACACACAAGACAGATCTAAGCCCTCCTTTACATATACATACAACAATGCAGGACAACTTTTAGTTGCCACCGGGTTTTCAAAACTAAATTCGGTCTAGCGAGTCATCTAAGGGCACACGTAAGGAATTGATTCTGAGGGTTGCCCTTATCGAAATCGATAAGGCGGTCTATATACATATTTTATTGAAACGAAACATTCTTAAGGCGCGTTGAGCGAAACGTTTCCAGTTCTCTCGGCAGTCCCCATGACTGCCTATATTTAAAAAAAAATATTAAAACTTCTAGATGACATAATTATCCAGTTCTATGGATTACAGAAAACAATTGCCACTTCGTGGAATGCACCACGTGTGTCATAATGTCAGAAATACGAACAAAACAAGCCAGCAGTTCGCAGTTACAATAGTAACGTATTTGCAAAATAAATCATAAGTCAAGCAGTGCATGAAAGCTGTGCTAAGGGGCATAGAGTAAGCCAGTAGGTAGATGGTTTAAGTCTATTTACCTACTAGCTTGATCCTATTATTGTCGGGTAGGTGAGACGTCTATTATCAACTATCATCCACAGAAGGCTCACGCAATAAAATTATCACCATTATGCTTCGAGTTGCCGCTTTAAGGCCCGTATGTACACGTGTTGTGTGTGTATTATAATATGTAACAAGAGAACACACTCTTCTTTTTACTTTATTTAACCGACTTCCAAAAAGGAGGAGGTTCTCAATTCGGATGTTTTTTTTAAATATATGTTCGCCGATTTCTCCGTCAATTATAGACCGATTTTGAAAATTATTTTTCATTTGAAAGGGTATGCTCCCGAGGTTTCTCATTGTCACCAAGTCAGAATTGAATGAGGGGATCCCATGGAAATCGGGGAGAAACCTCAAATTGTATAGGCCTATAGCCATTTGGGATTTTTATAGTAACTTGTACATTTGCTCTCGGAAAGCACCATTTGGTGAAGTGGAACTGATGATGGACACCACAGATGGCCACAGGAACTACCTAATAATTTAAAGAGTTGCTATTCGATTAGGTACTTTAATATGTTTGCTAAGCCATTTATGCTCGTCATAATACATATAGTGAGTGGCAGTTCTCCTGGTTCTTACCAGGAGAACTCCTCAAAAATTAACATCCCTGCATCGGGAAAAGCAATATTTTGTAAAAGGTGATGAGCAGTTGACATAAGGCTGTTGTAACTTTGGTAAATTACAAACTGACTGACTAAAAAGTGAAAAATAAAAACTTTTTACAAAAAAAAAAAAAAGAAAAACAACCGACTACTAAAAACACTACACCGGCTTCCGACATTAAAGTTATTTTTCAACTTTAATTTCGGAAGCCGGTGGCAAAATACTAAAATAAATGATCCAAAGACACCGGGTTCCGAAGTTAAAAGTTATTTTACACTTTGTAGTGTTTTTTTGGAAGTCGGCTATATTTTTTTGTAAAAAGTTTTTATATTTCATATATTGTTAAAGTTCCAAAAACGGGTGAAGACACTGACTCCAATTACACAGGTACCACCTAGCTCCGAAGTGAGAGCCTCTTTTTAACTAGTTTCAACCAATCAAATTTTTATACTAGTTTTAGTAAAGCTTGAGTTTTGTGTGAGGTTCTCTAATACGGGCCTATACCTAAATTTTTCATAATTGCCTCAGTAGTCTAACCGTCGCCAGTGCAACTGCTGAACGTCCTGAGTTCAATTTCCAGGTCGAAAAAGTTATATTGACTTTTATCATAAGGAATTTCGTTAAGATTTTATGACCGGTTAATGCCATTACTCTCGCCCCCTTAAACAGAACTGACGAATTTATTCCAATCATAACAAGCGAGCAGCAAGGTGAAGCAGAGACAGAACAATGGCAGATACAACATAAGGGATAGATAGCTCGAAAATACATATAAAATACAAGAGGTGTGTACTACGGGATACTTCGACACGTAGTGTCCTGATGTTATGTCAGCAACTTTTTATGATGTCAAAGTTATCACCTCTGTCCATTATACTCTGTGTCCACCGCCGACAAGCTGGAAATTGGGTCAAACGTTCCAGAAATTAACAATTTACTTACGCCCCTTCCTGCGTAGCCAACATAACGCTTAACAAATGTCTTAGTTTAGCAAATGTGGCTGTGATAGGCTGAGGATAAGAGGTCTTGTCTTGAGTTTAGAGCTTACCTTTGAGCAGTTACTTATCTACTGGCATTTGTTTTTAATTCCATACTGTTATGTTCTTTCTAAAAGCCTGTTTGGAAATCCTGGTGTTTTCTGTAAAATAATCACCGTGAAAGCTTAGGCGAAGTGAACTTGAAGTGAGCTATCATTATAAACTAGGAATTGACACTCTTGACAGTTCACTTTACGCTCACTTCACTTTTTCACGGTGAGATTTTTACGGGATACATCAGCAGTGGGTACTTACTTTAAAAAGTTTGAAATCGACAATTCGCACTGATATCTGTTTTCTTTTATTCCTTCTGGGTATGAGAAGAAACTTTTTTTAGTATAGAATTCAAGTCTATTTCTCTTAAATAATTTTAATTTTCAAGAGTTCTTACCTACTCACGGTCGGTGGAACCGAACAACATCAGTACCTAGTCCTAAAACAAAAATCAGTACTGACAAGCACAATAGTTTTATGCACTAAGTACCACAAATACTTCTGGTTATTTGAGGGTACAGTCACAAAAAAAAATTAACACATAATAAGTAGGTATGGAGCCACCATAAAATGAGCGAAAACAGGCGCACGCATACACAGGCGAGAACCTACAGGGACGTAGGATGCGGCGATCTTCTGTCAAACGAATGCTACAGTCCGTTCAAAAAGTACATATCAAAAGAAAGTAAAAACTAACCCTCAGTGTGATTGCGTAACACACTTCCAATCGTATTGCCTTTCATTTAGACAACTCAAGAAAAGAAATATTAATCTGTATTAAGAAGGTTTCAACTTAGCATCGCACGATTTTTTCCTGCCAGTATTGTTTGAATAAAATTATTCCATTGTAATTGGAAAAACATAGATGACAATCGAGGTTATAAAGTTAACCTCAATTGTCAAATGAAAAACATCTTTAAAGTGATTTAAAATTAGAATTACAAAGTATTAAAGTATAAATTCGCAGAAGCCTTTGTTGACGATTTTCATGCCATTATGAGGAAGAGCAGCGTCAATAATGGGTAGGTTGCACGGAAGCTCCAACAGTCTCCTAAAAACATTATTAGATAGTCTCTTTAAGGCACTAAGGGTAAGGAAGCACGACGTGCCATCGTGTGTTGGGCCGCGTCGCTTTTAGTTGTTTTATTTTTTTTAAGTTTACTAACATAGTTTTAAGTCATTGTTACTAATACTAGTAGTTCTGCGAACAGTAGACCTCGCGAGCACAAACTTTTTTGCAACAATTAATATAACAACCAGTGAGCAATTTACTGCATTTTGAGGAGCTATTCTGCTCACCACGTCGAAGATCCTCATCAGATCTTCACCAAATTTCTATGAGACCAACTTAAACTTACTACCTTTCAAATAAAATACGATACTATCGAAATCGGATCGCATAAAGCTGAGATATCCAGTAGCCTCCTAGGTGGCAGAGATCTCTCGCGTCCGGCCCTGGTTCAGGCCAGCCGCCGCAGAAGACGCCCCGGGTGTCGGGAATCCCGGGCGGATTTCCGGCCACCGTAGACGCGGGCTTGCAGACGGTGTTACCAAGGCCCCTGGCAACATAGGCAACGGAAGGGACACGGGTGTCAGAAAGAGTCAGACACACGCTTCCGCTCCGCCCAGAGCAAGAAAAGTTATTTGATAATATACCACCCAAAAAAAAAAGCCTCCTAGGGGGTTTTTTGCCCCTTTTTGGAGGTACCTCTACAGTCAAAAATCCCCAGCGACAAAATATCTTAAAAGTCGTAAAGCCTGTATACCATGATTAGTTCAGATCGGTTGTAAAATACGACCTGTAGAGGAATACCAACAAACTGACAGAGGAAAGCAATTTTTTTCGGACTTGAAGCAGAGGCGCTTCGCTCGCTCGGTCAACTAAATAGAATATAAGTGTAGTCCGAACTACAGAATATATTACATAATATTAAAATAGTTAAATCAAAATACTCAATTTGTAAGTGGCTTTACAAAGTGGCATCCGCAGGTATGTATACATATGTACTCAATATCAAATCAATCAAAATCAAAAGTCATTTATTCAAACTAGGCTGAGAATCAGCACTTTTCGAACGTCAAAATTACATAAGACAGTCCCCAAAAACGCCCACCCTTCACCACTTCCTAGTGCTTTAGCTGGGAAGAAGAAGTGGTCAACAAACTCCCCAGCAGCACAGCTGTCTGTTCAGTTAGAGGGAAAAAAATGGATTCTATACAACAGTATGCAAAACAATTTACATTACGTGCAACATAAAACATTAAATTATTAGCCATATGTCAGCTAGCACACCACTATACCAACAAAAAAAAAAGAAAAGCAAAACACCGAAAACTATTAATTCTCAAGCAGAGATAAAAACGTAAACAGAACTTAATGCCCAAATAAAAGTATATACGTTAAAAAGTAATACGTTTCCTGATCCATTTATATACATGTTCATCAAATTTTCTTTGCAATTACTGTACGTGAAGCATGTATATGTGTGTGTATGTGTTCACTCGATGTATGGAGCCGACCTTCTGTTCCTTGTTTTGTCGTACAGCCGTGTACAGTCGTTAACATAATTGTTAACAATTTTGTGCTATGTTTTTAGTTACGTACGGTTTATTGATGTTTAATAGACAAGCGTTGGATAGTTTGAAGTGTTACCGTTAATTTTGTTGAGTGTCTTTTTTTTTTTGGATGGGAAATCATCAAATAACTTGTCCCGCTCTTGTATCAGACTCTTACTGATTAAAACCTACCCGTATTCCTTCCTGTTGCCTGTGTTGCCAGGGGCCTCGGTGACCCTTTAGTACCTTCCCGCGACCCCGGCAGGCATCGGCCCTAGTGGACCACTACATTTGTGCTGACGACATCTCTTTGAGGCGCGCGTGGAATACAACGCGCCGTCGACCCTGGCCTGGCGTCCTTACCAGACGGTGAGCTATCCATTGCTCACCGTCCGCAAGCCTGCGCCTACGTGGCCGTAAATCCGCCCGGGATTCCTGACGCCCAGGGCGACTCCTGCGGCGGCTAGGGGCGAGAGGGCGCGAAATTTGCCTTTCCCTCAACCATCCCGCCTCCTCCTTCGCGAGCATTACTGCTTCGCAGAAGGAGGTGACGGCTGCCCATGCCCTCTCGCTCCGTACCATGGTCTGAACCAGGGCCGGACGCGAGAGGTCTCTGCCGCCGATCGCCTCCATGAGGACACGGTGCTCTGCCCAAGCCGGGCAGACCTCCACCGTATGCTCTACCGTGTCCTCCGGGCGATCCACACACTGGTGACACCCGGGCGTTTCCTCCCGCCTTATCCGACACAGGAACCTCCCGAAGCTGCCGTGTCGTGCCGTGTGTGAGGACCTGCGTCAGGCGGAAGGTGAGGATGCTGTGGTGCCTCTCTAGCCACTCCTCAAAGAGGGGACTTATTGCCGCAATCGTGGCGTGCCCAGCACTGGGTTGCGACAACTGTATTGTTGAGTGTCTGAGGTCTGCAAATTGAAGCTTGATTAATCGGTTTATTTCATTACCAGTGTGTTTATTTTTAGAAATAGTCATCTTATGCAATTTGATATTACTCCATTTTGTGTTGGTTGATGGCAATAGGCTCGCCCCCTATTTCATGGGACTTAAACATAACTGGCGAAATGTGGGTGTACTACAGGAAGGCCTCTGTCCAACCCTTCGGGGAAACAAGGCGTGATGTTATGTATGTATGTATGCATGTTTATTATTAAATATGATTTTGGACTATTTTTTCATCTTAATTATTGATAGAATTATTGAATCACAACTTTACAGATTTAGGCATACAAGAAAAAACATAACATATAAGTTTATTTCATAATTTTCTTCCTCCACATTTTATGAAAAACAAATCATGACGTTCACAGCCATACCACTTTAATCTTGAATGACAATGCTCCCTACAATGTGTGTTGAGGATACTACAAACACTTGCCCCCAATCCTCAATCGACTGTACCAACGACGCCAAGATACCAAACATCAGATAAACTCCACAACTCCACCCCACTGCCCGAGCAGCATACAAATACGCCATAACTACGCATAAATACCGGTCAATACGAATAATATTTAATCGCCGATCCCCAATCCATATTTAACTTTAAGATAATAAGATTATCATAAATTCATCTTGAGCTTCCTCCCATGCCGGGATCAGACCTTAAAAGGACGGCAACAATAGAATTAATTCTATTCGAGCGAAGTAAAGAAAGATAATTAATTTCTCATATCTCCATGTATAAAAAGGTTTTTGGGAGTCGTTTTATGAATAAAATATACTGACTTAAGTCCCTTATTCTATTTTAAGCGTTGTGTAGATTTTTTTATAAAGATTTTGCGATTTCTTTGCTCTTGTTTTAGTCGCAAACAGATTAGGAACCTGCCGGTCTGTTCGTGATTTGACCTTGTAGGGAGCTAACACTCCACCTGATGCGAGGAATTAACATCATTCATAGCTCACTTCAAGCTCACTTCACTTATGCTTTCATGGTGATAATAATAATAATAATGATCCCAAAATAGATCGGCTGAAATTCTTTAATTTTTCTCAAGCATCATCATATATTTTTCCATCATCATTTTCAATTCAATTTTTTTCTTCCGAAGACTATATGACTATAATAATAATTGACTGAGGGAGCGAAATGTCTCTGCTTCAAGTCTGGAAAAATTAGCTTTTCTCTGTCAGTTTGCTGGCATTCCTCTACAGGTCGTATGTTACAACCGATCTGGATGAAACTTGGTACACAGATTTTACAACTTTTTAATTTTTTTTTTATCTCCGGAGATTTTTGATTGGAGGGGTACTTCCTCCAAAAAATGGCAAGAAGGGGGCTACTGGATATTTTCGCCCTATGAGATCCGATTACGTTGTTATTTTTTTATTTGAAAGGACTTCCTTTAAGTTGGTCTCATAGAAATTTGGTGAAGATTTGATGAGGATCTGCGGTGTGATGAGCAGAACAGCTTATATTAATTGTTGCAAAAAAGTTTGTGCTCACGAGGTCTACTGTTCGCAGAACTACTAGTTTTTTGCAGTCTAAAGCAAGAACTACAAACTGGAAAGAAAGAAAGAAAATACATTTTCGTAGTATCGACATACGCGTGAAACTCTGTATAGGATTAATATTTAATCCTGGAAAGATAATTTGCGTAAAATTTACGCGTGCGTTAGCGAAATATTACTCTATTTTTCCAAATATTGGAAATCACGTGTAGGTTGTCTAGGACATCTCAATGGTGACCTGGAGCTCCCACAAGATGTGTTTGTCAGTAAGCCTCACAAAATTTGAAATATTACGACCGTGTGAGTCAAAATTGACGCATGATTATATTTAACGTGAATTTTAATATTTTGGTCTTCCATTACTTTTGTGTTGTTAGTGAGTATGTTGTTCTGTACATAATTATTTTTATAGATTCAATCACAAAACAAAACTATTACAGTCAGTCGACAAATGCATGAAGCTGGGCGGAGCGGGAGGGTGTGTCAGACTCTTACTGACCAAAACCCACCCGTGTTCCTTCCGTTGCCTGTGTTGTCAGGGGCCTCGATAAACCTTTCGTACTTTCCCGCGACCCCGGCAGCCCCGCGACCCCAGCAGTGGTGTGTAGGCTAGGATTTTCACAGAAACAACAAAAAAAATAAGAAATCTGTTACTTTCATCCTCCCACTCCCATAATGAGGGGTCTGAATATAAAATAAATCCCTTAGGGTACTTCCCGAAGTCCTAGAAAGCTTAAATTTGATTCGCAGGCTAGAATTTGCACACAAACAACAAAAAAATTAAGAAATTTGAAAGTTTCACGCTATAACGGAGGTTATAGCGTGAAACTTTCAAATTTCTTAAAGCGTGGTGCAAATGTGTACTTCTTAGGGATAACACGTATATCTACTTCCATTTTTAGGGTTCCGTAGTCAACAAGGAACCCTTATAGTAGATAGTTTTTTCATGTCCGGCTGACTGTCTGTCTGTCTATCCCGGGCTTAGCTCAGAGACTGTTAGTACTAGAAAGCTGTAATTTGGCATAGGTATACATAATTACGTAATCACGCCGACAATGTGGTAAAATAAAATCTTGAAAAATATCCCTTACACCATAATGATATTTTTTGTCTCGTCTATCTCATAGTGTGGGATAGATATCGTTGGATAGGCCGTCAAAAATATTGCGGGTCTATAAAATTCAGGGATCTGTTTGCCTAATATTAAGCTTTAAAGTGCTAACTTTTGTTAGAGCCAAGTGTTCCCCCTCCCACGCCAGCTAAATGGTTGTTTTTGAATATGTGAAAAAAATCATGGTAATAGTATACGTATATAACGAAATGAACAGGAAAACTATCGCAGTTAAGTAGGCTTTACAAGTGAACGAGTAATAATCGACCAACTTACATTTACAGTTGGAGAATTGACCGTGACGTATATCGATGTATTGGAGAACATCTTTAAATAATAACAGCCACACGGGTCAATCGATCAGGTTTAGCTACGCTTGCCGCGGTTGGTCCGTAGATGGGTGACCATCGTTACATACCAAGACCCCTTCGTGCCTCGGAAAGCACGTTAAAACATTGGTCCCGGCTGTCATTCGTAAATCTTTGACAGTCGTCAGAAGCCCGAAAGCCTGACAAACAGTCTTACCAAGGGGCATCGTATTACCCAGTAACTGGGTTGTGGAGGTCAAATAGGCAGTCGCTCCATGTAAAATACTGGTATTCAGCTGCATCCAGTTAGACTGGCAGCCGACCCCAACTTAGTTGGGAAAAGGCTAGGCAGATGATGATGGGAGAACATCTTTTAAACTATAATGACATGTTATTCGTTTTGTGATAAATTCATCCTAACTACATGACCCTTATTGTGCGTGGTCCGCACGCACTTGGCTGGCTTTTATTACCTTAATATGCAACGCTAAAATAAAAAGAAATAAAGCACCCTACACAAATAAATTAAATCAACCAAAAACATTTCGTCGGTGATATTCTGAAACCGCGGAACTAACAGTGTTTAAAACCGCGTACTTACAAAAGTAGCAAAATCGAGATTTGGGATTTTCTAATTCATTAATACATATTTTACAAAACGAATGCCTACAATATTAAGAGGAATTTGACAATTTAAAAGTTTAAACAATAGAAAGTCAAGTGGTTTAGTAAATATTACGTATTTCCTCGTTCCTGTAAAATTCACTGCACGTACCTTACGCGGTTTTAAACACTGTTAGTTCCGCGGTTTCAGAATATCACCGGCGATTTTATGTAAAGTAGGTTGCCAAGACTTACATAACGCTTTCACTGAAAAAAGTTATCAGATCTATTTTAGAGCCAATTATGACGTGTAACTCTACAAACTTTACATCTTGGTCAAAATGTATGGCTGGACCATTGAATTGCATGACACAACGTTAAAGACCAGTGATTTAATGTCTTACGATAAGGAGTGTCTGTTCGAGGGCCGCGAAACAGCCAAAACATACATTTATTACATTTTAAAAAGTAATATAAGTATTAATATGCGACTATTATATTTGTTTTTCATTTACAAAAAATAATTATTCCCATTTGAATGTTCCGTACAAAATATAAAATTAAGTCATGCGCCATTTTTACGTATGATTATCGTACATCTACATAATTATGATTAATATCTTTCTAGGCTTAAATATCTTTTTAAAACAATTTTGTTCGTGTTCATTGTACAGTAGTAGATACAAGCTATTTTAAATATTAAATACATATTTCTTAGCAATGTGGATGGACCACATTATTATGATTATCCTATTCTTGTTGGTTTACTATTTTCATTTTATTATCTTTTAGATGTACTTAAACCATTATAGACAATGCTTGGCCGATGTTTCCACGTCTTGCCCGTAGTTCATATTCTAAGTAACGGATGTGTACTCAGTATATTACAGAATTTATTTATATTTTCTTTTGAACAAAGTTGTTCATAAAATTAGACACAGAGATAATATTTATAATTTTCTAGAATAATATTGATCTTTTTACGTAATCCCTGTTCAAGGTTGTCAAGCGCCATTTTTATTTTGCAGATTTTTCAAGCTTGCATCTGTGTAAATCAACAATGACCCTCGACATAAAAAGTACATTACGCATTTCCATACAAACTTCCAAAAAGCGCGGACAAATACATTTTTTTCACAGCACACACATGTTTATCCTTTTACTCAAAGAAAGATAGCCGGAAAAATTTCAGAAAAGGCTATCACGGTCCGATTCTTTGCTCACTCACAACTAGACTTCTTGGAACACAAGTGAAAATCAACCTTGAAAGAAACAACATAGAGTCTTACTAAAACGTAAAAATAACGTGGTCTGACCATGTAACTGTGTACTCATAAAAATAGCGTTCCGTTTACGAGCGACCGATGATAACCGAAGACGCCCGAACTTATCCGAGCGGCTATAGAGTCAACAGCCTCCGGTTTTCGCTGACTTTGGGTTCGAAGCGAAAACTTTTTCAGTAAGGCAATTTGGAGTGGAACCAAATTTACATATGTGATTAGATAGTAAAAGAAAATTTGTCTTCAGTTCGGTCGGGGAACTTGGGATTTGGATAATACGGATTGAATCTTTGATCAGTGACTGTAGTTTGTATGGCGATTGTGCTGGCTACTTTTCAACTGTTGAAAGGTGTCCATAAAGTCCTCTTTGAAGTTCTTTTTTAGGATAGACACGATGATCATTACTTTTAAAATTATTTAAACCATATGACTAATATGAAGCTAAGGTAAATTTTCCAATCATAAATGTAGTACTGGCTGATCTTGGGAGGAGAATCATGCGCCCGTTGTTACTTCGGCAAAATTTTGTCTGAGTTAACCGGCGCGTTTTAATTTTCCTCAACGCAAATACGTTACGTCGCGTGTTCTCATAAAATTACACAACGCCATTATAAAGCAATACGTATTCACAATAAGCTAACATACCCATAAATCCGTAACACAATAACAGAATTAACTGCGATTTATCGCCGTACGACGTTACGGAGGTACCGTTAACGAGGGCCGCGTCACGGCAGCTGAGAAATATTCGTCACAATTCGGCGTCCGTTCGCTAACAATCGGCACGCGCCATTTTCATCCCTTTTCAGACGAGGCTGCGCGGGCAGGCATGCGCAGTGCCCAGTCCCCGTCAAACGCCGTCAGTGGAGCGGCGCGCCTTGCCGCACCGCGTTATAGCCGCGCCCTCGATACTACCGATGTAAAAATTAACAATAATATTTTAAATTATAACACGTTCCCCATCCCGCGTGAGTGTACCGAAATCGATGTAAAAATATTACCCAATTTTATTGAAACACTTTTCTGCGCGATCGACTCTTCGCGTAGTGTACGATAATTCGAATTTGTAGTATAAGTGAGTTACTGTGTATGTAAAAGTGCAATGGAGTATGCCGGTTTTGTGTGTGTGTTTAGACTTTTGACGATTGTGTTTGATTGTACTGGGATTATCTCGATGGTAAGTTTTGAAAACGTTTCGTACAATCGTGACTAGTACTAGTAATTTAGAATAAATATTAAGAGGTTCATTAAGGTAATTGGAACACACAGTTCGATGTATTTGATATAGAAAGTTTTTTGTACCTCATGTTCCTTATTTTCCGGATTTATGAAGGTTTGACATAGATATAAACTCGCTACTCGGTGATAAAGATTCTACGAAGAATTTTTACGGTCCATAAATTTAATCATACCTACTACGAGGCGTTTCGTAGATTTTTTCGATGAAATTGAGTATTTATGGAGCATTTGCGTCACGTTTCGATGGCGGTTTATCAATTTTGTTAGCTTTACATTACGTCCGCGAGTGTTAAACCATCTTAGGTCGGAACTCAAAATTGTATTATTTTGTTTTATGCATGGAACAATAATTATATTTATTTACACGCTTTTTGAAGCAAAACATAATTATGAAAGCTTTTTTTTTTGTATGTACCTTCATTTAAAACCCAATAATGTAGGTTACACTAATTTTCAGCTGTCCGACATTCGCGACTTTGCCGGGTGACCCCACAAAATCACCAATTCACACGACAGGTCCGCATTTAAATATGAAAAATTGTTTCCTAAAGCAATCAATCCTTTTAATGTAGTAGGCACAAACTTGTGAAGTAACTTATACCCCATACTTCAAAATAAACATTAATCATTCCTCCTTTGAAAGTTAATCAACCTATTTACATTTTAAAAGTAATTAAAATGTCGATGGTACAGTGTGATAACGTTCTTTATTTGAAAGGGCTGACGCCTCATTCTCGTCACTGGGTTATTATGTAGGGATATTTATTTTCGTCTACCCACCGGTATTGGACGGTGCGCACACTAGAAGCAGAACAATTTTTGGTGCGCACACTAGAAGCAGAACAATTTTTAGTGCGCACACTAGAAGCAGAACAATTTTGCCTTTCATCGACAGAATAGTTTTATCTACATTTTGATAACTTTGATTATAAAGTCTTGTGCAGACTAGCGCGATATTGCGTCACCCAGTCTGCGCAAGCTTTAAAACTGTTTTGTTGCAAGTGTGGGCGCTATCTTTGTTTTATAGAGCCATGATCTGTCTTTTATAGGATGGTTTAACTCAGGCTGTGCACAGCCTTAAGAAATTTGTGGGACTTAGGGCCTGAGCATAATCAGCCTATAATGTTCCCACTGCTGGGACACAGGCCTCCTCTCCGTAAGAGGGAGTGGGCCGTAATCCACCACGCGGCCCCATGCGGGTTGGTAGATGTTACATGTCTTCCATTTTTTTGTTCTAGGACATTCCAGTTTCCTCACAATGTTTTTCTTCACCGTTTTGAGAGCAGTGGTGATGAAATGATTTACACAAAGTAAAGCGCCTGTCTGGGTACAAACCAGGTACGATCTACAACTCGTAAGTCGCGGCCGTTACTACTGGGCCACCACTTAGGGCCTTAATTCTGCCGAACTCATACGAGTAATAAAAGTACTCCTTTCCATACTGGAGTGTATGGAAAGGAGTGAAAATTGGACCAAAACTGTCAACTTCATAAAGATAGTCAAGCATAATGGTCACCATTTTGGTATCAAATTTGTACAGCCCCCTATACAGACAACTATACCTGGTGTTAGTATCAGTTGAAGGCTTCCACGGGAACTTTCTCATAACTTAGTAGACAACTTTCTCATAACGTAGAACTTAGTCCTAAAATACAACAACAGAAAAGCCCTCCACAATCGATGGTACTCAACATTTGATCGATGGCACTCCCCGGACAGTCAGCCGCGCTACCAACCTAATGTCTGATCCTAAACTATCTAATGAAATAAATCCTGTCCAGGTTAAATTATTAAGCAATCACTTTCTAAAGCCAAATTAGCAACAAATACATCTGTACCTGTTTAGAAGGTTTGAACTGCATATCTTACCACTTGTTCCAGCAATTGTATATAGTTTGAATAACATTAAATTGTAATTGAAAAATGGCATCATAACATCAATCTTCGTTAATTATCAAATAGAAACAACATCATAAAGGTGATTTAAAATGGCATATATTTAATCGAACCTCTAATTATTTCCATTTTGTGCTCCTAAACATTATTTTACACGCTAATATAATGATTGCACCTCTTCTTTGAATCTCAAATAAATCCTTTTTTGGGGTCCTATTAATGCGACCAATTCGACTAGCCCGTGGTTGATCACAGTTCCAACCTAACCTAACGTAACCTAACCCGTTGGTCGGGGTAGCTTAGTTACTGCAACGAACTGTGAGGCAGAAAATTAAAAAGGGGCTCAATTATTTTAAAAAGTGTGCTTCATTTGAAGCGCAAAAATTTTTTTGGATCGCATTTAAATTCTATTTAAAATTAGAATTACAGGATTAATAAGTATTGAAATGATCAAATCAAAGCACCCAATTTGTACGTGACCCCACAAATTGTCATCTATGGGTACGTTTTCTGATCCATCTGTTTACATTTTTATCTAAAACTTTTGGAAAGGACTGGCATGAGCTAATAATCCTTCCCAAATAGCTTCATGAAAGAAGAAATAAGTGCCGAAAAAGAGAGGTAGCTTAGTTACAAAGAAGTTCACGAAACGATGTTGTTCACTCATGTAGCACCAAATACTGTTGATGAGTTCCGACACAATATAATAGATGCTTGTTAGAAGTGTCGATAACTTGTTTGAGTATCGTGGCAAAGTTTGAAAACGTTATTACACTTCAATCTTTAGGGGGGAGCGGGGGGGCAGTGGTTTGAAGAAGTTTCGGAAGCGATTCCTGTAATTATGTAAGGTTCTAAATTGGAGCGTATTGTAAAGGGTAAACTTTGTCACCTAAGCATATCTCTATGCGTGATAAGGATGAGGTATAATTATTATTAAAGGCTTTTGGTTATTTCATCATCATTCTTCCCGTAACCCAATGTCATTGGGGTAGACGAAGCATGATATTGGATGATAGCTGAAAGAGATTTATGGAAGACAACTATATTCTTCTTTTAACCTAAATCAATTTTAGCCATCATGTCCAGCTCCTTTTCTCGACATTATCATCTTTCTCACAATCTATCCATCATTTAGTGGGACTTCCCGAAGGACCATAACTACTTCAATTATTTACCCATTGTCTACCTATTACTTATTACATTTTGCTACAACCACACTCTAGGCTTGAGAATCACATGTAGAAATAAGCGTCTATGCTATTAAATACACATACATCACATAGACTCTCACTTTGTTCCAATGCGGTAGGCAGACACTACAGAACGCCACCTACTACGATCCTGACAAGACTCCTTTTGCTTCGTTTACGTTCATACACGCACGACGGTTGCCAGTACTACACACCTGACTTTACTGAAGAATATGACCAATAAGGTCACTATATGTCTTTCTAGGGCGTCCCCTCTCGGCGTTTCCATTCCCATCTGCCTTTTTGTTACATTTTGTTAGTCGCCTTTCATTCATTCTCTCAACATGACCATACCATCTAAGCATGCTGTTTTCCATTTTTGTCACTACAGCATCTTCTGAACCGCAATCACAGCCTTATCATTCATCAGCCAGTCATTCATAGTTACACCACACATGATTCGCAAGGAATGCGTTTCCACAGCACTTATTCTACTTTCACACCTCTTTTGCCACACCCAAAATACACTTCCATACATAATAATAAAAACAATATAAAACTTAACATTAATAAAATCGAAGAGGTAACCCATACAAGGTTTCTAGGCGTAATAATAGACAAAGATTTTAACTGGAAAGAACATGTAGATAATGTAAGCACTCGAATCAATAAATTTGTATACGCACTGAAGCAAGTTAAAAACGTAACTAACATAAAAACTGCAATTATGTCATACTACGCCTATGTTGAGTCGCTACTGCGATATGGTCTCGTAATGTGGGGTAATGGTACCAATATGGATAGAGCATTTATCGCACAAAAAAAGTGCATCAGAGCAATAACTGGTATTAAACCTGATGACTCATGTAGACCAATGTTCAAGAGGTTTGGTCTGCCTCTACCATGTCTGTATATATATGAGGTATGTATATTTGTAGTTAACAACAAACATTTATTTAAAAAATGATGTAAATCCCAGAAACAGACGAGATCCTCATAAACTGGTATTAAGTGATTTGCCAAGACTTGCGAAATACAACAAAAACTGCCTTGCAATGTGCGTACGTATTTATAACAAAATACCAAGTCACTTTAAAATATTGAACTCGAGAAAATTTAAGACAGAATTACACAAGTGGCTTATTGAATGTAATTTTTACAGTTTAAAAGATTTTATGGATGTGAGATGTTGAGTCCTTTTGTCAAAATATAAATTTTTGCATGCTATGTTATATCTTAGCGAAACATTTTGAGCTACTGTAATAATATTAACATCAAAGTATACCATGTTTTACGCAAATAAATGATTTACTTACTTACTTACTTACTTACTAAGCGTAAGCACCAGCATCTATATTATAATCTCCTAGTTTTCCAATTAGACCGAAAGTAAAGTAGGTATGCTGTCATGTACACATCACTAGTAAACTCAAGAGACAATTCCCTAATGGCATTAACTAATTGAATTGTTCATAGGTAATGTTCCAACAATATTGCCTCCTATGTTGAAGCAGCTATGTAGGGTGTCAGTATTGACGCATAAACTGTTATGTACCATGAATTCGGCACATGATTCTGGCCGATGCCTGCCGGGCTCGCGGAAAGGTACTAAAGGGTCACCGAGGCCCCCGCAACACAGGCAACGGAAGGAATATGGGTGGGTTTTAGTCAGTAAGAGTCTGACACATCCTCCCGCGGCGGGAGAAGTTATTTGATGATTTCCTACCCAAAAAAAAAATATTTCCCGCACCGCAGAAATTTTTTTTCGGAAAAAAATCTGTTGTTCCATATATTTTGCGAACACTTATAAGAGAAATGTTATAAAACAAACTAGATTGATTTAAAAGAAACTTTTTATTCCTGAATGTTTGCTTAAACTAATCAACCTTAAGTTCCCAATCAACGTAGAGAATTTTCGCACTTTTTTATGAAACAGTTGACTTTTCTAATAGTTATTAGAAAAGTCAACTGTTTTATAAAAAAGTGCGAAAATTATCCCCAGTTGGGGATAAATTTCTACGCCGGGGCCGCAGTGGTTTAGAATCATGTGCTGAATTCACGGTAACAATTTGCACGTCGATTTCCCTGACACCCGTATTGTGTGTACCTAGTTTAACACAAATCGAGTCACATCTTATTTCATGGAGCATTTTGATATCTCGTAAATGCTTTTACACTTTTAATAAAAACTCCCAGCAAATTGAAACTTCGCTAGGGTTACGTTTAAAGACATTTATTTCTCAAAAGAATAAAAGAATTACAAATTTACTTATCGGAGTCTACTGCTCGACGTGAACGACACCCAGGCTGCGCCACAACGCCCTGTCCTCCGCCTCCTGCATCCAGTCTGTCCCAGACACCTTCTTAATCGTCGTCGGTCCATCTAGCTGGGCGTCCCACACTACGCTTGCCGATACGCGGTCTCTAGACCAGGACTCGTCTACTCCACCGGCCATCAGAATTTCGACAAATATGGCCAGCCCACTGCCACTTGGATTTGCTTGCTATGCAAGCTATGCCGGTTACTCCGGTTTATTTTCCGGATAACTTCATACCACATACACACACACCACATACTTATTGTATCCTCCAAAGAAACTCCAAGTATAGCCCGCTCCATAGCAAACGAGAGAAACCTCAAGAGAAAACATAAATACATAAGTATAAAACTAATATTATAATAATACTTTTAATTCCAACCAATCAAAACAAATCAGAAGTAGGTAGTCTCACACAAGGAACAGCAGAGTTTTGAGTGCACTGGTTTTTCAACACACTGCTTAGCGCCGAGGGTTGAAAATTCAAGTGTGTTTTTTTTTTTTTGACGCGTTGGGATGGACTCTGTTGGATCTTAATGCTCGGCTTAACACCGAGAGTTGAAAATCCAGTGCGCGATAAAATCCCGCCGCGATATTTTAACGTTCGGGCGAACGTGGGCTAACTGTGGTCTAATATTAACTAATAGTCTGAAATCAAAAATAGAACTGGGCGTTTTTTGAAGTACAAGTGGCATTCATCTTATACTTTTTCTTCTCTCGTATCGACACGCACAATCATTTTATTATGTAAGTATATATGTATGTAGCCAGTGAGAAGCTGATATGCAGCAGGGATGAATACTCGCGGTACGACGATCATTTAAGTAATAAGTATGGCCGCTAGTAGAACCAATATGGCATCTTTTTACAATTTGACAAAAGCAGCAAAATACAATTTTCGAACATATTTGAACTGGAACATATAACTGCTGATCAAGTCCTTACCTACTAGTGACTTATGTTTCGGGCACATGGTGACTAAGCCAGTTTTTTTCAGTGATTTTGATTTCTTTAATAGTGTCTATTTAAAGTCCATTTTTAATTGCTATCCTTAAATGAAACACGTGTTTTGAAATACACAAGGGATGTTCTCTAAAATTAAAAACTGGTCTGTAGTTAGACAGTTTGAAGGTTTTAATATAAATTATTTACATGAGAATGGGGGACGGAACACAATTTTTAATTAAACTTGCCTTTCAACCCGTACACACCTTGGCGCGACCCGCAAACCTATGGCCCCATGTAATAGGGGATGGATTAACCCCATTAACCGATCACGAAATCAGACTACGAGATGTTACTGAGAATTTCCTAATTAAAAACCCCAATTACACTGTCCGATCCGGAGTTCGAAACTACGACCACACTACCAGCATTCACGCTTGCGACCACTAGACCCACGAACCCGTGTTGAATAATGAAACTGATAATTTATTAAAAGAAATAGATTTCTGTCGAATTCTGTTCCTTTTTAGGGTTCCGTATAAATGATAAATGATAATGATAAATGATTTTATTTCTGTAAGTAGGTTTTTACAAACACTTTTACACGTCAAAACATATTTTTTAAACTAGATGAGGCCGGCGTTTCCTATCTGACTACTCTGAGAAGAAAGGCCGAAACAAACTCAGAGGTCACAGTCTCTTTTAAAGTCCAGACATAATCTTGGTCAGATCATGTGAAGACCATGTCGATTGGTGTCTGAAATGGTCTTTTGATGAAAGAACCACACAGATTGAGTGGACCTGTCCAGTCAGTGCACGCATTTGTCAGTCGTTGTGCAGCTCAACTCATAACTAAAGGAGCTCAACGATTCAACGAACAATACCAAAAAAAGCACATTTGGCTAGGCCGCAAAAAAATACTCAAAACTGCCAGACCATGTTAAAAACTAACTGAGAATAAAACAAAATTAAACAATGATCCACATAGTCTTCACATTTACAATAATTAAAACAATATAATACTACACAGAGTAAATATTCATGTCATTGCATAAATAAAATTCATCAATGTCAATGTGTATATTCGGACATAATCTTGGTCAGATCATTTGAGGACCACGTAGGTTGGTGTCCGAAATGGTCTTTTGAGGAAAGACCACACAGATTTGAGTGGACCTGTCCAGTCAGTGCACGCATTTGTCAGTTATCATGCAGCTCATCTCAAAACTTAAGGAGCTCAATGATTTGACGAACAATACCAAAGAAAAGACATTTGGGTAGGCCGCATAAAGTACTCAAACTACCAGACCATCATTAAAACTAAGAGACAAAAAAAAAAAAAAACAAACAATGACCCACATAGTCCTCACATTCCTAATAATTAAAATAATATAATATAATACTATACAAAGTAAATATTCATGTCATTGTTTATATAGAATGTTATATAGAATAAGAAAATATAAATAGGTAGCAAAATAAAAAGAGTAAAAAAACAACATTCACTGTAAGTTTATTGGAGCAGCTCAATCCCACAAATAGTCAATATAACAAAGGGTGCCAAACGGAACCCTATTACAAAGCCTCCGCTGTCTGTCCGTTCGTCCGTCTGTCTGTCAGCGGGCAGTATCCCATGAACCGTAATAGCAAGACAGTTGACATTTTCACAGATTGTACGAGTATATTTCTATTACTGCTATAACAAAAAATAATAAAACTAAAAAAAAAATATTATATTTATATATTTTTTATTTTTATTATTTTTTTGTTATAGCAGTAATAGAAATATACAATCTGTGAAAATGTGTTGTGAAAATGTGTGCTATACAAGTAACATGTTGTTTTTGGCGTTATTTGCTAAATATAATACGACCTTGTGAAGGCCGCAGGAATCCGCTGGATGCGAAGTGCCGGTGCTTGAGGCAGGCCTATGTCCAGCAGTGGACGTCTTTCGGCTGAAAAATGATATACGGTGATACGGAACCCTTCATGTGGTTGGTCACTTGAAGTGGGCCGGATTTTTTCAAATGCAAAACACGCATTTGTTGAAATCCTGTATACATGCCAAAGCGAACGAACACCACTTGTAACAAAACGTACAAAACCACTACGCAAATATTGAATCGTATCTAACGCGTCACTACCAAACATCGACGTTGTACCACCACGCCATACGATCGTACTGAGAGACTACGATGAACTGCATATAACGTACTGCTACCTTCAGTTAGTTTAAAGTAGTGGTAGTAGTTATATTAATTTCACTTGCCTTCTCAAAAAAACATTCTTCTTCAGAGTTAAGTTAAACAAGCATTTAACTATTCGAAAAATTTAAATGCTTTCTTAACTTAATCTTAAAAAAGCATTTAAATTTATCTCTCAGACTGTATATGACAACCTGAGAGGGTTGTCATATACAGTCTGAGAGATAAAATCATCACTACTTTGAATCTAAATAGTTTATAACTAAACATTTTCTTTCCAGTAACTCTAGCAACCAGGTGTAGGTACAGTTCTGGACAAACCCTTCGAGAAAACAGGCGTGATGTTATGTGTAACTCTTATAATACCAAAACTTTCAAAAATAAAATCACCCCATTTGACTCAGTCATGAAAATGCGCATATTAAATTCAAAAATAAATGCACAAGTCAAAAACGCAACGAACGAAAACACCTAACATCGCACAACACACCACAAACAATTGCAACATCACCACTCCAAAACTGCAGTAAATCCTTCTCACCTGTTAGACAAATCGCCGTCCGAATTTCTGCCAACAAAATTCGCGGTCATAATCGATTCGAGGGCGTCGGTTATTTGCGTTAAAAGCGATACATCCGGCCCCGACGGTCCATTAGCAGGGCGACGATGCGATAAGTGTTCCCATTCTCTGTAAATAGAGACAGGTTTGATGCGAGGGGGTTCAACAAATTTTCAAATATTATTTTTCTCCGTGAAATATTTTTTTCTAGGGTTTGATTGAAGGTAACGTAAGTGGATTAAGGGTCAATATGTGGATCTCAATTTTAAGTGTAGGTTTGAGTAAAGATTAGTTTGAAATCTGTGAGTCGTTCTGTGTTTGAGTTAACAATATATCACTTGGCATTCTAGATTTAAATTGGTCATGGCAAATCTATACCAAAAATTTAAACGCTTAGCTTAATGCTTACACTTGTGTAAGGCTTATTATACCGTTGGTAAATATTACAGTTTCTGCATTTAAGCCTTGTAGCGTTAAGTCCGCCTATGTACCGCCATTATACATGAAGTTTAAATATATAATAATAATAATAATCTCCTATCTCTCCTATATATAAGTCTTTATTCAAAAATACAGTACAACACAGCAGAAGAAAACACAACACAGCAAACAGAAAAAAATAAAAAACAAATACAGTGATTACCAACCAGTATCTATTTTCCACGAACAGAGAATAATATTTTCGAGACAGAGATCTACACTAGAATTTTATAAGCCTATAACATTGAATATTGTATTGTAGCTGAAATAAAAGTAAGTGCGATTTAAAATTCTGAATTCAGTACGCATTTAGAGCCGTGAGTAATAGTGATTTACATTTTTACTTAGATAGTACATGCAAAAGACTGGGAACGTAATGTATGCAAAGTTTTATCCTTTGTAAAGAATAACGTAAATATAAAGATATGCTGATGAACTACACTCCCGGACTCCTAAATCGAGCCATAGGGCATTAATTCTATGTAAGGTCTAAAAGCCTAAAACATCAAAATAATTATGAGTTAAAGGAAAAGTTTTTTCTGCACTTTTGGCCATCATTTGGGTGTCATCATTGTTCTGAGTGAGAATTGCGTACATTAAAAATATATAGACCTTTGTACTAGAAAGTGCAGGGAAGCTCGATTTAGTCGTATAATAGCATAGCATATGTGTGAGCACTCTTAGCACCTACTATAAAGCTACCATTTACTGGGTACGTCTTTCGTTGACTTGAATGAGCTCTGGCGGCTGAGAGTATATCACTCAAATGTCTCGCTGGTGGTGGCGTGTGTGTTGGATCATTAAGTTCCTTTCAAAGTGATTAAGCTGAATGGTGCTGATCCATGCGTCATGTTCGTGAACAGGCACCGACAGTAGGGACTGGTCATTTCTTATTATATTTTTTGTTTTTATCTTTTTATTACGGACGCTTTAAACGTGCACGGCTTTCTACATTGTTCTAACATGTACTCGTATATTTTCAATATGAATAATGTAACCACTATTTTTGTAACAATATTTTAATTTAAAAGCGCGTCCGTGGAGTTTCTTGCCCATTCTTCTCCAAAGGAACCTACTTCGCTTCTCTTTCGCTTTGGAAAGGGCTTTCATGTTTCTGATAGACCAACCCCTTGAATATTCTTAAGTGCCTGTATTATTTGAAATAAGTGTATTGACTTTGAGTTTAGAGGTACGAGAGTTTAGGTACATAGAATTACTCACTCCTAGAATTAAGGTATCCAATATTAATGAAATAACGAACAACTCTCTTGATTATTAAGAACTCAACTTCCTAGAAAAATGTATCCGAGTACGAAGCAAATAAATTTGTGTAACCAAGTCAAGTAATAGCCAATGTTTTAAGATTATTTTTCGCCCTGAAAGAACTAATATTACATAGGCTCAGAAACCTTACCTTAACAATAACCTATGAGCAAAAATTCCGAAAATGTCCACTTTTTCACGCACAATTATTTTTGCTACTTGAATGAGTTCAATAAACACAATAATTAAAAATAACATAAAATATATATATATGTATATATATATATATATATATATACATTATGTTATTTTGCAAAACATAGAAACATGTAGCAGAAAATGACTCTAATCGAATACAATAAAATTCTCTCAAGTTTGACTCCCGACAGTTTGACTATGAATAAACCCATCATTTTTCAACAAAGCGAAGTATTCATAGTTAAGATCACAAGACCAAGAAGTCACGGAATTATAATGCTTCCTTCGCATAGCTGACTTAAACAAATAAGGGACCGACAAGCGACAAAACTGACGAGAAGGATACTGTCGTTAAGGGTTTGCCAGGCGACCCGAAATGGTCCCAAGGCATTCATACATTTTGACTTTCTGTTGCAACCATTACAAGAAATAAACAAAGTGTCTTACTGGTTTCATGTAATTCGTCATCATGATCATAAATATTATATTTCGATCATCAATCATGGATTAGCATTTTAATTATTTTACTAATCATTTTATTACCATCAGTTTTGAATAGCTTTGTAAAATTTACGTCATCAGCGCCAATTTGCTAAGCAGCTTACACAAATCTATATTGATCAAATAATTTTCAATCGGGTTTCACCCACTTCACAGGCATTGGTTGTTGAATACTATCTATAATACTAACATTACAGTATTTCGGCTATGGAAAACAAACAGCGTTATTGAAAGACTTTGAAACTAACATTAATCACAAGGTTAAAAGATTTTAGACTACGTCAAATTCTAATAATTTATTTCAAATAGGCATATAAAAGGCACTTTTGATGTAGGTACTTATTAAAAAACATAGTGTCCACATATACCTATGTTTCATTCGTTTTACATTAATTAAAAAATCTTTATTATAGATACTAACCTAGCAAACTCTCTCAGCCAAACAAAATTCAAACCCATTCCTCTTCGTTCACTTCCAGATCACCACACAAATCTACAAACGTATTCTGAATTATATAAAAAAAAAACTCACAAAGCATTTTCACGTTTTAACTCGAGCGGTATTCCTACCTTTAAGCGTACTGTAATTGTTTTGAACGAGAAACATGTGCCCCTGGAGGGTTGCGAACACAAATAAAATTGTGTAAAAGCCTACAAAAAAATTCGCTGGGGAGTTGGGGTGGTTTTAAAGACATCGTCCGCGTCAATAGTCTGCTTCACTTGGTTGGCTTCGTGTTGAATATCGTTGGTGTGTGTTATTTGTGAAGGGTTGAGCAGAATAATCACTTAGCTTTAATCTTGTATTAATGCAAGATTTTTAAATATTCTAGTAGTCTGTGGGAATTAAAACAAAATATTATGTACAAAAGATGATAACTTAGATGCGACGGGGAGATTGGCTGGAGAAGGTAACACACAAATAAACGGATGGTAGAAAAGTTGAATGGCATGACTTTTTTTTTTACAGATTACCACCTATAGAAATTACGGGTCATCAGAATCAGTCGTTATGGGTCGTCAGAAGCTCGAGTCTAACAACCAGTCTTACCAAGGGGTATTGCGTTACCCAGTAAGTGGGTTGTGGAGGTCAGATAGGCAGTCGCTCCATGTAAAATACTGGTATTCAGCTGTAACCGGTAAGCCTGGAAGCCGACCCCAACATAGTTGGGAAAAGGCTAGGCAAATGATGATGATGACGACCTACAGAAATTATTCCTATTAATACATTAAAAGAATTAGATAACAAAAACAATGGAGGTAGTAAACTGGAACAAAGTAAAAGGGTGGTGTTATGTTGACATGGGTCAATAGTTGATCCATTCAATAACTTATAGGGAACGCCAATGAAAGCAGAAAGCTTTTACTTCAATTACTTTTTGTTATGTCTGTTCTGAACTATAGCATTTTTCTAAACATCTTACAATTTGTTTTATGATTTTTTCTTGTAAACTTGTTGATTTGATTGTGCTATTTATATGACGTCCTTCACTTACTCACTGGCTGACTCATCAAGGGCTAGTCCAAATCCTTGGACTAAAATGCGGCAATTTTGCATAGAAGTTCTTTTTATGACGTAAAAATTCCCGCGGGATAGGGAATTTAGGTCGGATAAAGTCGCTGGTAAAGTGCCAGATACTATATTATCAATCTAATTAATTGACATAACATACGAATACTTTGACACTTACAATTTTCATAAAGTACTCGTACGTATTACCAGGAATCTAGCGACAAACTTGGGAGTAGGCGATAAGATTTATAATACTTTGATACACCTACGAGTTTCTTGGAAATTTTGCAAATTTTATCTCACAACCCATATGAAGTTTTGCTTTAGGATAATAAAATGTCTTCATTTATGAAAAAAGTTGTAACGATATGTTGGCATTACTACTTTCATTTATAGAATAGGTACCAATTATTTTGATATTTTTGTACCTATTTAGCATTAACGTACCTATATGTACCTACTATCAATACATTTTTCGTTTGAGAAGAAACCCTATATATTGGGCAGTTACATGTTGTTATTTAATTATAATACTTATATATAGTAGAACCAATTACAACGCTTAAAACCACTTATACACAGAATTATACATCACATTGAAGTATTGAAATTAGTTGCTCTGTAATATTAAATTATAAATGAATGTACAATATTCATTAACATACAGTTTTCTTCATAGGAGAGAATACTCATATAAACAAAATAACGCTTTCAAGGGAGTGGGCGGGCCATTTGATAAATCAAGTTTAATGCAGCATAACAAAAGTATGACCATCCGGAAGCATCTATTTTGTAGTAAATCTTTGCGGGATGCTATATTATTAAACAAAGTTTTACGGTCAATAATTTTTTCTTGACTATAAAACCCGAAAAACTCTCGCAACATCATCAGAATTCAGTAACATAGCTTGTAATTGATTCATCAGCATCTCAGTTCAGAGTGCTTGAGTGCCTGAGGCCCTCCCCAGCGGGCCGTAACAATGACGTAGAATTAATGGTCCCTCACCCCTTGTAATTCGTTTCTTGCGAATAAAAGTCGCAAAGTTGCGGTTTTGATGTCTGTTGTTGAGTTAAGATTTTAGTATTTATCTACAGTGCTAGCATCGTCTTTAAACTTAGGTTAAATTCGGCGTTTGTTACTTCATCATTTCTTATCTTGATTTATATAGCATGTTTTAATTTAACAATGTTAATAGATTAACTGCATTCATTTAAAATCAGATAACATTCATACAATAACTTTTATATCATCCAACTAAACCAACTATGTAAATATATCAATGAAGTCCCACACTACAATGTTTATTGTCCCATAAGTTTGATATTAATGAGTTACAATAATATTCTCCCGATACTAAAATATTTTAGCTTTCATTAACAAACAAAACGTTAATCGTAATTTGACGGTATTCGACGAGTATTGCTATGATATATTTGGTTACACAGCGAAACAGACGGCCGATGCGGGATTAATCTGTTATCAGAACAGCCCATAACGTTCAGCTTTATTAATATACTACAGATTGGATAGGATTGTCACTAAATACGTAGGTGTACTGCTAGTTTGGCATATTTTAGTAATAGTTCGTATTCGGTAAATAAACGCTACGTATTTTGAGATGATGATTCATATAGTTTTTCTTTGAGATACAGCTTATGTTATAGACATTAACTTCGTCCACCAGATCAAAATGATTAGTTATGTAAGGGATATCGGTCGAGTTGAATTCATTATTTAAAATACTGTAGACCTCACAGGCTCTTAAAATAATAGCTAACATAAATAAACACGATCTGAATGTCTTACTTTGTGGCATTCTATTTTAGATGATTAATCCCTTTAAGACGCTGACAACACCTAAACCGCGGTCACTGTCAGATTGCATAGAAAAAAAAGAGAAGCGCGATGACACAACGCTTGTAATTTATTGCAAAATATGAAGCAATTCTCTATTTACTCAAAATTGAGTTGAGTAATCGAAAATAAAAAACAACCAAGTTCTGCATTCAAATAAGACGTTCTTGTTATTAATTAAATACGTAACCTATGTTGATATTTAATGCAGATATTTTGGATTAGAACTCAAGGTAAGAGGTTAGTTTAACGTTAGTTTGTATCGAGATTTTTTTTCAAAACGTGTTTTGGTAACAACCAAGTTCTGGGAAATATGTTCAAAATTAACATATATTTTTTCCGCTACCACAAACTATATAGATTTAGCAATTTTTTTTCTTAAGAGAAGCCTATTTTGCTCAATTGGGTCTTGTCAGCGCCTTAAGTACAAATCACAAGCTTTATTTAGACCCTTAGGCACTTTACAATAGATAAAGACGGGATCCAATGAATCACTGTTGTGTTGTGTTTTTCGTCTACTGACCACTGACAAATCTCTAACTATTTACCATTATAATCTTCCATCTTATTATAATAAACACAAAATAATAACGAAATAATCTACACTATCTTCCTAAGAGAGAAAAGTGCGAGGGATTATTACCATTAACTTTACTATCTACCATCTAGCCAACTTACTTACATCCACTGCAGAGTACGTAAATACTACTGAAATATTTATCAGTCGTAAAATATTTCAGTATCTCTTAAAAGTAAACAGGTTATTGTGCTTATGCAAGATGGGGTAGCATCTTTATTTTTACACTAGCGTAGTTTTAAATTGGTCCATTTTCTTGCTATTATACATGGGTTTGCTTTTTGGTGGAAAATTGGACTTTTCAGCTCTATGCTAATATATACCTAAAATCTGTGTGCGATGAAGTGAATAACAGTTATGGTAATCTAACTCGATTTTTCGGTATCGTAAAAACGTAAGCCAGATCGCAAGCTAGAATATAATACTCCTTATTATGTACACCATAAAAATTACAGATATTTATAAATGTTGAAATTTTACAAGGGGTGACACAATGGGCGATTTTGTCGCTAAAAGCGATCTTTTACAGACAACCTTTGGATGGATTAAAGGGAGAAGGAGAGACAATACTGCTGGTAGTCAGTGGTGTACCATTTACATATACAATAAATACTTAAAATATATACTTATTTACATAAATATATATACATATACAATAATAAACATGAAACAAGAGCAAAAACTATGATAAGTAGATAAATGTTTATGAAGTGACTGATGAGAATGCGTTGACAGATTCCTTGTGAGCGTTCTTTTGGTACACTCTATTATATGACTGAGTAAAAAAGATGATTATTATAACTCTATTTTTAGCCTAAAGCACGATAAAATATCATCATACAAATTAAACCATTAAACAAATAAAAAGCTGTGTAAATCTACTCCAACACTCACTCTCCCAATTACAGCCAGCCAACCAAATCTTCCTCAGTTGTTAATATTAAGACACGTAATCTGGTTATTGTACCAGCTATTATTGATGAATGGATGAATATGCGGTCCATTTCAACAATTATACGAGTAATAGGATTACATGTCCGTAATTGAAATGTGGGCGACCATAATAAGCAATAGAGCTTAGCATCGGACGAATTTAATTGTGTTATTTGATATTTTGTAGGCGTTATATTTTAGTTAAATGAATTAAGGTTTTCGAATTGTTTAGGATGACCAAAGAGTCATTATTTTGAGTTTAATTAACATTTGAGTTGGCTAAATACACATGTATAATATACCTATAATTATTATTTTACTCGTGGTATAAATATTACCTTATACGTTGGTTCCTAGAATTTCATGACGAACTGAATTAAAATGTACGACCTTTTACTTTTCATCACAGTGACGAACGGTTTTGGCTTTGAACAGAGAAAGTTCATTTACGACATGAAAAATCTAGATGAATTTTGCTACAAAATGAATTGCTGTTTTACCATTTACTTTTCAGTGTAATAAATCTACATTCATCTCGGCTATGAATGTGCCTCGCGCAGGAGACATATTAAAGTAAACTGAGTTGGAAAGGTTTTTCACAGTTCAAAACCGATTTTTATACTTTTGAAGCCTTAGAAATCGACAAACACAACGAAATTGTTCATACAATCGACCTCTTTTTTGTCAAAAAGACCGTCAAATTCTATATAATACACAATGATAAATTATTTACGTCTCGGACAGTTTGCAGACTCATCCTAAGCACTGCTTGTACCTATGGGGGCTCTCCGGCTATTTGAGTATGGCGGTCTCCCGTCATATGTATCTACCTATACTTTAGCTCCATATTATCTGTCTCGAGGGCCACTTATATATTACTGTAATTAATTAGCCCTGTGTATAATAAAGGGTTTAATTCATTCAGAGTTAATTGCGTATCGCTTTGTGGGACTATGTCTAGATATTACTTAATTATTTGGCTGCTAGAGTCTGTTATGGGACTATAGTTAGTAAATGTAATTTATAGAGGGATTATTTGATCTATAGAAGAATAACGTCTAAGTTAGTTTGAATTATAATTTTCTAACAAAGAAAAATGTGTAACGGTTATTATTAATTTCATTAAGCTAACTGAAATGCATATTAGCTATAAATTTAAGACATCGAACCAAACCCGAAACCCATAAAAAAGAACTTTGTTACAATTTATATTGTATTGAAGTACCTATCCACTTATAACGAATAAAATCAAAATTGACATCAGATCCAGAGTTCAGAATACGAATCTTTTTCACAACTCTTCATCAGATGATCTAATCAAGTGCCTGAATACTAGTCGAAATCGAATTCCAATTGACATTTTCTGTGTCCCTTATGTAGAATGAAACAGGTCTCAATAGCCACTAAAGTTACACCATATCGACACAAAATAGATAGTTACAAAAGGTAGGCTCCATACAGTGAGCAAACACCCACGCACACATAAAAACACGTACATGTACGAATGGAAATCTGGGTCGAATGCCAGTCGCGAGTGATCTTGCACTCGCTGTACGTAAAGCGTGTCTATGTGTACATGTGTTTTCATTGGTTTTATGGAGCTGACCTTCTGTACTATTCTGTGGTTTCGCTGTATGTCGCAGATTGGGTAATGTTGAGCAAGGACAAACTTGTTTTGAGACTGAACAAGATGTTAATGAACGAATAACAGACTTGTTGGAACTAATTTCGAAAGCAATTGTTTTTATTCGTGACGTAGAGAATTGAGTGTTTTTGCAAAAAAAAAACAGTTAAGTACTGATTCTGTAAACTGATTTTAAAGGGCTTAATCCGTGTTTTTCTCTGCGCAGATTGTTCAGTCAGTTTTAAAAGTTTCCTACAGATTATTAACATTTCTACTTAATGGCTATCATGAATTGTTTATTATTTGAGGGGATTGGCGCTGATAGCCGAATGTATTTTGGCTTTTGCTTAGATCGGCAATATTCTTTTAGTCCGTTTTTTTAATAAAAAAATAGGTATACATTTGCAGCATTGTAAGTAATTATTTAGGTAATTAAGCTTATTATTATTATTTGCTAGTTAATCTGACCTAGGCCAAACAATTGCTTTCAAATCGTTTCAGATTTCAACAAGATTGACGTAAGCTTTTCGGTAGCTTATGTCCTTCCCATACATCTTTGACTTTGTCATCATCATTATCGCTGAATGAAGAATGACGTGTAGTCTTTGCCCTCAGGGTGTGCCAGACACATTAAAGTATCATTACTCATAGAGGTGAGAGTGACAATCTGAATTTTAATAATGATATTATAATTTAAATCATATGTAGCATTTGTATAGAGAGTGAAATATACAAATTCGAAGAATACAGGCGTTAGAACCTTATACTATTTTTGGTATTGACTAAGTATTTCAGCAATAAGGTTTATTACTCAGTAGCAACAAACATTTTGCTTCACTCATAAGACCAAGGTGAAAGCAAAAATTAGAAGTAAAATAAAACAAATGCGGTCTGATTTCGTGGTACCTTAAGCGGTAGAAAACTAAGTGGAGTAGTAACATTTGTATTCATATGCAGCAATGTTGACTGGAAGCTGACCCGAATATAGTTGGGAAAAGGCTAGGGAGATTAATTGGAACAATGAAACTTTTGAAATTGATTTACATTTAGCTACACATAATATCATAGTACAAAAATTGCGTTCAATGGTTCCGTGAAGTATACCGTAATACTGTTGCTAGAGAAAACAAAGACAAATGATTTTTGTTTCTATTGATGTGTTTTTCAACCGAAACAGCCATCCGTTTCGCCAAACATTAACATTATTGACACTTTTGTATTGATTTGATCGTCCATTTTACCTCCACAATAATAGAAAAGTTAACGAAAAACATCTTTCTTCGTTAATCTCTTTTGAAAATAAAATACAATAACAACGTACCCATGGTAACGTTATTATCATTATGAAGGAAGCGAATGGGTGCTTTCCAGAATTTATTGTAAGCAATATATTAAGTTTTGCGAAAGTACCGACCAGTCGTCATGGTAGATTTCTTAATAAAGCTATGAATTCATTTCTAGAAGGTGAAAAGCATGAGATATAATATTAAATTACAAAAATGTCGTTACTTTAAGATCAGCGATAGTAAAGCAGATCTAATTTTCTGAGATTACTCCAGCGGTTTCATTTTATCGTTAGTCATAGCTGACCGCAATTTTCTTCGCATTTTATACTCAAGAATGTAGTCTAATATATATCTTATATTATTTAATCTGTAAAATATACAGACCAAATGTTAATTTCACTTTTTTGTGAATACCATGTCTATTCCACACGTCACAGCATACAAAAAAAAAATATTCTTTGTAAAATCACTGTATGAAAGTATACATTTGCCATTAACTTTTTCCTTTTAAGCGACCTATTTCAGACTAATTAGGCTGCTTAAAACTAATCCTCAGCCAGCTCAGACATGTAACTTAATGTATACGCAGAAATTGCACCGTGAATTGCAGTTGCTCGCATCATTATTTGGCTTCAGTTCAAAATGGGGATAGCACTAGAAAAACCTTTCTTTTGTAGGTTATTTACAAAAAGTTAGTTGAACTTCAATTGTTTTAAAAATAATTATTAGTAAGTACTCAAAACTAAAAGGTCAACGGTTTTAGATTATAGTTTTTAACGAACCGAGTCTTTGTATCTTCAAACAAACCAACGATTTTAAAGGTCATGAATTTAATATGATTACCAGCCTTCTCAATCCCAGGTAATGTACATAGGTTCACGCGCTTAGAAATGTGCTATTTTAGAAATGCCCATGTAACCACAGACTTTTTACAAGACATTTGCAGCTTTAAAATATTCTCAAAAGTATTTCTGTCGCTACAACACACCTTGAAGTGACTGAGACAGCCTGAGATTTCGCGGAGACATAAATTGGGTTAGCCACCTGCCCTGGCTGACTGTTTACACCACCAGCGAGTACTCGTTTGTCACAGTGACAAGAGCTGTCAAAGAGAGTACTCACTCAGTGACGCTCCCTTGGCGGGCAGAACACTCGCTGACTGACGCTTGGTTCGTACGCATACCACGCTCGTCGCCGTCACGCACTCGCCAAACCGTTGTTAAAACTTAGCTCTACTCGCTTCTCGTTAATCACCGGCGGTCTGTCGCTTACTTGAGGTCAATATAATTTAACATTAGAATGCCCTTTCCAACCAAATTCGATTCTACATGAAATCAATTTAATCCAGACCTCTACCAATTAGCTAAAGTTGCAGATTCAAATTACGTTGATATCTGGACCGTCCTCTGGGCCAAGCAATAAGGCGTTCATTTCCTCAATATATATCAAGTAACGAGATAGTTTCACTTGACGCGGACGGCGCACAGCCATGAAATTACTTTCAAAAGATTTATGGCCTAAAATAGTTTGCGCTGGTTTAAGTTTTTGTTTATTGTTTTGGATTTGAGTTTCGAAAGTTTTCCAATTGAAATTGAATCTTAAAGTATTTGAAATCTTTGGATATTTAGTGTCGCTTAAATGGTTTACTTGGGTCTTGAAGGACTTAGCAATTAAGGTGCCTAACTGTATTTATGTATTTCAGTTTTGCGGTTATTTGATTTGTTAATTGTGTTGAATAGTTTTACTGTATAATAGATGATTAAATCATTAATCTTTTTACAGTAGAAACAATTTTCAACTAATTAATAACGCATCATCAGCATCTGCGTAGGCTTTTCCCAACTTTGCTGGGCTTTGTTGGGGTCGGCTTCGAATTCAATCGATTTCAATGCTATATAACGGATGCAGCTGAATACCAGTATTTTATTCGGCATTATTACATGGAGCAACTGCCTATCTGACCTCCATAACCCATTCATTCACAATGCATAGTGCTCAGAAGAATAAAATAACAGAAACATATTTAGAAGAAGTTCAGTGACGTAGAAATGAAATACAATTGATTTATGTAAATAGGATATCGGAATCACATATAAACAAAAACCATTTAAAAAAAAAAAAGATAATAAGCTAGATGGAGTCGACATTTCCTATCTAACAATCCTGGTATTTCCCATCTGTTTCCATGACAAAGGGTCAGCCCCTTTTAAATTCAAGACATAATCTTGGTCAGATCATGTGAGGACCATGTAGATTAGTGTCTGAAATGGTCTTTTGAGGAAAGAACCACACAGATTTGAGTGGACCTGTCCAGTCAGTACAAATCAGTAATCGTGTACAAAACCTAGTATCGGTGTAATGGACCTTTTTAATTAAATATTAATTCAACTTATCTACTAAAGGAGACCATAGGATTTTAAAAACACTTGGTCTATTTTTATTGTTTCCAACGGATTTTTATGTTGAAAGAAAAAATATAACAAGTTATAACATCACGCCTTTACTCCCCAAAAGGTTGGGCAGGTGTGCACACCGTCATTAAACAGTTTAAAAAATTACAAATCACAATTAAAAGTCATTTATTCAAACTAGGCTGAGAATCAGCACTTTTCGAACGTCAAAATTACATAAGACAGTACCCCAAAAACGCCCGCCCTTCACCACTTCCTAGTGCTTTAGCTGGGAAGAAGAAGTAGCCAACAAACTCCCCAGCAGCACAGCTGTCAGTTCAGTTAGAAAATCTTGATTCTATACAAATCGTATGCAAAGTAATTAACAAAACATTAAATTTAATTATTTGCCATTATGTTAGCTAGCACACGCCAATATACCAACAAAACCATGAAAAATGTACTTAGCAGAAATACAGGTTGAAATTGAAAACTTGCGACAAACTGAAATGGGACATTGTATACATCTGTGGCGGCATCTACAGCGCCACATACGAACTACGCATCACAATGACGTCACGCAAAATCCTGCATCGCGCAAGCAGAGTTTACCGCGCAACTAGCATATATACAACATCCCGACATCGTTGCCCACCAGACACGACACCCGTCTGGTCGGAGGATCCTCCCTTTTCTATGGAGGATGAGTGAACTTTACACCCTGTTCCTCATACCTCTATACATCATTATTAACAACTTTTACTAAGGGACCAAAGCTGTAATCCCAAAAAAAAAATCTGCTTTTCCTACATTTTGATGAGGTATTGCGAACATAAATGTAGGGGACAGCAGTTTTTTTTTTTGGGATTGTAGCTTTGGTCCCTTAGTAAAAGTTGTTCATAATGATGAGTACAATCTCCCATTTCGATTTGTCGCATGTTTTCAATGTCACCCTGTATAAACATAAAAACGTTAACAGAACTTAATACCTACTAAACAAAATCCTCTAGGCATAAAGGGCTGGCCCGCTTACAAATTATGATTAATATGTAGCAAATTGAAGAAAGCCCTTCAATAGACTCTAAAAGTTATTTCTACTGGGACAAATAATCACGATGCATCAAAATAGATATAGATCTTCTAAGTACCAATCAACGGCACAATTATTTTAGGATTATATGATCTCCCAAGCCATTTACCATTACATTACAACGAAATGTATTATATAGTTGTACTTTAAGTAAGTAATCTGCTAACCCAAAACACATTCCCGAAAATACATTAAAGTCTACAAAGACATACCGAGAATAACTGCCCCTTAGTACTCCTACGAATTTCGTAAATACACATTACCGTGTTCAAAGAACATTGCTCTTATCGTCCTATGAATAAACATGTATGAAATCTGTACGATAATTAAAAAAAAAATGTTTTATTTTGTTTAAATGTAAACATTATTTATTAACATTATACTAAGCGAAGTGAAAACTTTGTACCCGCCGGAGGAGACGCCCTGGGCGTCGAGAATCCCGGGCGTATTTCCAGCCACTGTAGGCGCGGACTTGCGGACGATGAGCAATGGGTAGCTCACCGTCCGGTAAGGACCAGGGCCCGGGTCGACAGCGCGTTGTATTCCACGCGCGCCTCAAAGAGATGTCGTCAGAACAAGTGTAGGGGTCCACTAGTGCCGATGTCTGCCGGGGTCGCAGGAACGTACTAAAGGTTTACCGAGGCCCCTGGCAACACAGGCAACGGAAGGAATACGGGTGAGGTTTTAGTCAGTAAGAGTCTGCCACACCCTCCCGCTCCGCCCAGAGCGGGAGAAGTTATTTGATGATTTCTCACCCAAAAAAAAGTAAGTATTTCGATATGTGGGCTAGTTAACATTAATTTGCCTACCTATGCGCAGTTATTACACAACTCACTATTTAAACTAGGTGTATTTTATGCTTTAGATATGAACTATTAAAATCGCATGGACACTTTGACCTCTCGTAAACATTTTAAAAAGTGACAGAGTGGTATCATGATTTTATTATTAATCTTCCGGCGCCATATTTGGACGAAACTACGAATACGAATCAAACCATGATAACGAAAATTTAAAACTCAGCCCTTACAGCGCTTCTTTTGTGGCTTAGATTGTTTTCTTGCAAACAGATGCATATTGCGCTAAAGCGTTCGAAATCGCTGAGCGACATCATTACGAGTGACACTAAAAAGCTTTTGCACGAAATTAATAAGTACTATCGTTCTTAATTCGAGTTTCAATAAGTGGTTGAAGGAACATGAAGTAGTGTTTGTGAATGATGATCATTTTACTGTACAAAGTGAATTTGTAAGAAAAAGTGCTATTCGCGGTGGATCTTTAGTTCTTGTTTCAAACAAGTTGAAATGTAAGCAACGTTTAGATTTTGTTAACCTTTCCATCGAGCGCACTATTGAGTTGTCTTGTGTTGAACTCGAGCGATACGTCATAATTTGCGTTTGTCGAACCCTCTGGGGATTTTATTCGTTTTGAATCGGTAGTGGAGGATTCACTCAATAGATTAAAATCTAGTAATAAAAGTATAATTTTATGTAGAGATTTTAAAATTAATATTTTAGATGTTACTTCAGGGGCTTGTGGCTAAGTAATTACAACCGCACGGGTCGATCGATCAGGTTAAGCTACGCTTGCCGCGGTTGGTCCGTGGATGGGTGACCGTCTTTTCATACCAAGACCCCTCCGTCCCTCGGAAAGCACGTTAAGCCGTTGGTCTCGGCTGTCATTTGTAGATCTTTGACAGTCGTTACGGGTCGTCAGAAGCTCGTAAGTATGACAACCAGTCTTACCAAGGGGTATCGTGTTACCCAGCAGTAACTGGGTTGTGCAGGTCAGATAGGCAGTCGCTCCATGTAAAATACTGGTATTCAGCTGTATCCGGTAAGACTGGAAGCCAACCCCAACATAGTTGGGAAAAGGTTAGGCAGATGATGATGAATAAAGTACGATAGTACTTAATAATTCCTTATTGGTTCCTTATAAATAAATAACTTGAAGGTCAGCTATTCGCTTTTACTTATCTTTATTACTATACCGCCCATTATTATGTTGTATTAATAAATTATATCAACATTTATCGATTTCAATCACGTCATTGTTTCAATAAGAAGCTTATTTCTTAAGCTTTTAAGTTCTTATTACACTGAACTTCGATTATAAGCGGCAACATAAAACTTTACAAGTAATGTTAAACAGGCATCGTTACTATACGGATGCTTTTCATGCCCGAAACATTATAAGGCGAAAACTTTAGCAAGTTTGAGAGTTTTCTGAAATAACAGCAGGAAATTTGAGTAATATTAGACTAGGAAGCGAACCGTATCAACTGTACAAGGAAGATTAAACAAAACTATACGTTCAGAACGCGTGTTTGTATGGAGAGGAATCTTTGTATGTCTGCGGGTTTCCCGGTAGCCTTAAAAATAAAAGATAAAGAGACGCTTTAGATAAGTTTACTCTGAACAACTGTCTTTTATTATTGATATTTCGTCTGTCTGCGTTTGTTTTATACCTGCGTTTTTTAAATGCCTGTGTATTTTTGCGTGTCGAGTTTAATTCTTAATGTAAATAATCAATAATAAAGAACATTGTTGTATTGGGTTCCCACCTGTAAAAACAAATGTATGTGGTAATAATAATAATAAATAAATAATAAACATTAATTGTCGTTGTGATTTTGTTCTCGTTGTGAGCTGTAATAAACTATGTGTTATTTGGTGTGTGTTTTGGTTTACTGTGCTACTCTGAACAAACCAGGTATAGACATATGGGTATCAAAAGAAAGCTTTGATAGTCTAGTTTAATTATAAATAGGTTTTATTGACCCAAACTAAAAAATATTGAACAAAAATTCCGCACGAACAAATATTTTACGGAAATTTCAACACGCGTTCTCAAGCTTAACATTTTTTACGGTACTTTGGGCTATGAAGTCGTAATTTAGTTTTAACACCTATTGATTCTGTATAGTTTCAGCTATACACTTGATTTTTTATTAAGGTATAGCTGCAGTAGTTTTTTAGATAATACGCTTTATGTTGGAAATGACCGATGCGGAATCCGCGCGTATGCGCTCGCGCAATCCGGGACACCTGAAAGGGTAACAGGCGCAAAACTGGGACGCGCAAGTGACTACAGTCTTCATTTATTTTCGTTGCTTATATACGAGTAGTTAGTATGTATGTATTATTTGTTCACCGCTGCACTGGAGGATGTCTTCAAGGTTCTGGACTGGAAAGGGCCAGGCATCAACATCAATGGCGAGTACATCAATCACCTACGGTTTGCCGACGATATAGTTGTCATGGCTGAGAGGCTGGATGGCTGGAGGACCTCAGTACAATGCTTGATGACATCAGTAGAGCTTCCGAAAGAGTGGGTCTTAACATGAACAAGACAAAGGTCATTTCAAATGCCCATGTTACACCCACTCTCATGAAGGTCGGAGACGCTACGCTCGAAGTTGTGGATGTTTAACTAGGACAAACTGTCCAGTTTGGTAGGTCCAACTTCGAGAAAGAGGCCAATCGTCGAATCCATCTTGGCTGCCACCTCTACCGCAGTGTCTCAAGACGAAAGTCTTTGACCAGTGCGTGTTGCCAGTGATGACCTATGGCACTGAAACGTGGTCGCTGACAATGGGTCTTATTAAAAGGCTAAAAGTCACTCAAAGGGTAATGGATAGGGCTATGCTTGGAGTTTCCCGACGTGATTGAATCAGAAATGAAGAGATCCGCGGGCAAACCAAGGTTACCGACATAGCCCAAAGAATTGCAAAACTTAAGTGGCAGTGGGCAGGACACATTGCTTGCAGAACAGATGGCCGATGGGGCTGAAAGGTTCTGGAGTGGCGACCGCGTACCGGAAGACGTAGCTTTGGAAGGCCTCCTACAATGTGGACCGATGACCTTGTGAAGGCCGCAGGAATCCGCTGGTTGCGGGAAGCACAAAACCGTTCGAAATGGCGGTGCTTGGGGGAGGCCTATGTCCAGCAGTGGACGTCTTTCAGCTGAAATAATGATGTATGTATCTATTATAAAGCATACATCTGTGTATCTATTATATTATATTGTACTTATTTTTTTTTTATTTGTACCAAAGACATTTTGTGTCCAGAAAATCACTATCCATTTCAAGGTTGCCTGGAAGAGATCGCAGTAAGCGATAAGGCCGTCCATTGTATATTTTGTAGTGTTTAATTTGTTTTTCTTTTTGTCATGTACAATATGGTGTACAATAAAGAATATATAAATAAATAATTATAAATAAACCTATGATTAACCTACTGCAAGGTAAAGGCCTCTTCTCATACAGAGAAGGCACGAGCGTTGACCACCACGCTCGCTTAAGAAGGGTTGGCGATTTCAGACATATATTTTATAAAAAGTTATTAAGTGAAAAATATCCCACGGGAACCTACTGCCTAGATTAAAAGTACCAGTAGTTAACCCAGATTCTAAATAATCTGTGTGTCAAATTTTATCCCAATTATTTATTATAAAAGTCCCTTATTTTAAAGATATTACGGTGAGTTTTTCCGCGCAAAACAACATACTTACCAAAAAAACACTTTATGAAAAATGATAAAAGAACAAGATGAAATGCAGAAAACGATGGTTTTATTTTATATGATAAGGATACGTGAATAAGTACCCCAAAAATTGCTTAATTTAAATATACGTTTAAAAGCATCTTTAGCAATATTTTTTCTTAATTGTGTTATGTTATAGCGTTGCTACAGTTGCTACACTTTATCAGAATAATAATTGAAAAAGAAATAATAATTCCGTAAAACATTGTTTTCATGTAACTCTAGTATTAATTAGTAACTCTATTAGTCTTCAAAATTATACCTTATTGTAAAACTCTTTATTCGAAATTTTGCAAACACATAAATCTACTCGTGCAGTAAGGTATGTGGAGTGACGTCAGCTTAAGATATGTCCGCACGGTTCACCCCGCATGCAGCAGCGACGAGTTTTCACACTAGTTTATCTTTTCATCGTGACATAAACAACTTGTGCGGGAGTTTCCTTGGTTGTCGTTCAAGTTCTAACTTTAAAGAAAACCAAGAAAAAAAAAAGAAAAGAAGAAGACACATTTTTAAAGGTATATCTAGTTAGTGTCATGCATTATATTTTTTTATAAGCCGAATGCTTCAGTCTAGGGCATGTTTGATCCGTTCCAGTCTGTCCCTTGCTGCCTACTCCTAGCGACGCACTAAGCCGAGCCCTAGCGCGTAGTCGCTTAGTTCATAAGTTTCATGCCCTGGCTGGAGGTCTTAATTTATTAAGGCATCCATCTACAGGATAGCCCGGTAAAGCAGCCGACAACCTCCTAGACTGAACTGCAAGATGCAATAGAATAGAATAGAATACTCTTAAATATGTACACCATAAAAATTACAGACTTAAATGTTGGAATTTTACATAGGGTGACACAATGGGCGGTCTTATAAATAAAAGCGACTCACGAATTCGTAAAAAGAAACCTGGGGCATGTGTCACAGGCGTGGCATAAGCCATTCGAAGCACATGCTTCACACTGTCTAGACGCACTAAAAAGACTTGAGACGAACGTAGCAGTCGCTAAACATGGTGTTTTGGGTTCGATACCCAAAATAAAAATATACGAAAACATTTGCATGATATCATGCAAATGTTTTCGTATATTTTTATTTATGTATTATTATTTTAACCATATAAATACACATATTTATCAGACTATAAGAAAGAAAAAGAAAAACACGTACAAAGGTGATGCTTATTTCTATAGAACTCATAAGAATGAAAAAAAAAGAAGACAAATGAGATTTTTCCTCTTCAGGAAATATCTAAAGGCATGTTAAACGCAAAACTCAAAGCATTTATTTCAAATAAACCAAATATATACTTTTGAATTGTCAAGGGGTAGGTCAGTCAGAAATATGAAGCTAGTTGCCCATTCCAAAGCGTAGTAGGTACCTATGGAGAAGAACAAGCATGAAACTCCACGGACACACTCACTCAAATATTGTTACAAAAATATTGGTTACATCATTCATGTTGAAATTATACATGTGAGAACAATGTAGAAAGACGTGCACGTCAAAAGTGTCCGTAATAAAAAGATAAAAACAATTGAAATATTTAAATAAGCCGTGGCAGCTAAAAAATGACCGGTCCCTACTGAAAGCGCCCGTTCACGAACATGACGCATGGATCAGCATCATTCAGCTCAACTATTTTGAAGGGAGCTTAATGATCTAACACACGCGCCACCATCAGCGAGACATATGAGTAAGCATGGCATACTCTCAGCCGCCAAGGCACACACACAAGGGCGTGGCGTGGCGCCACGTTATTATGTTATGTGACTTTTTAAAACGATCTTTGGCCTTAGCTACAATAAAAAATCTCCCATTCTTTCTACTCCCGTTCCAAACAGAAGCGAACACAAAGATAAATAAACGGTCAGAGAAAATTAACACACCACTTCATCACTGCTGACCCAGAAATGAAAGCAAAACGTCAGAGTGACTGGCCATTCCCAAAACAACGAGGGCAAACTAAAAATATATCAGAAAAAGGAAGCCTTTCTATTTCTGGTTCAGGGCTCCTTTATGAACACGTTGTATGTCAGAGCGTATTGTAGGGTGAAATTAAATTATTTGGGTAGGTTCGTTTATTTAGAAACCTGCTTGATTTGTTTTGATTGGTCCAGCTTTTTTTTTGTTTTTATTGCTTGACCTTGATTAAAGTCCCGTGCCAGACCCATGCTGTAATTATAGCGATTTGTAAATTTACTTGGCGTGTTCTTACCGTTTAATCATGGGTCCTTCCTCCGACAGAAGTATGAATTGATTATAATCGTCTTACTGTGAGTATTGTTTAAAATTAAGAGCGTTTACACCGTACGGCATTTCATACAAATTTTCAAGTCCTTATTTTTCGAAATGACTGAACCGATTTCAATAAAACTTCACACAAATAAGCATATGGAGACATATGTAGGTATAAAAAGTTAATAGAAAACATTTTCGAAAAATAGAAAAAAAACAGTTAAATTAGAGCCATTTTAATTTTTCCAAAGAAACAGAAATTTCCAATTTTTTTTTTTTAATATACATTTCGAAAATGTTTTCTACTGTCATTTTAGAACTATGTATACTGCTTTTGAGTGTGAAGTTTCATTTAAATCGGTTCAGTCATTTTGAAAAATAAGGACTTGAAAATTTGTATAAAATGTCGTACGGCGTAAACGTTCTTAAGGGATTGTTTCAAGAGGATTATTGCAGCAATATTTTATTTTGTAACTATAATATTTGTAAAATACTAACAACTAATCAAGGGGTTGAATTTACTGATTAAAATAAAAATATTATATTCATTTTGTAAATTACTTTTACTTTTTAAAATACGTGTAGGTGAATATTTATACACTGTTACTGGTATCATCCAACTGCTTGTCAAAGGCTTGACTTCATGACCTATGACTTCCAGTGCTTCCGATCTGTGGACCTGTGTCGTTTGTTTTGTCCAGCTCGTCCCGCGGGTATATTCATACACATTAAAAAAAAAAACAAAACAACTTAACTAAAACTAACAACAAACTAAAATATGACGTCGAAAAAGTTATTGATTGCAGCCAATGTGAGGCAAAAGAAATAAAGGTTTTTAAATTTTCTTCCAAGTCAATAATAGCAAGCTGTGTTGTACAGGCAATGGCTATTGTACATACTGTTGAACGGGATGAAATTATTTACTCTTGTCGAGAGCAGTCTGAGTGGAAAAGTATACTTTAGTGGGAACTATTCTACAATATGTCCCGGAATAAACACACGCCAGCGAACACCCCATTTTATAAAACATTATTTATTTATTAAATTAGTTACACTGATTGTAGGAGAAAATTGTGGTCACATTACAAATCTACACACACACACAGTTGCACACTTTTTTTGTTCGATGGGAATTTATCAAATAACTTCCCGCTCTGGCTGGAGCGGGAGGGTGTTTCAGACTCTTACTGACTAAAACCCACCCATGTTCCGTTGCCTGTTTTGCCAGGGGCCTCGGTAACCCTTTCGCACCTTCCCGCGACCCCGGCAGGCATCGGCCGTAGTGGACCCCTACACTTGTGCTAACGACGTCTCTTTGAGGCGCGCGTGGAATTCAACGCGCCGTCGACCCGGGCTTGGCCATTATAAGACGGCGAGCTACCCTTTGCTCACCGTTCGCAAGCCCACGCCTACGGTCGCCGGAAATCTACCCGGGATTCCTGACGCCCAGGGCGTCTCCTGCGGCGGCTACGGGCGAGAGGGCGTGAAATTTAGATCGCGAGCATCACTTACTGCTTCGCAGAAGGAGGATTAACCTATATTCTAGACATAGCGACATTCATAGCAAAAATACTAGAAACAAAGACTTATTTATTGTGCCCAAGACTAGGCTCCAAAAAATTAGTAATTCATTTAAGTGCCAAAGTATACGTTTTTACAATAACTCCCAAGCCATGTCAAAGAACTGAGCCTCAATATATTTAAATAATTTATTAAACAGAAACTCTGTCAAAAAGGTTTCTATAAAGTTAAAGATTACTTGGACGACAAAAAGGCTTGGGATTAATTAAGCTAATCCAATGTACCAAGGCAACAAACTAATTTTATACTAAATCTATTTTTATACTAAGTGTGACATTTATGATTTTGTTATATACACTATGACATTAATATTTACTTTTTTGAAGTATTATATTCTTTTTTAAATTATTGTGAATGTGAAGACTATGTGGATTATTGTTTTTATTATTTCTCTCAGTTAGTTTTCATCTTAGTCTGGCAGTTTGAGTCATTTAAGCGGCCTACTCAAATGTCCTTTCTTTGGTATTGTTCGTCGAATCGTTGAGCTCCTTAAGTTCTGAGTTGAGCTGCACGATTACTGACAAATGCGTGCACTGACTGGATAGGTCCACTCAATCTGTGTGGTTTTTTCCTCAAAAGACCATTTCAGACACCAATCTACATGGTCTTCACATGATCTGACCAAGATTATGTCTGGACTTTAAAAGAGACTGTGACCTCTGAGTTTGTTTCGGCCTTTCTTCTCAGAGTAGTCAGATAGGAAACGCCGAGCTCATCTAGATTTTTCTAAATATGATTGACGTGTAAAAGTGTTTGTATAAACCTGCTTACAGAAAATAAAATCATTTCATTTCATTTAATTTCGAGGTGTCGGCTGCCCATGCCCTCTCGCTCCGTACCATGTCCTGAACCTGGGCTGGACAGTCGCACACTTATACTCGTAATGGTCTATCGTACTAGGTACTTCTTCTATTTTGTGTGTTTTGACTGTACAATGGTAGTGTGACGGTAATTTACGTAGTTTTAATTATTTTTGGAATACAATTTTACGTATATTAAAAATGACAGAAATTGATTCAGTAATCGATTCTGAATAAACTACTTAAATACTCATTATGAAGTGTATTAATTCAGTTACACGTTGCTTAAGGGGAGAAAAGTGGCATAGAATTATGACTAATTAGGTGTTAAAATGAAGAATTTAATAATTATTTTCCTTTTTAGTACTATTTTGATTTATCTATATCTTAAAAATATTATAAACTAGCTTCTGCCCGCGACTTCTTTCACGTGAAATATTCCCGTCTCGTTGATCTAGGAGGTCTTGGGTTCAATTCCCGGGTCAGGCAAAGTGTTATTGGGTTTTCCATCTGGAATTTCTCGGTAACAGTCCGAAGTCTTGATTTGTGCCCGGTTAATGGCAATAGGCTTGCTTATTACATTGGACCTAAACATAACTGGCGAAATTTACCGTACACCCCTGCCTAACCCTTCAGGGAATACAAGCGTGATGATATGTTATGTTTAGAGTAAAGTAGGAGAGTTCACGGTTTTTGAGGGCGGTGACAACGATAATGGGGTCAAAATCCAAAATTAACATAGCGCCACCGAAAATTTGCAACTTTTTCGCCATGGGTGTCGTTTGTGATACCTTGCTTCTTGCCAAATTTCATGATTCTAGGTCAACGGGAAGAGTACCCTATACGTTTTGGTTTTCATTAATGGCTCCATGTTTTTATTGCGTGCGATCCCGAGAATAACTGTCTTGACAGACAGACACTGACGGACGGACGGACAACGAAGTAATCCTGTGAGGGTTCCGTTTTTTCCAAAATTTGAACAGAATCTCTCCGGTAAAATGCGTGATGCTGGAAAATACATTCAAAGAAATAGAAAAAAATTCTAAATCCTTGCATGTTTATCCTGGTCACAGAAGAGTTCGAAATAATGCCCGTATGTATGTATACATATAATTATGTACGTATGTATTGTACCTGTATTAATGGACATAACGAGTGAAAATACCACCCACACATCTGATGAAGACATCTCCGTTTCTGCCCGTGAATTTGCCGGCGTGAAATTTCTTGTTCTTCTGACCCATCGCGTCACATCGCATCGCCCGCCCGCGCTATTACATCGTTTTCGCTTAGCATTCTTTCTGAATTGTACTCGGCTCGTAAGAGTCATAGCGTGATGTAAATAATTTAAAAGGTTAAATCTGTAACCGTTTGCAATATTCTAACCACTTGGAACAAAAGACGAGCTTTTTACAATTTGCGGTAAACCATATAGTAATACGAACATAATGCAATATTGATTATCCCCCTTAGCAAGTAGCGTTATAATTTAAAGCTTACAGACTGACCAGTCTTATAGGAAATGTTTATGCAAAATTTAAACAAAATCTATCTGGTAGTATTTGCGTGATGCTGGAACATACATTCAGAGAAACAGACAAACATTATAAAAACTATATTTTTGATATTAGAATCGTTTTTTCAAAAAATGTACAGTTTTGAGATCGATATGATTTTATTTTTGTTCCGTGTGGTGTCGGACGTAAAGAATAGCACCATCCCATTTCTTCCCGGGGGTGTCGTAAATGGCAACTAAGGGACTTACTAGAGAATGGGCAGCAGCGTCCTCTATGCATTTTAACACCATACTGCGATCGCCAACCCGCCTGCCAAGCGTGGCGATTATGGCAAACCCCCCCCAATATTGGGGGAGGCCTATGTCCAGCAGTGGACGTCTTTCGGCTGGAATGATGATGATGATGATGATGATTTTATTATATGTATAGATTAGTATATTACAGACCAATATTAAACAAAATGATCGTCGAATATTAATCGAAATAAATATTATTGTACCATCCAGAGTCTGTTTTGTGTTATTAATATAATCTTTCTTAACACTAAAAGCGCTCGCTGACAGACGTATCTCATTAAACCAACGGCCTTGAGCCCCGACACAGCCCCACCCGAATTATTTATTTATTATAATGATAAATGATAAATGATTTTATTTCTGTAAGTAGGTTTTTACAAACACTTTTACACGTCAAAACATATTTTTTTAAACTAGATGAGGCCGGCGTTTCCTATCTGACTACTCTGAGAAGAAAGGCCGAAACAAACTCAGAGGTCACCGTCTCTTTTAAAGTCCAGACATAATCTTGGTCAGATCATGTGAAGACCATGTCGATTGGTGTCTGAAATGGTCTTTTGATGAAAGAACCACACAGATTGAGTGGACCTGTCCAGTCAGTGCACGCATTTGTCAGTCGTTGTGCAGCTCAACTCATAACTAAAGGAGCTCAACGATTCAACGAACAATACCAAAGAAAGGACATTTGGCTAGGCCGCAAAAAATACTCAAAACTGCCAGACCATATTAAAAACTAACTGAGAATAAAACAAAATTAAACAATGATCCACATAGTCTTCACATTTACAATAATTAAAACAATATAATACTACACAGAGTAAATATTCATGTCATTGCATAAATAAAATTCATCAATGTCAATGTGTATATTAGGACGGATGTCAATGTGATCATTTGAGGACCATGTAGGTTTGTGTCCGAAATGGTCTTTTGAGGAAAGACCACACAGATTTGAGTGGACCTGTCCAGTCAGTGCACGCATTTGTCAGTTGTCATGCAGCTCAACTCAAAACTTAAGGAGCTCAATGATTTGACGAACAATTCCAAAGAAAAGACATTTGGGTAGGCCGCATAAAGTACTCAAACTGCCAGACCATCATTAAAAGTAAGAGACAAAAAAAAAAAAAAAAAAAAAACAATGACCCACATAGTCCTCACATTCCTAATAATTAAAATAATATAATATAATACTATACAAAGTAAATATTCATGTCATTGTTTATATAGAATGTTATATAGAATAAGAAAATATAAATAGCTAGCAAAATAAAAAGAGTAAAAAACAACATTCACTGTAAGTTTATTGGAGCAGCTCAATCCCAAGCCTTTTTGTCCTCAATATAATCTTTAACAGTATAAAAGGCTTTTAGGCACAGTTTCTGTTTTATAAAACATTTGAATTTATTAAGGCTTAGTTCTTGAATGTGGCTAGGAATTTTATTATAAAAACGTATACATTGGCATCTAAACGAGCTGCCTATTTTTTTGAGCCTGGTTGTAGGAACAACAAATTTGTGTTTGTTCCTAGTATTTACATTATGGATATCACTGTATTTTTTAAACAAATTGATATTTTTATGTGCGTACAAAAGATTTTCATAAATATACTGAGAAGCTACAGTCATTATATTAATCTCTTTAAATTTTTCTCTGAGGGAGTATCTGGGACTTAATTTATAAATTGAACGGATTGCCCTTTTTTGTAAAACAAAAATTGTCTGAATATCGGCGCCATTTCCCCATAACAGAATACCGTACGACATTACGCTATGAAAATAACTAAAGTATACTAAACGGGCTGTGTCTAAAGACTCCGACACCCTGAATTTACTACCTCGATGATAGGTCGACATTTTAAGAAGATGACAAGATGGTGACAAGATCACCGCAGATCTCAGCGAGTGTTATCAAGGGATAGTACCACTGAAGCCCGGCGCGTCGCGGATTCGGTGTTAAACAATTGAAAATCAATTGTGTCTCATTAGCTGTCCTTGACCGATTACACCCGCAAAACTACAGGATATCAAGAAACTGCTGGAGTATGCTCCTATTCAAAATCGACTCTTTTATGATGGTATACTGTTAGCAGCTACTTCTTCATGAAGAGAGCAGGATATTGAAAATAACGATACACAGGAAGAAATTTATGAATAAGTAGAATATATAATATTAGTACTGTGTTCATTGTGATTAAACTTGATTTGAAACTAATCAGAAGTATGTAATATTTAATATTGTGTTAAAATGAACAGCTGTAATGACAAAAAATTCATAGTTTTGTTATTGTTTGCTTGTTTGATCTTTAATAAGGTAATTTATTTAGTTAATATGTCACCAATTCCAAAGAATTTTCATAACAAGTCCCTAACTCCACTATCAGTTAAATATTTAATACTGATAATTTGAAATATTATATTACATTTCTTAAGAATGTCATAATAAAGTCTACCAAATAAACTACAACTTTATACAGCCATTTTTATATATTTTTTGCACTTTTATTGATCATATCTCAAAACAAAGAAAATGGATTTAGTCACTTTTAGAACTAAGCTATCTTTGATAACAACAACCCTCTTACAATTTGCGAAGCCGCAAACTGTAAAAGGCTTATTATTATCAAAATTATTTGTACTGTACCGTAGCATTTTTAAGCATCGTTTCTTAACTTGATTTCTGAGACAATCTATGCATCGTTCCTTTCCAAATCACGACTACGTGTTTTTTTTTGTATTAATACCGCCTTAAACCTCATTTATGACCAATACAAAACTGCACACAAATGCACTTCACCAAATGGCTTTCCCAACAGCAGCTCGACTTACTTTAAAAATCCATTTCCCATCCCTATCCACTTTATTTAATAATAATAATATAATAGTAATATAATATATATATATATATCTAATAATATTATATAGTTGTTGATCGAACGGCGCCTTTAATATTAAAGTTAATCTGCGTAGTACTAAAGGTACGCTTACACGGGCTACTAATATTGCGCAATTCTCGGCAATTGTGTTTAACTATGACATTGCAATACCGAGAAACTTACGGTATTTCCAAGATTGTCATATCATAATATTGTTTCTGCAAATACTTCCACCACATGCGGCATGGAGCAAGATAGAGCGATTTAATAAGCTACATTTGCTAACGCATCAATTGACAATACAAATACAATATAGGAGCAATAAGAGGCAATATAAAGACAAAGATAAATAAAAAAAATATGTATACATTACCGAAATAATTTAAATAATTATATGTAATTCAAAAACTATTTCTTCACTAATTTCTCCACTATCAGCAATTATTGCTGGCCGTATTACTTTTGAAAAAATTGACCGTATAAGCAGAACTTAACTCAACCTTATTCCGAGAAAAGTAATATCTAATAGCAGATAGATTTTCTGAGTGGCCATTTGACCGAATGAAATTAAAAATGTAAGTTATTGGTACTTGTAAGAGAAAATTGTCGACGTGGGCGAAATGAGTTTTAGAAAGTTTATTGTTTTAATAATGAGTTGGTTAAGTTTTTATATCAATTATATTCTTCTGTTCTGGAAGTTAATATCTTTGAGTACACTTTATTATTAAGAACTTTATCCACAGAGTATACTTATAGATACCGTTTTAAGTGATAAGTTTCAGTTGACTTTTATTTTAACAATTACGTGAACGCGCCCACATAAACGTGGCCCACATTTTATCTATCGCCTGGTTTTTTTTTTTTGGGTGGGAAATTATCAAATAGCTTCTCCCGCTCTGAGCGGAGCGGGAGGGTATGTCAGACTCTTACTGAATAAAACCCACCCGTATTCTTTCCGTTGCCTGTGTAACCAGGGGCCTCGGTGACCCTTTAGTACCTTCCTGCGACCCCGGTAGGCATCGGCCCTAGTGGACCCCTACATTTGTGCTGACCACATCTCTTTAAGGCGCGCGAGGAATACAACGCGCCGTCGACCCTGGCCTGGTCTTTACCGAACGGCAAGCTCCCCATTGCTCATCGTCCGCAAGCCCGCGCCTACGGCAGCCGGAAATCCGCCCGGGATTCTCGACGCCCAGGGCGTCTCCTGCGGTGGCTAGGGGCGAGAGGGCGCGAAAATTGCCTTTCCCTCAACCGTCCCGCCTCCTCTTTCGCGAGCATTACTGCTTCGGAGAAGGTGGTGACGGCTGCCCATGCCCTCTCGCTCCGTACCATGGCCTGAACCAGGGCCGGACGCGAGAGATCTCTGCCACCGATCGCCTCCACGTGGACACTACGGTGCTCTGCCCAAGCTGGGCAATGCTCCACCATGTCCTCCGGGCGATCCACACAGTGGTGACACCCGGGCGTTTCCTCCCACCTTATCCGACACAGGAACCTCCCGAAGCTGCCATGTCCGGCGAGGACCTGCGTCAGGCGTAAGGTGAGGATGCCGTGGCGCCTCTCTAGCCACTCCTCAAAGAGGGGACTTATCGCAGCAATCGTGGCGTGCCCAGCACTGGGTTGCGAAAACTGTACTCTTCATGTCGCCATGAGATCTATTGCCTGGCTGTCATATCTTTCCAACTCTTTAAAGTATTAATGACAATTAATTAATGCTTTTCTAGATCTGAGTCCATTCTTTTATTGAATTTGTTTCCTATGCTAAGTTCTTGATCAAAAATCCAAAAATATATTTTTCATATTGTTAATAAAAATGTTATAACGACCGCTTTTTATTACTGCATATACCAAACGTTACACAAATTATACAGAAGAAAATATCTGTTTCACATGACCAAATACAAAAATAAATTTCATAAACCGCTAATCACAGCAAAACAATTCGCGTAACATGCAGACCATAAGCAATTTTCAATCATAATCACTAATGAAAATTGCCTGAAAAAGTTAGTAGTAGAAAAGGTATATAAACATTAAGTTTGTAGTTGTTCTTAAACAGAATAAGAACTGCTATAAACTAATCTCTTTCATCAACCCGTGTCCACCCAAATGCGGAGTTTGGATGCTGGTTTTGGGCCTCCCGCATCGAACTCTTTCTTGCTACCTTGACTGCTATATTTTTCTGTATCCTTTAATCTACTACTTTAATCAAAAAACCTTATTAAAAATTTACGCCTCTGACGCCGCAATAGATGTGGCCACCTACTGAGCACAAACAGTATAAGAAACATAGATGTATCATCGAAACAAAAAAGATGAAGATATAGAAAATTCCACTGTAAATAATATTTCACAAAATAAATTCGATACTTGCATCCCAAAAGCCGCTAACCATAGCAAAACGTTCAGGTAATGATGTCTACTGCCAGTTACTAGCAGTTAGTAACTGTAAGCCGCCGCTGCCCATAAATCATGGTACGCCACGGATCGTTACTCTCCCGTTTCCTGCCAATCGATATTTACGAGCATTGAGTTATCCTCGCGGTGGATAATGTTTTCTGCTATTTATGCATACCTATGAGTATGGCCTAGTGAGCGGGTTGTTAATGTATGGTTTTGGGGCTGTTAGATGGTTTTACCAAGTTTTGGTGATATGTATATGGGATCTTCGTACTGAAAACTTGCAGCGAATACAGTTTTGGTGATATGTATATGGGATCTTCGTAATGAAAACTTGCAGTGAATGCAGAGTGATACAAGAGGGGCTTTTTTTTTTGGGTGGGAAATCATCAAGTAACTTCTCCCGCTCTGGGCGGAGCGGGAGGGTGTGTCATACTCTTACTGACTAAAACCTACCTGTATTCCTTCCGTTGCCTGTGTTGCCAGGGGCCTCGGTAATCCTTTAGTACCTTACCGCGACCCCTACTGGCATCGGCCCTAGTGGACCCCTACACTTGTGCTGACGACATCTTTTTGAGGCGCGCGTGGAATACAACGCGCCGTTGACCCCGGCCTGGTCCTTACCGGACGGTGAGCTACCCATTGCTCACCGTCCGCAAACCCGTGCCTACGGTGGCCGGAAATCCGCCCGGGATTCCTGACGCCCAGGGCGCCTCCTGCGGCGGCTAGGGGCGAGAGCGCGCGAAATTTGCCTTTCTCTCAACCGTCCCGCTTCCTCCTTCGCGAGCATTACTGCTTTGCAGAAGGAGATATACAAGAGGGGCTTGTGTCTAAAAAAAAACCAATCAGATTAAGTTACGCTTTCCACGGTTGTTCCGTGAATGGGTGACCATCTTTACATACCAAGACCCCTCAATGCCTCGGAAAGCACGTTAAGCCGGTGGTCCCATCCAAAAAAAAAAGGCGTTGGTCCCGGCTGTCATTTCTAAATCTTTGACAGTTGTTACGGGTTGTCAGAATCCCGTCAGAAGTTTGACAACCAGTCTTATCAAGGGGTATCGTGTTACCCAGTAGGAACTGGGTTATAGAGATAGGCAGTCACTGCATGTAAAATACTAATATTCACCTGCTTCCGGTTAGGTTAGTTAAAATTAACAAGAAATATAGTTGATTCTAGTTGCCCCTTCCAAAAGGTAGTTTCGTATGGAGAACTGAACCCGAGGTGACGTAAATTTCAACAATGATGGGTACCATTGTGGAAATTTTACATCGCCTGAAACTGTAAATTTAGAATTTTACGTTTTTAGCATGTTGTCTTAACAGAAAAGCAAAATTTATCGCTATCTCTTAATACAAAATAAATAACATGTTTTTTTTAAACAATGCAACCTTAGATTTTACAAAAACGTCGTGAGATAAGCTGGAATCGAATAGTCCAAAATCACCAGCACGCACTAAAGAAGAATAGTTATCAATATTCATTTTGTGTTCCTTCTTTATTAATAAAAGAAGTACGTTTTGTCGTACAGTTTAATAGGGCAATATTACAGCCTGAAAATATAAATTAAAAACATCCAAATAGGTACCTAAATTCATAAATAAATTACCTATTGTTTTCCGAATTCCAAATGTTTCAATTGCTGGCTTGCCTCAAGCGGTGTTGTCGTTTCCCGTATAATTTGTTCAGTGAGCCGACAAAACGCAACTGTACATTATAATATACACGACAATTGTGTGGTGGTCATAACAATGACCACCACACAATTGTCGTGTGGTGGCTAAAATGGCGCATTTATGTGAGATCGTGTGGAAGCTAAAATGGCGCATTTCTGTGGGTAACACGCACCTATTTACCCGCCGCCGTTTACATCTGGTTAGAGTTCGGTTAGTGGAGTGATGTGGAATAATGTTTTTGCTGATGAAGTCATGGTTTGAATGTTGATGATATCTCAGCGTTGATTTCTCACTTTTAAATGTTTCCTCAGATTCAAAGCATTTATTAAAAATTTAGTAAACATAACTTTACTTGCTTCGTACTCGGATACATTTTTCTAGGAAGTTGAGTTCTTTATAATCATCAAGAGAGTTGTTCGTTATTTCATTAACATTAGATACCTTAATTCTAGGAGTGAGTGATTATATTCAAACGTAAAGCATTTATTTAAACCAATTACAGGCACTTTTGAATTGTCTAGGAGTCGGTCAATCAGAAAGATGGAGCTAGATGCTTATTCCAAAGCATAGTTGGAGATATCTATCTATCATATCTATAGAGAAGAACGCGTAAGAATCTCCATTAATTCTTTTTAAATAACAATATTGTTACAAATATTGGTTACATAACATCATCTGCCTAGCCTTTTCCCAACTATGTTGGGGTCGGCTTCCAGTCTTACTGGATACAGCTGAGCACCAGTAATTTATATGGAGCGACTACCTATCTGACCTCCACAACCCAGGTACTGGGTAACACGATACCCCTTGGTAAGACTGGTTGTCAGACTTTCGAGCTTCTGACGACCCGTAACGACTGTCAAAGATCTACAAACGACAGCTGGGACCATCGGCTTAACGTGTTTTCCGAGGCACGGAGGGGTATTGGTATGTAAAGATGGTCACCCATCCATGGACCAACTGCGGCAAGCGTAGCTTAACCTGATCGATTGACCCGTGTGGCTGTTATTACTAAGCCACAAGCCCCTCATAATATTGGTTACATAATTCAAGTTTAAATTATACATGTGAGAACGATGTAGAAAGACGTGCATGTTAAAAGCGTCTATAGTAAACAATAAAAAATAAGCCGTGGCAACTAAGAGATGACCAGCCTCAACTGACGGCACCCGTTCACGAATATGATGCATGGTGTCAGCACTAATCAAATCAATCATCGCGCCATCAATATACGTCGCAATAAACGTTTTGACTTTGACTTTGACTAAGATCATCAGAGAGACATTTGAGTGAGCATGATATACTCCCAGGGCACATTCCATTTAATGAAAGTCGTACCCATAATGGCAGCTTTACAGTAAATAGTACTCACACACCTGCTAAAAAAAGTAAAAAAAGATATAAATTTGTTTTAAAATTCCAGATACTTTTTTGCTTATCATTCTGCTAGATATAGCAAGTAAGTTGGGGGGCAGTTTTATTAGACTCCAAACAAGTAAAACCTAAAAAATACAAGTACGTAAGTAGATGGAATAACAAGATGAAAACGTATTGTACAGTTAACAATTCAAACACGAAAAAGCTTTCCATTGTTCAAAATTGTTTTTCAATACAGATATATAAAACTAAAAGTAGACCCGAAAACCTGTTGTTAACGAGTCGTGGTCACTGGAATAAAAAGCCAGTCTATTTTGAAGGAGTACTAGTGTTCAGAGAGCAGTGATGGCCCAGTGGTTAACGGCCCTGACTTACCGAGTTGTAGGTCATGGGTTCGAACCCACGGCGCTTTACTTTGTGTAAATTATTTCATTACCACTGCTCACAAAACGGGGAAGGAAAACATCGTGAGGAAACTGGCATGTCCTAGAAACAAAAATTCGAAGACATGTGACATCTACCAACGCGCACTGGGTTTGCGTGGTGGATTACGGCCCACCCCCTCTCACAGAGAGGAGGCCTGTGTCCCAGCAGTGGGAACATTATAGGCTGAATATGTGATGTATATGTAATGGTCGATCGTCTGTATATACCGTGAATTTGCGTCCATACAAGTATGGACGGAAATGTTTTGCTGCCCACATTATAGCTAGCAATTCTTTCTCTATAGTACTACGTAATAACGTGTTTCATAATTTGTTGTGATAATGGCCGCGACTTACGAGTTGTAGGTCGTGGGTTCGGATCCAGACAAGCGCTTTACTTTGTGTAAATAATTTCGTCACCACTGCTTTCAACACGGTGAAAGGAAACATCGTGAAGAAACCCGTATGTTTTAGAAACAAAAATTCGAAGACATGTGACGTCTATCAACCCGCACTGGGCCCGCGTGGTAGAGTACAGACCACTCCCTCTGGAAGAGAGGACGCCTGTGTCCCAGCAGTGGGAACATTATAGACTATCTAGAAGTGAGCTATCATTCCACCTGATGCCTAGCATAGCACACAATGGATTGGCTGGGATAAGAACAGGTACATTGGGATATGGAGGATGGTGGTTACATGAATAAATACGTATACCTATAATGAATATAAGTATTATTTTCTTTATTTTAGTTCAATAATCCTGCACAGGTATTATTATATCGTCTATCCCAGATATTTTAGTTGATTAGATTTCATACAGAACAGATTAAACGATTTCGGATTACCGAAGCCTGTTAGCGAAATACCATCGGCAATTATAAAGCTATTTAGAATTTAGATTGCGTTTTAACTGTTGTTAAATTCTATTGTTGGGTACGCGCAATTTGTTTGGCATAAATTGATGGCACTGGCAAAGTTTTCGAAATTACAAAAAAATCCGTCGCCTGATTAGTTTTGTGTCAAATTAAAATCAGTTTTGGTGATAGCTTTCATTATAATCAATTAGGTACTTTAAAACAAATTAAACTACGTAAAGTTGTGTTTAAATACAAAACTGCTCGGATTGGATGGTAGTAGGGCTTGATCTAAGTCCGCCTGGCTAGCTACCAACATCTTATCTAAGTCTATCATCATAGACAATGTCAACAGAATCGTTTGTATCGGTAGTTACAGGTAAGATAGCCGGTTCCTCTGTGGTTGATTCAGGATGAAGCTCGCTTCCACCTTTGGCCTGACTATCACTTACCATTACGTGAGATGAAGGCCATGGAGCTTACTCGTTGTGGATTAAAAAAGAAAATTCTTTAAATTACTACAAAAAATACAGGAATGCCAATAGAGATGTTTAAGTTATAGTAGCTTAATCATCTTCAGACAATAATTACAGCGATTGTTGATCGAGTCAGCTAAAGCCCATATACGTGTTTATCGTCAAACACCGGTGCATCTTTTATTGTTGTTTCACTTATGGTATCATCATCATCATCATCATTTCAGGCGAAAGACGTCCACTGCTGGAACCTTTCAGCCCCATCGGCCATCTGTTCTGCGAGCAATGTACCCTTCTCACTGCCACTTAAGTTTGGCAATTCTTCGGGCTATGTCTAGGCTTTGTTCGCCTACGGATCTCATATCATACTTATTGTATGCCATAAGCAATTATGTCACACCGTGTAAATCAGTCTAGATAGTTACTTAATTGGTTCATGTTTTTTCACAAAATCGGACGTAGATCGTCGTCTGAAATATAAAAACACACTCCCTAAAAAACACCATTTTTTATTTTAGGTAACTCTGCCTACCCCTTTGGAGTTACTAGCGTGGGATACAGTTAAGGCTCAAATTTAGTAGTTTCGAACAATAGTTCCACAAATTTTCACTACATTTTGGTTGAACTAAATTTTGGGCACAGCCTACATTGCGGTTCGGCGCGTGCTACATATCAGCTACGAAGTGCTACGACGTAGCACGTAGATATCCACTACGAGCCTACGAGACACGTAGCATGTTGAGCGTAGCATTGTAACAAAAATGTAAAGATTTTATTTGACGGGATTTGGTTTCCTGTATGCAATGTTCGCGTCGAATAATAATTTACCACCTAACTTGAATATTTATAGGTAGATCTAGTGGACCTAAAATAAACCTACAATTCTAACTTCAACTCTTTATTAGTGGCTTCTGTGGACTGGATAATTGTTGATATTTATATTTGACTCAGACTTGTTACAGTTGTAATGGCAATTATGTAATTTGAGTTAAATAGATTTTTGTTAAGTGTACCTGGTACCTGTTGACCGGCCTACACTGTGCTCCCATACCTATTAACACTGTAATGTAGAAATATTGTAAACTACTATACTAAACTACTACTTCTACTAGACTAAAACGTCACAAGCCCCCATACAGTGCCGCCATTATAGATATAAAGTGACTAATACACTTATCAATAGTACCAATTTTCACGTATTTTTACTATGTGCGTCCCGCGGTTTCACCCACAGAAGTCTCAATCTCGTAAGCATAATTATGTCGATAAAAATTATCCTATATCCGAATGCAGGTCAGTCTACGCATGTGCCAAATTTCATCCAAATCCGTTCGGACCCGGGATGGAAAACAGCCTATGAAAAAAAGGTTGCTTCGAAACTCATAAAAAAAAAACTAAACGCTATAAAAGGGTATAACATTTTGATGAAATAAAGCTAAGCTTAAAATAGCATTTTGTTTTTATAATGAATTGAGAAACTGCCTTTTTATTTATTTGGAAGCGCATAAGTTTTTTTTACAGACCAACTGCTTCAAATAATGATTTATCATGGATAAGAATACATTGCAGAATACAATAAAAGTTATTTCTTATTAGAATCATAAACAAAAAGTAATGATAATTTAAAGGCAAGATTTCTGATGATTGTAAAGAAAAAATTAATAAATTACCATGACACTTAGAACATGGGGTCTTGGGGTGAAACCTCGCAAATTACCCCCCAATCCACGAAAAAAATATGTTGTTCCAAAATTCAAATTCAAAATATCTTTATATGTTTGTTATAGGTCTTAACAATAAATTAGTGTTTCAATATGTCCTGCCTAATAGGCATACAATAATTATGTATTAGCATTAAATTTAAAATTATCCATGCACCAAACATCCTGTATATTGTTAGGATGTCGATTATTTTTAAAAGAGTAACCGTGGAGTTTTTTCCGGCTCTACTCCATAAGAAAGGGCCAATGGGAATCGTGCATTATCTACTGACATTTCATAAGTGCTCATCGTTCGACGCCTTATTTTAGTTTGTGTATAGTTTTAGTTATTTTTGTTAAGTAATTAATTAGATATATTTTTTTTTTTAAGTGCTCATGTAGGTTCATGTGAAATAAATCATTTATTTAGTGATATTCAACCTTAGGATGGGAAAGCAATTACTTACCACTAACGCTACTACCACTACGCTACCGCTGAATATCACACCCAGTGCTGGGCACGCCACGATTGCGGCGATAAGTCCCCTCTTTGAGGAGTGGCTGGAGAGGCGCCACGGCGTCCTCACCTTCCGCGTGACGCAGGTCCTCACCGGACATGGCAGCTTCGGGAGGTTCCTGTGTCGGATAAGGCGGGAGGAAACGTCCGGGTGTCACCACTGTGTGGATCGCCCGGAGGACACGGTGGAGCATACGGTGGAGGTCTGCCCGGCTTGGGCAGAGCACCGCCGTGTACTCGTGGAGGCGATCGGCGGCAGAGACCTCTCGCGTCCAGCCCTGGTTCAGGCCATGGTACGGAGCGAGGGGGCATGGGCAGCCGTCACCTCCTTCTGCGAAGCAGTAATGCTCGCGAAGGAGGAGGCGGGACGGTTGAGGGAAAGGCAAGTTTCGCGCCCTCTCGCCCCTAGCCGCCGCAGGAGACGCCCAGGGCGTCGGGAATCCCGGGCGAATTTCCGGCCACCGTAGGCGCGGGCTTGCGGACGGTGAGCAATGGGTAGCCCACCGTCCGGTAAGGACCAGGCCCGGGTCGACGGCGCGTTGTATTCCACGCGCGCCTCAAAGAGATGTCGTCAGCACATAGTAGGGGTCCACTAGGGCCGATGCCTGCCGGGGTCGCGGGAAGGTACTTATGGGTCACCGAGGCCCCCGCAACACAGGCAACAAGAAGGAATACGGGTGGGTTTTAGTCAGTAAGAGTCTGACACACCCTCCCGCTCCGCCCAGAGCGGGAGAAGTTATTTGATGATTTCCCACCCTCAAAAAAAAAAAAAGGCTGAATATGCAAGTGCAAGGGATATTCAACCTTAGAATGGTAAGTAATTACTTACCATTCTAAGATTGAATATCACTTGCACGCGACAAGGTCTATTTAACATAACTGGCAAAGCGTGGGTGCATTATAGGTACCCTTTGGGAAATACAGGTTTCAGAATTGATATACTCCTATGTAAAATTTCTAAATGTATATCTGTAATTTTTGTAGTGTATGTACACTACAAAAATTACAGATATACATTTAGAAATTTTATTATGTAATAAAGAGAATTCTATTCTATTCTATATTCTATAAACCCTGTATTCCCCAAGGGGTCATTGTCTTTGTGACAGTTTGGACCTTAGTGAACATTAAATTTATTGGGAATTTTCAAAAATGATTAAGGAATGCGAAGTCGACTAAATCTAGAAAAAAAAATGCCGAAAGAAGTGAAAACTTTGGAATAACATATTATAATAGACTACGCTGATGCCTATTATTTGGATGCCACCGAGGAGCTTTTAAATAAACTTGAGCGTTTGCATAATATCTGTATTCGTTTTGTTTTTAACCTTAAAACCTTAACCTTACAGGTCAGTTGCGTAGTATTCGCAACCGGCGTGCGTGTATGACCATATGTATGAACGTAAACGTAGCAAAATGAGTATGTAAGGAGCGTAGCAGGTGGCGTTCTATAGTTTCTGCCTAGCCCCATGGGAAGAACGCATGTGTTTATGTACGTGTATGTTTGTACCTTTCGCAAGATTCTCAAGCTCCCTATTCGTTTTCACAGGAACTCTCGGATATGGTGTCTGCTATTTAATATCCTTCATAATCCTAGAATGACATCCTATCTGCGGGAACGTTTTTCCTACGCCCGGCCTTCTGATGCACCTTGCAGGTCGCATCTTAGAAATCTCCTTAAATCCCCTCCCCACTCTACCGACTTCTACTCCTACTCCTTCACTATGCACCCGGTTCGGCTGTGGAATTCACTTCCGCCTGACATTAGGGATTGCCAAACTGTTGCTGTTTTTAAAAGAATAGTGAAAAAACACTATCTTTCCTCTTTGCTATAGTTGCATATTTTGTATTTATTATTTTATACTATTAATTATATATAAGTATTTTAGTGATACGAGTATTTATTTTAGAAGTATGTATTTATGTAAGTATCTTCTCTTATTGTATGTTTATATTTAATTTAGTGAATAGTTTTTTGTTTTTTTATGTATGTTGTTTTCGCTTCTACTCTTACACACGGTGTCTACATCTCTTTGTCTACTTTCCTATCGCAGGTATGCTAGAAGAGATTACTTTAGAAATAAGCATCACCTTTTACCACGTATTTTTCTGTTCCTTTCTTCTTGTCTGTTTATATGTGTGTACATAAACTGTTTAATAAATAAATAAATAAATAATATATGCGTATAATGTACACAGGCCGCTGTGCGTCGCCGGTCTGGCGCAAGACGTCACATACTCATATCGGTAACATGGTTAGCATGTCGGTGACGTGAACCAATAAATTTTTTTATCAAGAATCGCTGAACACGGCTAAAGAACTTTTCGCTTCACAAATATTTAATTGTATTTACCATTTTGGAGTTAGACTCTATAAGTCCGCTAGTAGCCAGCCTTCATTAAAGTCCTATCTGTTAATGAATTTCAACCACAAGTCCAACCTTACCACCTCTAAACTAGTACAGCAACCTTTCTTTAATCTCATACATTCAAAACCCACGTAAGCACCACTTATCTTATCGGTGATACATTTCACCTTAACAAGGTGCAGTCCGAAAAATAGGAGGCATCTAATACTACCATAAGACGTTTTCTAATTAAGGGACCTTCATTGGGTTTCATAGAAGGGCGACCGTTTTACGAATTAATCTGCCCTTTTTGGGTCCGGACATAAAATATTCGTGGGTGAACCCTCGTGGGATATTGTGTTCGACGAATCAGGTTTTCAGACGGGGCGGTTCTAACGCTCAGCAAAACAAAAAAAAAAGCTAGAATTCTGTTTTAATCATTTTGTTCGATCACCATCAAAATCGGTAGTGGAAAAATCAAATGTGAAACTATTAATTATACAGGATGTAAAACGACCCAGTACTTAGCCATCAACTACGCACCCTGTACATCAAACCCAGTAACATAATCATTGCTGGGAAACGATTTTTCGATTTAGGGTATCGCTCAATGCAAGGGTACAGGGGTCGTGGCAGTATTTAAAGTTAAGTTATAACATTTCAACTTAATCGGTCCTTTAGATTCGGAGTAAATTGGCTCTGACAGACGGACAGACAGACAGACATACACACGAGTGATCCTATAAGATATATTTTATGTGTCGGAAATACGTTAGTCACTAGTTTGACTAATCGGGACGCCAGCGCCACCAAACGTCGCTCGACAGAGTCTACAACATAACGCTTGACCGGAGTTAAGGGCAGTTTGTCAGAGGCGGTCAAGAAGTGAACACATTTAGAAACTGTCGCGCGTTCCGTATAGTTGTGTCGTGTACCTACAGTGTGTGAATAGTGTGAATATTTGATGTAAATTGTAATTTGATTTAAACTGCAAACGGTTTTTCTATTGTGCAATAACCAACACTTCCCATTGTACGCCCACAGTAGTTAAAATATGGCTGATGATAACGAGAGAGACCTACCTTCTCCATCATACATATATTTATATAATTTATTCATTTATATAACGACCAGCTTCAGCCCGCGACTTTGACCTTTTAAAATTTCCGCCCCCGCCACCCACCGCGTCGCATCCCATCGCCCGCCCGCGCTATTACTTCGTTTTCTCTTAGGTTAGGTTCAGATGACAAGCGCTCAACGCGCGTTTTGATAACGCGCGTTTACAACTACATACATTTTATTCAGGCCGTACACATGCTAACGCGCGTTTTAGTAACGCGCGCGTTCAACGCTGCGCTAGCGCTCGACTGTTGTCAGCGCGCGTCAACGCGCGTTAACGCGCGCTTTGAGATCATTGGTTTTCTATGTTTCCGTTCAGTTGAGCGCGCGCTTTCGACGCGGATAGACGTATTTTAGGGTTCGTCAAGTTCGTCCGAAAATCGTCCGAAATGGAAACCGAAGCTTTTAATACGGAATTATTAATTGGTGAAATAGAGAAACGTCCTGCGATATGGGACATGACAAGTAGCGATTATTCAGATAAGAATTTGAGAAGACGGGCTTGGGAAGAACTCGTCCTTATATTTTGTGAAGGACATGACAATGAAGAAAAGAAGAAAATATTATGTGAGTATATATATTTATTTACATTTACAATCGGTTTGTGTTACAAGTTAAATATAACGATCCTGCCAATCTACTTTTCCTTCATTAATGAAATAGTTTGTTAAATGTACTCGAACATTATCCGCCTGTCGCACAGCACGTCCGGTATAATGTGAGGCTAGATTTTCCAGGGGTGGCGTATAAAGTGTGTCTTCAAAATTGTAGCCATCCCTGATTCTGACATAATTATTTAGTGTACATATCGCTTTTACGATCTTTTCTGCAAAACCGATGTTAACATCTAACGGCCTGTGTAAAATGCGCCATTTATTGCACATTATGCCAAAAGTACATTCAACATACCGGCGTGCTAATGTCAAACGGTAATTAAATATTTTTTTAGCATAAGTTAGTGACCTTCCCCCATATGGACGCATTAAATTCTCCATCATGCCAAAAGCTTCATCAGCCACTATCACATATGGCAACGTTGTCGGTCTATTTTGTATTAACAATGCCTTTGGCTCAGGTAGATCTAATGACCTTTCTGTCAGCTTTTTGTACAATGAAGAATTCTTGAATATACCTGAGTCACTGTTTTTACCGTAGGCACCTATGTCAACCCACACAAAACAATAGTTTGCATCCGCTAGCGCCAATAAAACTAGCGAAAAATAATTTTTATAGTTATAATACATAGAACCCGTGTGTTCAGGCTGGATTAACCGTATATGTTTCCCGTCCAAGGCTCCCAAACAATCGGGAAACTTTGAGTTCTTTTCAAATATCGTGGATATTTCACACCACTTTTCTTTCGTTGGTTCACTCATAACAACGGGCCTTAATTTTTTCCAAATAGTTTCACATACATATGGTATTATAGTAGCCACAGTAGATTTGCCAATTCTATAGTCGTAGCTTAATGTCCCAAATGAACATCCAATGGCCAAATATCTGGAAACAAACATAAACTATTACTAAATACTGTTTTTTTTTTCAGCGTCATCCCTGCAAAAAAAGTGGAAGAGTTTACGGGATAATTATATGAGAGAGGTGAAGAAAATAAAGACTGTCAAATCTGGATCAGGAGCTTCCAAAACTTCGACATATATTCATTATAATAGACTACGATTTCTACAGGCATCAATTGCCAACAAAGATACAGAAAGTAGTTTCGATGCAGATAATGCATCAACTTCGTCAGAGGTTGCTGAAGTAGAAATAAGTTCTGGCTTTAAGAGTCCTAAATCTACTTCAAGAAAAAAACAAAAATTAAATCCTGCTGATGAAGAGAGCAAACATATTAGAGCAGAGTTTAGCACAGAAAAATGTGTCTCATCCAAAAGAAGATGACGATGAAGACAAGCTGTTTTGTTTGTCACTCGTTAAAGAGATTAAAAAAATTCCGGAATATAGGCGACTTCAAACTAAAATTGCCATTTATAATTTAATTTTGCAAAACCAAAATGAATTTCAAGGACCACAACAACAGACATATGAAAATCAAAATTACCCGGTATCACAACGAAGAAATTATTCATCACAAGAGCAGCGTCATCAGTCATCAGCTTCTGTTGAAGGCTTTCGTTATCATGATTATAGATCACAGCAGTCTAGTGTGTCAAATAATTTTACACATTATGGTTATACTACAGCAATGGGGTCTCCATCGCCAGCACCAACTAATGTCAGCAATGAATCAGAGTTAGAGTTATTCTGCGAGTAACAAAATGTTATTTTTTCTTTAAAAAAATTGTTCCTAAACAAGTTGATTTGATTTATTTGATTTATAGATTATGTTGTTTGTTAAAAAACTTACCTCAATGTAATTATGAGTTTTTCTTCCGGTGAAATGCTATATCGCACAGCGTTTTTATCTGCTACGAGTTCATCGTTTATGAGAGTCAGTAAGTCATCAAATGACTTGATGGACATTCTGAAGTAGTTAAAGAATTTGGGCTCAAATTGCCTTAACTTAGGATATAACATAATGTACTGACTTTCAGTCAGCCTGGTTGACAAAATTGGGTGAACCCAATATCTCCGTCTTCTGTTGTGTCGTTTCTGCCGTCTGTATAAAATCACCGATAAAACTGTTTCTACGTCCATCTTCGACAAATGTAGAACTCAAACTGGCCGCAACAACGCGCGTTTAACGCCTGACAAGCGCGCACCATGTGAACACTATACAAAAATTCAACGCGCGTTCAACGCGCGCTGAGCGCTTGTCATCTGAACCTACCCTTAGCATTCTTTCTGACTTTTTTTTCTTTTTGCTCGGCTCCCAAGGGTTGTAGCATGATGTTAAATAGTCTTTAAGCTTTCTTAAGAATTGGGCTATAAAATGCAAAAAGAATCATTCAAATCCGACTGTGCAGTTCCAGAGATCATCGCGCATCATCTTTCGATTTTACCCGTGTTTTGATTGACTAATTTGAACAAAAACTGTTATTGTGACAACCAAAATAGTTCGATTTTTTTTGTGGGTAATTATCAGCACTATAAACACGTAGTACATTATTTTTATGTAGCATTAATAGTTTTCGCAGCTCACGCTAAATAGTGACTTTTGTAGGCAAATTTTTGATACCTCGGGTTACGTTATTGTAATGTTCGTAAGGATCTCGATCTCCAATTTTTTTTAAATAAAATACGGCCTATGTTTTTTCCTGATAATGTAACTTTCTATTAGTGAAAAAACTTTTAAAATCGGTCTAGTAATTTCTGAGCTTATTCAGTTCAAACAAACAAAAATCTTTCCTCTTTATAATATTAATATAGATTTCTCGCTGCACCCACAGTTTACCTAAAGCGTGTAGCAAGCTATCAACAAAACATTTAACTAAAAAAATTCATGCAAATATTAAGCTTAGTTCTACTGTGACACCTAATAAGTTAACAAAATTATCACGCTTTCGTGATCACACCGATTAGTGGTCTTACTAAAGCTTATCGTCACCCCACACTTTGATTTTCTCTTGTACAGTGTTTGAACGCTATAGGCCATACAAATATTTGAACTCTGTACAGAAATAATCCTTAATCCACAAAAGCCAGTGCACAATGAAGCCGTCAAATATTATATAACCAAACAAGAAAGCGTCGAAAGCAATTTTGAAACAGTATATATTTAATCGCACTTCAAATAATTCGCCATTTCCTTTCCAAAAAAAATATTATTTAATAATGATTGCGCCTCTTTTTGTGAACCTCGAATAATTCCTATTTTATTAGGGTCCAAAAATACTAAATAGCCAAGTAAGTGCGACAAACTTGGATGTGGCGCTTGCTGGCTGCAGCCGTGGCACCGCTCGCTTTGCTCGCTCGGTTCACGCTTGGTTGGTTACAATTCTATCCAAACCTAACCAAACCCATTTGGTCGGGGTGCCGTAGCTTAGTTACTGCGACCAATTCAGCTCGCGGGTGGTTGGTCACAGTTCTAACCTAACCCGTTTGGTCGGGATACCCTAGCTTACTTACGAGAATTGACTGTGAGGAAAGGACAGACAATTAAAATAATGCTCAATTATTAATAAAAAAGTGTGCATCATTAGAAGGCTGAAAAGTTTTAAGAGGTCCATTAGTTTAAATATTTCCCTTTCGAATTGATTATTTCAACAAAGGATTTAAACATGGACCACTGTTAAAAACACAAAACGTTGTAACTTTATTAAAAGATGTATTATGTTTCTGACTGCGTCGTTGGTTGCAAGTACTTCTGACTGTACTTCTGAAGATGGGGTTCTGAATTCGATCCGAATCGGGCAAGGTGATCGTTTTACACTAATCTGCACCATAAAAGTGTGTTGTTGGATTTTCAACTTCGACCAATAGCTGAGCGTTAAAATCCATTTTCGCGCTTTTATTTAGGCATTTATATATGTGTTGCTTAGTGTTAGTGAAATAAGGTATAAGTAGCAGCCAGGAATCTGAATTTGTTCCAAATTAATCACCCCCCATTACATGGGATTTATACTATAACTGGCGGAATTCGAGTGTTATTGTAACAAGACCCATCAAATAGCCGTTAATTACTCATCCAAGTACATCAAACTAAGTAACATTGAGCAAAAATTATTGCTGGGAAACTAAGTTTGTTTTTGGTGTGAAAAATCGCATTCTTCGGCAGCGCGCAATGTAACGTACGCATAACATTGTGCTTAAAATCGTACAAGAGTTGTGAGGGTATTTCATGTTAAGTTTTTTCATTTTAAACTTGTTTTCATAAAAAAGCTAGAAAAAGATGGAACTTTGACCTTTAATATCTCCAAAATCAGAACTTTCCCAAGTATGGTCCAGTACAAAACATTATCGCAATGTCGGGAGAAACAAGCAAATCTCGGCTTCGATAAGTGTCTCTTTATACCCGTTACACCTCTAACTACTCTTCAGGGAATACAGTCGCGATGATGCTATGTTACGTAAATGTTGTCAATAGAATCCATGACGTAACTCGAGGGTCGTGAACTTAAAAGGGGACCTCCGGGTCGCTCTTTAAAAGGTCCTGTAATTAAGCATTAGAGTAATGGCAGCTTAAGCAACTAGAACCATTACTTAGCCACTCAAATAGATTTCATTAAACCGTAGGAGACCTGAATTTAGTGAACTAGAAATTTACAAGGGAATATACAGGTACTTTTTTGACATAATATTTTCTTTATTTGACATTATATACCTACCATTTTGATATCACTATTTATTAGTGGCTTTGTGGACAGGATAGTAATTCAGCCTTGTCACAGTTGTCAAACACGTCATTTGGTTTAAATAAGTTTTTATTTTTATTGTTTTAATAATATTTTACATAGATTCTTTTGTATTTTGTGAATGTGAGAACGTTGTAGGCTTAATAGACTAGATTTGTAGATCATTTATTTTTTGTTAAGTACGTGGTACTTCTTGGCATGCCTACACTGTCCTCCCATACCTATTAACACTGTAATTTGAACATTGTAAAAGCCAATTATTTTTAAAAGAGTAACCATGGATTTTTTTGCCGGCTCTTCTCCCTAGAAAAGGACCAATTGGAACCGTGCACCTAGCTTCTGACGTTTCATAAATGCCCATGTAGGTTTAGGTGAAATAAAATATTTTTGATTTTGATAGATTTTTTTATTTTGTTTATTTTTATTCAAAATAGTTTTAACGATTCCTAAATAATCAACCACTGCTACTGATGGGACCATGGAAAAGAGTCTGTGAGATAGACAATCATTTATTCTCACCATGGTCAGCCTATAGCAGTCCACTGCTGGACATAAGCCTCTCCAATTGCACGTTATTCAGCTCGATCCTTGGAAACTCATCCACCTGCTTCCAGCCAACCTGTGAAAATCATCACTCGACCTAGCCTGAAGGCAGATAAATCAATTAATGATACATTAATAATTTTAAAAAATAGGGTGAGTTTTTCGTAAGGTTAAGAATGTATTTGTCATTCCAATATTATTTAAAGATGAACAAATTGGCTCTTAAAAAATATTAATAATTTTCACAACAGCAATTCATCATCTGCCTAGCCTTTTCCCAACTATGTTGGGGTCAGCTTCCAGTCTAACCGGATGGAGCAGAATACCAGTATTTTACATGGAGCTACTGCCTATCTGACCTCCACAACCCAGTTACTGGGTAATACGATACCCCTTGGCAAGACTGGTTGTATTGTTACAACCAGTCTTGCCAAGGGGTATCGTAGACGTATCCAAGACAAGCCCCTCTTACAACAGCAATAATTAAAGTAGTAAATAAATAAATTATCCTACCTTACATTTGCCGATTCGCGATCTCCACTCTAGAACACTTATCCCCAACGGACATCGTTTCTACGGCAAATATGGCCGTTCCATTGCCACTTCAGCTTGCTTAGTCGGTGAGCTATGTCGACAAATTTGGTTCTCTGCCGGACCACCTCGTTCTGTATTCGATCCCTCAGAGAGACTCCAAGCATAGCCCATTCCACAGCTCGCTGAGGGACCTTGAATTTATGGACCAGCCGTGCCATGAGTGTCCACGTTTCAGCTCCGAAAGTCAAATCAATTTATACTTCATATACTTTATTATTGTAACAATAGCTGCTGCCCGCGGCTTGACCTGCGTGGCTTTTTCCAAAATAAAAGTAGCTTAAATTAATCTTTATATCATCGGCTTGACCTGCGTGGCTTTTTCCAAAATAAAAGTAGCTTAAATTAATCTTTATGTCAGTGAAAGTCCCATCAAAATTGGTGTAGTGGTTTCGGATTAGCCGGAACAAACAGACAGACATCAAACATTTTAAAATTTGTCTTTTGTTATAAGTACCGTATACTCGTATATACTACTGTACTGTACTTTCATATGCATTTAGTAAAAAGCTGTAAGTATTTGTATGTATGTATGACAGTTAAAATAGACACTTCAATTTATGTTTAATTGGATAGATGTTCTGCTCTTTCATAAAAGGTGTAATAACAGAAAAAACTACCACAAAATGAAAATTGCGAACTGCTTCCTTACACTGGGAATACAATTTAATCTTTATTACAAAACAGTGGCCCGTTCCTGTTTCGCACGGTTTTTACGACTTGACTTGACTTGACGCTTTGAAGCTTCTTGATTACATGTCAGTTTAATATTATTTACACCTATACCTACCGGCAAAAGATCTCAAAATCATGATGAATCCGCATCAAAATCCATTGCGTAGTTCAGAAGAACAGTCGTTCTTCACACAGATATGAAAATTGACTTTAATTTATAATATGCATATAATTATATAGATTTCGACGGTTAAAAGGTAATAAGGCATAAGCGACATTTTGGTCGAAAATTAGTTATGAATGCCATCCTATTTAATGTCCATTTTGAAGTAGGATGGCATCCATAACTCATTTTCGACCAAAATGTCACTTATTTACCTTTTCACCGTCGATAAAAATAATAACCAAATAAGCAACAGTTGTCCAACATAGCCACAACCTGGTCCAAACCATAAAATTTAACTGTAAGTATACAAAACACACAGATATAGATCGAATTCGCTTACACGCCGTAATGCACGTTTTTATAGTACATTAACACTGTAGGACATTCTACAACAATGTTTTAATAGTGTTTGTACAGTAACTGGACAAACAATGATCAGTTTGTTTACAAAATAGCTTTTTATTTATTAAATACATAGGGAAATTGAAAATTTATTGATGGAATGTCTTTTTTTTTTGCATGTATGTATGTTTGTTCCTTTGAGGCGCTCTAGAGACCAAACGCATGGGCCGATTTTGATGATTCTAACGTCAATCGAGTTATTTTAATCTTGTGAGTGTCAGTAAAGACATGGCAGTAATCAAAATTCAATATGATTCAAAATAACCAGACGCCTGTGAAAAAGAAAAAAAAAAGTCGATGAACTACCTATGTGAAGAGGGATATCATTGAATACGTCTTTAAAAATGTCTAGGGGTCATTTTGAATGACCATTTAGGATCTACAACGGTTTAAAGTCGGTTAGCAACCATTCTTACTTAAATCAAAACTTATAATAAAGGTGTGATAAAGCTCTTATATAATCTTATTAACGTGAAAAATAATAATTAAAAAGTGCAATATAAAAATAGTTATTTAAACAATCTAAAAGCCCGACTGCGTAAATAGTGACCTTTAAAAAAGATGGAAACAAGATGACCTATTTATATATCTTTATAAACAATCTCATGCAGTCGGAGGCCCTGGCGGGGTCGCGGGAAGGTACTTATGGGTCACCGAGGCCCCCGCAACACAGGCAACAAGAAGGAATACGGGTGGGTTTTAGTCAGTAAGAGTTTGACACACCCTCCCGCTCCGCCCAGAGCGGGAGAAGTAAATTTGACGATTTCCCACCCTCAAAAAAAAAAAAAATGCAGTCGGAGGCAAATAGGTCTTCATCGTAAAATTTAAGAAGGTGCCTCCGACTGCATGAGATTGTTGACATAGATATTGAAATAGGTCATCTCGTATCTTAAAAGCCAACTTATACATTGTTACCCTAGTTGTAAGATGGAATTTTAAATGCTACGTCTAAACTTGTATAGAAGGAGTATAAATTTGCCTTATTTCACAACTTGAAATTAGTTTTAAAGTTGCAATTAGTTTAAGACGTAAACCTAAATTTCATTAATTTAGTTTGTCTGAAAATAAAACAAGGAAACTCTCTAATTTTAATTTAGCTGTTGAGCAAAAACTTGTGGTTTTAATTAATTAAATTATAAACACTCTCAATCCCTGTATATTCTGTTTAACAACAATAAATAGAAATATAATAGAATAACAACAATAGAACCCTTACTTTTTTGGTGGAAAATCATCAAATAATTTCACCCGCTCTGGGCGGAGCGGGTGAAATTATTTGATGATTTTCCTTTTTTTGATTTTGTCATGTGTGTTAGACTCTTACTGACTAAAACCCACCCGTATTCCTTCCGTTGCCTGTGTTGCCAGGGGCCTCGGTGACCCTTTAGTACCTTCCCGCGACCCCAGCAAGAAGAATAGAACCCTGCACAAAAGTAGAACGCTACGTTTTTTCGCCGCAAAACGTCTCATGTGAATCTATCGTTAGGTTCGCATAGTCAGTTAGTACATAGTGATTCTGACCTAACCTCGAGACTATATTAAGTCAAGTGTTTTTTACGTGTTAAAGATATTTTTGTAAAGTGTATTAAATAGATAATGCTCCATTTTTTTGCTACTATGATTGTCAATTAGTACTTTGAGAATGTTATTTTTAAATAAAGAATATTTTTCAACGTGTTTTAAAGATATTTTTGTTAAGTTTATTAAATAGATACGAGCCATTTTTTTGCTACTGTGACTGTCCATTGGTACTTTGAGAATGTTATTTTTAAGTAAAGTTGTTTTTTACGTGTTTTAAATATATTTTTGTAAAGCGTAATAAATATATAATGAGCCAATTTGATGCTTATGTGACTGTCAAATAGTAATTAGCATGTAACTGCTTTCTTAAGACAATCATTTGAAAATATGCAAAGTTTAATTCAATTAACATGAACTAAAATTAATAAACGAATGGATCATTATGTCTCACAAAATTGTAAATTTAATGAATGAACAATCCGTATCGTCGGATTGAAAATCACATATTAAGACGCTGACAACACCTAAACCGCGGTGACTGTCAGATTGCATAGAAAAGAAAGAGAAGCCAGATGACACAACGCTTGTAAATTATTGCAAAATATGAAGAAATTATCTATTTACTCAAAATTGAGTTGAGTAATCGAAAATAAAAAACAACCAAGTTCTGCATTCAAATAAGACGTTCTTGTTATTAATTAAATACGTAACGTATGTTGATATTTTGACACAGATATTTTGAATTAGAACTCAAGGTAAGAGCTTAGTTTAACGTTCGTTTGTATCGAGATGTTTAGGGAAATATGTTCAAAATTAACATACCTATATTATTTTTTCCGCTACTACAAACTATTCAGATTTGGCAATTTTTTTTCTTAAGAGAAGCCTATTTTGGTCAATTGGGTCTTGTCAGCGCCTTAACCAAAAAAGTCTGCGAATACTTAGGCATTAAATCGTGATGCTTTTTCACGTAGAGATGATGAATATTAACATTAATAATGATAATAATAAATCTTTTATTTCAGACAAAGTCCATAGGGTTAACAATTTACTTAACTACTAGTGTCAGTAGGTACAGAAATATACAACTAAAACTAAAACATACAGCTACACTACAGCGTGGAGTTGCATCCACCTCTGCATTAACGGTGAATCCCACCGATCTGCGAACACACTGAGAATAGTGTTGGTACTGCCGCGCAGACGCGTCATCAGGGAGGCACACCTTTTTCTAATAATGGCGGCAAAACCATCAATGTTCGTGTCCGCAAACATCCCAGAGGCACTGCAACGCCACGGCAGCCCCAACAGTACCCTCAATGCATTATTATATTGGACGCGTAGGTCGCTGTATACCCGCTGAGTGACACTGACCCACAGGCTGCACGTGTAGAAGGACTGGCAGTAAGCTTTAAAAAGCGTAACTTTAACGGGCTTCGTACATCGCGCAAACCTGCGGGCCAGCATGTTACAACGAACAGCCAGCGATCTACGTTCCCTCTCAATGTCACAATTGTCTTTAAGATCTTCGGTGACCCAGTGGCCTAGGTATTTAAATTTTTCTACCCTTCGCAGAGATTCTCCACACAGAAAGACATTTGGAATATCAGAATATGTCACACTGCCAGTCTTAAAAACCATAAGTTCGCTTAACATTATTGTTTCAAAATAAACTCAAATCCAAAGCATTTATTAAAATAATTAAACCAATTATGGGCACTTTTGAATTATCAAGGAGTTGGTGAAGCTAGTTGCCTATTCCAAAGCGTATTAGGTTCCTATGGAGAAGAGCAGACAAGAAACTCCATGGTCACTCTTTTAGTTACAGCCTCGTAAAGTGAGGCTATCTCCACGGTACAGCAGGGTGTGGATGTGGAGCTGCGACGCAAACTAAGTCTATACCTCTTATCTTGTCCTCTGTGCCCCAAACATGCCAGCCATACCGCTGCTACCGACGCACCGTGGCAGTGGCGAAGATTTGGGTCAACAAAATTTAATTTACTGTCGTGCCATCGACACGAAGACTCTTTTAAATCAAAATACTAATACCAAAACGTAATGATAATCATACTCTAATAGCAGAGCGTTACTCATGTTGTCCCCCTTACCTACCCACTAACAAGACATGATAGGAACTCAATAAATACAAGCTATATTTAATATTATTACGTTTCGATAAGCGTGGTAATTACCCGCATCAGACGAGGAAGGGGATTATTATCTAAATAGTTCATAATTAAAGAAAGAAAGAAAGAAAGAAAAAGTATTTATTGGGACTCGCACAGGAGATCACACATTAAACTAAAAAAAAAAAAACACTCATAGAAATATATAAAAAAAAAACAAAAAGTAAAATTAAAATAAAAACAAAAAGTCCTGTACGAGGCCAAAAGGCTCCCATCTCAGCATAATGCTGCAGTACTTAAGAAATAAGTGTCGCAGCGCTGGTATTCTGATAGGGCCCACTGTGATATCACGGATAGATACAGACATAAATAAAAAATAAAATAAACGTATGAAATAACCTATAAAAATAAATAGTTATTAAATAAATATTCATATAATTCTAAACCGCGTGTCAGAACCCGACGTAACATCAGTTACTTGTCAATGCCATTTGAGTTTGTGGTACTCTATGGTATCGTACTATACCACCGCCACAACATTGGAGTAGCTTTATTAATAAATTAATAATTATCAGTTTAAATATGGGATCCTGTTTGTGTAAGGTTTTGTGAAAGTAAATGTGTGAGAGAAATCTCTCACAAAGGTTTGTTTAAAAGGTTAGATATACGTGCCAAGTTTCTGAAAGGATAATCAACACAAATATTAACTAACATACTGTAAGACTTGAGGCTTATTTACATTTACATAGGTTAAGTATCGAGTATGATTCGTGATTCCACCTTAATCATCAACTTACTACTTAAATGGCAAAGTCCTGTCGAAAAAATTATAAAGTTTACTAAACATCATTTGGACAAAAACTTGTCATGTTCACACCAACATCACGCCTGTATTTCCCGAAGGGTTAGGCAGAAATGTACATGTAGTGCACCCACATTTCGCCAGTTATTTTTAAATCCCAAGTAATAGGGGACGAGCTTATTGTCATCAACCGGGCACAAATCGTGACTCCGGGCTGCTATTGAGAAATTCCAGATGAAAAAACTCATTAGCACTTTGCCTGACCTGGGGTTCAAACCCAGGACCTCATGGTCAGCAGTAGCACTTGCGACTACTAAATCAACGAGCCAGTCAGTCGAGGCAGTATTCTAATTAAATTTAAACATAAATGATGTAACCAATACTTTGTAACAATATTTTGATTTAAAAGAGTGGCCACGGAGTTTCCGTTCTTCTGCATAGGAACCTATGATACATATGTATATAACTATTACGCTTTATAATAATAATTTACTAACTTCATCTTTCTGACAGACCGACTCTTTTATAATTCAAAAGTGCCTGTAATTGGTTTAATGTAATATGTATTTTTTTATTTGTACGTGAAACTTCACAATGAAAAATTGACACTTTTGGCTGATGTTTGAATACAACTTGCTACTTGCACTAAACACACTAATTAACTAATGCATTAACTAATGCAATGTAAAGCAGTCATTATGTCAAGTAATTTCAGGCAAGTGTTGCTATGTTAGAGCAGTCAACATAAGTTTGTCTGTCAAGCTAATTATCAGCAATATTAATTATTAGCATTATTAATTATTTTCAGTGTTGTCTCTCCTTCTCCTTTTAAAGCCATTCAAAGATTGTCATTGGAAGATTGGTTTTAGCAATAAAGCCGCCCATTGTAACATGTAAAAATTGGTTGTCTGTAAAGTCGGTTTACGGACGATAATTTTACGTGATAACGAGAGATAGATGCGTCACAAGGCGAACACTAAGACGTGCGTCTCTATCGCTAGTTCCGCACTCTCGCTTGCACGCTCGGCTCAGGCGGAACGTGACACTTTTTCGCGCGTGCAGCCGGCGTTCATCGATTTATGCGACATTATCACGTCAAAAATTTCTACATTCATATCTGTCATTTGCATTGTGTTCATAATACTTAAAGAGTATTTTAGTCTATTTTTTGTGTTGACAAACCTTGCAGAACCCTAGTATATGATGAATTTACTTTGACGTCCCACATGTTACCAAAACACTACAAAAACCAATTACATTTTACTGTCCCTACTCGACAACAAAGCTAATAAAATCTTCATCCTAAATATAAAGGAGGATGTTAGGAACAAAACGCGAATGTTTATACGAACGACAATCTGATTACTGGAGTGACAGGTGATACTGGTATGTGTTTTATTTGACACTGGATATTTCTTTTATACCTGCGTTTTAACAATTATGACTATGTCTGCGACACCTACACAAAAATGAGCCTTTTTGCCAAACAAGAAAAAAAGGTTTATTCTTGTAGTGTATGTCGCAGACTGATTGTCACATCCGCTCTTTTACATAACCACTAGCTGTTTTATAAAACAGCTGTTATGTAAAACAGCTGAACGACATTAAGCGATTCTTCATAATTAATTAACTATAACACGCATAATTGCATAAACGTTTTGCATTTATCAATGCAGCAGATCATCGATTATAGGTTATTTAATACAGCGTGAAATGAAACGTTTGATTGTACATTTTAGTTCTTAATTTTGTCGCTCGTAGTGCTGTGTGTCATAACAACATTATTAGCGTCCGAAACAGAAATAAATAAAATGAGTAACATGAGTGAAAAGATAATAACCTAACCTAACCTAACTCAAGTGAAAACAGTGATTTTAAGGCCAGTTTGAATATAAAGTTGTCAGTGTTTTATGAAAGTCAATTTTAAAAATACTAAAAACCAAAGTAACTGCAACTAACTTGGAGGTAGCGCTTGCTCGACTCACACGCGGTTGGTTCTAACCTAACCTAAACCAATTGGTTGGTGGCCCTAGGTTTGCTACTGCGACTGTTAATTAGAAGCCACAGCAAACGCTTATTGTTGCTGCAGATAAGCCATTCTGCATTATGTCTAAACGTGAGTAGTAGTTTTTTTAAACGTTACCCAATGGCAATCCAGCTGAACGTTGTTCAGCTGTTTTACATAACGGAGCTATTTTATAAAACCGCTAGCGGTTATGTTAAACAGCTAATTAAGCAATCCATTTGCGACATATGCACTGTTTTATGTCATCATCATCATCATTACCATTACCAGCCTGGTTCCACCCACCGCTGAGTATAGGCCTCCGCCCTTTCGTGTCATGCTTCCCTGGTCTGTCCGAGTCTCATCCAGGACTTCCCCCCGACCTTCTTTCTGTAGTTCGTTCACCCCACCTACCTGGCTATTGCTCTACCAATGCCAATAATATACAATTAGTCATACTCATGTTTAATTTTAATAGTTTCATAAAAGTTTTAGTAGCACAATTTAAAGCTACCATTTACCTTTATTTGGAACAATTTACATGAAGATTTAAAAGGACCTATAAAACTGTGTCGTATCCGTTTCAATTATAAATGAAATCCTACATTTGTTAATTAATAACTAAAATGAAACAACTCCCAAATGAATTATGTATGTCCTTCAAAATTCTCGACCCAACTAGAATTGAGAATATTAATAAAAAATCCTTTCCAAACCTCTTTCAAACGAATATTTTAGCTTAACTCTTGCAAAAAAGCCTCATTCATCCCATTTGAACCAACAAAGGCCGGACGGCTTTATAAATTCAATTAATAATAACCGGATCGCCAGCCGTGTATGAAAGATCAAACAGGGCCGAATTTAAATCAATACCCGGGTGAGATTGTGTCACCCGGATAAACTTCGGACGTTTGTAGGCGAACTAATTCGGACGGCTATTTCTGTTGTGGTTTTTTGTCGGATATTATGTTACTGTGAATTGTTGTTCAGAATCAGTCCACTTTTTCTGTAGTTAGTTTTTGTTATTGAAGGAAGCAAAGTGTATGCGATTACATATCAGGCTTACCTAAATTATTCGATATGATAATTATTTTACATTTTAAAACATGTCATGTTAATTTTACGTGACATGAATTATACTAAAATAATCAAGACACCAAACAAAAAATTAAGCTAAACGAAAACATTTTACCGTAAACAAAGCAATTCGTTTTTAAAAATAGAACACAGGCACGCGTTTCTAAAGGAAAATTATTATCAATGCCCGCCTAGATTGTATTGTGCTCATAAACTTAGAAAAGGGAGGTTCCACTTGAATTAATTCAATACCGAGTTATTTCTGTTCAGGCGCGGTGAGATTAATTTTGGCGTAAGGCTTTGCACAGACATTGACTAAACTGTCAGATTATCGCCGTATGAAATAATTGACGGTGCAAAACAGTCTCATTGTCAAAGTTGTCAAAATGAACAATATTTAAATACAACCAAAAACTACAGGAAAAACTGTTTTGTGTGTGTGTATGTACAGTCAGGGAAATTAATTGTTTATCAAATTGACACACTATGCCAAGTTTCTTATTACAGTCATTTCATACAACTATCAAAGAATGACACTGATCATTGAGTATCATTGAGTTGTGATTTGAGGGTCAACTTAACACCTGTGTAAATTTGATAAATCATTAATTTCTCTGATTTTTCATTACATTCTGCCTGTTGACAGTATACAAAATACACATTGTAAAATGTCTACTTACTAAAATTGGGAACGCGAAACACTTTTGATAAAAGTCATTAGTTGTTTTATAGTAAATTGATTAATAGATTTATCAAATATGCAACCAACCGAGCTGTATCTGACGATTACTGACTAATCACAAATAATTTGTTACTTGGTTAATTAACTCATAGATTGATTCCCTCAACGCAACGAGTTGATTGATTTGTGGCGGCATCTACATCGCCACATGCGAACTACGCAACACACTGACGTCACGCAAAATCCTGCATCGCGCAAGCAGAGTTTACCGCGCCACTAACATATATACAACATCCTGACATCAACCGATGGGTAGTTGCCCACCAGACACGAAACCCACATGACACCCGTCTGGTCGGAGGACCCTCCTTTTGCTATGGAGGATAAGTGAACTTTACACCCTGTTCCTCATGCCTCCATAGATTCAGGGATTAACACAGTAATTGAGTCAACAAAATAATGTTGATTTTTTTATTTGTTTTTGAAAAACTGTAATTTTCTTGAAGATTCATTTCAGTTACATTAACTACTTAGGTAGGTATACCTACTGTGATATTGGTACCATTTTCATCGTCAGTATTTAATATTCGCAAGGAAATACTGCTAAAACCTTCGTCAAGTTCCACAGAAGAGCAGAGTAAGATGTTGACTTAATACTTGTTAATATTTGCGTAACGCTAGATCTACGAGCGATAACATCTGTATTTGTCAAGTTATTAAAAATACGACCGCAACCTTTCCACTTTTATATGTATATCATAAGTTCGCCTAGATTCTTATTACTTTACTTAGCAAAGTAACACCAACTCTGAAACAAGGACAATAAAGTGTATTTTTGTTTGTGCTGCAACCGTTCTTTTACTTATTCCACGTTTGGAACTGGACTACCACTGTGACGTCAGTGACCCCGATCTGTCGTGCACTAACAATACGCGCTGGTATTCGCCTTAATCGTTTTTAATCAACCTGCACGTCGACGTGTCAGACCGTATGTCAGGGTGCAATTATTTTCGACTTACGATCAAGTGCTGATTATGACTGTGAATTTTTGTTTCGGTACAGGAAAAATTCACACAAATGAGGGTAGGTTCGCCTTTGTTGTGTTTCCTCGAATGTGTGTTTTTAATAACCTGTTTTTGTACGAAACTGTAACAATTGAATACTTGGAAGTTTTTAAACGTGAAAAGGGAATTGAGAATGTATTTTTGATGGTTTATTAAAAAGATCCAGGTTCTAATAATTAATTACAATCTAGCCTTTAAGACTAATAAGCAATTTTAATCTGTTCCACTTTCTTAGAGTCTGATATAATAATAAACTTTTAACTTTCTTAGAGTCTGATATAATAATAACATTTTGTTTATGTGCTTTATGAGTGATTGTCACTAATATTTCTACACTTCACACTACACAAAGGGTTTTATTCGTTAAATTTGCGTTGCCTAACAGCTGAATAGCCTCAATGTTCACATGTCGGTGGAGTCGGTGTTCATGGGCCTCAGTCAATTTTTGAATTATGTTGGTGACGGGTTCCATTTTTAGGTCACAGTAGAGGTTGTCATTTCTTATATACCAGGGCGCGATAATAATATCTTATTTTGGAATGTCTGTATCATTTTGATATTGGTCGGTTCAGCACAGGCCCGCAGTTGGATGCCATACGTACATATTGGCATGAGAGTATTCTTATATAATAACATTTTGTTATGTATCGATAGGCAGGAATTCCGTCCAATCAACCAATACATTTTTTTGAAAAGCATGTCTAGTTTTGACTTTTCCTGTTGACGTTCGCTTTCCAGAGCAGTTTCACGTCAAGCGTTATGCCAAGATATCTGACTGTGTTTGCGTATGGCACTTGTTGGCTATTTATGAAGATAGGGTTGTAATCACAATTCTTGTTGATAAAATCAATGTGAAGTGACTTTGATTCATTCAATATCTTCAAGTATTCTCTCAATGATCATGGTAATTCTATTGGGGGCTTGTGGCTAAGAAATAACAGCCGCACGGGTCAATCGATCAGGTTAAGCTACGCTTGCCACGGTTAGTCCGTAGATGGGTGACCATCTTTACATACCAAGACCCCTCCGTGCCTCGGAAAGCACGTTAAGCCGTTGGTCCCGGCTGTCATTCGTGGATCTTTGACAGTCGTTACGGGTCGTCAGAAGTTCTAAAGTCTGACAACCAGTCTTTCCAAGGGATATTGTATTACGCAGTAACTGGGTTGTGTTTTAAAAACAATTTTTCATACATATTTGATAGTATAGGCAACAGGAAAATGATTCTGTATGATGATGCTTCGTGAGGTGGTGGTTGTTGGTGGTTTTGTTATCATAATCAGTTCTGCAACTTTCCATGGTCCAACTTTCCGTGCTTTAACAGTAATGCATCATTGATGAGTCAGGTAAGTTTATCGATGACTTTACGCGGGAGATGTTTCAGGATTTCTCCCGTAATAAGGTAATCCTGGGGATTTTTTCAGGTTTATATTCTGAATTTCCTTTCAAACTTCTTTCGGGGTCACAAGCTTAATTAACTCTTTGATCTTGCAGAATATTGGTAAACTGTACGTTGTCTACGGAGTTGTCATTTAACTGAAAGGTTTCTTCTTAGTGATGTGCAAATTTTAGAGCTTTTGCTCATTGCTTACAGCCCATTTTCCGTTACCATTTCTGATAGGGGGAATTTGTGTAATCGGCCTTTTGAGTGACTTTGTCGCTTTCCAAAGAGAGTATTGCGTTGTTTTTTAGGTTAGTATTGAAAGCCTCATCTTGAGAGGCTTGTATATTTCTCTTTAATCTTTTCGTTAGAATATTTAATAAATATTTATCTGTCGAATCTAGTTTGTCCCTTAACATTGTTGGAGATTATTGCTAAACATGTTTACTTCAGAATCGAGAAGACCTTTGCTTTTCAATGAAGTGTTTAGGTCGATAATATATTTTATAGATTTAAGCTAAAACTATCTCAATCTATAAACTTGTTAACTAACGTGAAATGGTTTTCTATGAGTAATGTTTTATGACTTAATCGAAATAATATCGGAGAGTATTTGGAGTTAATGTGGTACCCTCTTCCACACTCAGATAATTGGCTGAAAAATTATTCACTATGAAAAGTCGATTCGTTCTGGTAGTTTCTGGTAGTCAGTCGCCAATTATGTAGATTGTCCAGTACTTATACAGTGCATATCTTTAACTGCACTTAGAACCTGTCTTACCTTAGTTAATCTCGCTCCCCAATGAATGTTCATAGCGTTAAAATCACTGCCTAATATAAATCGCTTTCCAAGGAGGCTAACGAACTGTACATATTGTTATTTATTTATCGTGTGTCTTGAGAGACAGTATACGGCTGCTATTGTAACATTAAATTTGTTTGTTTTAACTGTTATTGCCACAGCTTGCGTGTCTGGTTCCTCGTATGTACACTGTTCCTAATGACAGATATTTTCTTTAGTAATAACCACGCTACCTCTTCGTGCTGCGTTGTTAGAGTGCAGCGAGTTATAAACTTTACAGCCTTTAAATTTTACAAAAGACTGTTTAGTGAAGTGAGTTTCAGAGACCAAACACGCATTAATATTTTCTGTGTCCAGGACTATTGCAGGAATTGAGAATGTTCAATATTTATTAACAATTATGCGATCGTAATTTTTCTGAATGTGTTATTCCAAAAATAACACGATGACCTCACATTTGGAGAGCCCTATGTTTAGCTGTGGGCTTAGATAAGTCGAGTTTGTTAATTCATTGATGGATTGATTAATTTAGGTTGGTTCATTATTGATTCAAGAAGCTTATCAAAATCTATTTATAACCTCCAGAAATTACTAGTAACATTATAACTATCTATGTTGTTATATGTTAGAGGGTTTGGTCTCCGCACTTAGTCCTTCAGGTGGACCATTGTGCGTGGGCCATGGCGGCCGTTTGGTGGTTATTCCAACCAGCCCACCTCCCTCCAGAAGTTGATAACATCTCCTGGTCTGTTTAGAACCTCTCTGTGTAGGATCTGGGTGCCCCGAGGGTTTCTGCTCTAATGTGGGTGACGCCTGTGCATTCGAAGAGCACATGAGCAACGGTTTCCTAGCATTATAACCTAATAACGTAACCTAACATTATAATTATTAATATAACCTGTACACTGTCAAGTTGGCTTTCACTAGACGTTAAGGTATTAAATACCACACTAAGATATATTGACTGCCACTTGGCACTCCATAATATCTTAGTTAAAGTACTAACTAAGTAGTAACTTTACCTTGGGACTGAATATTGAAACTCTAACTTTAATACGCAAGTCTAAGTTTAGTCCGCACTTAATATTTACACGGAGCTTAATGCTAAAAGCGATATGTTTCACATTGAAATTTCAATAGTTACAAAAGACAAAATGTTAAAGTTTATCTCAGAGACTTTACTTAAAATTACTGAACATCGTCATATCAAAAGCTTAGCCAACTAATTGGGGAACATCTAGCAAACTGACTAAAACAAGTTCTACGTTGAAAAGTCTAAAATGTTTTTAAAACGTTTTCAAAGCATAAAATAGCGACACAAACCTAAAATTTAGCTTTCAGCTCGACTAAAAGCGTCTCAAACACATTTTATCTGACCGTACCGAGTGCACGTCTCTAGTCTCTAGTCCTCTCTCCCCATGGTATTTCGGCGAATTTCTGCACTTTATTATAAATGTATGTGCTGAAATCCTGATATTTCAGGATTGCCGCGTCAGCTTGAAAATTTAATATCTACTACCCAAGTTTTTTATTCGCATCGGATTGATTGAGGACTCCTCTTATTTTCTTTAAATAACATATTTATTGCACGTGAAAATCGAGAGGATTAAATTCGACGCGTCATTTTTGTTCAGTGTCACTTTTGTGAAGTGTTCACTGTAGTGCAAATATATTTTTTGAAGCCTTAAAAAAAACCTAAAATAACAACTTGAACGAACAAAAAACGAAAACAGCTTGAATTTCGAAAACATTCATTAACATGCAATCACAACAGAATCATCGGAATCGCGATTCTCGTTACAACAACACATTCTGTTTCATAAAAGTATTAACGAGATTAAATTTTTTATCTGTTATAATTGAGACGGACGTTAATAAGTTTTAATAACAGCACGGGATCCAATTACAGAGAATCGTACGTGGAAATATTGGAATAACTTATTCAGATGAGAACAAAAATAATGGGCAAAAACGGTGTTATTTTGATAACGATGCAGATCGGGAATTTGAACGATAAACAAAAAGACCCAATCAATTTAACCAAACTCTGATAGAATGTATGTGATTTTAAGCGTTTTGGCGGGTTAGTGAGACAGTATTAAGTAGTGTACGTCCAATGGCTCACCGATACCTTAAGGGTCGGGTAATCGGCGACGATCGGCAACGGCGAACGCCCCGGTCGGCGGCGCGGCGAGAGCGCGACGCACATTTGTATGCAAATGTGCTTCGCGCTCACGCTGCACCGTCCTTCGGTTTCATAGGGAATATTTATTTTTAGCAACGAAAATATCTAGAATTGAAAAAATCACAAATTGAATCATAGATAGCAAAATGGTCTGTTCATACAAAAAAAAAACATGAAAATATCATAAGTAGTTTGAAAGTAATATCGTTTTTGATGCATTGGGTAGAAATTACTTCCTGAATTTCTTTCATATTTTTTCATAAAGTATTTTACTACAATACTTAAAGATATAGAGTTGATGTGTATACGTTTTAGTTTAACATACATTATATTTTGCATAGCTTACTTGCATTATATGAAAGCGTAATAACAGATTTAAAAGTCACTAAAATCATATATATAAGAAATATTATTTTAATGAAAAGGAAATTCTATGAAAATGATACTAAGTTTATATTTTAACAACATAATATTTTAAATATCTGTTATAGTCACTTTTTTTTTTTTGGGTGGGAAATTATTAAATAACTTCTCCCGCTCTGGGCGGAGCGGGAGGGTGTGTCAGACTCTTACTGATTATAACCCACCGGTGTTCCTTCCGTTGCCTATGTTGCCAGGGGCCTCGGTAACCCTTTCGAACTTTCCCGTGACCGTGGCAGGCATCAGTAAAATCAAAATCAAAAGTCATTTATTCAAACTAGGCTGAGAATCAGCACTTTTCGAACGTCAAAATTACTTAAGACAGTCCTCCAAAACGCCCGCCCTTCACCACTTCCTAGTGCTTTAGCTGGGAAGAAGTGGCAACAAACTCCCCAGCAGCACAGCTGTCTGTTCAGTTAGAGAAAACAAAAATGGATTCTACACAACAGTATGCAAAACAATTTACATTACATGCAACACAAAACATTAAATTATTAGTCATATGTCAGCTAGCACACCACTATACCAACAAAAAAAAAGAAAAGAAAAACACCGAAAACAAGCATAGATATAAACGTAATCAGAACTTAATACCCAAATAAAAGTCTCCAAGAATAAAGGGCGTGCCCGCTTACATATAGCTATAGCTGTAACAGTCACAAATGATGAACAAAACCATCAAATTAAAATAAATAAACAGTTAATTACTAATAACAAATCAAAACAAGCAGCCCTAGTGGAACCCTACACTTGTGCTGACGACATCTCTTTGAGGCGCGCGTGGAACACAACTCGCCGTCGACTCGGACCTGTTCCTTACCGGACTAGGAGCTATCCATTGCTCACCGTCCGCACAAAGCCACGTTGGTGACAACAGCTTTTTTTTTGGGTTGGGAAATTATTATATAACTTCTCCAGCTCCGGGCGGAGCGGGAGGGTGTGTCAGACTCTTACTGACTAAAACCCAACCTTCCGTTGGCTGTGTTGCCAGGAGCCGTGGTAACCCTTTCGGACTTTCCCGCGACCCCCGCAGGTCCCGCAACCCCGGCACGGGTGACCACAGCTACAGACGGCATTGTAAGAGTATCCAAATGACGTATAGAAACTGACAATTTTGACGTTGTGTGTTTAACGTACTTTCGGCGCCATGAAATTTAATACTACTGTCTCCAGACGCTGCTGCTGGCAGCGCGCCAATTCAGTGCACTGTGGTAAAAAGAGCAGAGGGTAAGGTATCTGGTGGGGGTTTAGAACCAAATCCATAATGGTCACTTTTCTAATTCGATGTATGTTGATAATGATAAGATGACTACTGAATAACCCATACGCACATTTTCATTTTTCAATGGATAAACGTTAATTTTGCGCTCAGCTTAAGAGTGAAACTGCCTTCTGGAGTCATGTTCCCGATAGCAATAACCTGGAAGCTTGCAAGTCTGTAGTGAATACATTATTCTAGGTAAGTGTGCACCATCGCCGGCCGTATCATTGCTTACTATCTGTTGAGTAGTGGACAAACACGAGCCTATCAAAAGGATAACTATAAACTTATCTGATCCTTTTAAATATTATATATCCAATCTGTAGGTACTAAACTATTACCAACCTATCCTAATCCTAACTAATATCATAAATGTGAAAGTGAGTTTGTTTGTTTGTTTGTTACGCTATCACGCTAAAACGGTTAAAAGGATTTGATTACGGGCCCTATCAGAATACCAGCGCTGCGGTATTTGTTTTTTTTTTTGCAAATTAAATATCGCAGCATCATGCTGAGATAGGAGCCTTTTTGGCCTCGCTCAGGTCTTCTATTTTGTTTTTGTTTTCACTATTATGTTATTTTTCTAACCTTTTTATGATTTTGTTAGTTTTATGTCCTTTTTTTATTGTTGTATTTCCTGTGTGTGTATTTTTCTTTCTTTCTTTGTGAGTTATGACATAAGATACTTTTTATCCCGATAGTCCCCCGGGGATTGAGACATATGCGGGTGAAACCGTGGGGCGCAGCTAGTACCTAATATTCCACTGGAAAGATAATGATTATCCTATAATATACTCCGCAAGTTGCATTTATTGGTATATTGCCAATTCCGTATATAACCAAACTACACAATTTGACCGACTTAACTATTCAAATCGAATTCTAGGTGTACCCTAGTACACCCACATTTCGCCAGTTCTGTTTTAAGTCCCATGTAATAGGGACGAACCTATTTCCATCAACCGGGCACAAATCCAGACTACAGGCTGTTACTAAGAAATTCCACATGGAAAAAATCCAATAACACTTTTGCCCGACTCGGGAATTGAACCCAGGACCTCATGCTCAGCAGTAGCGCTTGCGACCACTACACCAATGAGGCAGTAAATTAATAGTAAAAGTGTTAATGGGCATTTTCACAAAAAGTTATAGGTCTAAAAGAAGTAAGATGTAATCTCAACTTAATTTTGTATGTGAGATTGTACTTATAACTGACGTAACGTTATCTTACCTTTGCGCGATTTATATTAAACGTAAATAGGTACAATTGCAGTGAATCGTCTTTAACTATTTATTTATTCAGCTAGATGTTAAAGCTTTCAAAAACTACCACAATCATGTTGTTTACATACTAAATTATACAATATTTTGGTAACTTATCTTGACAGAAAGTTTTCCACCAAGCGATGAGTGCTACTGCGCACGTGCAATTTACACAGTGTTATGGGCAAAACTGACGATACAAAATGTTGGATGACTTAAAGCTTCTGATTTTGCTGTTAGATAAATAACATATACCAACATTTTAGTAATTCATGGAAAAAATACGGTAACAAACTTGACGTGACAGGTTGCTCACAATTTTAGGTTCTATAATTGAATTCCCATAATTTAATAAATTAAAGATATAATATTTGAATTATGTTTTAAAATATTCTACCACAATTTTTTGAATAAATAAAATAGTATACCTGTAGTCAATTCTTAGGATAAAACGTAAATATTTTATGATCAATATAGCTGCATCGTCCAGGGATAAATCAAAATGCTATCTCCCTATCACTTAATTAATATTTAATTTAAATAATCTAATAATAACTAGGTGTCTACTAAAGCTTAAAGTAATCGTTTTTTGTTAATACGGGTAATAATAGAAAAGAAAAACGACAATCTTTTCGAGGGACAGGACTAAACATACACCTATGCATTTTTGTAAAAATGCCCTAGTAAGGTTTGCTTTGGCATTTAAAGGTCGATCAAAAAGCCTAACATTTCTTCTCAGAAAATCAGAATTCTCAGAATTTCTTCTTTTTTTTCACTTTTCTTCAGTTCTTTTAATTTAGAGTTTTAAATACATCCCGTAGCTATACATCCATCGCGGGAAGGTACTTATGGGTCACCGAGTCCCCCGCAATACAGGCAACAGGAAGAAATACGGGTGGGTTTTAGTCAGTAAGAGTCTCACACACCCTCCTGCTCCACCCAGAGCGGGAGAAGTTATTTCATGATTTCCCAACCTCAAAAAAAAAAAAAAAGCTATACAACCAATCAATCTGCCGACCCTTTTCCTAACTATGTTGAAGTCGCATTCCAGTCTAATGATGATAGATGCAGCTGAATACCAGTATATTACAAATAATGTATTAATCGTAAAGATACATCGAATATAACAAATAAAGGTAGGGTTACCCTCAACTAAAATCATAAATGCATTTATGATACGCAGCCCAACAGCACATTGTTATTGAATATATCGAAAAGCCAGTGCAGCGAGTCGGTTGAATCCAAATACATTTGATTAACGATCGCAACGTTAATCGTCAGCGGCTCGAATTAATGACTCGGTACTACTCGATACTGAGTAATGGAATTTCGCCTCGACTGAGATCCGACCATCTATTATAGAAGTAGCTTAGTATTGGTTTAATGTTGGGGTAGAGTTGTAGCGTAGCGTGGATGTACAGAGCACCTAACGTCTTGTCTTTTGTGATGTTGACTTAATTTATTATTGTATGCTTACTAGGCAAGATATAATGGCTCTGTAATATACCTAACATCCGTCTGTATAACCTATGTGAAAGATTTGAATGAAGCTTGTGCCCGCCCACAAGAAAAAAAAAATGATTTGATGGGTTTTCAAGTATTTTTAAGTGGTCACTACACTCAGCCGCGCAGTTACCAATCCAGTACACTGCTCGATAAAATTTCAAAATGGATTCACGCCGACTGTCGAATGTTTTTGTGTTTTTTTCAAATATAATTCTTGATAAAAACAATGGAAGTTACAGTTATAAGGTAATATATAAAACAGGCTTGCTACTAATAAATAATTATAAAATAGGAAGGTGTACTTTCGTTTTTATAAGCTTCTAAACTAACGACACTTAGATTTTTTCGACAGAGTTTGTCTTAAGTTATGCTTAGAACATACCTCAAATTAGGTACGTCCACGTTTTTACCACCAAAACGTTCCTGGAGATATATAATTTTAGTTAAATAATCAAAATATACATTTATACATTAAACTCTTTTAATTCAAAACCAAACGTTTAGTTGACCGATGTGGCAAACTCAGTTTGCCAGGTAAAAAAAACAAAACACTTTTTTAATCAAACTTTTATCTCTGCCACTGATATAAAAATTAGCCCTATATTAGGACATTCTTTAAACTCAATTGACAAGAAAAAACTACATTGAAGATTATTAAATTAATTAAAAGCTTGCAAAATCATCCATGGCGTCACTAACTAGCCGCCAAAAATACTAGCAATTTTGTGAACGATTTACAGCTAACTTCACTCACACACGTATTTAGTAAGATGTGAAGGGTATTAAGTCACCTTGAAATCAAAATGTAAACTAAAACTTATCCTGCAGAAAAATGATACAGTTTTGTAGATTTCGCATTACGAAAACAACTGGATACCGAGGTATCCATAGTGAATTTAATTTTACTTCTACAAAGAAGTAGTTCGGTAGTAGGTCATTGTGAGAGAAGTGACGAATAAATATTAATATTATTCTCAGTTATTAATTCAATTTTTTGCCAATAAAAAAACAACTGTAGGTATATAACATCGAGGGTTGAAACAACTATTCAGTGTTACTTCTGAAAAATTCACCATGTGTGCACCTGATGCTATTGTTTTTTGTTGAAATGTCCTTGGATACTTGAACATCCAAATTCCTCATACCAGTTTAAAAAATAGTAATCTAGTTATTTAATGAAAACGTTTACCACGTTAGAAAAGCAAATTAATCTGATTAATGATTAACAATTATTCAAGTAAATGCAATATCAAATGTGGAAAGGTAATAATTTCTACAAACCACAGTAAAATATTAGCATGCCCGTTAAGTCGCGTGGAAGTTCGAAAGGGTTACCGAGGCCCCTGGCAACACAGGCAACAGAAGGACTACGGGTCTGTTTTAGTCAGTAAGAGTCTGACACACCCTTCCGCTCTGCCCAGAGCGGGAGAAGTTATTTGATAATTTCCTACCCAAAAAAAAAAGCATGCCCGTTACGTGCTCTTCGGTGTCCAGTTTGTTTATGAATAATTTTATATAAATTTACTAACTTGGCCAATGAAGAAACGTTTTCCAGCAATAAACACATTTATTGAATATTCATTAAAGATAGGTGATTTTGAACTCAAAAATAAATAGAAAACTTGCACTTGCCTATTACTCGACGCACTGAATTACCATCCTCAACTTCACACATCCACACTCAACGTTCTGTGAGTAACGTCACCGTCATATGTATGACAGGGACAGAGAACACGCCTTATGCATCAACTTACACGCGCGAGCAGTATAATAACATAATAAAAAGCTATATTTGTGGCCTGGTACCTTCGAACGAAAGAAAGAAAAATAAGTCACAGAAACACGTGCATACAAACAGATCTAGAGTAGGTAAACCCTGCCGGGGTCGCGGGAAGGTACTTATGGGTCACCGAGGCCCTCGCAACACAGGCAACAGGAAGGAATACGGGTGGGTTTTAGTCAGTAAGAGTCTGACACACCCTTCCGCTCCACCCAGAGCGGGAGAAGTTATTTGATGATTTCCCACCCTCAAAAAAAAAAAAAAGAGTAGGTAAACAGTAAAATAAAACAAAATAGATTGACATATAATCAAAAAACACAAATATTCGGCTGCACGTCATGACTGTGACAAGACGGCTTCCACTCAGCATGATGCTGTGCTATGGGGGACCCACAGCACAGCGCTGATTTTCATTGGTCATCCGAAACAGACGTACGGAATCCAGGTTAGGTTTAATAAGTTGTACATATGTAGGTAACAAAATAAAATATAAAGTACTTGCAACTACTATAAATACTACTACTACGAATAAATATTATTAAATAGCATAAAAAAAAATCTACAGGCATTCCGTGAGTGCATAAATAATCTACCCACTTTAAAAAATTTAATTACGCGAGAATATCCAATGTTTTGTCTTGCTCCCACCATCACCCCCGCGTCGCCTGCGCGCGCGCTCACTAAATAATAGCAGTAAAATATCCTGGATACTGTAGTATACAAGATGTATCAAGCGGTTAATGAGATAATGGCCTGAAGCTTGACGGCTCTGCTTCTTATGCACTTTAGAATGGCGGATTTAACTCATGGCTTAAGTATTTCCAATAAACTGTATTTTTTTTAATGTCATCATAAGACACTACTAATTTAAGATACAAAAAACGCATGCTGCAATTTTGCAAAATCAAAATTCATTTATTCAAACTAGGCTGAGAATCAGCACTTTTCGAACGTGAAACGTTGCATGCCGTAAGGTAAAATGTATCGGTAATATTATTATAAAAATTGCATTTTATCTGTACACCTATATTATAAGCAAATAAATGACTTCTATATCTATTAATGAAGATGCTTAAAATGTATCTGAACAGAAAATAACCGAAACACAATGACCAAAGCAAACGTGTTGCCTTTAGCATTTCTCTACTTTCGCTTGGCACTAAAAAAACTGTCTAAATATTGTAACAGTCATTTTGTTTACATTCAACTTCACAATATCAACAGCAAGAAAATAGGACAGTTACTACAGAATCCGACACAATTGTCATCCATATAAGGGTCTTAGAAGCCTAAATGTCCTTGCTCTAATGTGGAATTAAGGGTATTTCGGTGACCTTTTAGCCCGAGAATAACCCAGCCTAAATAATGTCGTTATCCACCTAAAGTTAAGTCTATTAACAGATACCCAGCGCGTTGCCTAGCAACAGCACAGTTCGCCCGAAAAGACAGCCCGTTAAATAATTAAGCACCATTTACTTGTCTAATGAAATTGACCTCATTTAGTATTTCTTGTACAATCACACAGCACTAAACTTGTTTATGTTTAGTGAAAATCTTTGTGGATTGGAAAAATAAGCTATCGTTTCTTAAGAACCAGATTTCGGTTTCAAATCTGGTACTTATTTAATAAAACATCACGCCCGTAATCTCCGAAAGGTTAGGCAGAGGTGTACCTTTATTAGGTACACCCATATTTCACCAGTTACGTATATGTTTCAATCTTATATAACATGGGGCGAGTCTATTGCCATCAGTACAGTTTTCATTGTTTTGTTGGTATATTGGCGTGTGCAAGCTAACATATGGCAAGTAATATAATTTAATGTTTTGTGTTTCGTATTGTTAATTACTTTTCTTACGATTTGTATAGAATAAAGTTTATATAACTAACCAGACAGGTGTACTGCGGTGGAGTTTGTTCCGCCACATCTTCTTCCCAGCTAATGCTAAAAACTAGGAAGTGGTGAAGGGCGGGCATTTTTGGAAAACTGTCTTATGTAGCTTTGACGATCGAAAAGTGCTGATTCTCAGCCTAGTTTGAATAAATGACTTTTGATTTTGATTTTTGTGATCAACCGGGCACAATTCCAGACTACAGGCTGCTTCAAAAAAAAATGCTAATGAAAAAACCCGACAACATATTGCCCAACCCGGGAATCGAACCTAGGACCTCATGCTCAGCAGTAGCGCTTGCGACCACTAGACCAACGAAGTCCATATTAAAGTACATATTTATCTGCCCTTGACTATACCAATCTGACTTTTCTACTAAACTTTTTGCTGATTTTGATGAGCTTTGAAAAAAAAAACACATACTCGTAAACACAGCTATTCTTAGTTTCCTGATAGCCTTTTTTAATACAACAAAAAGCCGTGACTTATTTCGTATAACGTCATAATTTTAAATGAAAAATGTAAAAGGTTATTATTTAAAACTTTCCCGACTTAAATGTGGGGCGAGCACGCCATTATAATATTGTAAGATTACATGCACATTATACGGTTGGCGAAGTTTAAAGAGCTATGTTACGCAGAATTCTGTCGCAAAAATTAATTTCATCCCATTCTCGTAACTGGAAAATTGTTTGCTTCTGTCAATGTTTATAAAACAAATAACATTTTATTACGTAATTGTAATAGCGTTTTGTTGGAAATCGAAACCTTTATGAGATCACTTTTTTGTCTGTCTGTCATGAGGGTTTTTGTAAACAAAACTGAAGTTATGTAAGAATAAATGTGGAAATAATAACGATTTCGAGCTGTAGTTGAAGATAAAGATGACCTACTTGTTGTGAACGCTTAAGTGATTAAATCAGATGGATGAATCGTCTTATTCACAGTGGACGGGTTCCTGGTTTTCCACAGACCTATTAGTGTCTTACTGCTGTGTTAATGCGGAATAAACTTGATCTGCATGCTTTATCTTTAAGATTATTTAATGTGTGTAATGTGGACTTTACTAGTGTAATGTATGAAATATGTTTTCATCTTTAAAGTTGTTAAAAAAACAAGTAACACTGGATCATTCTCCGGAACTTCATCCGGGCTCGATGACAACCACATGTAAATTGTCTATTGTCATTTCAAATACATGCACCATTGGACGAAGCTTGCATTTCTTTACCTGACCACATAACCTCATAATCAGCCTATAATGTTCCCACTGCTGGGACAGAGGCTTCCTCTCTGTGAGAGGGAGTGGGCCGTAATTGCGTCATTTAAACAGATTTGCTTTTACAGGAACCAAAAACAGGCATATTTTGAAGGAACTTTTATGACAGTGACAGGTGACACATGTCATCGCTGTCACTGATTTGTTTAGTTTACAAGGAATGATGAACATAATTCCAATACTTGCCCTTAAAGTAAGACGTTACATTTTATGCAAATAAAATAATTACTAAGTACGCAAAGTTAATTGACATAAAAAATTCACAAATTTATCTTGTGTCATAGGCTTTGTAAGCATGTCAGCAATCATTTGATCTGTAGGAAGCCACGCGGGCCCAGTGCGGGTTGGTAGATGCCACATGTTTTCGAATTTTTGGTTCTAAGACATGCCGGTTTCCTCACGATGTTTTCCTTCACCGTTTTGAGAGCAGTGGTGATGACATAATTTACACAAAGTAAAGCGCCTGTCGTTTTTCTGGCGGAGCTGGAGGGTGTGTCAGACTCTTACTTACTAAAAGCCCATGTCTCTTCCGTTGCCTGTGTTAGCAGGGGCCTCGGTAACCCTTTTGTACCTTCCCGCGACCCCGGCGTTTTCATTACCTACGCCTGCACTTGTGGTGTACGTATTTAAGAAAGTACTTAAGAATTGTTTACTTAACTTTTACAATATGATCGATTCACTATAATGTATTTAGTTTGATAAAGGTAGAGAAATAAAAGGTACTTACGTCCTATTTAACATAAAGATGACGTTACATAAGACCAACGTATTCTAATCGAAACGAACATGAAAACAAGCCTCATACTCCCTAGGGAATATATCCATAATCACTACAACGGAAAATGAATTAGTTATTGAAGTATGTTGTTATTACCCCAAAAGCGAATACTCCTGGGTCAAAGACGACATAGAAAAACCGACATTGTTGAATTAAAAATAAGGTTTAAAATTGCGGTGAACAGAATCCGTCACGCCTATCTGAAAGCACGGTTTCACGGCTATAACATCGCGTGACTATCATTCTCCGCCGCGACGTTAAGCCAACATTTTTAATTATTCCATTCAAATATAACAAAATATAAATATTCAGTAATGAAGTTATCATTTAATGTTTTAACACCATCCACCCTGGGAGTGATTACTTTTCGAGCTACAGTAAAATAGGTACTCGTAAAAGTCGCAACTACGAGTTCGCTAATTAATTTGTTAGAAGCGACTTTGTCGTGACTTCGTCCGATGTTAAATATTTTATGTTTATTGCCCAGTTTTGATATAATTTGTGAATTAAGCGGTCAATGTCGTTCTGTGACTAGGATTTAATGAAATATTGATAGTGTTTTCATTTTGGACACTCGGTACTTATACAGACAAGAGAGGTAGGTTGCTGCATGGAACGGGTGCTACATGTGGTGACTGGTCGTCTTGCTGGCCATGGTTTTGTTATTGTTATTAGTAATTAACTGTTAATTAATTTTACTTCGATGGTCCTATTTAGTCTATCATTTGTGACTGACTTACAGCTAAAGCTATATGTAAGCGAGCGCCCTTTATGCCTGGAGGTTTTTAGTAAGGTATTCATTTCTGTTTGCGTTTGTAGGGTTCCGTAGTAAACAAGGAACCCTTATAGTTGCGCCATGTCCGTCTGTCTGTCTATCCCCGCTGAAGCTCAGAGACGCTTAGTACTAGAAAGCTGGCATAGAAATTTGACATAGGTATACATACTAATCAAAATAAAACCTTAAAAAAAGATTTTTTGTCCCGTCTATGCCATGGTGTGGAGCATCGTACCCGCAGTATTTTTGAACGGCGTATCTGTTTAAAAATATTGCTTATTAATATATTATATTATATTATTATTATTTTTTTAAATATAATATAATATTTTTCAATATAATATAATATATTATATATATATTTTTTTTTTTTTTGTGGGAAATCATCAAATAACTTCTCCCGCTCTGAGCGGAGCGGGAGGGTGTGTCAGACTCTTACTGACTAAAACCCACCCGTATTCTTTCCGTTGCCTGTGTTGCGGGGGCCTCGGTGACCCATTAGTACCTTCCCGCGACAAGTGTCCCCCCCTGCCAGTTAAATGGTTGTTTATGGAAATGTGAAAAAAAATCATGGCAGTAGTACATATAATAAAATAAAAACGAAACCTATCACAGCTAAGTGGACTTTACAAGTTAACGAGTAATAGTCGACCAACTAAAATTTGTGAGGGGCTTGTGGCTAAGTAATAACAGCCGCACGGGTCGATCGATCAGGTTAAGCTACGCTTGCCGCGGTTGGTCCGTAGATGGGTGACCATCTGTACATACCAAGACCCCTCCGTGCCTCGGAAAGCACGTTAAGCTGTTGGTCCCGGCTGTCATTTGTAGATCTTTGACAGTCGTTACGGGTCGTCAGAAGCTCAAAAGTCTGACAACCAGTCTTACCAAGGGGTATCGTGTTACCCAGTAACTTGGTTGTGGAGGTCAGATAGGCAGTCGCTCCATGTAAAATACTGGTATTCAGCTGTATCCAGTAAGACTGGAAGCCGACCCCAACATGGTTGGGAAAAGGCAGGCAGATGATGATGATGATTATGATGAGAAGATGATTTCATTGACAATCTTTCAGAAGATGAAGGTACCTCGTGCAAATAAACAACGTTTACCAACCAACTCTGAAAAATCTAACGTAATATAAGCTCAAACGCATAGATATCCTGCTCAAAAGCCCTAAAAAAAAACAATAATTTAAACAGAAACAAAAATCAAATCCACTTGTTCCATTATAAAAGAGTTACGATTCGCGAAATTTAATTAAGCATATATCAGCGCAGCCATTCAAAAGCTTAGTTGCCACTCGCAATGTATCGCTTGGAGTTGTTTCGCGATAACAATAACATTGCTTTTGAAACACTACACGCTTTGTTTCAAGGATTTTTTCGCACAATAATTCTGTTGTTTTTTTGCTGTTATACAACATTCTTTATAGTCACAACCGATACGTTTGTCAACAGACAGAAACATGAAACGCTACAAAGAACACACAATATTTGATTTGTTATTTACTTTATTCTGGTTTTATCCTTGTAAATAATACTGCTGTGTTCTTTGTATTCGTAGAACTTATCTTGGAGAGGCACTAGCTTTAAACTAAGTAAATAAGCAATCTTGAAAAATGAACTCCTATTTTTACGAAAGAAAACATTACCCATTATATATATATGAAAACAAAAATATCGTTTTGACTTTGGCCAAAAATTAGGCAAGCCTAATATAAGTATGATGAACATTACTAGTCTATTACCAGAAAAATTAGGGAGATTAATATCATAGCTACCATTTTTTTTATATAGAAATCTAATATGTCAAGCCCGGCTTATAACAGATAGGTACTCAATTAAGTGCCTCCGCTGCTCTCGAGGGACACCGACTTATAAAACTTTTCTAATTCCGATTTGTCAATCAATATCTCGGCTTCTTCTTAATGCGTAACTAACTTTGTATTGTGTTTGTCAGTGCTTCAGAAATAATTAGATTTTTTAAATAAAGTCCATCTTTGCAAAAAGTATTAAGATTTAATAATCCTACTAAAATTATAAATGCGAAAGTTTGTAAGGATGGATGGATGGATGGATGGATGTTTGTTACTCTTTCACGCAAAAAGTACTGAACAGATTTGGATGAAATTTGGCACACAGATAGTTTATAACCAGGAATAACACATAGGACACTTTTTATTCCGATACCCAAGGAATCAAAACTTATGCGGGTGAAACGAGAAAGGCCTCTTATCATACAGAGAAGGCAGGAGCATTGATCATCTTTGCTCAAAAAGTGTTAGCGATTTCAGATTTATATCTTAATCCTAACTAATATTACAAATGCGATATTATAATGCGAATTTGTTTGTTTGTTACGCTTTCACGCTAAAACGGCTCAACGGATTTGCATGAAATTTGGTACGTCGGTAGAACATGGCCTGGGTTAGGAAATAGAATACTTTTATCCTGGTAGTCCATGGGATAATATCCGACCTCCACGCGGGCAAACACTAGTTAACTATATGTTCAGGTTTACTCACGATATTTTTCCTTTAATGATGTCAGTAATGTCCAAGATAAACTCAGAAAGTACATATGAATTGAAAAAGACACATTGGTACTTACCCGGATTAATTTTTGATAAGATTTAGTTTGGTTAATCATGTTTTGTTTGCCAGAGGCCTTTGCCCTGCATTGGGGCAATAATAGGCTAGTAATATTATGTTTTCTTAAGGCAGTGGATCAATGTAAAATACAATTATTTAGCCGTACCAGGTTATACTGGTAGATGACCAGAAAATTGGGAAAAGGCTAGGTAGATTGATTGATATTCTGTTTAGGTGTTTACAAATATACTGTTTGTGTGTTTTGTAATGTAAAACTTAAAGGCTAGGGACAAATCAAAGCGAAAAAATGTGGCGAAATTTCGCAACATCGTAGAAAATTTAAATGTGCCATATCATAGCGGTGGAAAAGTATGTCTACTACGTTAACAAGATCAGCGGGATTATTCGCGAAATAGCCTGTAAATGGCCTCCCATAAAAAAAAAAAAAACACTAACAGCTAGAGCCATGAGAGGTAATCACAAGGTTTCACAAAGGGATTGGTGAAGGCGTCAGGATATTTCATAAGAATAACGTAGCTTTTCTTTGGCGTCTCATTTCACTTTAGACGTGACAAATTATTAACAATAAAGTCCTCATCACTAAGATAAACAATTAATCTTAACCCCATTACAAAATTAAACAACGTGTCGCTTTACTTAACATACTAAGCACTTTAAACTGTATTAAATTCAACATTATCAATTCGGGTCAGGTACAGGTGTGTCAACCCCAGAACGCACATAGCGATTACGCGATACGTCGCCTGTGCATACTAAGCTTTACTGTCAGAGTCGGGTCGTGGTGTGGGGGCCGCAATTTCCTGTAACAGAACCGAGTCGACGCGACCGCTTCCTGTTGGAATGGACAATACGTTGCGGTTTAAAATTAAAAGTAGTTTTTAGAAACGTCACTTGCCCCGCAATGGTCAGGCTACATTGCGAACTTTTAGTGCGCGTTGTAATTTTCCTCGGAGGTATTATGGTAATGCAGTTTCTCGTTTTTGCTGTAATAAAAGGAGTTATGAATGAGATGTTTTATATGAGTTTTAAGTACTTCGTTGTTTTGTTGGTGCACACACAATTATTTTGTTGTAACTTGTGTTTTATGATCTGTTTGTGTTGTAATTTTAACTTTCTTGCGAAAGCTTTAGATTTATAACACAAACGTGGTTTTTTGCCCTTCTTCATCATCATCATCATCATTTCAGCCGAAAGACGTCCACTGCTGGACATAGACCTCCCCCAAGCACCGCCACTTCGACCGGTTTTGTGCTTCCCGCATCCAGCGGATTCCTGCGGCTTCACAAGGTCATCGGTCCGTATTTTTTAGTGCTTGTCATTTGGAGGGGGGGGGGGTTGCCATAATCGCTTGGCAGGCGGGTTGGCGATCGCAGTATGGTGTTAATATGCATAGAGAACGCTGCTGCCCATTCTCTAGAAAGTCCCTTAGTCGCCTTTTACGACACCCACGGGAAGAAATGGGATGGTACTATTCTTTACGTCCGGCACCACACGGACCCTTCTTAAAACTACTTAAATATGTTGTATTTAATACTTAATTACGTAATATTATGTTCTAAAGACGCACCCGTAGAACCAGATTGCCGAATCTTATTAAGACACCATATGTTCAATCTTAAATACGTACTCATTTATACGAAAAGACAGTCCTCAAAAGCGACCATCTTTCCAAGCGAAACTCTTACATAGTAAGGTGCATTTATAACTATAGTTAAAGCATCTAAGTAACACATCATTCTTCAATCCCAGACCATTCTAACCAACCCTTAATATCTTCTGCTCAAATACAGCTGGATATTTTTCATTTACCTAAAGCTATTGAAGAAAGTCATTTGTCAGGCAACTATAGCCCTATAGCCTATGCCTATAGAAGTGAATAGACACGTCTGGCGGGAAATTGCAGTCTCATGGTCCGTGTAGGCGCATTGAGTCGTACTAGTGACGTCAGAACTCAGGAGTAAAATGACGAGCGCTAAATTAGAATACAGCGCTTTTGAACGCTTTGTGCTGAGTGGGAAAAATGGAATTGTGAGTTACTTATTACATTACATTTTGATTTTGTTCTTTTTGCTTTAGATTTTGAGAGGGGTTCCGTGTGCAAAGAATTACTTTAATTCTATCCATATTATTAATCATCGCTATCATCTGACACGAAGGTAACTAATACAATGGTGTGTACCTTCTATAAATGACATAATATCTAGCTTACCTTCTGTATAATTATATTCACCAAATAAAGTCTAACAATAAATTGTAAAAAATAACTCAGGAATATAACACAACACATAACATCACGCCTTGTTTCCCCGAAGGATTGGGCTGAGGAGTAGGTACCTGTAGTACACCCACACACACAAAAACATAACTAAAACACAACAACAAAAAACAAACACAGCAAAAACATAACTGTTACAAAACATAACTGGCGAAATGTGGGTGCATTCAGGAACATTTCAGTAAAAAACCGGCCAAGTGCGTGTCGGACAACGCACAATGAAGGGTTCCTTAGTTAGGATGAAAGAATCCTAAAAACAAACTTAACATTGTAATAAATTGAAAAACATGTTCTCCCATACATCGATATACGTCACGGTGAAGTCTCTAATTGCAAATTTAAGTTGGTCGACTGGTCAAGGCATGTTTCGCGCCCTGTCGCCCCTAGCCGCCGCAGGAGACGCCCTGGGCGTCGGGCATCCCGGGAGGATTTCCGGCCACCGTAGGCGCGGGCTTGCGGACGGTGAGCAATGGGTAGCTCACCGTCCGGCAAGGACCAGGCCCGGGTCAACGGCGCGTCGTATTCCACGCGCGCCTCAAAGAGATGTCAGCACAAATGTAGGGGTCCACTAGGGCCGATGCCTGCCGGGGTCGCGGGAAGGTACTTATGGGTCATCGAGGCCGCTCCGCCCAGAGCGGGAGAAGTTATTTGATGATTTCCCACCCTCAAAAAAAAAAAGTTGGTCGACTATTACCTGTTAACTTGTAAAGCCTACTTAACTGTGATAAAACTTCCTTTTAATTACATGATATGTACTACTGCCATAAATTTTTTCACATCTCCATAAATAACTATTTAGCTGGCAGGGGGGGGGGACACTTGTCTCTAACATAAATTCGCAGTTTAAATCTTAATATTACGCAAACGGATCCCTGAATCTAAAAATGGTGTTACAGACCCGCAATATTTTTGAACGGCCTATCCAACGATATCCGAAACCATCGGATAGACGCGAAAAAAATATCATCCCCACATTACGTATAAGGGAGGTACCCCAAAATAATTTTTTTTTTCATGATTTTGTTTTACCATAATTGATATGTATACCTATGCTAAATTACAGCTTTCTAGTACTAAGCGTCTCTGAGCTAAAGCGGGGACAGACGGACAGACAAACAGATAGACGGACATGGTGAAACTATAAAGGTTCCTCGTTTACTACGGAAGCCTGAAAATGCAGTACCTTCCAAACAAAATGTATGACACAGCAATTTTTTTTTTCTTTAATCCGACTTGTTCTTTTTGCAAAAGTTGTTCATATTCATGAGATCTTTCACCTCTTACAGTATGTTATACTTGGTATTATTTATTAGAGGTACCTATTTTATGTCTTAATAAACAACCTATTTCATTACCCCCCACAAACTACAGACTCCCTATTCCACAGAAAGTAGTTAACAAAGATATGGATTGCATTGCTTCCAAGTGAATCCCAGTTGTGTAAACGTATCAGTTGCTTATTGTTCTGCAACTTGCGTTTAATTGAACAACAGATCCCTAAGGTGTGCAGCTACTGGCTCACAAACTGACTACGTTTGCAGCTATTGGTTTGCAAACTGGCTCCGTTTGCAAAGCTGCAGTTATCACGTAATATTGTGCCTCGAGCAACTAGCAATGTGCTTTTAATAAAAGTGTTTTTTTTTTTTTGTGGTTATTGGCTTGCCTTCACGTGCATTCGTGTAAAAATTTTTGTTTAGCGTGTTGCCTATGTAGGTAGGTATATACTTCTTCATTTACTTTTGCCTTCACGAATGCTGAAATACACAAGGAGTTATCAATGAATCCTGTCATGGACGAGATCAAAAATATTACAAAAAGATACCAGGAAAGACCGGAAAGGCACCCCAACGATTTGTCTGCGGCACTGAAAACAAGAAGTTAGGTACAGGACTGCCTCCTTGGTCTAGTGGTCGCAAGCGCCACTGCTGATCATGATGTCCTGGGTTCAATTCCCAAGTCGGGCAAAGTGTTATTGGGTTTTCCATCTGGAATTTCTCAGTAGCAACCCGGAGTCTGAATTTGTGCCCGGTTGGCAATAGGCTCGTCGCTTATTACATGGGACTTAAACATAACTGGCGAAATGCGTGTGTACTGGAGGTATACTTCTGCCTAACCCTGCGGGGAATACAGGCGTGATGTTATGTATGTAATGTATGTTATGTATGTTATTTAGGTACAGGAAAATTCTTAAAAGGAAAGACATTGTGTAGTCCACCCGCACCTGCGTAGACCTAAGCACGAATACGGAGCAGATGGCTCGCTGGAGTCACGCTCTTCCCGCCAATATTTACCTCCATCCCGTCCGCTAAAAGTATAAAACTGATCGCGGATGGCCACAGGAGAAAAAAAACTTTTCCTTCAGTTCATCTGTACTTTCTTCTTAGTCTTGCTCTTTTTCTCTTGGCCTCTATTTTAACTTCTTTATCTTGGCGTGAAAAGGTTTTATTCATATTTGATTAAATGCGGGCAAAACCTGGTCAAACCAGTTATTTAAAAACCCACCAAGTGCGTGTCGAACCACGCACAATGATGGGTTCCGTAGTTGGGATTACTTGGGATGAATTTATTCCAAAAACAAATTTAACTTTGTATATATGTACATATATTCAATACGTCACGATCAATTCTCCAACCGCAAATTTAAGTTGGTCGACTATTACTCGTTTACTTGTAAAGCTTACTTAGCTATTATAGTTCTCCTTTTAATTTAATTATATGCACTACTGCTATGAATTTTTTCACAGCTCCAAAAACATCAATTTAGCTGACACTGGTGACACTTGACTGTAACGAAAATTTGCACTTTAAAGCTTAATATTACGCAAATGGGTCCATGAATCGTATTCACAGACCCGCAATATTTTTGAACGGCCTATCCAACGATACCCCACATCATGGAATAGACGAGGAAATAAAATCATCCCCACATTACGTGCAAGGGAGGTGTACCCTAAGAAAAAATTTTTTTTCAAGATTTTATTCAATCACTTTGTCGGCGGAATTAATATGTATACCTATGCCAAATTACAGCTTTCTAGTGCGCGTAGTGTCTTTGAGCTACAGCGGGGACAGACAGACAGACAGACGGACATGGCGAAACTATAAGGCAGGAAGCCTTGTTTACTACGGAACCCTACAAACGAACTCTGTTCATTTAAAATACCCTATTTATCGCCTGGGCAGGCAAACAATAGGTATAACTACTGCATTCTTGACCCAGACTCAATCAATTAAAATTCTAATAATATTCTCCATTTTATTTTGCAATATATTTTCAAATGAAATTTTTTACAAGAACGAAGAACCAAATAATTCAAATCTTCGCCCGAACTTAATCTTTTACAACACAGTGCATGAGACATGTTCAAAGGTTACGGCCGTTCAGCAGAATTTTATTGCAGATTGTCCTACTTGACCTCTAGAATGGCCCCGGACTATTTTATATAGCCGTTTTATGGGGTCGAAACATGCTACAAGCACATATTAAAGCGTCGATACTATCTAAGAAAATTGTGCAAAGAATAGTTTTTATATTACTGTCTGGTGTAAATATTGCTGTTTCAACTAAAATAAAAAGTAGTTTTGATAAGATTAGGCGACAGATACAAAACTGCGAACATTTAATGCTACTAATTATAATAAGTGGGAAAAAGGGTTTTGTAAAGAAGACATTTTTTCATGCTCTTTTATTTTTTTTCATATTAAGGCCGAAACGTAGATCTACGTGAAACTCAATGATTTTTCTGTGTGAAAGACACGGAAAAATCATTGCGTTTCGTGTATCATCATCAAACACCAGAATAAGGCAAAAATTCAAAACAACGTTAAAAAAAAAGGTTTGCTTGAACGAACCTAAGGACGTACAATACACAATCCTAACCTTAAGTATTTCAGACACTAGAATAGATAAACCATATAGTGCCTGAACTAACTAAATAATCTTCAAGCATCGTTAACTCCGAAACACTAAGTAAATTTCATTTTCACATGCCATTTGTCACTTTGTCCTGACGAACATAACTCCAGAAAATGATTTGGAAACCTTTTATAAAAATCTTTTTCCAATATTCTGAAGTACTGGTTGTTTATTACTGTAAAAGATAAGTGACGTCAACAAGCTAAGTCGCTGTTTCCAGAATATCTATAACAATGTGATGCGAAAATATTCTTGTTATGGGGTTCAAAGAAGTCTTGATATTTTCTGTTATAAACTTAGTTACAGACTGGAGTTTGGGACTGTGCCTTAAAATTGGCGTTACACTGTTTGTCCACCGCACAACGTCAACGGACGTCAACGAGAAACGAGATTATTCGGACCGAACGTGACGTCCCCGTGCATGATGGTGTGCGATGGACACGCGGCCATAGTAAATGCATGTAACGCTACTTCGGCTCTGCCGCCTCGTTTCTCGTTGACGATGCGGTGGACGAATGGCCTTAGGTTTATCCCTATATATACATATATATTGTTATATAATGTATTGTTATATATAATATACTACAATATATTTCTTGTGACTTGTTTTGTCAATCGTGGGTACACAATTGGTGGATGGATGGAGGATGTTTAGAATAAGTTTTCGATTGAAGTCAAATCATTTATTTTAATTCGATCAATAACAGGCACATTTATAGTAATATTGATATTATTTTTTTACACCAAATAGAAGTTATATTCCACCGAACCAAAGTCAGTGAAAGTGACTGAAGCGAAATTTAGCAAAAAAAATAAAGTTGGCATTTCATAGTGACAGCTTGAATGGCCTGCTCTCGCAATAAAAACAAACCATTACCCTGAATTTACTGTGACCTTAATCACTGCCCAACCGGGTTGGTCATCATTATAATTTTAGTAAACAAGTTCATTCTAATGCCCATCAAAGAGAGATAGAGCTATGCAGGGCATATAGCGCCATCCCTATTTCGCACTGGATGACTTAGTTCGATAAGTCAAGTTTTCTAACATAACAGACATAAGTTACTGGGAAGTTTCGTGCACCACGTCTCCTTCCCAGCAGGCTTAGCATGACGCTTTCTATTTCTTCGAAGAATAGACACGGCTCTTTCTATACAAAGTGACATTTCGTTTCTCCTTTTTGGACATTGCACCGTAGAAATCCTTCTACACAAAAAAGGACCTAGACAAAGATCGTTAGAAAAGAAAGACAAAATGACAGATTGTAGAAGGATTTCTACGGTGCGATGTCCAAAAAGGAGAAACGAAATGTCACTTTGTATAGAAAGCGCCGTGACTATTTTTCTAAGAAATAGAAAGCGTCACGCTAAGCCTGCAGCTAAAGCATTAGGAAGTGGTGAAGGGCGGTCTTTTTGAGGCACTGGCGTATGGAATTTTGACTTTCAAAAAACGCTGATTCTCAGCCTAATTTGAATAAATTACTTTTCATTTAGATTTACGTCATCGTCACTGAAATGCTTTAAATCTGTTTTTAATACATAACATAACATCACGCCTTGTTTCCCCGCAGGGTTGAGCAGAGGTGTACCTGTAGTACCCACATTTCGCCAGTTATGTTTAAGCCTCATGTAATAGGGGGCGAGTCTATTACCATTAACCGGGCACAAATCCAGACTCCGGGCTGCTACTGAGAAATTCCAGATAGAAAACCCAATAACACTTTTCCCGATCCGGGAATCGAACTCAGGACTTCATGCTCAGTAGTAGCGCTTGCGATCACTAGACCAACGAGGCCGATTTTAATAGTCTAGCCTTTAGGGTTGCACAATTCTACTTCATACCTGTCAAGACAAACCATACGAAAATAGCTCAGAATTATTATGAACCAACTGTTAGTCTCAGAGGGTTCTAGTCCACCTGTGTCGGAATTAGCTTAATGGAAATAGCTGGTGTTGCGGTGAATAGATTAGCCAGTCGGCGATATTGAAAGCGGAGCAAACTGAAAATTGAACCAGTACCGGTACCGCACAAATTTGTGTAAGATATATAATCTATATTGAATGCACTTCTTGATTGATAGGTGAAAGTGTGTATCTTTTAAGTATCAATTTACTGTAATAATTTTATTAGTTATTAACTGCACTTGTCCTTGACATATTGTTTTACATTTCGTTTCCGAAGACTGACACAATTTCTGGTTAAGAAAAATTCTTATAGTAACAAGTGTCAGAACAAAAATTAATTAAGTTGTATACTAGGTATGTGGATTGTGAGCGGGGCTCGTGGCCAAAGTGATAACAGCCGCACGGGTCGATCGAGCAGATTAAGCTACGCTTGCCGCGGTTGGTCCGTCGATGGGTGACCATCTTTACATACCAAGACCCCTTCGTGCCTCGGAAATCACGTTAAGCCATTGGTCCCGGCTGTCATTTGTAGATCTTTGACAGTCGTTACGGGTCGTCAGAAGCTCGAAAGTCTGACAACCAGTCTTACGAAGGGGTATCGTGTTATCCAGTAACTGGGTTTTGGAGGTCAGATAGGCGGTCGCTCCATGTAAAATACTGGTATTCAGCTGTATCCGGTAAGACTAGAAGCTGACCCCAACATGGTTGGGAAAAGGCCAGGCAGATGATTAGGTATGTGGATTGTGGCAAAATAAATCATCAACATTGCTCCGTCAAAATTAAGAAGTGAGAATGATTTCCAATTAGCGGTGACAATAACGTAATGTGTTAAGGAAAATAAGATATCTCATATCTTTAAACTCCCAGTCATCGTCATGTCTTACGTAAGTAAATGTATCTACCTTCATACAGAAACAAAGCACAAGCTTTTCCCCAAACGGTCCAGTCGCATTCAATAAAACCGTATTTCCGATAGCTAAACATTACGCTGAAGCGAAATACAAGCGAATATCGTCGTTCAGAAGTAAACTGTTTTGTGTGGAATTGGCTTACGTGGAGCTACCGCATCTATGCTTACTTGGAACTACTGTGTCGTTATACTTACGTGGACTTACCGTATTTTAGCTTATTTTGGACCTGCGGTGTTTAGGCTTATGTGGGCCTACTGCATTTTGGCTTTTGTGAACCAAGAAGGAAGTTCGAGTCAGGTTTGCTCTGTACATCATCATCACCATCATCAGCCTACAGCTGTCCAGCTGCAGCTCCAGCCACAAGCTCTCGACATGATAAATGTTTTTATTTATTTAAGAAGGATTATACAAACACTTTTACACGTCGCTAATATTTAAAAAAAAACCGGCCATGTGCGTGTTGGTCTATGCACCAAGGGTTCCGTAGATGGAATGAATTTATCTCAAAAACAAACTTAACAATATAGGTTACGGTCAATTCTCCCACTGAAAATTTAAGTTGTTCGACTATTTACTTACAAAAACACCAGATGAAGATTAGCTATGTCCCTAAAGGCATCTGTATCGCGTTCCAGCCATTGTGTCTCTCGCCTTATCTGCTGGTGTAAACCGGGCACATTGTCCGATCGTGTACAATGGCCGCTGATACGCTTCAGAAGTAAGGTCGTGTTTACAATGTACATTGTTGGTCGTCTAATGTGAGTTTCTTAATCACGGTTTGGTAAAAATGCTCGTACAGATTTATTTTGTGTTATAGGGAGAATGTTTATGGTGTATCTGAACTTAGAGGATAAAAAATAATGGTTTTGTGTTGGTTTTCGCCGTACTTCAATTCCGTTTTGCAGTGTCTTGATGTTTTGTCAATGTTCTTATCTCGGAGATGTTGTCAGCTAGACATTGGTATCATCATCGTCCTAGCCTTTATACCGACTATATTATATGTATCAGGGTTGGCTACTAGTTTAACCGGATGCAGCTGAACATCAGTATTTTACATGGAGCGACTGCGTATCTGACCACCACCACGTAACACGGTAGCCCCTGGTAAGACTGGTTGTCAGACTTTCAGATCATTGACTGAGTATTCACACATTCCCGGTGTTCCCTTCACACACTTGCACCGGGGATCATGGGACCTTGTGCGACTTCCGCGATCCCCAGCTGATGCTGGCCCGCCCTTGCCACCTCAGGCCCGTGGGGGGAGTGAGGTGTAAGATTCTCTGCGATATCCAATAGGGGCGCGAGTGGAACACTACGCGCCGTCACCTCTGGTCCTCCTGTGTGGGGGCGACGTATATTGAGCGACGAGTCCGTCGCCCTTGGACCCATTTAGGGGGGCTGGAATAGAGCATTGTCCGCCCTCCACCGCCGCCCGATGCACCTGCTACGGACAGGATGAATGGGAAAGATCTCCGGCTCCCTAAGGATACCACCGCGTCCCAGGCTTCCTTTCCGACCATCGAGTGCCCACGACCACGGCGCTCCCCCTCCCTAATCAGCATACTCTGCCAGCGTATGCCACGCCGTGTCCTTCCGGCAGTCAACGCAGTGGTGAAACCGGGCGTCCAGCTTCTTGTTTATGCGACAGAAGTTCTTCCCAGAGCAACGCCCGCCCGCCATTCCACCACCAGGGCTGTGCAAAGCTGCGACTAACGCAACTCCATATATCGCTGGATCAGCCACTCGCCCCGCACCCTCGCTTTTTCGCCTCGAGGTCCCAGGGCGGGGATCCGGCCAGTACACAAGCCACCTCACACGAGATCGTGCGATATCCCCTTATTACTCTGACGGCCAGCACTCTCTGCGGCTTTTGCAGGACAGCGATGTTACTGGCTGTCAGGTCAGCCGCCAAATCGGGGTCTCATACAAATCCATCGATCGCACGATCCCCACGTAGAGCCGCCTACAAGCGGCGCTCGGACCCCCCTGATTGGTAAGCAGTGTTGATAGCCCCCCACCCGCGTCCAACAACTTGGGCGAGTATTCACAGGCCTATCACAGGGTCAAATGTTAACGGTTTACATTAAACATTTCTTTTTTTCATTACCATGTTTCAACCACATGCTAACACGTCGTCTCTACATGATCCTAAATATAAATCATTCAACACCGAATTTTATTACGGAACCCAAACTATTCGTCTGGTTGTCCACTCGCTATAAATATTCAAAGAATACATATCACGCGTTTTATGTTCGGTAAGGAAGTGATTCCTTCGGGAGAGGACACTTTACGACTGCTGTTTACATGTTTAGCTCTAGCTTGTTTATCTGGAACGTATTTATTGTACCAATAACTCAGGACACGTGGCATCTGATCAGCATGGATAGGGTTAACAAATACGTTTGGTGAGGCTATAAATGGGGGATCGAAAGTAGGTTAGTGGAATAGTGACTTTGTGGTAGAGGCTGAATGGCTGAATAGTGCTAGAATTTAAGGAGAATGGAAACTCATTGTTCGTTTATTGGTAGAACAAGAGTTTTAAAACAGTATCTTTGAGTGGCGATTCTTTAATTTGCGTGTATTGCACTCTTCACAATCAGCAACGTTTTCATCTTTCTGACTGGTAAATATTTTTATCTAGAGCTATTCTATATCAAAGAAAATTTAGGCCTCACTTACTCCAATTCTAGCGGCCGAGTTAGTGAAACTATTGATACTTTTACCCAGAGATACAAATATATGCTACATATGACTTAAAATTAAAACATCGTCTTAGATGAAACTGTAAAGGTGTTATAATTGAGATTTAAATAAATGCTTTTACCTAGGATGTGAATTTATTGTGATAAAAATTGATGAAAATTCGCTTTTGCCTATAATTTCGAATAGTCAATTTTATCTTTTTTTACATAATTAATTGATATAGGAAAACTTCTCTCCGCTAAAACCTAATAACTGGATAAGTACCTCATGGTTATAAATGGTGGTTATTTAATTTTAATTCCGGAATATGCTGCTCATTTGTAATTATGACTGTTAATAGGCGTATTCATAATAACTCAATTACAGCCATTATAATATTGGTTGTGTGCCGTTTTACGTTAATTATTTTAATTAATGATTATTAAGATACATTTAATTTATTTTGGTGCATTTTAACAGCAACAAAACAAGCACTCTGAAAATAATAAATCACAATGAAAAATATTAAATTTCAATATTAAATACATTCATTTTGATAGTATTTTATTACCTCATGGTATATACATATTACAGGTAATGTCTTTATCTTCTATCCAAATACAGTTGTCAAATAAATATGATATTCCTATAATTATGTGTCTCCGAATTTTACTACTTAATTAGCGAATGGGAAAATTATTAGCCTCGAACTACAAAACGTAGCCCCGGTCGTAAATGAAAGAAAAGTCTACAAATTATTTAGAACTAAATCATTATCGCTTTGTTCGATAGCAAATTGGGATATTATAATCGATATTTCACACATACATAAGCTAATTAATCAGTCGTGATGGCCGGGACACGGGCACGTGAGGCTAGAGAGTGGGTTTTCGCGCAGGATAGTGCTGGTTTGATCCAATATCAATGTGTCTTTTCTTAATTCGATCGCTTTCAAAGCGTTTCGTATTTCTATAAGGACTTTCAACAGGTAGATTTTTGATATCGGTCGATTATTATATTGAATTTTTCATCAGCATTATTACAAAGGCACAGTTTTTTCAAATTGGCTGCATCCAGGTTACCAGGTCAATGCCTGTTGTAAACTGTGACAGGGTACCTTTCTCCAACCACTCACTATCTACCACCAAACGCGCATCTTCCTGCAGATATAGCCTTCCTTGGTCCACTTAGAAGTCCCTGAACCGTCTCCAAACCCGAGTGAAAAGATATAAATCGAAACTCGAAAAGTGGGGCTACCTCGATGGAACGGCAGCATGGTGTGGATGTGGAGCTATGTCACAAACTATGCTCCACCTCCTATCTTGACTTCTGTGCCCCACAACATGCGAGCCAAAGTGACCTGTGCGCTGCCACCGATAACGCTGTGGAAGTGGCAAAATTTCGGGCCAACAAAATCTGAACAAGAATATCATTGTTATCGCTGATACAATGTCACTTTGTCTAGACCCTCTGGACTTATCGTCAAGATCATCATTCAGCTGAAAGGCGTCATTAAATACGCCAACAGACGACGCTGCTTACATTTTGACACAAACTCATTACAAAATGGAATGTATTGAACTAAATAGGTACTATTTTGTATAATAAAGCCAAATTCTAAGGCGAATATGATTAAAGACGTGCCTCAGTTTTGATTGAACATGTTCTAATAATGAGAGCCGCGAGCGAGCGGGACGTGACGTAGCGACTTATACCTGTAAAATACATGTTACAGAAGGTTTAGTAATCGGTAGAGAAATAAGTTATAGAGCGGTAGACGGGTCTTCAGTATGAGTAAGAGAGCGAGTGTTATGCACAACACACAGCATAAGCTATTCATAGTCAATGAGTGCATTTGAAGTGCTTCCATAAAGTACGGTAATGAAGTATCTACGGTCAGTGCAACCGTAACAGCGCGCACACTTAGTATTACCACATGCATCTATATCTATTTTACAAAGAAAAGACTAAGACATTTCTTTCTACCCAACGCAAAATATGTTCTTAATTTTTGACATATTATCATAGAAATAAAAAGAAATTAAAGAAAATAAAATAAAAATGTTTATTTGGCACAGTGCAGTGTGCAAGGAACAGTTCTGAACAAAACTAACATCAAATAAATATATTGGGTTATTTATGTGTACCTCACGGCCGCGCCAAACAGGTTCAAAATTTTCCTACAATCTGTAATTTTGTCTTTCAGTTCTGCCGTTTCCACGGTGGTCATGCTACACGTTTTGGCTAGTAATTTCATTATGACATGATTTACAGGCTAAAGCCAATAAAAGAAAGAAGATTTATGTAATCAAGTTCAGTTTTACGCACATGCTGTTATTACTTGACATACTCGTAGCACTAGTTTTTTTGCGAGGTTAATGTCCTATTCTGAACTACATTCACCTTGCTGTTTAGTGTGCAGCAATTATAGAGATGGTCGTTAAATAAAACCTATAAACTATGAGGCAGTGCAATTAGTAACATGCTCGGGAAAACGCTAAACGTAGCAATGGTTGACTGCAATAGGCTTATTCTTGCCAATGTGTGTGTAAAATGTATTATAATGTTGGTTAAAGTGGAACTTCGGTATTTGTATATCTAGTTATTGTTCTACCCGTTTCATTGAATTTGATTGTAATATTTATTGTAATGAAATATACGTTCATATTGTGATGTTTATTAGTAAACCGTGTTATGTGTATGCTATGAACATTACCAATGTGATCTATTATGATAGAATAGAATAGAATAGAATAGAATACTCTTTATTATATTTATATAAATAATCAAATTACAAGATGATTATTAACATTAACTAAATTAAATTAAAACTAAGTTAAGCTTAAAAAAGGCGCTCGGGGCATTGTACCTAGGATGCTGGCGGCATTTCCTCGCTGAATTGCAATGCTGATGCGTTGCGCGAGAAAGCCGCCAGCTTTTCGGTCACCAGTTACATCAACTAGACGTTTCGCGATTTCCGCAAATAACTTATGCGCACTGGGACCCCACGGACCGAGGGTCTCGACGCCAAAGGGCACAAAGTTGTACTCTCTGCCAATACTCTTTATTATGTATGTACTGTACACCATAAAATTTACAGATATAAATGTAGAAATTTTACATAGGGTGACACAATGGGCGGTCTTATCGCTAAAAACGATATTTTAAAGACACTCTTTGGATTGATTAGGGGCGAACTTGGGTATCGTGTTTCTTAATTCAATCACAATAGTGTGACGTTTCCAGTATTCAGAAGAACTGGAAAGGCATTTTTTTTTTTGTAAACACGTGACCATCTCTTTTTTTTTTTTTTTTTTGAGGGTGTGAAATCATCAAATAACTTCTCCCGCTCTGGGCGGAGCGGGAGGGTGTGTCAGACTCTTACTGACTAAAACCCACCCGTATTCCTTCCTGTTGCCTGTGTTGCGGGGGCCTCGGTGACCCATAAGTACCTTCCCGCGACCCCGGCAGGCATCGGCCCTAGTGGACCCCTACTTTTGTGCTGACGACATCTCTTTGAGGCGCGCGTGGAATACGACGCGCCGTCGACCCGGGCCTGGTCCTTACCGGACGGTGAGCTACCCATTGCTCACCGTCCGCAAGCCCGCGCCTACGGTGGCTGGAAATCCGCCCGAGCATCTCTTGTGGTCGGAACTTCAATAATTCTAAAAGTACAACGTTCACTTACCATTACATTTCTTTGTTACAGATAAACCAGTAAATGATCTACAGAACCGTACCAAAACTGCAAAATGGTCGACTTATAGCAGTCAGCGGCCGGGGACATTTACTCGGACGGTGGCGGTGGAAGCGGAAACATGTTAATTCTGATGATCATACACTTCATTACACTACCAGTACTAACATCCAGGCTCGTTAGGGGCGAGACCACAATGGATGACAAACAGCCGCAACCGCTCATCAGTTCCCGGGTAGTGAGGACTAAGTATGGTGATCTCAGAGGGTTTATAGTGACTCCAGAATCTAGGTTCTTAGAACCAGTTGAAGTCTTTAGAGGCGTGCCTTATGCGTCGCCTCCTGTAGGTACCCTGAGATTCATGCCTCCCGTTTCCGGCGCGCAATGGTCAGGAGTCAAAATTGCTGAAGAGTTCAGCCCAGTATGTCCGCAAGTGCTTCCCGATATAAGGAATGAAACCGCAGTATTGAAGAGGATTTCAAAAGGACGGCTGGAGTACCTGAAAAGAATACTCCCGTTCCTGACGAACCAGTCTGAAGATTGCTTGTATTTGAACATCTACGCACCCGCTCAAGGTAAGTGCAGTTAATGTCTTCGGCATCTATTGCAGCTCCATTTTATTATTCTCGTCCAAACAGACTAGATAAGAATAAAAAGAGTACTTACAAATCCGATTAGCGTCTCAGAACTTAATAACATTCAAATGGATAAGCAGGCTAAGAGACGCCGTGCATTGTAATGTTTCTTTTATAAGAAAATTAACATGTAAATAAATACAAAGCCAGCTCGCCTTGATTACCGGTTGGTTCACGGCTATGTAACTAGCTAGAAGTGCTATAGTATGAAAAATGTGACCCATTTCTGAAGGAATGCCATCAAAACGTCGTCACCAACACAACCCCCACTTTCTCATTCCTGATATATTTATTCCCTTACTTTGTTACGACAAAGTGGCAACAGGGATGTATATATTACAACGCATTTTAATCCAAATTTCGTCAGGCAAGCATTACACTCGTAAATTGAGAGTGGGAAGAAAAACTTGATTTATAATTTCAGTTAAAACCTCCCCAAGCTCCAGTGAGCTAATTTAAAAAAAAAAACTTTTGTCCTCTGTGGAGCTACACATTCATTTTAGCAGTTGGCCGGACAGGGATATTTTTTGAATGGCTGCGGGTCGGTATTAAAAATAAATGAAATGTCTTTTACTACGGAACCCACGGATGTGACTAATTGGAAAGTGAATGGCGGTAATGATGTTGCGTTTCTGCTTGATTTTTGGTTCGTGTTGGAGTTGAGTAATAAAAGAAACAGGATAAAATCTCGGATTAAAAATTCATTATAAGAGGATCTCCGCATAAAATGTATGTATAGACACCCGCAAAGCGGATTCTGGTGGTTCTGGCTTTCGTAAGAAAAGAGAAAGGAAGATAGCCGAATAAGTCAGGCATTACAATGTCCAAATCTATGGTTAAATTACTTTATATTTGCGAAAAAGATATCCCATTCATTCGCAAATTTATTACATTCCACATTCAAACAACAACAACACCTTTAGAAACAAGATCCAATTCGTCACTTCATTAATCCCAAAACTTTTAGAAACGCCCCACTAGCCCTCACCAAAACTACTAACTAATTAGGAGACTGCACCTTAATACGACCCACTCTAATAGAACCTTGTCAAACGAAAGTCGTACTAAAGGCATACACATGGTTATGTCCAAAAAAAACGTCTTGTTCCCTCTTATTACGAGGCAGCCGTATATTCCCTCTCGTCCTCCGTAGGTAGTACGTCACTGGCTTTTGTCACAAATGCGGTGGGTACGGCTCTGCGCATACGAAATACTTTTCTGCCTAGGTATGTTTTTTTTGGGCTGGATCTGAGTTTGGAACGGGGAGCGATTAGCGAGACTTTCCTGAATTTGTAGCTTGCTTTTAGTTTGTCTCTTTTTGTGTTCATGTCTGTTGTTGTGTGGAAAGTAATGTGATATGGATTAAGAGGTTTTTGTGTCGTTACCGCTGAAAGAAGTACCTCTGAGAGTCATTAGTGAATCGGTGTAAGTACCACAGTTATTGTTATTAACAGGCATTCAAAATTAATTTGTGTTTCGTAATGTTAATTACTTTGCATACGATTTGTATAAAATCAAGTTTATATAACTAAACAGACAGACGTGCTGCTGGGGAGTTTGTTCCACCACTTCTTCTTCCCAGCTAAAGCACTAGGAAGTGGTGACGGGCGGGCATTTTTGGGGGACTGTCTTATGTAACTTTGACGTTCGAAAAGTGCTGATTTTCAGCCTAGTTTGAATAAATGACTTTTGATTTTGATTTTGATTTTGAACCAATAAAAACATTTTTAGGCTTTGAATATTATTATATTTCTTATTGCTCTATTAATATTGAACTTTTGAATATGTTTCTGAAGACTATCAATAATAATGATATAGTATTTATAACCTGCTACAATTACAATTACAATTACAATGGACGTTTACAATTTTACAATGGACGTCTAGTCATCAATTAAAAAGGTACAATTTACCTATTTAACTAGAAGATCCTTCACGAATATATATTTTTTTTATCTTCAGCAGTATAACCTTTCATCCTTTTATCTACAATTCTATCAACATAACTAGTATGTAATACACCGTGAAATTTTTCGATTTATACAAATTCAGATGATTTATTTATCTCGTACCCAAAAATGAGATTTACCGGTTAATTTTGCGCCAAGCTCCGAACACGTACGTGCGCGGTTTCGGGACCCCACTCCGAAATAGTGTTCTGGCTTTTTAATAACCGAAAATGACGCTCTATACCGCTCCCTAAAATTCCCTTCTACCTGTGTCTATAACATTGATGTGAGGTGAAATCAATATGAGTATACCAGATAGGTTTTGTACCGTAGATATTTTGAATGATTAAAGGGGTTTTTGATTCTGATTGAGAGAAAGTCATTTTTATATTTAACTGGCTGCAGCCCGCAGCTTCGCGCGTAGTTTTTTCTAAAATAAAAGTAGCCTAAGTTACACCTTATAGCATCAGCTATCTGCTAGTAAAAGTCCTGGCAAAATCGGTCAAGAGTGGTTTCGGAGATTAGCCGGAATAAGCAGACAGACAAAAATGTTAGCAATAAATTGTTTTTTTTTTATAAGTACCGTATATACTTTCATACGCATTTAGTAAAAAGCTGTTATTTTGACATTACAAACAGACACTTAAATTTTATTTATTTCTATAGATAATTTGTCACAAAATTCTCTGTTAAGACAGATAGATAATCTAGATTATTTTTTTATTTGGTAAACACAAATACATAGCACAATACCCACCAGCACGATTAGATAATTACCAATTACATGAATATTAAGAAAATATCTAAACGGAGCACATAAACAAAAAAAAAAAGTAAAGATTAATAGAGAAATGTTGAAAATTTTTGACCCGTTGCTAAATCACATATAACATTTAATATCATCATCATCATCATCATCATTCCAGCCGAAAGACGTCCACTGCTGGACATAGGCCTCCCCCAATATTGGGGGGTTTGCCATAATCGCCACGCTTGGCAGGCGGGTTGGCGATCGCAGTATGGTGTTAAAATGCATAGAGAACGCTGCTGCCCATTCTCTAGTAAGTCCCTTAGTCGACTTTTACGACACCCACGGGAGGAAATGGGATGGTGCTATTCTTTACGTCCGACACCACACGGAACAGCTAATATACCTCACCTATATTCATCGCATAAAATTCTGCGACAATTTACTAAGGAACTTGTTAAAATACCGAAAATGAAATACCAAAAAGGCAACGATCATTTTAAGCATTTACATTTACATACTTCCCTTAGCGTCGTGCGTTCCGGAAAACTTCCGAATTACGGTACGTCGCGGATTCCGGTATTTGAGTCTAAACGGTATTACGGTATTCGTACCCGAAGCGCTCATAATTCCGGTACAGAATTTACGCGGACCAAAACGTGGTCATGCAATTTGAATGTGCTGAATAAATTCTATCTCGCGCGAATTGGGCACGATCTTCCAAATTCATGATTTGATGGATACACATCCACTGATCTGTACTGTTAACTACAGAGCGACCATTTGCTCCTAATCAGTTTAATTTTGTCTGGTAGTGATGATGTTTTCAGTTATTCACATTGCCAGTGATGACTGAAAATATCTACGTCTATTTATTGTAGTTTCAAATGTGTGTTTAACATACAACGAAGCGTGGGATGAATCCATTCTTTTAAAAGAGAGCTGTCACAATTACATTAGGAACGTGTCCACAAAAATAACTCCAACATAACGCTACCTACTCACATAGACCACTTACCACATGCCGTTTACTACAAAATTCTCCTCTATTTTCTCAGAAAAACAACCACTTTAGGGAATCTAATCTCAAAATAGAATAACAAGATAATCTAACCACGAGGTTATAGCAAAAAATTGATTTGACAGCCGTGTGAAGCTATGGATTTATACAGCGAAAGTTGATTTATGCCCCCGATGCGATCCATCAAGGGATAACCGATAGTGTTGGCGGTTTATGAAGCACGGGATCTACTTACAATGATGTATAGTGTTGTTACGTTTTTCTGGTCCGTGGACATTTTGTAGCGTAGGCGTAAAATGTTTTGCAGTAAGGTTTGCGTTTGACGTAACTTAAACCTAACTTCTTAACAATCAAATTAAGGGTGTGTTTTGTTTTACATCATCATCGGAAATTCGAAAGATTTTTACAGCTAGCAATAGCTGAAAAGTAGTGAAACTTACACGAAGCACAGGGCCGGAACTGCTATGGGGCAACCGGGGCAACGCCCCGGGACCCCTCGCTAGGGCAGGGCCCTGGGCAGGGAGAACAAATTACATCCGTTCTACGAGAAAGCATCGTAAAAAAAAATTCAAGACCATTTTACAATAATTTGAGTTTCCTTTTTGAATTCCGTGTCTCATCCATTTGTATTTTGCGCTTATTAGCTGTGCAGCTCTGCAATTGAGAACCTGGCTTTATGATGTCTAGCAGTTTCAGTCGAGATAGACGACCAGTCACTGTCAGTGTCACTATGACAGTTTCACAGTTTTGAGGTTTGTCTCAATTTGATCTGCTTTGTTTACGTTGCGAAAATAAGTATCACTATAATCAGCTATAGTTTAAAATTGATTTTTGCAGTAATAAACCTGAAATCTTGAAATTAAAATGAAACGCATCTCAAGTGCGCGCAAAGAGGCAAGAAAAAAAAGGGTCTTCAATTGCTAAAAATTGTCTATCACAAATAAATATTTTCAATAATGCCTATTAAAAAGTAGTTGTTTGTTCCCTTCCAAGCATTGAAAATTATTGATACAAGTTTTTCCTTAAACAAGCAAACGTGATATTATATTTATAACATTTGAACTCCTTCTTCCACAAGAGCAAACAGTTCACATAGCCAAATCAACGAGCATAACTCAACAACGTAAATTACAAATCCAGTTTTTCGTTGAATTTCTTTCGCTTCATGACTAAATATATCTCGATCTGTTGAATGCTGCTTTGATATGAGATTTTCTTTATATTTCTTTATAAATGTTTTATCATAAGACGCTTCGATTCGAGTGAATTGCTCAACATTTAAAGCCAATGGCGGTGAAGTGATTGAAGAACGTTAACTCTATTTGAACGTAATAGGGATACGTTAGATGAAATATTGGGAGCGTAACATGCTTTTGTTGAGTTAAAAGGTTATTTTCTATATTTATTTGACACTAGATGCGCCCCGCGGTTTCACCCGCATAAGTTTTGACCCTGTGGGTACATCGGGATAAAAAGTATCCTATGTGTTATTCCTGGTTAACTATCTGTGTGCCAAATTTCATCCAAATCCATTCAGTGCTTTTAGCGTGAAAGAGTAACAAACATCCATCTATCCATCCATCCTTACAAACTTTCGCATTTATAGTATTAGTAGGATTTACAATTAACTGTTACATTAATATATGACAACAAGAAGATGAAACAAGATGAAACAACAAGATAAAACAACAACAACAAGATGAAAATTACTCATTCTCAGTACTTTTAATTTGAAACTGATTCTAGGATATCATCATCTGCATTATCATACATGATATCATCATCTGCATTCTAGGATATCATCATGTGCATTATCATATATGATATCATCATCTGCATTATCTGCGTATCCTTTTCCCAACTGTGTTAAGGTCGGCTTCCTGTCTAACCGGATGCAGCTGAATACCAGTATTTTAAAGGGACCGACTGCCTATCTGACCTCCACAACCCAGTTACTGGGTAATACGATTCGATACGAACTGATTCTAGGATATAATGGGGCAATATTAATTAATGAATTTGACAGAATACCTATAACAGCTATTTATATTATGTATGCTACAGAAAACTAATAATAAGTTGTAGCATATTCAAAAAGAAACAAATCAAAAACAACTCGAATTTTGATGAAGAAAGATCGAAAACCATATATACGCTTATATAAATTCTACAATAACACTACATTAATATACAACCCTTCACATAAAAGAAACATGAATGACGTACTACCAAAGCGCGCCATCTTAAAACAACTGCCACGTAAACATTAACACACTTTATCCCCAACGTGAGACCTAGATTCACTCGCTTTAACCGAAAAAAAATCCCAACGGACCAAACCGGCGCAACGATCACTTTGGTGGATAAATATTTCTTTATTCATGTCTGGATGTAGGCTAAAGTTTTCTATACTTCTCCCCAGAGAACCTTGTTTGATCGAGACTAGAAATTTAGTATTATTTTTTTTGGAGCTCGTAACAAAAAAGCGTTACAGGATTTTCTGAAAGTCTTAGGTCTATTTTGCAATGAATGGCCCTGTAGACAGAAAAAGTTGACTTTCTTTTGTTAATTCTCAAGAATTTCGCAAGAACTAGTCTCTAGATAAAATTTGTTATATCAGAATTTGTTGAGACAATTATAAATAATTGTAATATCTTAGTTACCAGTTTTTCTTGAGAAATACTAAACTTTATCTCTAGAAATACTAAACAAATCTTAATCTCTGTATTACGTAACATAGATACAGAGATTTAAGTTGTCAGTTTATTTTTAAACGTTATTCCTATTTTTTATCTCTCATGAAGCATCTTTACTAAACGATAACCCAGTAACGTATCATGTTCATATACAAAATTTTGTAAAACATTTTAAAAGAGTAACGGTGGAGTTTCTTGCCCATTCTTCTCCATACGAATCTACCTTTTGGAAGGGGCAACTAGAATCAATACATTTTTTTTTTGTTAATTTTGACGTTCAAAAGTGCCTTTTATGTGCCTATTTGAAATAAATAATTTGACTTTGACTTTGACTTTGACATAGTTAAGTATTTTTTCCTATATATAGCTTCAAAGACCACTCATCTGGAGTTTCCGCATCACCCACTCCTTAAAACTTTACACATCCCTTTAATAAAGAGCCCGAGCAAAAAAAATCAACTATATTAAATACCAACGTCAAACTCCGTATCTCCGCTCCACGGTTTTTTATTAGAAACGCTTCTTATATCATCAACTGAATAAAACACGATGGGTACAAGTAAATGGTGACCCAAATACGGATTTATTGCTTCGGAACTCCGGATTTGATTTATATCCAGGAGTGGATTGACTTACAACACATCGATTTTATGAATTGCATTACAATCAATGAGGAGGATATGATGTATGGAGGAGTATGTTTCAATTTGGACGTAACTTTGAAGGGTGAATTATTATCAAGATTATACTATTCAGTTAGGACGAAGTTTCGGTTAAGTTGTAAAGTAAATGGAATGTGAATGACTCAGATGTGATGATAGCCATAAATTACAATTAAAACACGCGATCTTATAGCAAACTTATATGACATAAGGCATCAATTTAAATGTGTGAGTTGTTTGAACTTGACAATCTTAGAAATAAAATAATACCATCTTAAGGATTCTTATATCAAAAGCCACATGACAAACTTCCCAATTTTTTCCGAACCTTTCTTAACCATAAGCCACTTTTTCAACATCGTTAGCGTTACACGTGCAGTGGGATCATACAAACGTATATCTATTCCTTTCTACCCTCATTACCGTGCAGATTTGCAAGATAGCCTCGATGTTCCCGGCCAGTGTTTATGAAAGTCCTTACTGTAATGGTTTAAGTAATAAACTGAACATATTATTATACAAAATGACGTGCTAACTCCTGCATGTCCGTGTTGTTTTAAATGGACATTGTGAGATTTAAACGTGTTTGGTGGGTCTCGTGCTAATTTTGGTGTCAATGTGATTATAGATTTTGGAACAGTGTTTGCAGGTACAATACAAAACCCAAAACGGAACATACATGCATTGAATCTGAAAGGAAACACTTGAAAAGTATAAGCTTACAAACGCATAAGAACCACAATATCTACATGACAAATCATAGAAACACCACGAAATTCTTTAATACTCCATTATACTCTTTCATTTCAATTTGTGGGTCGTCACAACAAGCAGTCTGGCGTTGCTTTGGTTGGTTATTAATTTCAACTGCAGCTCTTAGTTATAAATTACATTTTCCAGTTTTTAAGTTAGTCCACAAAAACTACAGTAGCCTAGCTATCCACTCCCGTCTTGCACCACACATCTAACTTCCAACAAAAACTTGATTTATCCTTTTCTTCCCGATCCATCATGGCTGAGATAAGACGAAGTGGGGGTAGAGGGAGGACGGGCGAGATATCTCGAACCTTCACTGGAAATTCCCGTCGAATCCGATAGACAGCTATCCTTTTTTTGTTTCCATCCGACAATCTGAATGGAAAGATGCGAGATAGTGAGTGTTCGGTATTGTTCAAACTGTTTGAATTTTTATGTGGTAAAATTTTTTTTCGTCCCTTTGTTGGACAGACAATGCTTCTTGGTTTGGTACTGTTTCAGCGATTCTCTGTACGTAAAAGGAAAAGATGACTTTTCCTGTGATTAAAGAAAATGAGTTTTTGACAAAGATCTTGGTAAAAGGTTTTTGTGAAGAGCAGAACCTCATGGTACCCCACATATCATCATGGGCAAATATGTGAACACGAAACGAATTGTTTTGTTTAATTTTGGAATAAATCTCTATCATGGCATTGATCGAATATATCTTCATTAAATCGCAACACTGCTTTTTTAAAAAGTACCTATTACTCATTTGCAAGTATCTCTTCCATGCCCCACATTCGTCACCTCCGATTAAATGTGTCATCTCATTTCACGTCATACTAGCTCTTATCACCAGCGTCCAAAGTCGATACTCGTCTCCATCTCCCCCGATTCAAAACTGACAAAAGAACTTTGCAACGAAAATAAAGAAAAACTCGAATAGGGTCATTCGGGGAAAAATAGGCTAACTAGGTTAGAAATTCTTTCACTACGCCCTTGTGTAGTGGCTCTTAAATCTTAAATTCTATCTACTTATGCCTTTACCGTTCGTACATTATCGACCTTTAAAAATAAGTAGGTTCGTTTTCTCGCATTTTTTATATTTGCAGAGTGAGCTGAACGCCAAATTTTAACACTAAGTGCGTTGGCATTATTCCAAGCTTCAGGCGAGCAGTAAGTAATATGTTGGGTTAAAAGGTCACAACTTTGCATAAGTAGTGACAGGTTTGGTACATTATCTCCTCGAGAATTTATTATAATCATCCATTTTCGTCTGGTTCTCGGTTTCTCTATTTCCCCTTGAATGATCAAGTTCTCGATAACCAGTTCAATGGATTTTATATTTACACTGTCTAGCTAGAATTTTGTTCAGTCGTGAGCATCAAAATCAAAAAGTTGTGATACACATTGGAGTTATTATTATATTAGATATTTATCAAAGTAAAGCGCCTGGCTGAGTTCAAACCTACGACCTGCAACTCGTAAGTCGCGGCCGTTATCACTGGGTCACCACTGCTCTACAAATACATAATATTATCTAATATGTAAGTAGGTAAATACTTAGATAGCCTTTACTAAAATGGCCACACTATCTGTAACCGCCTTGAAAGCTATCATCACTATACATTTATTGGTTTCTAGACGCTCATAAAAATAACGTATAGGTATAACATATCTTGTCTGTCCTTCTGTTGGGGGCGACGTATTTGTTCGGTTATGACCCGGGTTATATTGCTCTTTTGGATAAGTTTGGTGATTATCTGTTATCGTTCTTTCTATATTGTTGATTAAGTACTATTTGTTTCATGGGGAAGCCTGTTGTGGAATGTATTAATATGTATATGGGAGTTATCTTTGTTTTTGTTAGTTGAATCAGCATTTTTTGATTAGTATAATGATGTTAAGCGTATATTTGAATAATAATTAAGACAGAAATACACGAAGAATTAAATTTTGAAATGAATATGCCTCGATTTAGGACCTACCAAGTCGATGTAATATTCTAAGTTCATTAGAGACTAAAATGAAAGTCAAACAATACCATGATATACAAAATGAAGAGATAAGAAGTTATTGAGATAGAGTTATCCTTAAACAAAAAATATATAAGGGGAAGACCAAGACAATTCTCATTGTAAAATTGTTATTGTCAAGCTCACGTCGAACACTATAAAGTATTTCTTGTTTCGGAATCTCTAACCTCTTTCATTCTTCTAGCAGGTGTAAGAGACGCAGTAGCTCGCTACCCAGTTCTAGTCTTCGTGCACGGAGAGAGCTACGAGTGGAGTTCTGGCAACCCCTACGATGGCACTGTCCTGGCCTCTCATGCTGGCCTGGTCGTCGTCACTATCAACTACAGGCTCGGGATCTTGGGTAAGTCTATTAACAAGTATAATTTTTACTAAGAGAGTTGGCTGTTTTGTTCTAATATCATGTTTTCGTTTGCTGTTTTCTTTCGACACCGTAAATTTTGTCTTTGACAAAACCGTTGAACACTACATTTGAATGCTGCGTTATATTGTATGACTTATTCTTAACATTGTGATCTATCGGACAGCCAAATTGTGTGATAATGTGATATTATAAAAAAAAACCGCTCAAGTGCGTGTCGAACCACGCACAATGAGGGTTCCGTAGCTGAGATAAATTCATCCCAAGAACAAACTTAACAGTGTATTTAGTGCATTGAGTGATTTACCATTTTATTTATGACCACAGACTTCATATGATTTCCTGTAAGTATAGAACTATTCTCAGTTTTTACAAAATTTTAACCCCAGTAGAATAGAACAATACAACCAGTCTTGCCAAGGGGTATCGTATTACCCAGTAACTGGGTTGTGGAGGTCAGATAGGCAGTCGCTCCGTGTAAAATACTGGTATTCAGCTGCATCCGGTTAGACCGGAAGCCGACCCCAACGTAGTTGGGAAAAGGCTATGCAGATAATAATAACCTCAGTAGAATAGAATATAATATTCCTTATTAAAAAAAAATATATCTTTATTTCAGACGTAAGCAGTCCATACGTAGTTAGTGGTTAAAACAAACTGTGCTTACATGCTATGTTATTGTTGTTAGTACTTCATTCTATTTAACATAAACATATACCTAATTCTACCCAGTGCCTTTGGATGGGGCAGTCCACGCTGCTAACAATCATTTTCAGGATGCCGTTCCGAGTGCTACGCAAACGTTGCAGTAGGGAAGCCGCTTTCTTACGCATGATGGCGTGAAAGCCATCCGTACGTGCTTCAGCAAACGTTCCCGACGCACTGCAACGTCGCGGCAACCGCAACAGCATCCTGAAGGCATTGTTGTATTGCACGAGCAGAACGTTATTACGTACACCATAAAAATTACAGATATACATGTTGCAATTTTAGAAGGGTTGACACAATAGGCGGTCTTATTACTTGTAGTGATCTTTTACAGACAACCTTTGGATGAATTAAAGGGAGAAGGAGAGACAGTGCTTCAGGTAGTCAGTGGTGTACCCTTTACATATAAAATAAATACGAACATAATAAATCATATACTTATCTACATGAATATATATACATATACAATAATAAACATGAAAAAAGAGCAAAACAATGATAAGCAATAATGATGTTTAAGGAGAGAGAAAGTGTTTTCTTACCTGAATGTTTTCCAGTAGTTACGGAGATAAGGTCAATTTTTATCTATTTTCTAATAACTTAAAAACTAATTATTTTAAAATCATAAAAATATACAAATTTGAAATCCGCTTAACAAGTCCTTTGATATGTCACACTGTACAGTTTGCAAAAATATTTTTTTCTCATTTTTTCCCCAAAAGTGAACCTATTCAAATTAATTTACGAGTACGTTAGACGTGTGTTTGGGTCACAAAAATTCATATGTGTACCAAATTTCAACTTAATTGGTCCAGTAGATTAGGAGCAAATCGACTGTGACAGACGGATAAACAGACAGACACACGAGTGACCTACAAGGGTTCCGTTTTTCCTGTCGTGGTAAGGAACCCTAAAAATAAATAAACCAGGGCAATCTAAAAGCGCGTTGGGTTGAGGATAATCATCGTCCAAGGCGCGGAAAACACCTGGATGACGGGTGCACGAAACCGGAAAATATGGCAGAAGAAGGCCTATATCCATCGGTATATTCCGGGCTGAAATGATGATGATGATGTGACAAAAGCTTGTATATCAAGATTTTATTCCAAAATGTTTAATAATTTGAACTACCTGGGGCGAAATGTGGGTTTGCTGTACTTGTCACGGAGTACAGGAGAGAACAGACCTACTTATTTATAAAGAAATCTATGAAAATACCCTACTTTCAACTTTGTGCTTGTCACACGTGACCCTCAAGGTTGACACTATTAAGTACAGGTTGTGGGCAAGTGAAATGTTTGAATAATAAGTAGGGTAGAGGACCTCTCTGTGGTAAGTTAAGGGTAGGGTTTGGGTCTAGCAGTAGGACACTTGTGCCCTCTTGTGTTGACCATCGATTAAGACCGAAGTAGGTTCGCCGAAAGTTTTCTTTATGTTAAACGCAGACACAAGCAGATATTATAAATACCTAAATAAAAATAAGGTTTTCATCCATATCCAATTTTTCAAGTCCAAACAATGTTTCGTTTGTTTTACGTATGATTAATATTATTTAATTTCTTTTAAAAACCTTTTCCGAGTTTCAAAAATTAATAATGGGGATCAAAGAAATGCTGCTTTTTCTTAATTAATAAGGCAAACGTAAAATTTACTACTTCAACAAAAGTAAACATTAAAATTAACCCTTTATGGGATATGAAAATACAAATAAATATAAAACTACGTTCAAAAACATTTAGATTCAAAACAAAATGAATTCTCGAAACGGATTAAATGATTTTCATTCCGCGACTCCGTGAAGAGATACGGACGCGCCGCGCCGCTCCGTTAATTTGGGTCTTGAATAAGAGGGTTACATCAAAGCTGCCCACTTCCCGAATCTTCTCGAGCGAAAACGAAACTGCATTGCTAATTGCATTCTAATTTAACCCAAAGAGATAGTTCTTAAAAGAAATTCCTCCCAACCAAAACTATCTCGCTGTTAACCTATCTTACTTAAAATGTATTAATTCAGAACAAGATTGGGTAAGTTGAAATTCGTTCATTTTAATTTGAAATGACCAAAAGTTTAATTATTTCGAAGTGAAACTTAAATTTTAGTTGTTGAATAATAAATTAATTGTTCTTTATCAGATTGCATTTAAATTAAATGAAGTAGGTATCGGATTTAAGCCCTCGGATTATTTGTAAAATGGTAGGTAATATTACATTAAAATGTATACTACTATGATAATATAATAATAATAGTTTATTTATTAAAGGGGTCACATTTACAATAAAATCATCTTGATTTATTTGTCAATATTTTGCCACGGACGCTATTATAAAAGATTACATCATGGAACCTAGAAGACAAAATAAACCCGTCACAATTACTTACACTATTCACAACAAATACATGGAATTTCACTCTCCTTTGCATGCACAAACAGCCAAGATTTTCAAATAAAACCAACGCTGCAAAAGCGCTGACACGAACAAATGTAAAGTTAACCTGGCCCTTACCTCTGCACCCGAAAACATTCACCACATTCAAACGAACATTTATTTAACCCTAAAAATACATACATACGTAAACCCCACATTTACATTACGTACTTAAGAAAACAAGAGCTCTACAAAGACCATTCTATTCACGAAATCATTGTCTCAAAAGGATAATATTCCACTTAGCAAGACAATCCCACTTTATTTTGGCATTATTCTGAGTTTATTCTCTGTGTGGGCCATCATGGCCGCGGGGAATTTGATAAGACCCTGTTGTTAAAAGGATATCGCTGATAAATATAGAATATAGCTGTACTGGTGCTTTGATTGTACTTAAGAATCTTAAGTATCCGAGTCAATGAGGTAGTTGAGCCAATAAAGAGATAAAGGCTGTAAGAGACGATTGTTATTTGTTCATTGTATTGTTGACTGAGGATAGCCTCAGTCAATAGTACAACTAGGACAAGAATAGTCTTCTCCATCTAAATATTGTTTATTTTTGCGTTTTCCGGGCTGTTCCAACATGCTTCATTATGACTGCGTTAACTGCTTTTCACAGAAAGGAGGCTTGTCCCAGCAGTGGGAACATTATAGGCTGATTATGCGTTCATTTATAAGAGATTAGTTTTTTTCGATAGGATTCACTTGCATTAATGTTTATTAGATTACATGGGACATTTCCACAAACAAAAGTACGTGGTGTTTGACCATCAAATTTATTTCTAAATTAGCCGTGTGCCCGATGGCATTCCCATCAGTGAAAATTACGAACTTCCATACAAACTTGTATCCCTTGATGAGGGGTTCATTAGGGGATACAAGTTTGTATGGAAGTCGGGGATGAATTTTCAAAAATACTTCCTTATTGCGCACCTTTACTATTTATGGAACTCTTGCGCACATGCTTCTAGATCCAGCGGTTAAGGGTGTGCGTTGGGTTTGCGGACGGTGAGCAATGGGTAGCTCACCGTCCGGTAAGGACCAGGCCCGGGTCGACGGCGCGTTGTGTTCCATTCGCGCCTCATAGAGATGTCGTCAGCACAAGTGTAGGGGTCTACTAGGGCCGATGTCTGCCGGGGTCGCGGGAAGGTACAAAAGGGTTACCGAGGCACCTGGCAACACAGGCAACGGAAGGAACACGGGCGGGTTTTAGTCAGTAACAGTCTGACGCACCCTCCCGCTTCGCCCAGAGTGGGAGTTATTAAGTTATTAATTCCCACCCAAAAAAAAAACAAGGATGTGCGTTGTCTCTTAGTGAGTGAATTTAAGATTTTTGTTAAAGCGCAGATATATGATTTTAATTACTTTTAAATCTGTTATTATGCAAGTACGTTATGCAAAAAAAAATATGTTAAACTAAAACGCATACACATCAATTCTAATTGTGAATATTTAAGTATTGTAGTAAAATACTATTTGAAATAAATCCAGGAAGTAATATCTACCCAAAACATAAAAAACAATATTACTTTCAAACTACTTAAGATATTTTCAAGTTTTTGTGTGAACAGACTATTTTATTATCTATAATTCTATTTGTGTTTTTTTTTTCAAATATTCATATTTCCGTTACTAAAAATAAAGATTCCCTGTAAAATCGAACGGCGGCGCGGTGTGAACTAAAAATAAAGACTCTCTATGGAACCGAACGGCGCGGCGATGGCGCACAGTGGGCTGAAACGGGCCGGTAAAGGACTTAGCATTTAAAAAAAAAAGTTTCTTTTTATGAAATTTTAAATATTGTGTTGCATTTATCTATCGATTATAAGTAATTATTTCTATGAGGGTCGTTCAGATAACTTAGTATTTTCGGAGTTATAAATATCCAAAGTAATTTTTGTATGAAGCAAAAGAAAAAAATGTGAAAATCTCGAAATTCTCAAATTTTCTCAAAGAATTGACTCTACGTATGCATAGTACGTATATTTGTCCTATTTTAGCGCCTATTCTCGGGTTGCGATTTTCTGCGATTTGGTCGCAATTTCAAATTTTGTTCTCTATTCCACACCACCATAGAGGTCAAGAACTAGGCGCGTTTTTTTTTTTATGTAGTGGTCTCCCCAGGTTTAGGCCTAATCCACTAAGGACTAATAAAATAAATAAATAAATAAGTAAAAATCACAATCACAATTGGTGGATAGCATTTCTGTTTCGCATGTTGCACTTAATAATAAGATGGAAATATATTACTGTCTTTTTCGTTAACACTTTTTCTTAAAGTATTGTATTGCCACTTGGTCAGCTTAAGTGATAAAAATAACCCTAAAGCCTCATCCGGAGAAAACACAGGTTTTGTTTCTTTAACAGATATGCACTTTTTAACTTTTTTTACATCTTGGGGATTCTTTAGTAAATGTTCTAGTATTTTAGCAACCTCCTCATTCCCATCCGCTTTCAACTGCTCAAAATATGCATATTTTATTTCGTCCGAAGATAAATGAAAGTTTTCTGCACGTCTTTTTTTCTGTTTAGGCGCTAATTCACAAAAAGGTTTTCTTGGGCTTTGTTCGGTGGAGACACCGACAGAAACTTTTGATGGTGATACATACTGAGTTGATGTACTCGGTTCTGGTTGATCTTCATTACTGCCTATTAAACACTTAATAAAGTCTGGCCATATTATGTTTTCTTGTAACCATTCACTATTTTTAGTTCTGAATATATTTTCTTTACGATAAGCGTTTTCCCATCTTCTATTTAAATTATAACAAAATTTTGCACAAAACAACTTTAAGGTATTTTCGTGATCATCACTTAATTCGACTAAAAATTTAGACCTTATCTCACTACACAAACTGTCATTATTTTTAATACTGCCACTGTTTTTTAAAATAACGAAAAGATCAAGGTTTGTCACTAAATTTTCAAACATTTTCACAAATACAAAATAACAAATAAGTAAGTAATGAAAAACCTCTGCTTCCAAAGCGGCATCTTCCCTGACCTACTAAAACATTCCATTATTACTCCCGTTTATAAGGGCGGGGACGGAGACGATGTCAACAACTACAGGCCTATATCTGTTTTGCCATCCATTTCTAAAATACTGGAAAAATTAATTAATAATAGACTAATAAAATACTTTTCAAAATTTAATTTACTATCCCTCAACCAATTTGGCTTTAGACAAGGCTTATCCACTGAGGATGCAGTTACAGCACTCAGTTCTCTAGTAACTGAACACCTTAACACTGGCAATAAATGCCTGACTGTCTTCCTGGACCTTAAAAAAGCTTTTGACACCGTCTCTGTCCCTGTTCTTGTGAGTAAACTGGAAAAAGCTGGAATAAGAGATACCCCTCTGAAATTGCTTAAAGACTATCTCTCGTCTAGAAAACAAAGGGTAAAGGTGGGTGAACTGACCAGTAGTGATGCTGAGGTCACATATGGCGTTCCCCAGGGCAGCGTACTGGGCCCTACACTATTCCTGGTATATTTAAATGATCTCTGCAACATGCATATCAATAATGCAAAAGTTTTTTCATACGCCGATGATACCGCTGTCGTTTTCTCTGGGAAATCCTGGCAAGACGTGAAACTCAAAGCAGAGATGGGCATGGCACAAGTAACTAATTGGCTAAATAATAACCTGCTCACTTTAAATACGTCAAAAACCAATTACATTTGCTTCAGTATTAACAAAAGTAGTCAACCAAGCGAGGATCTCAATCTAAGAATACACACATGCGGTGATACCAATAACAGATACTGTTATTGTTCATGCATAAAACAAGTAACTCAAATTAAATATCTAGGCGTGATAGTTGATCAGCGGTTATCCTGGTATCCACATCTAGAACAGGTCTCAAATAGGGTTAGGAGATTAAGCTGGATCTTTAAAACACTTCGACATGTTGTTCCAAATAATATTACGAGTAAACGAGACCCCCCAAGAAATGTTCTTAATGAGATCTACATGGCTTTGGTGCAGTCTGTCTTGTTATATTGCATCCCTATTTGGGGAGGTGCAGCGAAAACTAATTTTATAGACGTGGAGCGATCCCAACGAGCTCTGATAAAGATAATGTACTACAAAAGTAAAAGATATCCTACTGATATCTTATATAAAATGAGTAATCTGCTTTCCGTAAGAAAACTGTACATTATCCAAATAGTTTTAAAAAAGCATAAAACCCTGCAATATGATCCACACTTATTACGAAAAAGGAGGACCGACATTGTTGCACAAATTCCTAAAACCAAAACCATGTTTGCTTGTAGACAATTTAATAAACGGTCTGCTCAACTGTACAACAAAATAAACAGACATATTAACATATACTCAAAAAAAAGTTATGAATGTAAAAAAACAATAACCAGTTGGATAAAGACACTTACATATGATGAAACGGAGGCACTTTTAGAGCACATAAAGTAGCAGATACACTCACACATACACTCTCACTTACACTTTAACATACACTCCTTACACTCTAACATTCACTCTCATTCACTCTCGCATACACTCGCGCACACACCCCCATTCACTCTCACATACAATTACACATACAGACACACTACGCACTGGTATTCACACTCGAATCACACTCTCACTAACATACTTGTTTTTATTTGATATTTTAAGATATTTTAGGTAGGTACCTACGGAATTGTTTTATAGATTAAGATTATGCTGTACTATGGAAGAGCGGAGTCTCCTAACACAGGCATTGTTTGCTTAAAAGGAGGCTCCAGACATGAAACCCTTTATATGTAAACTGAAGCATAAATAAAAAACATATTTTTTTTTTTTTTAAAAGAATGTGTGGGGGTAGTGCGTCTATTATGGTGGGTAATAGAACACTGAAGTACGTTTGAATGCAACCGAACATTCCGTAGATACCCTATCGTTGCACCAATCACGTTACGACACGTCATAACTTGTTGTTGCGCTCGCGCACTCTTATCCCTTGATTCCCGGAAATAAGTCTCAAAACAAATTACGTCATACCTACCTATGGTGGTGGAAAATGTCGAACATTGTTTTTTTTTTAAAGAACTAAGTAGGTATTGAGGTTTTCAGGACGTTTAGTATACATTATTTTCAATTTCAATTTAATTGGAATAAATTGCTTAACTAAAATAACATGACTCTTCATGCAAATTTGATATGGCTATATCTCCGAAAGTACTCGTTAAATTAAAAAAAGTCAAAGAATAAAAACGTTTTAAATTTATGCCTAGATACCAAAAAAAAACATTTGATCTCTTAAGACCCAACCTTGTAATCCCAGCCCACTGTGCGGTGGCGCGGTGTGAGCGCGACGCGTATTTGTATTACCAAGGTCAACGGCGATTACGCGACCCTTAAGGAGATTTTGCGGTCACCATTCCTGTACCCTGTAGGTCCTTTGGTTAAAGGTGCTCTAACACAATATTAATTTAAATACTAATAAAACCTCTCGTGTAGACTCTTAATTTGAATACATTGCACCTTAACATGCAAACAGGTGCTTGTACTCATAAAGTAATTAAAACTTTTGATTTGATATCCAATTATTACCGTCTTAATTTTGTTGATTGTCAGAAGTACAATAACACGCAGTGGGGGAGTGAATGGGAATGATGCTACCACCGTGACTTGTAATTTTCTTATTGTGAGATTTATTTTGTGAAGTAGTGAGAAAAGGGCATTTTTACGTGTATTTGGTAATTTTTAGTTTAGATACATGCATGACTAGGTTATGGCGCGACTTTGCCCGCGTAGATGTTGGAAAATATCCCACGGGAACGTACTACCGAGATTAAAACTATTATATGTATTAATCCAGGTTATAAACTATATGTGTGCCAAATTTCATACAAATCCGTTCAACAGTTTTTGCGCTAATCCGGAACATACATGCAGATAAACAAAAAATGTACAAACATTCTTCATTAGTATTTTATTATATTATGTATAGATTGAGCTGCATTAGGTAAGACTAGAAGCCAACCCCACCATACATAGTTGGGAAATAGCTAGGCATATGAAATACACAATCATTCTGATTTACACAAGTTAACCATTTTAGTCCAGGTAATATTTAATGTGTAAACATTCAATGTTACCTGGACTAAAATGTTTTTAAAATATACATAAAAATATCAAGATAGCTAAATAACAGTATTTTTATTTTTACATTTTAGCATTTTTACATTCTACCACTAATTCGCTGAAAAAACACCAGCAGACGTGTTTTTTTTAAGTTCTCATCTATGAAAAAATAATATTAAAAAATATCGCCACTTTGAATCAACGATGAATATTAACCGTATTTTATTTTTGCAAATAATTTACTCGTAACTTAAAATTATCTCTTTGAGTCTGAGTTAATTGAATAAACACTTCGTTAATGGAGTTAGTAATATTTATACTATGATCTTTATAAATGTAATTTTTCTGTACCTGTGTAGGTAGGTCGTTGAACGGCGTGAACGATTTTGATAAAACATTTGGTGTGTGTTTAAGTTGCATGGTATAGATTCAATTGGACCCGGTAGGTGTCGCTGCGGTTAAAAGTTTTAACGGAGCGCGTTGTCATAGCAATGAGGAGAAGGCTTTGCGGATTCTCGCCTGAAAATAGTACTAAGGCAACATAAACTGCAAGGTGCTATTGAAATTTGGACAGGACAAAGTCTGAAGGGCCAGCTAGTATTTTAATTTTGCGAATAATTTACGCTAAAACTTTAAAGTCTCTTCTTGAAGTCTGAGTAAATTGAATAAACAGCTCGTTAATGGAGTTAGTATAAGATTGTCAAAAAAATCTACTCTTATATCTGTAATTTTTATGGTGTACATAATAAAAAGTATTCTATTCTATTCTGGTTTAAAGTCTAGATTTAAATATAAACACATAAATTCAGGGTACTTCATTTTCTAAAAAATGGTGAAAGAAAAACATTGCAAGAATTTAATTTTCTGATAAAAGAGAAAATAGAAAGCAAAATAGTAAGAAAAATGTTTCCGAGATTAATGAAAGTAAGAAGACTTAGAAATAAGTGAAATACAAACATTTTTCATGTACTAAGGTACATACAGCGCATAAAAACTGTATTATAATTGGGTAAACTCGGCACAAACGGGGCGCCCGGGCACCGGTCAAGCATTTGCGCCGATCGGGGGTGTCGAAAAACGCGACCGGCTCACGCGGCACAGTGAGACCCGCCATACAAATTGACCTGTGACACGCTGCAGAGTGAAATGGACCTAAAAGGCTACATTAATGAAATCGTAGGAGAATACTACTAACACAAATAAACTATAAGTGAATCGTGAAATGTCGGTAATAAGTAGGTACACGAGATTTTGCATCAATCCCTGCATCGTAACATAAATGAAACGCTTTTTCGTAAGCGCCAATATAAACGGAGTCAGCGTACCTCATCCGACATGCTTTTGTAATAGAGAACGACACAAAAGGGAACTTGTCACATTGTTGCGAAAATTTCAACTTTATACCGAAATAACTTAGGCGGGGTCACAAGGAGAGAAATTAGGGATGACGCGCGGAAAACTGAGTTTTCATCGTAGGTATCAGAGGTAGGAATTTGAAATAAGCTGGCTTTTAAGCTGATCATTGTTTATTCCAACACTAATAATAAAATCAAAGATTGGGTACCGGACTATGGGTTTCTGTTCTGACGCCCTATAGCCACTATGAACTGACCATCAATTGGCAAAAGTCGTGTTAGTAGAGAAGGTTCCTGTTGAAAAGCTCTTCCCATTGGTAAACTGAGGGTTAAAAAAAATTATACGTGTGTTTATGGAAATTGTAGTGGAGGATGCTGGTAGGACTACTAAATTGCAGCGGCAATGTAGGCTGGCACGCCGAGGGTTCAAACCCCGACGTAATATGTCTTAAAAATCAAACACTTTTTAAAATGATAATAAATGATTTTATTTCTGTAAGTAGGTTTGTACAAACACTTTTACACGTCTATCATATTTAAAAATATTCGATATATACTGATGGAAAGAGCTTTTCAAGGAGAACTTTAAGAAATTAACTTATAAGTAATAATACTCGTACTAACTTTAAGTAATAATTAACTAATAAGTAGAAATTAACTTCTGAAATTTCATTCTTTGTATCAAACTGATACCAGGAATTCCAGGAACAGGAACTAGATTATTACTGGGCAATCTCATTCTTACTCCGAGACATAACATCATAAAGGAATAATCATTATAGTTATTTTTAAGCTCTAATATTCAATATTATTCTAAACTCAGCATATTTTGACCCCTACATCACCCATAATGTATCGTCCTGTGGCCAAAATCTATTTTAACTCGATAAACCCTAACGTAATTGGTTGCGTTTAACTCAAACGTTATGGTTATCGTTGCTACGTAGATTTTATGGCGCAAACATAATAAACAAGACGCAAGTTCAATTTAGTGTTGCAGACTAGAAAGTTTTCGGTTTCGGTTCAATAAAGTTGAAATATTTATTGGGAATATTTAAGATTTATGAGCTGTAAATAAAGTTTTAGTTATTGTCCGGGCGCCTTTTCCTTACCAATTTTATATTTATAACCAAACTTTTTAGTGACGTGATTCTTGCATTTTGTACCTACTTGTTTGCAGACACTGTCTAAATGTAGGCAAACAATGGTCTCGATTCTAACAATCTGTTATTCAATATATTATTGAATATGTTATTCAATATATCTAAAGATTTCTGCGAACTACATCACTCGATATCGTTTGCAATAAGACTTGGCATATTAGACGTTGAGTGTCGTCTTTATGTGTGTCGAGAAACCAAGAATATCTTGTAACTTACGTAATATCTAGTACTAGGAACGTGCTTAGGTATACTGTTATTATATTATGTATTTGCATTAAATGTAAAATGTAAACTGTTAATATAAAAAAACCCATCATTTGTAAGCTATAACGTAGCATTTAACATTTTTAGGGTTCCGTCGAAAGGACATATTATGAGGATTTCAAATATATATTTTTTATAATCTTAAAATAATTTGTTTGAAATTTATTAAAGAAAATATATGAAAATTTACCCTTATCTCCAAAACTGCAGATCCTAAAACGTTGAAAAAAATATAGAGAATAGTTCTATACTTATAGATTACAGGACAACCTATTTGAAGTCTATGGTCTTAAAATAACATGGTATACCACTCAATATTGTGCGTACAAGCTTACATTTGCAGTTGGAATGTATGGGGAAACATGTTTTTCAACTGCTTTGTAAGTTGTTCTTGGGATAAATTCATCCCAACTACAGAACTCGTCATTTTACGTGGTCCGACATGCTCTCGGCTGATGTTTAGTTGGCAAGCCGTTATCATCTCGCAGGAAGGTACTAAAGGGTCACCGAGGCCAAAAAAAAAGTCATTATAATGTATAAAAATAAAAAAAAAATATTGACTAAGCGAGCGAAAAGTCTCTGCTTCAAGTCTGGCAAAATTTCTGACAGTTTGTTAGTACTCCTCTTTTTTTTTTGGGTGGGAAATCATCAAATAACTTCTCCCGCTCTGGGTGGAGCGGGAGGGTGTGTCAGACTCTTACTGAGTAAAACCCACCAGTATTCCTTCCGTTGCCTGTGTTGCCAGGGGCGTCGGTGAAGATACCAGGACGTACGAAGCTATGATTGCCAATAAATGATTACAGCCGTACGGGCAATGGAAGGTTAAGCTACGCTTGCTGCGGTAAGTCGTGGATGGATGACCATGCATTAAAAGCACGTTAAAGCTGTTGGTCCCGGTTGTCATTCATAGACCTTTGACACTCGTTACGGGTAGTTAGAAGGCCATGTCTGACAAGCAGTCTTACTAAGGGGTATCATGTCACCCAGTGAGTTGTGGAGGTCAGATATGCAGTCACTCCATGTAAAATAATACAGTATTCGGCTGCATCCGGTTAGACTAGAAGAAGAAGATAAGTTGTGATTGCTAATGGCAATACAGGTTCAAGGTAACAAAAGTGCTCACTACAGTTTCCATTAACACTGAATTTAAAAAACAACAAATATTTTACAGAATATAAATTGGCACGAATCGCACACAAAAAATAAATACGTGTTTATTACCGTTTCACGTATATTATTCAAATATTTTAATAGAGTAAACGATGCTTCAATGCACGAATAAACATGTACGGTTTTTTGCAAAAAATAACGTAAAATGTATGATAATGAGGGTGTTATGACGCGACGTACCTGCTACGGTATAGTAATTTTATTCTACTTGCATCGTCTTCCTATATAATTATATAGGAAGGTATCCTTACCAAAATACGAAAGTGAGTTTGTTTGTTTGTTACGCTTTCACGGTAAAACGGCTGAACGGATTTGGATGAAATTTGACACATGGGTTGACCATGACCGGGAACGTAGGTACTACCGAGAAAAATTAAATTAAATTATCCTAATTTTTTTTTTATCTCAGTAGTACGTCCCCGTTGAATAATTTCGGAACTCCACGCGAGCGAAGCCGCGGGCAAAACTAGTACAAAACATTGTAAATTTTTTTTTATAAGTAACGGTGTAGTTACTTCTCCATTCTTCTCCATACGAAAATACCTTTTGGAAAGGGCGACGAGAATCAATTATATTTTCTTGTAAATTTTGGCGACCAAAAGTGCCTTTTATGTGCTTATTTGAAATATATTACTTGAATTTGACTTTGACGTGATTTGAAGTTACATTTTGCGACAATCAAAGCTTTTGGAGTCTGCCATTTTTAAAATATGTTTTAAACCAAAACTTAGATTTGAATTAAAATTTGTAAAATATTTGATATTAAACATGAAAATTCTGAATACTGTTCGACTTTGAAGTCTCAAACTATGACTATTTATAATCAAGCCTTGAAACCGTTTGGCACAGGCCTTCTTCAACCCAAAATAGCATCTTCACGTTGATAGTATTATCATCCATTTACTGAAGTAATATTTCCATAAATAGCCCTCAAATCTCTCCTTTAATCTAACTAAATTCCACAGGAATGAGCAAAATCTACGTAAGTTACACAAACGGACAACTTGAGAAGTCAGACGGATCGATAAACTGGGAATGAACTCATTTATTTCAATAAATACTTGGGCATCTCTGAACGTTTGTAACTGAAGTGTTTAAACAAAGACTAATTTCTAGACGGAGTAATTACTTGGTAGTTGTGTACCGTTCCGTCCTTCGGAGCACTTGTAACAGTTACTGTGTCTACTTACTCCTTTTGTCGTGGTGTTGAATTGGACATAACTATTATGTTTAGTATCTCTGGAGGGTTGAGATGAGATGTATAGTTCCCAGAGTTTGTTTATGACGTCATTGTAGTTCTCAGAATACTAAAATAAACTAAGTTATTTCTTGACAAATCTTAAATGTAATATACAATCTAACATTTAAATTATACTATACAAGTGCATATATAAATAAAAACACGGGAAGAGCTCATTGGTCAAAAAAATGTCCGCATCGCTGTCAGCGGGAAAAGTGCCCAAAAATTGCCTCGTTGGATGGCAATGCTGATTCAGTGGCCTAAAAATAAGCCAGCCCTCTGGTCACGTGAAGAGTCAACTAACCGCTTGGCGATGTCCCGTAATACTCGATGAGCGCTCAGACCCCAATAAGGTTATTAGGTATTTGTGCTGTTTGAGGTTTTCTGCACCTGCAACAGTCACCCTAGCACAGCCCGCCGTACTAGGAATATCGGCGGATGCCGTGAGGGTGTCGTTACAGGATATATCCCACATCAAAGGCCTACCCAACCCCCAAGGCATTATGGTCAATCCATCTGGCCTCTTCCGTCGCGTAACAAGCCATTGGGTTCTAAAACAGTTGTCAATATGATGTCTTCTTCTGCGAACAGTAGACATCGCGAGCACAAACTTTGTTGAAATAATTAATAGGTATACTTCTAAAAATATTTGATTTGGATAGGAGATCATAGATTGTCCGAACAAAGCTGAACTTCGTTCGGAGCCAATCTATGCATTTGCTCCAGGCATATCCTATAATACCTATCGCCAGATAGAAAGCATAGGTCAATATGAACATTTTCGAAATTAATTCCGTTCGACGTGCCATACACGACAGCACTCGCAGCCATGCCGAAACATTGTTGCTTTGGGTAGTCAAAGCAGTCAGAAAACTAATTGGAGATACCGAGCTTAACCAAAAAAATCATGGCAAGTGGCAATACGATAATTAAACAGAAATAAACTATCCCACAACTAACCAACTACTATCTGTTAAACACGAGACTTTACTTTTAAAGCTTCTTTACACCTAACAAAACTCAGTCACACAAAATGTTCGACGGGACCTAACTATTCGGCGAGCGACGACAGCACGATCTAGCAGTGCACAGTAGCGCCATCTAGTGACCTTATTGTAAAGCTAACAGTAATATTGATTTTAAAGCCTCGTTTTAAATAATTCTGAAAACTATTTTCAGATTTCTCTAGTTTTGTGATGAGGTGTCCCAGGTGCTCCATCAATCCCTGATAGTTAAAGCCGTCTCCACTGGTGAAAATCTAAAAGTGAGAAATTAACTGCATTTTGAGGAGCTATTCTGCTCATCACGCCGAAGATCCTCGTCAGATCTTCACCAATTTTTTATGAAACCAATTTAAAGTTGCTACCTTTCAAATAAAAAAGTACAATTGAAATCGGTCTTCATAAGGCGGAGATATCCAGTAGCCCCCTTTTTGCCCCTTTTTGCAGGAAGTACTCCTCCGATCAAAAATCCCCGACGCTAAAATATTCTATAAAATCGTAAAACCTGTATACTAAGTGTCGTCCAGATCGGTTGTAAAATACGACCTGTAGAGGAGTACTAACAAACTGTCAGAAGAAATCAAATTTTGCCAGACTTGAAGCAGAGACTTTTCGCTCGCTTGGTCAATTTCAAGTTAGTAGACCAACATATACTTAGCAAATATGTCGGCCAAATACTACAATAATGTGACAGCGAATTAAAGGTCTAGTATGGTCAGGGCAAATCCATTGTTTGTATCATTTCAGATATACGTATGTCGTATATACTAATATCACAAGGTGAATACGTGCAGCAGCTAAAAATTTTACTACGTCTGGCTTCCAACCTCTTACTATAGCATCGATCCGCTTCCGTAATTTTTCTGTGTAAACTTAGTTTTATTTTGTTATCAACCTGTATTGTCCCACTCCTGGACAAGGGTCTTCCCTTATAACTTTCCATTGTTGGAAATCCTTGTGCCTTCTCCGGCCAATCTTCCGTAACGCATATCACGCCAGTGTTTCCTTGGGCTCCCTCGGCGACGACGCCCGTCTTCTAGCGGTAATTGTATATGTAATGGCAACACTAGTTGTAGTCTGTCTACACTAATGACACTTGCAGTTCACTTGCTTGCTTGCTTGTGACACTGGCAGTTCACTTTTCTAGTGACACGTCTGACGGATAAATACCATCGTTGTTACTAGCATAATATAGATTTACTAACAAAAATTGTCTCGTCCTTTCAGCTACTAACTACTAACATTACCTAGATAACTACCACAAAGTGCAAAGTTCGACGACTCACCTGACGCCACCACATGACGCTGGCAGAATAGTCGACATCGGCTCAGTTGCCAAAGAAGAGAAAAAAAAAATGTACATCTCCATAAACCCTGAATACCTCAGTCTCTTTTATTAACACAACATGCATCAATTCAGTATAGAATTGATATTTTGCTTTATAATGTCAATAAAAATAAGATTTCTTTAAACAAAACAAAAAGAAAAATAATATTCGTCAATTAAGTATAACTAAGTTACGAAATGAAAGTTTAACAAAAGCCTCTTAAATGTTTTCCTGTCGCGATAATATTTTGGCCCTCTTAAATGCCAAACAAAGTAATGACTACCCACATTTTAATTAAAAGAAACAAATTCTTTTGAGTAATTAATTATTATTTCTTATTTCTTGTAAACAGGCATTATGGAGCAAGAAATTACTTTTATTTCCTTTTCTTTTCGTGAAATAAGTAAATTATTAGGAGAAGAATATTATTTAGGATTTGGTTCTATCTTCCCACTCGTTCACAGTTACTACGTAATGACCAAAACTAAAGACAATGAACCTTTAGATTCGATTCTTAGTGACACAAGGAAGTTTTAATACAAGGCTTTACGTAGGTAAAGCCTACTAGTTTCTGCCCGAGACTTCGTCCACTTCGAAGTCAGCTATACCATAAACTATATAATTTGGCAATACTGTAGCTGTTTATCAGTAAAATATTTTTGTGACCGGATCATAAGTTCCAGAGATTACCGCTTACAAACAAACAAACAAGACCTCACAGTAAATAATGTTTACTTCGTGATTTAGACTATCACATATTACATTATCATATTACAGAGATAAGCCATAATCACGACTCTTCGCGATATTAGCAGACAAAACGAACCTATTTCAAGTTGGCCGCCCAACTGGAAATAGGTTCGTTTTTCGGGTACGTGCCCTTATGCAGGCCACACACATTATGATATACTTGCGCAAAATTTGACATGCACAAGTATACATTAACGTATGTGGGTTGAATAAGTATCCGAGTCATTCGGTGTCACTTGCGCAAATATATTATAACGTGAAGTGGCTACCATGAAGTGCCAAAAATCTATTATTTATCTGTTGGAAAAATGTACCGGTGGTAGATTTCCAGATTGTAATAGTTAGCTCGATTTCATTTAAAAATACATAAAAAACGAAACTAGGCGAAAATCTACTTAGAAAAGGTAAAAATATATTTTAAATATTCCAATATTTACGTTAGTAGGTAATACTTTCATAAAATGTTTGCGTAAAAATATATCTTCAAACTGATTTTTTAAAATACGTTAGACTATCAATTCAATTAGTTTTCGCGACTCACTATAGCATGCTTGTAAAAGATTTAAATTAAAAAAGTTTGTGCAAAAAATGAAAAAGAAATGTTTTACTAGATTACCTATTATATTTTTTTTTTCTATAAATGTTTGTAATATTTACGTTACAAATTCGATATAACACAATCTTTTATGAAATAGATACACTATCTGGGGGCACCGAGCCAAGCGAAGCGCAAGGGCACTACCTTTTCTCGAAGAGCTTCATCGTTTTTTTGGCCTTTTCTATTTATTCTCTCTCAATCTTCAATATTAAAGGTTAAGGGTAATCCTAGTAGACTCAAATTCTGGCATTTACAAAATTATTTGTGATTTAGTTTCCAGCGAAGGTTGTTAACATTTTGACCTTGGGCTGGCCTGGCGTAGTACGAAGTTTCAACATAATTATGTATACAAAGCCAGCTTATACCGGTTTGGTTACCACTGACGTGCGGCCTTTGTGGAAGCCACTCTCAAACAACAGCACAAAGAGGAAAACTCTTTCTGTTGCGTCCAAATTGTTTTAGTACAGCTAATCTAATTAGATATGTCTTCAGAATACTCTACAGAGGGAACGCTCTTGTACCAGTAGTTCATTACCATAATATAATAATTATATTTACCCCAAAGACTTCGATAATAATTCACTCATTTAAGATACCTAATCCAAGTCTTGTTTCCTACTTTCAACCAATTGACTTGCTGATAAAGTGATGATCATCTTGCTGATGATCCTATGTTACAACAAGTTTGCACCAAAACTCATCTCAAACAAATTGAAAAAATAATCAACCACAAAAACAGCTAAACCCACACGATTCTAATAAAAATAATTTTTGCAGGTTTTCTCAACCCTCGTTCAGACGAGTACCCTCGCTCCCCTGCTAACTACGGCCTTATGGACCAGATAGCAGCCTTACACTGGATCAAAGAGAACGTGGCAGTCTTCGGAGGAGATCCTACGAATGTCACTCTCATGGGCCATGGCACTGGTGCTGCTTGCGTGCACTTCTTGCTTACTTCCTTGGCTGTGCCAGAAGGTGAGACTTGTTTGTTTTGTTTAAGTTTATAGCATGTTTGAATAGTACCTGTCTTTCGTAGACAAAGATGTGGTCGACAATGGTGCATGCATTTTTTTTTTGGGTGGGAATTCATCAAATAACTTTTCCCGCTCTGGGCGGAGCGGAAGGGTGTGACTCTTACTGACTAAAACCCACACGTATTCCTTCCTGTTGCATGTGTTGCCAGGGGCCTCGGTAACCCTTTAGTACCTTCCCGCGACCCCGGCAGACATCGGCCCTAGTGGACCCCTACACTTGTGCTGACGACAACTCTTTGAGGTGCGCCTGGAATACAACGCGCCGTCGACCCGGGCCTGGTCCTTACCGGACGGTGAGCTACCCACTGCTCACCGTCCGCAAGCCCGCGCCTACGCTGGCTGGAAATCCGCCTGGGATTACCGACGCCCAGGGCGCCTCCTGCGGCGGCTAAGGGCGAGAGGGCGCGAAATTAATGGTGTATGCTTGAGTGTAAAGGTTACTTCTAGGGATTAACCTTTTCACTTTAGACTTGCAGACTCTGAGGATAGAGCACAGACGGCGGTATGAAGTAACGATCTTTTTCGTTTTAAATAATACACTTTTTGTGCCGTTTAAGCAACTATTGGATGAGTGGTGGCCCAGTGGTAACGGCAACGATTTAAGAGTTGTAAGTCGTAGGTTTGAACCCAGGCTTTAGTTTGTGTTAATTATTTCATCACCACTGCTCTCAAAACGGTGAAAGAAATCATCGTGAGGAAACTGGCATGTCCTAGAACCAAAAATTCAAAGACATGTGACATCTACCAACCCGCACCGGGCCCGCGTGGTGGAATACGGCCCACTACCTCTCACAGAGAAGAGGCCTGTGTCCCAGCAGCAGTTTATTCAGCAGCAGCAGTTTATTGCATAAAATGACCTTTATACTGCCTATCATTTGCCTGCCTTTTCCCAACTATGTTGGGGTCGGCCTCCAGCCTAACCAGATGCAGCTGAATACCAGAATTGTATATGAATCGACTGCCTATCTGACCACCACAACCCATTTATGTATGTAATATGTCATGCTCACTCAGATGTCTCGCTGATGGTGGCGCGTGTGTTGGATCATTTAGTTCCCTTCAAAATGGTTGAGCTGAATAGTGCTGATCCATGCGTCATGCTCGTGAACGGGCGCCGTCAGTTGGGACTGGTCACCTCCTAGTTTCCTCGGCTTATTTGTAATTATTTTATTTAGAAATTGTTTTTGTTTATTTTGATAAAATGGACGCGTTTTTTATTTTACATCGTCCTCACATTTAATTATAATTTCAACATTATTTTTGTACAGATCTTTATGTATCCAATACCTATAATTTTAAAGAGTGTCCATGGAGTTTCTTGCCCGTTCTTCTCCATAGGTACCTACTACGCTTTGGAATGGGCAGCTAGCTTCATATTTCTAACTGACCGACTCCTTGACAATTCAAAAGTGCCTGTAAATGGTTTAATTGAAATAAATGCTTTGAGTTTGAGTTTGAGTTTACTGGGTAACTCGATACCCCTTTGGTAAGACTAGTTGTCAGATTTTCGCGGCTTCTGAGGACCCGTAACAACTGTAAAGGATCTACAAGTGACAGCCGGGACCAACGGCTTAACGTGCTTTCCGAGGCACGCAGGGGTCTTGGTATGTAAAGATGGTCACCCACATTCGGACCAACCGCAGCAAGCGTAGCTTAACCGGATCGATCGACCCGTGTGGCTGTTATTACTTGGCCACAAGCCCATCCACCTTTATACTGCCTTTAAGGTGTTAAATGTAAAATTCCACAAATAAACAGAACAAATAAAATATTTTTTCGTACCTTATAAATACACATAATAAGACAGCAAAACATGTAGTAATTTTGTTGTATTTGAGTCGATTTTCATAACATAAAACTTGACCCAGGTAGGCAAGCGTATTTATATGTACCTATTTTTCTTTTATTTTTCCATCAGCAGTAGTAACCCGCTTATTGGATAAGTACAATAAATAAAAAACATCAGTGTCTAGAAGTCTCGGCCAGATCTGATAAAATAATCAAAAATGTTGTCTCTTCTTTTCTTTTCGTTCAAACACACGTTGGCCACCTGAATTTGTCCTCGAAGACACGCATAATATAGATTTGTTTTATTTCTATTATTCATAAATTTTCCTGTTTCCTTTTTCTCCCAAGGCCTATTTTCCTCGTATATGCACATGGCTACTTCTGAATAATCACTAGGACAGCCATCTGAAGGCATTGTTATAGGTATACGCTTTCTTTTTGCAACTGGTGTCTCGTGCTTGTTTCTAAGCTGGTTTATATTACTGTTTGAATCTTTTACGCAGCCGTCGGGACAAGTGTCAAAGTCAGCTTGCCTTAACCTGCCCGAAATCAATGTTGGTGATGCGATCCCTGAAATCAGTTGTTCTTCTTGATTTTCTACGTATGTTAACATAAATAATGTGAGAAGCAGATATTTGAACATGGTTAAAAATTGAACATGGTTTTATTTGATTTCTTTTAGGAGCTAAGTAAGTTTGTAGTGATTCATATCATGATTGACTTAATAATGGTGTTAAATTAAAGGATTTAATTTTCCACTATTTTTTTAACTAACTCATTAGTTGAATGTGTATTTTAGATTGTGTTAAATCAACTATTCAACGCTTATCATACATGGAGATTAGGTATAATAATGAATTTCTTACAGTAAAAAAACTCGAAGTACTAATTCGAGATTTACATAATTAGCAGTAAATCTATAAGAACTAATAATATTATTATAAAGAGGTTAAATTTGTGGGAGGTAATCTCTGGAACAACCAGTCGGATTTGAAAAAATCTTCTCGCATTTGATAGCCCAGTTCTTGAGGAAGGATATAGGCTATTTAACATCACGAAGAGAAGTCAGAAAGAACGAAGCAGCATGTAGTAAAAGCGCGGGCGGGTGATGCAATGCGACGCAGGGGTTCGATAAACAATGATAATATTTCCACAACTTCGTCCGCGTCAAATTTCTTGTTTGGGGAACAAGAAATTTACGCAAACGAAGTCGAAGGCGGATAATTTACAACGAATACCATCATTGTTTATCGATATTCTATGCATTATTTGAAAGGCGAGTAACAAAATGTACAGGGCAGATGTGAGTGGAACCGCCAAGAGGGGACGCTCTAGATTCTAGAAGGACATATAGGTACTGAGCTTATACATTGGTGATGTTCTTCAGAAAGGTCAGCTGTGTAGTAATCGCAACCGGTGTGCGTCTATGACCAGATGCATGAACATAAACAAAGCAAAAAGTGTATGTAAGGATCGTAACAGGTGGCGTTCTGTAATTTCTGCCTGGCGAAAAACGCGTGAGTTGATATAAATTATGTATGTATGTAAATGCCATTCATACATATTTAAGGCTAATTACTGTCCCGTTTTTATAAAATAACTTTTGTGATAAAGCCAATCAACTCAAGATATTCTCGTAACAAATAGGAAGAATATAAATTTCAATCAGCCACCGCAATACCAATTCTCATTTCCAAACACACCCTACGTCCGCGGCGGAATAAAATGCAAAAATAAATAAAACTCATTTGGAAACAGGCGAAGAATCTACAATAGTCGAGGAGAATACTGGTTTTAATTACAAAAGCAAACTAACGGAACAATAAACCATAAAATGATGTTGTTCCAAGCCGGCCAGTTTGCTACGTGCGAAGTATAAAACCGAGCAAAATAAATGAAGACATTGTTTCTGTATTGATTTTTTCTGAAAGAAATTACGTTTGTTGTTTTGTGTTTTTGAGAGCCCACTTCGCCATACTAAGCGAGAAATCTTCAGAAAAGCATAAAGGGTTGCAGAATTTAATAAATATTTGTCTAAGGTTGGAATATTTCGAGTGCTGGAGTCTACCGCGTCGGTCTAGTAGTCTCAAGCGCTACTGCTAAGCATGAGATCCTGGTTTCCGTGTCAGGCACTGTTATTGGGTTTTTCAGGCTGCTAATTTTTCAGTAGCAGCCCGTATTCTGGATTTGTGCTCGGTCGATGGCAATGGCTCGCCCCCTATTACATGGGACTTAAACATAAGAAATGTGGGTGTACTAAAGATGCACCTCTGCCTAACTCTTTCGGATATACAGGCGAGATGACATATGTCAAAAGGCTCAAACAAATTCATATACGTATGCATATTCATATACTGTTGATATGAACAAAGCAACTCACAAAAACGATTTCCATAGTTACATTATAATTATCTGTGCCTTAGTGTACTATGCTACATAAATATTTTGATTTGTAAATAACTTTTATCTTTACACATAACCAAAAAATACTATCAAATATTTCAAAATGCTTTAAAATATTCTTAAACTTAAACTAACAAAATCCTCTGAAATATTTCAAAACCTCACAAAATATTTCTCTTGCACGTAATGTATTGTGACCTAGCAAATCCTCAAGTCGGAATTGAATAAGGGTGAAATGCTGATAGGAAATATTTCCGAGGTATAATAAAACGGAGCGTGTCTTCGTTCAATCCTCACGAATGAATGGGACTTGTGTGTTTAACTTTATAGGCCACATGCGGTTCTAGCTTGTTTTGATTAGCTGAACTATAGTTAGAGATCCATTTAAACAAGCAGTATTGGGTAAAATCTCGTGATCACAAGTGTGTGTGTTATTTGGTTTTTCTATTACGAATTCCTCAGTTCCTTGGAGTTTGGAAATTTGTGATGATTTGACTCTGTCTCGGAAAGCACGTAAAACCGTTGCTGCTGCGCCTGATCTCTCCGGTCGTGTCGGATTATCATCCCATTGAAATAGGAGAGTAGAGGAATAGAGAGTGCCTGTGTGTGCGCACACACTGTGCAGTATAATATATTCCGCGTACTTAATCTCTGTTGAGACTGACCGCTGTGATGAAAATTCGGTTGGGAGAGTATTATTATTATTGGACTAAATGTGGGGCTCGTGGTTAACTAGGTTGTCGAGGTCAGATAGACAACCGTTGCATGTAAAATGGAGATATTAATCGGCTGAATCTGGTTAGTCTGGAAGCCGTCCATAAAGGCTCCTACATACTGGCGCGACTTGTCGCGCGACGCGTCGCGACACAAAGGCACCGCTTGTAGCGCTACACGCGGTGTCCTTGTGTCGCGTCGCGTCGCGCGACAAGTCGCGCCAGTATGTAGAAGCCTTAAAGTAGTTGTGAAAAGGCTAGGATCGGGATTCGGATCAGGTTGAATGCGTCAGAGGTCGTAACAATTTTGCACCAGAAGTTTATGCCAACCTTGAATGAGTGGAACGAGTGACACGCTGGGGTGTAATAATATAGAAAGCGATGCAAGAAGTAGTTGACGGTTAGCACTTTCTGAAATCAAATCAAATCAAATCTTTTTATTGTGGGCATAGGTTATACATACAGATGTTAGGTCAATTACAGATCCATTATGTCCTGCTTAGTAGGCATACAATAATAAATTATTGCATGCAGTGTACAAAATTTAGTTATCACTTATAAAGCAAATCTTACAAAAATAATTAGTGACAGATTGTAGCAGTTACTAATTATTAGCAAAATCTTGGATCGTGTAGGCTTTGTCAATTAAAAAAATACGCAATTTATATTTGAATAGTGGGAGTTCCTTGGTGTCTAAAATGTCTACAGGTATTTTATTGTAAATTTTAGATGCCAATCCAAAAAAACTGTTGCCCAGAAGAGCAGTTCTATGTGGTATACTAGATATTTTAGTGTATATCTTTTTTATTTTAATTCACCAAATAGATTTTTATTTATTTTAACAAATACTGTAACTTCATAGATATAAGCTGATGGAAAGGTCAAATTTTTAAACTCTTTAAAGTATGGATCGCAAAATTCAGAAAAAAAGATACCAGCAATTGCGCGAATGCATCTTTTTTGCGCTTTAAGCAGGTAGCTTGAAGCAGGTACATACCTAAGTTTCAGATAGTCAATAGCATTATTTTTGGCGGAACACGCATTTATGTTGTCCTAAAATATTACGCGATTAGTCTGCATAGGTAATAGATAATACGGGCTGGTGTCCGCAACTCCACGTCAATGCGCGTATTTTGCGTACGGGTGGGAAATAAATTATTCGATCCACCCCAGCTCCTCAAGGAAGACTAGCAACGCCTTGGTGTTATGATGACTTGTGACCATCTCACTGAGGGTACCTGGGTTACCGAAGTACTTTGCCCTGTATGTGGCGACCACCGGGCAGTTTAGTAGCACATGTGCTACTGTCTCGTCGTCCTTCATGCAGGCCCTGCACAGCGGACTGTCTGTGACTCTTATAACAAAGAGGTGTTTGTTAAATGACCCGTGGCCTGTTATAGCTGCTGTAACAGTGCTCAGCTGCAGTTTAGTAAGTCGGAGAACCCGTTTCGTGAGGTGACCATCAATTGTAGAGAGTGCTTCCTTGGCCTGCCACTCACCTTGGTCCGACCATAGTTTGAGATGTTTATCTCTGGTGCGTTTCCTTACCAGAGTGTGTAAGTACCCGAAAGGAAGTGTCACGGGATTTGTCTGCATATCTATTTGAACAGTAAATATTTTATAGAACTGCCTCCAAAGTGTTACTGGGTATGTATCTGGAATTTCTCAGCCGGTCAGCCAGCCAGTCAGGATTTATGCCCGGTTGATGGCAACAGGCTCGCCCCCTGTTACCGAACTGGCGAAATATGGGTGTACCTACTATAGGTGCACTTCTGCCTAACCTTTCGAGGATACAGGCGAGATGTTATATTATGTTAAAATACGAATGCTCCTCCATAAATCAATGTCAGAAGTTTAATAAAATAGTTTTCGATCACAACAGGCAGCTGCCTGTCACTTGTACATATAGCTATACATATGTTTTAACAAAGAGATGCATGAATATCTGAATAAGCAAATGAATTCAGTTCACGCACGAGTTTATGTATGAAATTCAGTGAAAAATAAATATTGCTTTCGAAAACCTTTTCAACCCTTAACTGATAGGTAGTACGATAGCTATTGTGTACATTAAACGATGAAAGGCATTCGAATTACTTTTTGAGTGTTACAGGTATAATTTAAATGTGGTTATTTCTGTTCAGTTGTTCATGAAATACTAATGCTAAAATGAATAAGTAATAATTTGACGTCTTTTGATGAGTGATTCAATCGTGCGTAAAAAGGTCTACTTTCTCATACATCCAGTGAACTAAATTCAGTCTTTAGAAATGTAAAAATAAACAACTTTCAAAGAGTGGTAATATTGGAATGTAATATAACTTTATTTGCCTACAGTATCCAGGTGCTTTTTTTGTGGTACATGAATGTTTTAGAAAGGATTCGGCATTCATTGTAGAGCGATTTCTCTTTCACTCATACATCAATATGTGATAAGTCTCTGACTAACTTTCCATTTGTTAACGGCCAAGTACTGCAGGTACTTGTTCTCTTAAAGCTTATATAAAATACTAGCTTCTGCCCGCGACTTGGTCCACGCGAAATTTCTAGCTCCCCTGATCCACTGTGTCGCATTGCATCGCCGCGCTATTACTTCGTTTTCTGACTTTTTTTTTATTTTTTGCTGCTCATAAGGGTCATAGCGTGTTAATTACCTTCCTCAATAATTGGTCTATCAAATGCAAATTTTTTTTTTCAATTCCGACTGGTAGTTCCAGAGATTACCCCTACATACTTACAAATAAACAAATTTTACCTCTTAAATATTAGTATAGACAAGTTGAATATACGTCTTCAATTATTTTAAAATCTTATTTTTAATCAGGATCTATTTATTTCTCAGCAAAATAGGGATATTGCCCAGAAATAGATCCTGTTTTAAATGTGTTTGAATTAAGTAAAATTGTTAATGTTCCTTTATGGGGATAAGGGAACATTAAAAATTTACTTAATCCAACCGTACATTAACTTTGCACCTCTATTAATGTCCAAACATCATTAGTATCCTACATTCAAGTCAGCTCCATAATAAGCAAGCATACCATACAAACTGAAACAAGTTAACTAAAAGTCCATTCAAAACTAATCTTTATTCCCTCCACATAAGTTACCCGTGAGTTTATTTTAGTTTTGCTGATAAACATACATACTAGAACGAAATTAGCGGATGTTTATTCAAAAGTAGTCTGTATTCCGGTGGGGTAAGGTACGGTAATTTTATTTTAGTTTTCCAAAGTTTGAGCCCCTAAATTGTTTTGCTCCCTTAATCAGGTATGCTGCGAGGGGCGTTTGGAGCGAACTGAACGCAAAATTACTTCCTTACAAGCTGTGGCCTCGAAAGTGGCGGTTAGCTGGGATTTATTGACGTCAAAGTTCGTACAAAGCATAAAAACCAGCCAAGTGTGTGTTGGACTACGCACAATGAAACCCTTCATTGTATTCCATTCCGTAGTTAGGATGAATTTATCCCAAGAATAAACTTAAAATTGTAGTTGAAAAACATGTCATTCCAACTGCAAATGTAAGTTTTTACGTACAATATTGACTCATTTACCGTGTTATTTTAAAACCATAGACTTCTTATAGGCGTGTATAGAACTATTCTCTGTATTTTTTTTATAATTTTGGGCTGAGCAGTTTCGGAGATATGGAATGGTCAATTTACGTCATTTTTTTTATAACTTTAAAACTAATTATTCTAAAATTATAAAATAAAAATATTATAAATCCTCATAACAAGTCTTTTCATTTGATAATGTTACGCGGTACAATTAACAAAACTTTATTTTTAAATTTTTCCTTTCAGTTTTCCCCCTAAAAGTGACCTTCAAAATTCATTTATTTACGTTACACGGTCGTGTGTGGGTCACAGAAATTCATGAGTGTAACAAATTTCAATCGGCTCACGCATTAGGTCTCTAGAGCTCCAAAAAGGAACAAACATACATTTGATACATTTACAGGCTGATAAAAATACTACCCTTCTTTGCGTCGCAAAAAGGCAAGCAATCGAGAAAAGGAAAGGCAGATGATAATGATGCGTAGCATATTATTTTGACAGAGAGCTGAGAGCATCCACAATATTGTCACTGATCGTTAACTAAAACTATTCCACGTTCAATTATCTCGTGGCATGTGTTACCGTATCAAATACACTATTTGAGGTGATTCTCAACTATGTAGACAGGGGAATAAATTATTGAGCGATGTACGATTCTGCCTTGCCTCAATGCTACGAAGAGATTTGCGTGTTAGAGGAAGTGGAGAAGGTGTTTAAGTTCCATATTTTAGAGGGCAATGTTATTAGCGTTAGTATAAATCCTTAGGGTTGCTGCTGAGAACTTTCTAGGTTCGTCGTAAAGTTGAACATATCGGCATGAAATCATTTACTAACCACGCGCGCTGGGCGGCCATGACCGTGACCAAAGGTTTACGTTATATTGTTCATGGTTGGTTGTTTCATTCATTCATCCATTCTAACATTGATCGTTGCGACACTGATCACGCCCATCATCGTCCAGTGCGCGAGAGACCTTATTGGATTTCAAGAAGTTACAAGCTTTCAATATTCAAAACGTTCGATTTTAGGAGTTTAAATGCTCTTTCCAGAATTATTCCATAATTTTATTTTTTATGTGCCTATCTCTACAGATTTTGTATAACGCTACTTCTAAAGCCCCAGGGCCACGTCCCACCAAACGCGATATTATGCAGCAGCGATTTCCCGACGATATACCGTGCGTTATCCGTGACACGTAATCTGAAGGTAACGCATTTATGAGATGGAGGGGAATTTTAACTTCGCGAGAATTTTGTTTAAGACCGAAATATGCAAGAATTTGTTGGTGAAAATATTTTGGTACTTCCTATATGAAAGGTACTTTTCAAATTTTAATGGATTTTAGGGTTTCTCACCTTAAAAGGAAAACAACTGAACCCATATAGGATCACTCGTGTGTCTGTCTGTCTGTCGGTCTGTTACAGCCGATTTGCTCCGAATATACTAGACCGATTATATTGAAATTGGGTACACATATGAATTTCTGTGACCGAAACACGGACATGTTAACGTAAATAAACGAATTTTGAATAAATGGGTCACTTTTGGGGGCAAAGAAGAAAATTCAAAAAAAAAATTCGTGTGCTGAGCCGTGTGACATATCAAATGAAATAACTTGTTATGAGGATCTCAAGTATTTTTTTTTATAATTTTAAAATAAACAGTTTAGTTATTTAATAGGGGCTTGTGGCTAAATAATAACAGCCGCACGGGTCAATCGATCAGGTTAAGCTACGCATGCCGAGGTTGGTCCGTAGATGGGCGACCATCTTTACATACCAAGACCCCTCCGTGCCTCGGAAAGCACGTTAAGCCGTTGGTCCCGACTGTCATTTGTTAATCTTTGACAGTCGTTACGGGTCGTCAGGAGCCCGAACGTCTGACTACCAGTCTTACCAAGGGGTATCGTATTACCCAATAACTGGGTTGTGGAGGTCAGATAGGCAGTCGCTCCATCTGGTTAGACTGGAAGCCGACCCCAACGTAGTTGGGAAAAGGCTAGGCAGATGATGAGTTATTTAATAAAATAGATGAAAATTGACCATTCTAAACAAACATTGTATCTCCGAAACTACTGACCCTAAATTTTTTAAAAAACACAGAAAATAGTTCTTTACTTATAGATTACAGGAAAACCCATAAACAGTCCACGGTTTTAAAATAACATGGTAAATCACTCAAATATGTGCGTACAAACTTACATTTGCAGTTGGAATGTATGGGGCGACATGTTTTTCAACTACAATGTTAAGTTTGTTCTTGTGATAAATTCATCCCAACTACGGAACCCTTCATTGTGCTGCATTGTGATTGTGTGTATTGTGACACGCACTTGGCCAATTTATTTTAAATATTATGGTATTGGGTTTTTCCACAATTATAAAATTTCTCAGCAGCAGCCTAGAGTCTGGATTTGTGTCCCGTTGATAGTATTGGCTCGTCTTCCTATGTAGTTAAACTTGAACTGGGTAGGCAAAGGTAATTATTTACCTTTGCCTACCCAGGCCTTTGGGGAATACAACCGTGATGTTTTATTATACAAGAAAAATATTTCTGGTGATTTTATTTCCTTTACCGTCAGCCGGTGGTGTTTAAGATTTAATTTATTCCTGTTACGCGGCCAGCCATAGGACATGGGGAGCATTTTAACTAGGTGTAAGGTTATGGGGAAATAACATGGTTTATCGGGGCCCGTTCTGTTTAAGTAATAGGGTGAAGAGGGCTCGTTCATGTTCCTGAAACTTTATGGTCTACGTTCCATAAAGTGCATTTTGTGACCTTGTAACCAATTTTTCATTACAAAAGTGAATGATTAAAGTGAAATACTACATGTTTCATTCGCACTAAAATACACTCCCGGATTCCTTAATCGAGCCACCCCGTGAATTTTATAAATATTGTATATAATGATAAAATAGAGAAAAAGTTTTATGCAGTTTTGAAGCCGACGTACTGGCACATGAGTAGAGTGGTACTGGACATCATTTCGGTATCTGCATGGTTCCAAATCTGAATTTACGAATTACAAAAAGACAAGAAATTCGAAGTTTGGTCGCTCTTAAAGAAGCAACAAGCTTTGATTAGAGCATCTATAAGTCAATAGTTATTTCGTTGTTTATTTAGTTTTGCATATAAACAGTATCTATCAAAAATGTATTACCATATTTTTTTAATAAATTTGACGTTGAAATTATGGATACTGTACCTGAAGTAGCCGCGCAAGCTGTGGCACTTCTTCGGTTTGGGCTGAGACAGCGAAATGTAAGTGCACAACTTCATATAAGATACCTGGAGACTGGCGGCTTCGTGCACCGTCCAAGACCATGAAATCGGTTCACTACAACGCGACACTGCCGGGGTCGCGGGAAGGTACTTATGGGTCACCGAGGCCCCCGCAACACAGGCAACAGGAAGGAATACGGGTAGGTTTTAGTCAGTAAGAGTCTGACCTAAAAAAAAAAAAAACTACAACGCGACAATATAAGTTTATCTATATCCAACCTGCGTAATCGTCACCTGACCTCAGAACAGGTCCAATAACAGCTTCGAGACTTTCATATGCTGACTGTTTGTGCTCAAACTGTTAGAACGAGACTCGAAGAACGTGGCCTGAAACCTCATAAGCCAGACAATGCGCCAAACCTGACACGAGCCCACAAAATGGCGCGCCTACGGTTTGCACGCGAACATTTCTCATTGGACTCAACGTCAGTGGAGCCAGGATCTTTTTACGTATGAAACCAAGATTATGCTGTAAGTCAATGATGGTCGTAGGAAAGTCTACCGCAGACAGGGAGAGCATTATCAGTAATGCTGCATTGAAAAGAATGTGACTTATGGCGGTGGAACATGGACAGTCTGGGCGGAATAGCAACCGAAGGAAAAACTGACCTTGAGGTTGTGACGGGGTCACGGTTGCCACTACCAAATGGCTTATATGATGCCATATGCTAACTTTGCAGGATTTAATTTTTATGCATGATACTGCAAGGGCGCATACTGCATTAATTGTTCGAGAATGCCTGCATGACGTTAGTATCCCAGTAATGAAATGGCCAGTAAAAAACCCTGATATGAATCCAAAAGGATCAGCACTTCCAATTATAGGATGAGCTGAAGAGACGTGTTTGACCTAAGTAACCAGCTCCAGAAATTTTGCAGAAACTGAAAACAGCCATTTTGGAAGCATGAGAGAACATACCACAGCACGTCATAGTTGCATTAATTAATTCCATGCCAAACCGCATGTCGGCCTTTGTAAATGCTCTAGGAGGTAACAATAGTTACTAAATAAACGTTTTCTGTAAACGATTGCTTTCTTTAAAAAATCCACGCAAATTTTTAAAAAGACGACTTATTGCAATTAAACAGTTATATTTTTGTATTCCGATTTCAAATTTAGAACAATGACAAACGGAAATGATTGTGAGTGACTGGCTTCAAACCCACATTTTTTTAAATCTTTTCCCAACCATTATTTACAAAAGATAGAGAGCAACAAAAATATGCTGGGTGGTTCGATACAAGTGTTCGGGAGTGTATTTGCGAGAGCAATATTTTAACACAAAAAGGAACAAGTTTGTACACAGTAGCAGTAGTCCGCACGTCAGTGGTAATACTTTGAACTACAGCTGGCCTAGGCGTAATATGTAGGTTCAATAAAAATAAGAGGCCAGCTTGTACGTTTTGCTACCACAACGACGCGGCCAATGACACTTTTGAAAAAAAAAACGTAGTAGAAGAATTAATAATTATGTAGTCATACTATATTATTTGAGAGAATGTCTTTAATAAAATAAAGTGTATAACTTAAAACCCTCAAGTTAATGTCACTCTTAAGCGGGAAAGTTACCGGTGAGGCAGATAACTTGACACTTGTCGATAACTTAATTATAACTTGTAGAAAAGTTTTTGTTCCCGTGGCAATTTCGTTTTGTTTACCGATGTTCTTGTTTATGTATCACTGTATCTATCATTTAGTGTAGAAACTACTGTTGATTTCCAGCAGCTTTTAATTCAGATTCCAAAGTAATATGTCTGATATACCGAATCAAATTGAACATTGTGGTAAAAAAACACTTCCTCTCTCCTTAAACATCAGCATTACATGATACAGTTCCTCGCTCTTGTTTCATGTTTATTATTATATATGTATACATCTTTATGTAGATAAGTATATGATTTATGTATGTATGTATTTATTTATTGTATATGTAACTGGTACACCACTGACTACCTGCAGTATTGTCTCTCCTTCTCCCTTTGATCCATCCAAAGGTTGTCTGTAAAAGATCGCTTTTAGCGATAAGACCGCCCATTGTGTCACCCCATTATTAAACTCCCACATATTTTGTCTGTAATTTTTATAGTGTACATAATAAAGAGTTTTATATTAAATTCTATTCTATTGTCAAAAACCAATAACTTGGCTCAAAAAGATGTAAAATCTAGGGAGGTGTAACCAAGTGGATTGTTATCTTCATCATTGCCAGTTCCACCCACGCACTGATGAGTTATATATGTAGTCCTCTTCTTTTTTGTGCCATACTTCGCAGCGGGGCGGGAGGACACGGTGGAGCATATGGTGGGGGTCTGCCCGGTTTGGGCAGAGCACCGCCGTGTCCTCGTGGAGGCGATCGGCGGCAGAGATCTCTTGCGTCCGGTCCTGGTTCAGGCTATGGTACGGAGCGAGAGGGCATGGGCTGCCGTCACCTCCTTCTGCGAAGCAGTAATGCTTGTGAAGAAGGAGGCAGGACGGTTGAGGAAAAGGCAAATTTCGCGCCCTCTCGCCCCTAGCCACCGCAGGAGACGCCCTGGGCGTCGGGAATCCGGCCACCGTAGGCGCGGGCTTGCGGACGGTGAGCAATGGGTAGCTCACCGTCCGGTAAGGACCAGTCCCCGGTCGACGGCGCGTTGTATTCCACGCGCGCCTCAAAGAGATGTCGTCAGCACAAGTGTAAGGGTCCACTAGGGCCGATGCCTGCCGGGGTCGCGGGAAGGTACTTAAGGGTTACCGAGGCCCCCGCAACACAGGCAACGGAAGGAATACGGGTGGGTTTTAGTCAGTAGATTACATAACACACTATCAGTAGCAACACAATTACAATGTTTTTTGAGTTGTATTGCAATATGTGGTTAGCTAGCGACCTCGATAACTGATTATATTATTCTTACAACCGGCAGCATGCTCATGCTTGGTCATGCTCCCTTAGTTGTCACTGCTTGCGGTAGCGTCGGGGGTCGGGTTACCTCCTTCCCTCTAATATGGTAAGGGGGGTAATGGCTGATTTTTGCGTTATGCTCGTGAACGGGTGCTGCTTGTGGTGATTGGTCGTCTTGCTGACCATTGTTTTGTTTTGTTATTAGTAATTAATTGTTTATTTATTTTACTTTGATGGTCCTAGTTCATCATTTGTGACTGTTACAGCTATAGCTATATGTAAGCGGGCACGCCTTTTATGCTTGGAGGCTTTTATTTGGGCATTAAGTTCTGTTTACGTTTTTATCTCTGCTTGAGAATTAATAGTTTTCGGTGTTTTCCTTTTCTTTTTTTTTGTTGGTATAGTGGTGTGCTAGCTGACATTTATGGCTAATAATTTAATGTTTTATGTTGCACGTAATGTAAATTGTTTTGCATACTGTTGTATAGAATCCATTTTTTTTCCCTCTAACTGATCAGACAGCTGTGCTGCTGGGGAGTTTGTTGACCACTTCTTCTTCCCAGCTAAAGCACTAGGAAGTGGTGAAGGGTGGGAGTTTTGGGGGACTGTCTTATGTAATTTTGACGTTCGAAAAGTGCTGATTCTCAACCTAGTTTGAATAAATGACTTTTGATTTGATTTTGATTTGAATAGTTTCATTTTGACAGTTCAACAACATTCATTGCGTTATCTACGTTGTTTAGCAGACAATTTTTTCGAACCTATGAAGCAATGAATTAGCAATATACTTCAAAATCATTCAGATTGTGATAGGTAGTGTGTTCCACAGTTAGGGTGGCGTTTAATATTCATAATTATTTATATTCATATATTATTGGTTCACATTTCATTTTCATCATTATCAGCATGTATTTGAGGTGCTTGTGGCTAAGTAATAACAGCCGCACGGGTCGTTCGATCAGGTTAAGCTACGCTTGCCGCGGTTGGTCCATGGATGGGTGACCATCTTTACATACCAAGATCCTTCCCTGCCTCGGAAAGCATGTTAAGCATTTGTTCCCGACTGTCATTCGTGGATCTTTGGCAGTCGTTACGGGTCATCAGAAGGTCAAAAGTCTGACAGCGCTAGTCTTGCCAAGGGGTATCGTATTACTCAGTAATTGGGTTGTGGAGGTCAGATAGGTATGTGAATTACAGGTATTCAGCTCCATCCAGTTAGACTGGAAGCTGACCCTAACATAGTTGGGAAGAGGTTAGGCAGATGATATCAATTAGCACTTATTCTCAATCGCCTAATAGTCTAAATTATTATCGCTCAAAAAAACATTATCCACAATCTTCTAAATACATTGTATAATTTAGTAGACACTAAATTATACAATGTATTTACTTATTTAGAATTGGAAGTAAAACAATATACCCTTCGAACTATGGTAAAGTACTAAGGAATCATAACACGGAATATATCATAAATACAAACAGACCTTACCGTCGTCGGTTAGGATAGTTTACACAAGACTACATGCTATATCCATTGGAGCGCCCCAGCTACCATAGTAGCCCAGAAAAACACCTTTACGAAACGTCCGGCTACCATGGTAGCCTGGACGCTTGACTGCAAACTAAGCGATTTCGTGCCGCAATCACACTGTACGGCTTTTAAATGATTTTACGAGATGGCGCTGTATTAAATTCCGCCTCTTTACGTATGCAACACTCGGTATCAGACCAAAGAGAACATATTGAAAAAAAAAGATTTCGTCGTTCAGTTGGCTGTCATTGACATAATGAAAACATGCTCATTTTTATTTTTTTAACTTATTTAATTAGAATATAGTGAATAATCCAGTGTACGAGTGTTAAATTCCATAAGAAACCTCTTTAAACAAGGTTTACGAATATCTACAAGTGTCCAAGGTTGTGAATGTGTTGTGTTGTGATAAAATCGTCAGGAAAAATTTGGCGCATGGCGACACGCTGTGCTTCGGCATTTTCGTATTAATTACGTAAGTTTTACTAAATAATGTAATAGATTAGTGCTTATTTTAAGGACATATGTTCATAATTAGTATTTAAAGACGTTCACACCGTTAAAATACTACAAAAATAGTTACGATTAACCTGATTTACTTCGTCCCGCCGGACATTTTTTTATCAAATTTGTGAGGGAATGGGGGATTGTTTTGATTTACTGTGTTACTCTGAATAAACCAATTAAGGGCTTAAGGGTATCAAAAAATGCTTAGATAGTCTAGTTTAATTATAAATAGGACCTTACTGACCCAAACCAAAAAATTCTGAACAAAAATTCTGCAAGAACAAATATTTTACGGAAATTCACACACGTTCTCAAGTTTAACTTTTTTTTACGGTACTTTGGGCTATGAAGGCGTAATTAAGTTTTAACACCTATTGATTAAGTATACTTTCAGCTATACACATGATTTTTTATTAAGGAAGAGCTACAGTAGTTTTCTAGTTATTACGTTTTATGCAGGACATTTGTTATAGGCGGTATCAAATTGGTGAGGGAATGGGGTGTGTGTTTTGGTTTACTGTGCTACTCTGAACAAACCAGGGTATAGACATATGGGTATGAAAAGAAAGCTTAGATAGTCTAGTTTAATTATAAATAGGTTTTACTGACCCAAACCAAAAAATTCTGAACAAAAATTCTGCAAGAACAAATATTTTACGGAAATTTCAACACGCGTTCTCAAGTTTAACATTTTTTTACGGTACTTTGGGCTATGAAGTCGTAATTTAGTTTTAACACCTATTGATTCTGCATAGTTTCAGCTATACACTTGATTTTTTATTAAGGTATAGCTGCAGTAGTTTTCTAGTTATTACGCTTTATGTTGGAGATGACCGACGCGGAAACCGCGCGTGCGCGCTCGTGAGAGTTGGGACGCGTCGGAGGGTAGTTAGGTGCAAAACTGGGGCGTTCGAGTGGATATACGTCAGAGTTGTGCTGGAGTGTGTACCCCGGCTTATAATAAATGAAGTTAAGGGGCTCATCAACTGACGTGTAACAACAGGGGATAGTAATTTAATAAAGGAGAATGTTGCTTGATACGCACTAGGCCGAGGCATGTAAATTATAAACATACATAATGTTTTTCTTTTCTGTACACGCACACACGTAACGTCGCGCCAGTTTTCCCAGAAGGGTTAATTTTGTATTTATTAGAAAAATAATATAAGTTAATAAATCCTACAAATATCTGTATGCTTCCACACAAAGGGTTCCTTTTTACACGATTACCCGAAAAAAATTATTTACTAATAGTTATTTACCATTTTCTCTGGAGGAGGCCTTCACCTTCGAATAAGAGGGGTTCTTGCTACTAAAACTTTGAGATAATCGTTAAAATATTTATATAAATTAAATTAAATGTATCAATGTAAATAATCTTAATATTTAATAACAGAAAAATAATCATTTCTTTAATATGTTTTTATTGTGATAATTATAAGATAGGCACTGTAAAGAAAAATGAAAACAAACTGAAATGTTTAATTATGATTGCTTGCAGTATTTATATATTTTATAATTCAAACAGCGAGAAATAAAATGCCTTTTATTTTTTATTTTATTTTAATTTGTTGTATTTTATTTTATTATTTATTTATTATTTATTTATTATTTACCATTTTGACGCGGAACCATAAATACTAAAAATAATTGCGTTAAAACTAAAAACGTTGCGGTATCAGCTCGTAATTAAATAAAGGCTCCTACATACTGGCGCGACTTGTCGCGCGACGCGACGCGACACAAAGACACCGCGTGTAGCGCTACACGCGGTGTCTTTGTGTCGCGTCGCGTCGCGCGACAAGTCGCGCCAGTATGTAGAAGCCTTAACTCACAAACCTTAACATATATCTGATCTAAAATAGGTACCTACACGAATAGGTCACAACGTTGTGTGGTCTATCCTTACAACGTACGATAAGGTGTGCCTACACTGTTACTGTTTGCCTAAATATCTAACATAGCATTTATGTATGAGATGATGCGGCTAATAGCGATCCTGTGTGCATTATCGCTTGAAGGGTTCTGTCGAGACTACGAGCGTAGACACGATCGATGGTGCAACTCAGCCTATTGCAGTCTACTGCTGGACATATCATCATCTATGTGTGTATCAAGGCTGTGCGCCACATCAGCCACACAGCCTTGTTCTGCCTCTTCCGCATCCAGTTTGTCCCGGCCACCTTTAAACGGTTAAATTGTAATTTCTATGCCTTACACTTTGCGGGGTTTATGTCAGGTGCTAGACCCTAAAAACTGTATCAACTTTTTTACCACATGAGAGCAATAAATATTTATATTTGAAAGTTGCGAAATAAATTTTTGCTAAGTATACAAATTATTGCAAAGTATATATAAAAAAAACCGGCCAAGTGCGTGTCGGACTACGCACAATGAAGAGTTCCGTAGTTGGGATTACTTGGGACGAATTTATTCCAAAAACAAACTTAACATTGTAGTTGAAAAACATGTTCTCCCATACATCGATATATGTCACGGTCAATTCTCCAACTGCTAATTTAAGTTGGTCGACTATAACTCTTAACTTGTAAAGCCTACTTAGCCGTGATAGTTTTCCTTTTAATTTCATTATATATTTATGGAGATGTGAAAAAATTCATGGCAGTAGTACATAATTATGTACTACTGCCATGATTTTTTTCACATCTCCATAAATAACCGTTTAGCTGGCAGGGGGGGTGGACACTCAACTCTAACAAAAATAAGCACTTTAATGATTAATCGCAACGCAACTAGATCCTTCAATCGAAAAGTGGTGTTCACAGACCCGCAATATTTTTGAACGGCCTATTCAACGATACCCCACACCATTGGGTAGAAGAGAAAAAAAAATATCATCCCCACGTTACGTAGCGCAGTTAGCGTAGAATAATTGATGGTACACATTGTCAAGTACATATTCAAGTAATGAATTTGATTTGATAACAAAATAATTGTTTAATTTAACATCCTACTTTTTCTAGTCAATAATTTGATATGATTTGCCACAAATGCAGTTAGCTTTCAACAAAATTAAGATAAAAAAAAATCATGTTCAAATTTTGGTCTTTACCTATGAAATTGCCATTTAGTACAAGGAAAGTTAAAGTATTTTTACATAAATTATTTTTATTTCTATCAATAAAACTATATTATATTTTATTATATATATTTTTCAATATTTATTGTATACATTTTTAATGCACCCATGCTATCTATGCATCCCTGCCAAGAAGTTGTCTTAATTTTAGAAAAAGTAGAAGTCTGGTGAGCACGGTAGATGACGCAAAACTTACAACCCTAGCTCTTGTAGCTTAAAGACCGTCTGTTGTGCCGTATGAGGTCGAGCGTTGTCGTGTAGGAGCAGCGGGGACGAGCGATTAACCAAGGCTAGCCGGAGATTTGCGAGCTCCATCATTGTGTCCAGTTCCTCACAGTACACATCCGCAGTAATGCTGGTGCTATTTGGTAAGAAGCTGTGATGAATTATACCGGCAATATACCACCAAACAGTGACCATGACTTTTTAGGGGTAAGTTTTCGTTTGGGTCATTGCGTAGGCGTTGAACCAGGGTCTAACCAACATGATGACCGCTTACGATTATCAAAAAGAATCCATTTTTCATCGCAAGTAACAATGCGGTTCAAAATCCCTTCATTTCTGTGTCTGTTAAGCAACGCAAGGCATACCTCAACGCGTTTTAGGGATTTAATCCATGCGAGTCCTCGTGGGAAAATTATGGTGAACAACGAGTGCGGAACAAAAGATGACACAAACGTTTTAATTATTCGATCAGAAATCTGGCCTAGTCTTTTAGAAACTGATGTTTTTTTATTATGCTTGTCCATCAAGGGATTCCACAAGTGTAGACAGAATAGGATTTTTTTTTGTGTAGGAATCTATCAAATAACTTCTCCCACTCTGGGCGGAGCGGGAGGATGTGTGAGACTCTTACTGACTAAAACCCTTCCCTCAACCATCCCGCCTCCTCCTTCGCGAGCATTACTGCTTCACAGAAAGAGGTGACTGCTGCCCATACAGAGTAAGGTTTGCCGGGTCTTATTGGTAGTAATAAATTATAGTGTCAACACTGAATGCACAGTTTATTCGATCATTATTTTCATAGGGAATATAAGGCTTGTTCCAATCGGGTCCCACAATCCGATGCCATACCTATATTTCGATTAAAAAAAATTGCATTCATCTTATAATAATAGGTATCTAAAAATATAACATTACCTACCCTACATCAGTTTCGGTGCAAAATATAAAATCATGAGAAATATTGTTCTGAAGATAGCCACGGATTACGAACGAGTAAGGGATAAATTTCAGGAAAGAACGGTGAAAAAATCGCCGGACATAAATTATGGCGCGAAAATGAATAATGGCCTCTTCTGGACGTATTGCGAGTATGCCAGGAAGAGAATAATGTAAACGTGAAATCTAACAGAAATCGATGGCATATATGAAGGAGACGGTCTTGTTTTAAAGTAGGACGATGCTTATGAAATAGATGTGCTAGGACTCTGAAATGCGAAGTTATGAATTTACTCAGTAGTGGGACATTTACTAAAAAGGATGCGGTAAACTACTAGAAACCCTCTTGGTTGACTACTTAGCCCGTTCGTCGACGCTGCTACTCAACAACCCAAAATAACCAGTTACAAACCCAAATCATCAGTAATTCAATAACGGTCCGTACCTGCCCTTTTTTTTTGTAGAAAATTATCTAATAACTTCTCCCGCTCTGGGCGGAGCGGGAGAAGTTATTAGATAATTTTCAGTGTCAAGTGTCAGACTCTTACTGACTAAAACCCACCCGTATTCTTTCCGTTCCCTCTGTTGCCAGGGGCCTCGGTAATCCTTTCGAACTTCCACGCGACCCTGGCAGGAATCGGCCCTAGTGGACCCCTACACTTGTGCTGACATCTTTTTGAGGCGCGCGTGGAACACAATGCGCCGTCGACCTGGGCCTGGTCCTTATCGGACAGCGAGCTACTCATTGCTCACCGTCCGCAAGCCCGCGCCTACGGTGTCGGGAAATCCGCCTGGGATTACCGACGCCCAGGGCGTCTCCTGCGGCGACTAGGGGCGAGAGGGCGCGAAATTTGCCTTTCCCTCAACCGTCCCACCTCATCCTTTGCGAGCATTACTGCTTTGCAGAAGAAGGTGACGGCTGCCCATGCCATGGCCCCAGAGCCGCGTCCGTACGAGTACCTACCCTAACACGCTATTAACTAGTTTTTGATTTTTTGCGTAACACAGTGTTACAACAGTTATAATTATTATTATAATCGCCATGCTAGTTAAAATGTATTTATATAGAAACTCATCACCCTCAAAATGATCCTAGTAAACGAAGCTCGAAGATACAAAACATCTCAGCAATACATTACATCAAAATAAGAAGAAAAATGCGTTTCATTCGGTACACTCGCTGCGAAAATAAGCAACTCCTTCAATTCAGCGTATGCAACGTTCAAGTCCATGCAATTTCCACTGAATAGGGTTTCCATTCATCCTTGTTTTACGGACATGGACCTACATTGGAGCTTGAGAAATGTGGCTATTTTGAACTAGCCAGTCCCCTTTGTTCGCTAGGGATCGAATTTAGAAGCCTGAATGATGACTATCATTTTTGTTTGAAGTGTAATGTTCGTGGTGGAAGTCTAGATGAGATGGACTGAATAGGGTTGAATTGTTTCTACGGCACTTGATACAGGGTTTTATTGTTGTGTGGGATCTGCAATGTAATAGTACTCGATAAATTATATTTCAGAATAATATGAACTACTATAGAGTAATGTAAAACTCTCCGGAGGAGATGGTCCCGAAATCTTTTAACTCTATAGGTGGCGCTTATAGTACCTATTGATCACTGACCCCACATTATATTTATTAATATCTGTAGAAAAACTTGAGACGGTAATATTATATAAGCTGAAATATAGTACAGCCTCTTACAGTAACACAAATAGTTAACATTCCTCCATTTCTATAACTGCACTTGTGCATCTTCAAAACCCACTTTTTAATCAAATCTTAATACTCGTGAAGGAATATAATATCTTGAGAGCGAAGCAGCTCAGAGATATTCAGATCTGTTCTTATTTTGCCTCGTTGCCTCGAAGCAGCGTCGGTAATATGCGCTTATTTTTAAGTCTATTACAGAAGCTGTGCTTGAATATCTGCCTTAAGTTCCACGGAGTCTAAGCGTGGCGGTTACATTATTATAAGTACCATTTATGGGTGAACTTAGAATTGTTATGCTTGGGAATGTTCAAAAGAGTTTGGGCACTTTCGTAGACGTCCTTTTTGTATTTTGTGGATGTGGTTTTGTCTATCCGTTAAAATAATAGGTACATGTTTGATTGTTTGTTGTTTTTGTTGCTTAGGACCAAAGCATTTAAAATGTTGTCTAGATTTTATGAAACTCGAGCAAAGAGAGAATGGACGCAATTCGTTCAAGATACTTGATAAATCGTGGTCCTGTATTAAAATGAACGTTCTCTTGGTATCACAAGCAGTGTTTCTTTTATTTCTTACTCGCTTGTTCCGGTACGGCACAAAGACTAATGAACAGATATTAATAAGGTTCTCTCTTTGAGAGTAAACAACTTGAAAAACAAAGGAATGAAGGAAAATCACAAATGAAGGGGCTATAGTGGGTATCGTCATGATTTTGATTTTTTTTGTTCTTATTTCTTTTCTTATCTTTATTATATATTTCTTCTTACCTACAGACATTTAAATATAAACGTTCATGTGCATGCCTAGTTATGTCCTTAAAGTTAAAACAAGTATATTGTTTATAAAAAGGCCATTTTGTACCCTTGAAATTACCTCCAAAACGGATTACGCGAATAACAAAATGATTTATTTACTAAAGAAGAAAAGAAAAACACATCTAAATGCGTAATTACACAACAAATAAACAAAGAAACGGAGCAGACGCCCCCATATCTAAACTCGACTCATTCCACAAAAAAGAAAAAACAAGACATCTCCAACGCATTTACCCCAAGCGAAAATAAACGAACAAATCCCTGTAAGTGACATTTTTACATCCATACATTTAACTTTCATTTCTCATTGTGTGCAGAGATGCTTCTAGCAGACGCAGCATAGAAACGGGTATTCCTTAACAAGATGTGAACGTAATTTAGTTTTTAAAACCGTCTTTTGCAGGAGGAGCTTTGAGATTCATTAAATTTATAGTTATTTGGTCGTGTTCGAGATTAAATATAACCTAGAGATGTCCTCTATTTCTGATTACGGACTTTTCTAATTAAGGTGGGATGCACTTTGTTTGATGGTTAAAAGCATGTTAAGGCGGTGATAGTCTTTTAAGTGGCAATGCAGAGGGAAGGCGTGATTTCTTTTTTTGTTGCTGGCGTGTCCTTATTTTCTATTACAAAACGTGCATAACAATGGTAGAGAAGAATTGTTAATCAAGAAAGAGTAATAGATTTTCTGATTTATGTAGGATATATGATACATATCTTGATATTATTTACATAATCAGCTTATAATGTTTCCAGTGCTGGGACACAGGCCTCCTCTCTGTGAGAGGGAGTGGGCCGTAGTCCACCACGCGGACCCAGTCCGGGTAGATGTCACATGTCTTCGAATTTCATACATATATTGATAATATTTACTTTATTTAATAAGCCAGTTTTCTGATTCAAAATCGTATTATACCATGGTTATATCCAGGCACCTATCAAGTCATGAGAGAATGTTGTAGGAATCATAAAATACTAAACATCTGCAAACGTCCTGTCTGCATTGAAGATGTCTGAGAAAAGCAATTTGTGTGTAATGTTAGGAACGAGAGGAAGCCAAACAAAGCTTGTAAACTCTTTGTTGGCTCACAAATTTTTATTTGTACTTCTCGTTGACCTTTGCTAGTTTGAAAAGAGTTTTTTTCACCCATCTCGGTTTTGGTCTAATTATTTTTATTTTTATTAAAGCTTTCATTGTTTTAATTTATGAGTTGCTAGCTGTTTCGATGACTCCGCTCACGTAGAACTATGTATGTATGAATGAATGAAAGGCAAGAAAACATTAAAAACACAAATACTTCGTATAAGTGGTTCTAAAAATAAACTTCTGACGTGTCAGGCAAATTAATAAGGTGCTTTGTAATCAAGTCGACGAATTAAAATGTTCTTTTCCATCTCAACATTTGGAGACAGTCCACCCAAAAGCACCAAGGTGCTGTTTTCGCATCATATCTTTCTCACTATTTCTCGGTAACATAAAGACGTTCTCAAAAGGCTTTTATTAAGAATTACCATTCGCTCCACAATGTCTCGCTAGAGACACCCCTAATCGGCTGTTTTCACACAATTGAAACTATCGCCGAGTCTGAGCTTCCAGACTTTCCACCACGTTCTGGCTTTACATTTTATTTCCATTCCGACAAGGGATTGTAAGAAAAATGTTCCGGTTTTTAACAGGTATTTTACTATGAAGATTATTAATGTTAACGATAGTCTGTTGTTATGTTATTATCATTTAATTGCATACTTGCAAACATATAATGCCTGGTATATATAGATATTAGTGTCTTATATACCTACATCGTATTTTTTTATGATGCTAATAGCTAATAATGTTCATTAGCTTTTATATTTTCTTATATTTTTTACATTTTTTTTCTTTTTTTTCTGTTTTTTTTTTTAAATTCCTGAGTAGCAGCCCGTAGTTAGAATTTATCTCCCGTTAATGGCGATGAGCTTTTCTCTTCTATATGCGAGTAACCATAACTAGCAAAAACAGTTATGTGGGTGAACTACACACCCTACCTATCCACTCGGGGAATTTTGAAAAAAGGGAATGTATAAACAAATATTTTTCTAAACCAACAACAGAACATTCCGACACCTGCTCTCGGAAGCGCTTGGTATCGCTCAAACTTTGCCAATAAAAAACAGGCAAACACGTGTACAAACTATTTGAACTGGTGAAAATTGAAGCGTGTCTACACGGAGACAGATTTCCCTCGCGAGTACTTCACTTTAAAACGTCGACGATGCTCCGTTGTTTGACGTTCGAGATTCTGATGGACAAACAAGGTTAAGTGCTCCAACAAATTAGGAACGTGAAAATGTTCATCTATTCTTGTACTTTGTAGTCGACGATGAAGATTGAAAGCGTTTTAGGAGCTGTGCATGCTGCGGAATAACAAGCGTTTAGTTTCTTTGTATAAGATTTGACACTTTGTGTTATTAGTTGGCCCATTTGTTGGTAAACGATCACCGCCATCTATATCTGCAATACCAGAAGTATTGCGCAGACCGGTTATTCATGCATTTGAGACATTCCAGCTTCATCAGAAGGTGTTAGGCGTTTACCCAGTGACAAAGCAGAAATGTCTCAAGTGCCTGAAATGACACTGATATCCTTTTGGCTAAGTAATAACAGCCGCAGGGGTCGATCGTTAAAGTTAAGCTACGCTTGGTGATGGGTGACCATCTTAACATACCTGATTCCGGCCTCGGAAAGCACGTTAAGCCGTTGGTCACGGCTGGCATTTGTGGATCTTTGACAGTCGCTACATGTTATCAGAAGACCAAAAGTTTGACAACTAGTCTTACCAAGAGGTATCGTATTACTCAGTAACTGGGTTTAGATAGGCAGTCGCTCCATGTAAAATACTGGTGTTCAGCTAATTCCGGTTAGACTGTAAGCCGGCCCTAACGTAGTTGGGAAAATGCTAGGCAGATGATGACCCATAGTCTTCAAATTGTAACATAGGGCAGCAACGTGCTTAGTGGCAGAAATAGGTACCTCAGGAGGTAGTTCTACCTTGGACGAGTTCCTTCACAAAGGAGCTCTTAATAATGTTCACAATTTGTTGCAGGTCTACTCTTCCATAGAGCAGTGCTCATGTCAGGGTCTGGGCTGAGCCCTTGGTCGCTGGTCGCAGACCCCAGCAAATACGCGGCGCTAGTCGCCACACATGCAAACTGTTCTCCTGGTAAGTGTTAACTTCCCTTTTCCTTTGTTTTTTCTCGGTATTTCACGTAGATCAGATACTAACAAAGGCACTCGCATATAATGTGCAATAATCGCTGGAAAACTATTCCAACGTCAGAGGACAAACCACATTTATGGTTACCTACTGAAACAAAAAGCAAACGAAATTATTATAATAAATAGTACCAGTAGTAAGTACCAAACGGTAAATATGGCACAACTTTATTATTTTTACGTAGCAGGAGAAAGAGTTTAGAATACTGGTATTCAGCTGTATCCGGTAAGACTGGTAGCCGACCCTAACATAGTTGGGAAAAGGCTAAGCAGATGATGAGGAGAAAGAGTTTAAAAAATGGTCGGCTTTGAGGAACTTCATCTTAGTCACTCATGCTTATGTGGCAGTCTTTTATTAAAACACAATGTGCAATATTAATTATATAACATTGATCTCTATAATATCAAATAAAAAATCTTCCTGTTTATGAATGACTTTTACAAAATTATACCATCAATCAGCATCTGTCATTATCTCTATATTAACGCACACACGCAATGGACAATCCAGTAAGTCCTTGTTAAATGAACTGCCATAGTATTGGGGCATCAGGCTTGGCAAGCCTCCAACGGACGTGGTGCTTCGAACAGACGACACACTTCATGTTACCAGCTTTGTAAATTCTGGCTGATAGCTACATAAAATGCAAAGAGAATGATACAGTTTTTGTAAAAAAGACAATGGCCAAATTGCTATATTATTTTATACTTAATTTATGGCCGCCGAAAAAAGGCACAAAGTTTTGCATGTTTCCTCTATATAGGGTCCGTTCTTGCCTCTTAAAAACAAGGCTTAGGTATTGAAGAAAATACAGATAGGTAAAACTACTCATTTTGACCTATGGCAAACCGAACCGTACTAAACCGTAAAATATTAACAACATAGAAAAAATATGAAAGCCAAAGCTTGAAAAGATTCCTGCCTCAGTACGCAACATTGCAATTTTGCCGGTATTCTCATTTGGGTACAATAGTGAAGAAACAAAAGCTACGGAACAAGTTGAGCATTCCAAAGTAATAAGAAGAAGAATAATCAGGTCCCTGAAATTGTGAGACTGTTGTCTTGAAACATAATGATCATTCCTTGAAAATACAAAACAGATTTTACCAAAAATATATTTGAAAGTTATACGTTCAAGGTCAAACTCAAATAGTTTATTTCAACTGGGCCATTTCAAAATGTACTTTTGAACGTCAAAATAGTCTGTGTTCATTAAATGTTAAAATTTCGCGAAACAAAATATTTCTAACACAATTATGTGCTTGAAACGATCCTACTATCAAAGACTCTAAAAGTTACAGAAAATAATACTAATAACTTAACAGTTATTTAGAATCCACAAGCTAAAATAGTCCCTGTGACACATTGAACGCAAGAATTTCTGAAACGAAAATTCTAGGCCATCCAATTGTATGCCACAATCGCGCTACAGCCACGTCAGTAGTAGTATTAAGTGCGATGTGTGCCAAGCGATCTGTTTAGTTTCGCCTGTGACATGAATACTGTGACAATGAAGTGACACCTGGCACCTGGAGTTTAGTGTTCAGCTGATGTTCACTAGCAGCTGTTTCGGAATGGACAATGGAACGTGCATTAGAGGGGTTAGTTTTGCAAACAGAATTTGTATGATGACTTATGCGTGTATACCAAGTGAAGTAACCATATGCATTATCACAAGTAGAACAATGATCAAATGGACAACTTTAGCAGACTATAACAATAAATTCTGAATGTATAGGTAGTAAAGTTGCAAACTAAACTATCACGTAGAATAAATATGTCAATCGTTAGTGAAAAACCTTGTCAGCAGTTAGTAGCGGTGTTTTCTGACCTTTTTATCTTCTATTTATCAAAAACTAAATTATGAATGAGAACAGGTCGATAAATAGACAAAATACATAACCTACAATTAACAAAACAACGTTGTCCACAGAACTAACACCGCCGGCATTGCTGCGGTGTTTGCGAGAACGGCCGCTTGAGGCGCTGCTGTCCGCGCCAGTGCAAGCCCCTGACTTTGCCTACGCCTTCGGGCCTAGCGTCGACGGTGTTGTTATAGGTAGAGTATCATGTAAATACAAATCTATTATATTAGTAGATTGTAGACTAGTCTCGAAGTTCACGAGTATGTCTTTACAAAATTATGGCTATGGTGACTACTTCTCAACAAAAGTCTTCCTTTTAATATGACCTTGTAGGTTTACTGTTGTCACAGTTTCTGCCTGAGGGGGTCTTAATGTCTATGTAGTTAGATTTTGTTTTACGTGGCTCAGTTTACCAATTATGTTGAAGTACTTAAGACGAGACTTCGTCTCTTGGACAAAAAGGCCGTTTATTTTCGGTCAATGACTTCTTTTATACATCTTCTACTAACTTCACAAAAAGGATTTGTGTCAAATAAATAAACGCTCTCCACTATGGACAAGTATTTCAAAAGAAAATCTCATTTCCAAATACATTTCCCAATAAATATACAAAGACGTCTACAACGGAATCGCCATTTTTATTACATCAATCGTGAGGCCCCAATAAACTTGTAACAACGCTATTATTGTATAAGCAAGGAAAATAGTATTCTCTGTTGAAGTACGAACAGAAAATAAAAGAAAAACAAAATCATCAGGGATCAGAAATAAGTGAATCCAGATAAACTAATACCTTTTATATATAATTACACTAGTGTTGAGCTAACTCAGAACTAATGCATGATACTTCTAATACAGTTCGAACTTCTTCATTTAGAAAAGGGAAACTAGTAAATGATTTCTTAGAAATCTCGTTCAGCGTTGAATATCTTACTGTTCATAATGATTTCCCATGTAATATGATCATGATGATAATTACGTTGTGGGTGTTGCAAACAGATGTGGACCTAATTGGATCCATTTAACGTTATATCATTAACCCATTTTCCACGAAACCCCAAGTGAAAATCTTTCTAGGTGTCTTGAAGAGTTACTTGGTTACGGTTCAATTTGATTAGCCAACGCTCAAATAGTTCATCAATACATTTCTGTCCGATGGGAAAACACGAAGAAACTAAATATGAGAAGATTCTTTCATTATCTCTCAAGTTTTATTGGATTGTTGATAAATATTTTCGGAGTCCGTACCAAATGGAAGTTTTTACCAAGTCGTTGTGATGTAGTAATAAACGCAATGTCTTAAGCCCCATTTCATTGGAAACAAAGTTGAAAAACAGTTGTGCAACATTGTTTCCTGTGGCATCAAAACTGTAAATTTATGTTGGCTACGGATAGCAGTCCACTGCTGGACATAGGCCTCTCCCAGGCTGCGCCACGATACCCTGTCCCCCGCCACCCACTTTTTAAGGTCGTCGGTCCATCTAGTTGGGAGTCGTCCCACACTACGCTCGCTGACACGCGGTCTCCACTCCAGGACTCATCTGCTCCACCGGCCATCGGTCCTTCGACAAACATGGCCAGCCCACTGCCACTTCAGTTTACTTACTCTGCAGAGCAACCGGAGTCACCGACACAGCCTGCCTGTGTCGGTGACTCCGGTTGCTACATATTAATAAATAAATGCATTTAAAAGTGCAACAATGATAAATAATTTTATTTCTGTAAGTAGGACTGTACAAATACGAACACGCAAAAAATAAATGATGTCACAGTCGCTTTTAAAACCCAGATGGTGATCAAATCAAAATTCAAAATCAAAGCATTCATTCCAAATAAACCAATTACAGGCACTTTTGAATTGTCAAGGGGTCAGTCAGTCAGAAAGATGAAGCTAGCCTATTTCAAAACGTAGTAGGTTCCTATGGAGAAAAGCGGGCAAAAATCTCCATGGACACTCTTATAAAACAAAAAATCCTCCAAAAGGTACTCATGGTGATCTTGGTCAGATCACCATGAGAACCATGTAGATTAGTGTCTAAACAGTTGCATAGCATGTTGTTAACAACACTGCAATATTCCATGTTGCGAGCAACATGTTTCCCGCTACACAAAAACATGCTGTGGAACTTTGTTACCCAATGAATACGCATCGTTACATTGTTCGTTTATTCTGGTACCTACTAAACTCCATTCATCTTTTTTTGTATCTTAGTCGATGCTAGTTTAATAATTTTGTTTTTCTTTTCTTAATTATCGCTGTCTATTGTTCGTCTCTTGCTAACAATTGCTCGGGCTTTGTGGGCAAGACTGATCTGTGGGCGGTACTTTTACAAATCTTCAAAGAAACCAACAGCTGCAGCTGTTAAGAAAACGGAGATTTGCTGCAATTCATTTGGATGACCCGAGCGCTTCTGTAAATGCGCATTGCGAATTTCTTAGCGGAGATTTGATGCTGTTTAAGAGACAGGTGAATTTAAAATAGAAGGATTGGGTGGAAAGAGCGCTTAAAAGAAGTACTTTTGCAAATTTTATTTGTACCTACAATTAAAAAAAAAATATAATTTTAGACCACACGTTTTTCACACAAAGGCCCGGCGCCGCGTCGACCCCGTCGCCGTATACCATAGAACCGTGTCATAACCGTGCCGTGTATAACGGGCCTCTCAGTTATTGGGACGAAATAATATTCCTTACCCACGACTAGAGCCTAGTATTCAAATTGGCATACATACGTAGTTTTGATCCTGATCCATGTAGTTACGCCTATAATCTAGTATATGCGTTATTTATTGAGTGCTCAAAATAAATATGTACTATTACGAATTTGAAATTCAGTATACAATGAAGCGAACATATTCATATCTGTTTTAGAACAGGTTATTTACTATAAGTTGTATTGCTTTCGGAGAAATAAAATTGTCTACTTCACAATTAAGATTCAAGTAGCAGCTAATACAAGTATCAGGCAGTAAGAGGTGATAAAAGTATCAACAAATGCAACGTTTAATCACTGCTACTTCATAACATAGGTAATTTTATGTAGTAGCAGTGATTAACCGTTGCATTTGTTGATCATCAAGAACTCGTTAATTTATTGTTTGAATGGGTATTAAATATCAATATTTCTGAGAATAAGATTATAAAGACAAGGACAATTCTCATACAAAGTGTAGCTGCTTTGTACAATTCAGACGTTTATTTTGTTCCTTTTATTTTCTCCTTCATGCCTTTATTATGTTCATTATTCTTTTCAACCTTCAATTTCGTCACATAACAGCCAGAAACAAAGACCTCATGAAGTGCAGCCACCATAACCCAAACACAAGACATAAATTCACAAAAGTTTCCGTGTTTTCGCATCGGCATTCCGGCGTCTCGTCCACCCGGTGTTATTAAATTGTCTCAGAGAACTTTTCTCATCTCAAGCTCTTGGAGCGACAACGTCCTCTGTTAGCTCAGTTTGTTGAACAACGGTTTTTTTCTTAGCTTGATCTCCGCTCTTTGTGATGTTGGACAATTAATGGTCGTTTCTGACTCGCTGTTGTTTTTTGCTTCCATATCTTTGATAATTTTAAGTTTGTTTAGTTTACTTTCTTTTTGTGACATTTGTGAATAGAGTTGGAAAAAGAAGATTTAGAATATTTCTAGATGGAATTTATAATATGAGTGGTTGTATGGTGGTGTACTCGTAATATAAATCTTTGCTGTCTAGTTCACAATAAGTAGTAAAGTCAGGGAAAAATAATTTCTTACCAAACAGACTACCAACATAAATTGTCCGTATGTTCAAACCACAGCTGTCATTGTTGTACACATATGGATGATAACACGAAAAATTTACGTAGTGTGTTAATTTGGTAAACAATTATTTTTTCCGGCTGTACCTACCTACCTAAATTAAATACCGTTTTCATCGACTATTATAAGCTGAGTGTCTAGTAATTGTCTACCTTAAAACTTTTGTAGAAAATAACGTTCGTAGTGAACTTTAAAAGAAATATTATGCACAGGAAGATCAAGATGCTCATCTTGGTCTTCCTGTGTATAATACAACCCTGTCTCTTTCTTACCAGACACCGGTGACCTGCTAGTGAATCCAGAGAACGGGTACGAGTGGGGGGGACAGACCGTGGCGCACGCGCCGCTCGGCAAGCAGGCGCAGAACGCCATCAACATCATCAATGCGGTGCTAATGCGGAAGAGCGCGGTGGCACAGCTTACTAAGTAAGTGTTGTTTTAACTATTCTAGAAATAGACCAAAAATTACCGTCATATGATTCTTAATTTGCTTCTGTACTAATTGGTAAAAGTACTAATTGGTAAGTGACAAAGAGCTGATACTACTACATTCAGATTTTGTAGAAGAAAATGTATGTAAATAGATAGTTTAACTTGTCAAATCTGTTATGATAGCATCAAACTAGCTCTTTAAAGGCTTCGCTTTTCTTTCTATCCCTACTCTACAATATTCTTTTTTGAGTAAACTTGGGTAGAGCTTTCATTCGTTGGTCTATCCATACTAAAGTGTCAAGAATGTCAACAAAGAATGCTCTTGCTCTCGTTGTGGTTCTATCTTCGTTTGGTCTTAACTTATCTCCACCATCATTTTTAATACATCGCCCCCTTTCACAGGTACGACCTAATGCTAGGAGTAACAAAAGCAGAAGCGTATTTCGCATTCAGTGGTGATGACGTACAATACGGGATCGAAGCCGACAGAAGATCGAAGATCCTCAAGTCGTTCGTCAGGAACACATACAGCTACCATCTGTCGGAGATCCTGGCCACTATTATTAATGAGTACACTGACTGGGAGAGGCCTGTACAGCATCCAATTAATATTAGGTAAGTAAAATACCCGTGTTCACTAACACTAGGTACTAAATAAAAGCGCGCAGTAGGACTTTCAACGCTCAGCTTAGCACCGAAAGTTGGAAATCGAACAGCGCGCTTTTATTTAGGCATTAATTTAGATGTCGCCTACTGTTAGTGAAAATGGGCATTAATATTGTAAGAAGTGACACAATTATCCAGCGTCCTAATCGAAAGCGTGTCCCACTAATACGCGATTATGACTAAGACATGTAAGACTTTGTAATTGACTAAATATTGTTGACTTCACTTTAATTTCTATTTTGTTTTGTTGACATTGTTTTGTTTGTTATATTGTATGTAATAATTTGCACGCCGTAAGGTAGACTGTAGCCGATCTCATTACTTTAAGTACAACATCTTATACCTGTACCTGCATTCATAGCAAATAAAATTCTGATTCTGATTCTGAAAGAATTCGATCTTTTAATGCATTCTTTTAAAGATACTACTGCTCAAAAGTCTTGTGCAAAAATGTTGCAAATAAAAACTATTACACACAAACTTGCAACATTGTATCTTTTACTAACAGACAAAGTCTCTATTTTCTCCCAAGACAGAGCCAGATTGTGTTTCAAAATTGCAGACCAAGATAATATCTTCAAAGTGTTGAACTGGGCTAAGTTTGGTCTGTATTTAGAAACTGTTTAAAACTAAGCTTAAGCTCAGGGAGTTAGGAAGCTGGGTTTAGAAGAAACTTAATACATAATATATCCAACATGTTCAACGAAGAAAATGAAGACTAGTTACTTACTTAGAACTTATGCATTTCATCGTTCCATATTTTGAAACTTACGTTAGAGCAATCGTAGTTTTTTTTTGCGTGGGAAATTATCAAATAACTCTGGGCGGAGCGCGCGGACGGGCGGAGCGGAAGGGTGTGTCAGACTCTAACTGACTAAAACCCACCCATGTTCCTTCCATTGTCTGTGTGTTGCCAGAGGCCACGGTATCCCTTTGGACTTCCCCGCGGCCCCGGCAGACATTCCCGCGACCCCGGCAGTCCAAATAGACCCTAACAACCAGTTACATGAATAATTGGAACAGAATTTGTTTGAAACTATCAGCTAGGTTATTTAACTGGAACTTATACGGTGAATACGTATAAAACAGATTACTGATGTAAATAAATTTTGCATGGAATGAAAATAAAAGAATATCAAGGATTATTTTAATTACAATGTAGATAATTATAATTGTCACGTGATAATCAAACTTTAAAAATATAGCGAGAGACAAAAGCATTTTTACAGTCAAGACCTTGCTGTTAATATTCTAATTAGTCCGTGTACCAATTCTATTAAGAATAATTAACAAGACATCGGACAGTAATCAGAATTAATTGTTTAGTATCCATCCAACTATTAAGTTAGTAATTTGATTGTTTCCTTTGAGATTATTTAATTAGAGAAGAATGAGAAACTAATCTCTCAAAGATGGAAGTGATGATGTGGGTGAAAATGGGGAAGGCATGGTATCCACATGGAGTGACATATCAGAATGTTTAGTGAATTCATTCATTTACGTTAATAGAAGTGACTATCCTATAAAGTTCCTTGCCACTGTCTAATTCAAAATCCAAGTTACTGAAACCAAAATATATGAGCGGTTGTTATTTTACCCGAATGCAAATATGGGTTTTGTTTTTCACACAATCCATTTATGTATACATGTGATATTCTTTATTACCTACTAACCGAGTAGGGTTGAATATATTTTTGGACTTAATATAATAAGGTCTTTTTGTTTGATCGATCGGTTTTACTAACAGTTTATCAAAACCAATCAGCACCTTAATTATATAACAGACTTTCAGTCACAATCTGAATGATTTTGAAGGATATTGCTAAACCATTGCTTCATATGTTCGAAAAAATTGTCTGCTCCACAACTTAAATACCGCAATGAATATTGTTGAACTGTCAAATGAAACCTATTGCTACTGATAGTATGTAGTAACGCAATTATCCCGAAGTATACGACACCATACTAATCCTCCTCAATTTCTCACCAGGGACGAGACGCTAGAAGCACTAAGCGACGCTCAAGTAGTGGCACCTATGGTCCTGACAGCTGACACGCATTCAGCGCTGCGACGTAACTCCTACCTCTACGTGTTTGACTACCAGACCAAGTATGGAGACTATCCTCAGGTGAGTTAGTGGCGTTAAAAGAGTTTGTAATTAAGGCGCTGACAAGACCCAATTGAACAAAATAGGCTTAGCTTAAGAAAAAAAAAATGCCAAATCTGTACAGTTTGTGGAAGCGGAAAAAATATATGTTTATTTTGACCATATTTCCCAGAACTTGGTTGTTACCAAAACACGTTTTGTAAACAAAATCTCAATACAAACTAACGTTAAACTAACCTCTTACTTTGAGTTCTAATCCAAAATATCTCTATCAAATATCAACATACGTTACGTATTTAATTAATAACAAGAACGTCTTATTTGAATGCAGAACTTGTTTGTTTTTTATTTTCGATTACTTAACTCAATTTTAGGTAAATAGATAATTACTTCATATTTTGCAATAAATTACAAGCGTTGTATCATCGCGCTTCTCTTTCTTTTCTATGGAATTTGACAGTGACCGCGGTTTAGGTGTTGTCAGCGTCTGAAAGCTGAACCTGCATGACAGAATCTTAGGACACATTGATCAATGTCACTTTGATTTATGTCGTACAACTGTCAAACTGACACTAACCCAAAATAAACGGGTTACGGTCAAGAGAATGATGATGTACATCTGTCAAATTACATTCAAGTGTCAAAGACAAGAACATAATGTAAGCTAAAGCACGTTCTGAGTAACGTTTATTAATCTTGACCTTATTAATTGTGTACCTAGTGTAATTATCTTTGAAAACTGAAGTGGCCATAATGAATATTGAATTCTTAAGTCTTACAAAGTTAGTTTGGGTTATAGATTTTACAAATTAAATGACGGTCACTTTGTTTTATTATTGAGAACTTGTAATGAAAACTTATTTGTGTGCATGTACACGGTTGGCGTAATGGCTGAGCGATCGACTGCTGCGCAGCGTGTCGCGGGTTCGATCCCCGCACGGAACAAATATTTGTATGATCTGCAAGTAATTGTTCCGGGTCTGGGTGTTTGTGTTTGTGAGTTTCTATGTTTGTAAACGCACCCACGATACAGGAAGAAATTCCTAGTGTGGGGCAACGTTTTTAAAAGAAAAAAAGAAAGAAAAAGAAAGAAAGAAAGAAAGAATCTTCCAAATAATTGCCTAACGAAATTCACCCCCTTCGGCAATTTCTTAACTTGTTTTCAAAGAAGCAATAAAAATACTAAAAACATTACATTTCAAAATATCCAAACATTCAAACTTATATCATTCTGAATTTCGCAAACACGAATCGTTAAACGTTAAATGAAATTTCAAACACAATTGTTTCTCCGAAACTTATTTCATAGGAGTTCGTCGAACAATTGACTTGGCCTTGAACAGCTCACATTTTGTGTTAACGAGGCGAAACTGGGCACAAATTGGATTCATGAAATTATTCCATTAAGTGAAAGTTTTGCATAACTTAGGTTGAGTTTGTTTAGTTTTTGGAGTTGAGAATCGATTAAGTTTTGATTGTAAATAGTTTGGTAAACTGATTCTTCATCTCTGCATAAACAGAATTCATAATAGATTCTGAATTTACAAGCCACTTTAATTTCGCCACAAACATTTGGAATTGGAAAAAGCATTTGTGTAGGCCATGCAAATATCAGTACCAATTAACTCGTGGCCCTAAATACAAAAGGTGTACGTGCCGTGGAAGCATTTAAGTCTACCTATCTTTAAAAAATGCAGCATAGCTTACCTGGGCTGGAACAAAAATTGCTTTGAGTTTCGTTACTAAAATTGCTACTGAAATTGGTTTAACTTTTTGGTTCACTACTGAAATATTCATTAAATTACTTAACAAATTAAATTGCTCGGCTATCGGATTGATACGTAAAATAAATTAATCATATTTAATCCGGCATATATTTATGTAACAGCGTTCAAATAACGCGGTGTAAATCCCAAATTGTCCAGAATTAACAGTTTTACCGCATAATGCGGTCATCAATCGGAGATAACACCCGTCCTAATAATAGTGCACATTAACCTATTCATTAACACCGATACATCACACATCCAACATCAACTGGTTTCCAACAAACTGCTAACTACCCACATTTTGAGGAGCAATTACTATATAACCATTTAACGAAGACACTTTACACGTAGTAATTACAGCAGAGTTAGAGGTCTATCTTAACTGGACTGTTTGACGATGTTCCTGTTAATATGGAAGTGTGGAGTTACCTTGTTTGCTCTATATGAACTAACGAGGGCAATGAGGCGGCTTAAGGAACAATTTTGTATATTGGGAACAGTGTTATGAAGGTCCCATGTAATATCGGAGAAGTTACTAATGATCCACATTTTATATGTAGCTGTAGGGTGGATTAGTTCTGTTCGTTTTGTTCGCAATAATGTTAAAAGAATGGCGTGACATTCAAAATCCGTATGGCGTGATAAATAACCTTAAAAATAGGAATCAACTTGCTTCATATCTAGAGATCGGATATTCGGATGCATATTCACCTAAAGTTGAGATGTTGGCCAATATGGAATGCGCTTTTGTATCGCAAAATCCCGCGGCTCTGGGAATACAAATTTAGGTTTCTGATTATAGAATCTAATGTATATTAACTTACTTTCAAATGTTAGCTTATATGGAATGCACTTTTACATCGATTGTAAAAATCCCGCCCGCCATTCCCGAATCGACAAATTTTATGTTTTTTTCTGACTACATATGTAATTGGATGCATATGTACCTACTTAATATTATGATGTAAAGTAGGTAGAAACATTAATTTTAAATAAACATGCAATCCAATAATCCCGTGTTTTTTTTTTAATAAATATTTCTTTAGAAGTCGCTTCCATACTATACACCTGTCTAGTTATGCATTCCCGTTGTTCGTGGCCTCTGTTAAAAAAAAAGATTTTAAGAAGCCGCTTCCATACTTTCATAGCTAAAAATTAACTTTAGGTAAATATGCATCCGAATATCCGATCTCTATTCTTATCACATAATAGGTTCCTACATTACATAGACCGGTTAGCCCCAGGCCCGCACGGGCGAGCAATAAGAATCCAACAGAGCGACGAGATTCATAGAATGACGGAATTAATTTTTAACCCTCGGTGCTAAGCAGAGCGTTGAAAATCCAGTGCGTGAAAAAAAATCACCAGTGGGTACGACGGCTGCCAGGGTTAATAAAAAACCCACCCGTATTCCTTCTTGTTGCCTGTGTTGCCAGGGGCCTCGGTGACCCATTAGTACCTTCCCGCGACCCCGGCAGGCATCGGCCCTAGTGGACCTCTACTTTTGTGCTGACGACTCTTTGAGGCGCGCGTGGAATACAACGCGCCGTCGACCCGAGCCTGGTCCTTACCGGACGGTGAGCCAGGGTTAAGCCATGACCAGCTTCTAAATTTGTATTTTTTTTTTATGTTGTTGCTTGTAATGTTCAGATGAATGTGGACAGAGAGAATTAAATCGTACACTGTATTTTAGTTTGTAGGTAATCAGGGATTACCCAAATAAATCTATAAAATCTGTATCTTCCCACCTAAATATTCCATATTTCTCCAGCGCCAAGGTTGCATCCACGGTGAAGAGCTGCCTTACGTCTTCGGAGCCCCACTGGTGGGGGGCCTGGCCCACTTTTCGAGGAATTACACGAAGGCTGAAGTGGCTCTGTCAGAGTCTGTCATGCTATACTGGGGGAACTTTGCTAAAACTGGGTAAGTATTTGTGGTATATGTATTTTTTTTTAATGTAATTTTTGTGGTATATGTATATTTTTATGTAGCTGCTCATAGTACAGTCAGGGAAATAAATTATTAAGCTGAGTGTCAATCTGCCGTGATATAGCCATTTCATACAATAGCTATCAAAGAATGACAGTTGTGATTTGAATATACGAATAATGGTAGTAAATTTGTTTAACAATTATTTTCCCTGACTTTACAGTCACCTTACAAAACATTGATCACTTTGTCACATTAAACTCGTTGCTTGTCATTGATGCAATTTTTCACGAATTTGATCTCACCATTTGCATCATAATAATATGACAAAGTTCTAAATACCTGTGGTTAAGGTTTTTGTTTTTTTAAGTCTAACATAAAAACATAAAAGATGTTTTTTGTTTGAACAATCCGAAATAAGATTTTATCGTCCCAAATTGTCGCAAAGTCACTAGGACAAAGACGAAGTAAAAGGGTCTTTGAAGAAATATTGACCCTCAGTATTCGCTCCTTTATAAAAAAATTCAATTTACATTGTATTTTTTAGCAAAGAAATCCTAAAATTAAAGTGTGAATTCAATTGACGAGATGAAATAACGTGTGTATAATCTTTGCAATCCATTAACGCCTCTATTTGGCCCTTTTTTAGGGTACGGTATCTCAAAAGGAAACCTTATTGGACCACACGTGTGTTTGTCTGTCTGTCCGTTTGTCACAGCCAAATTGAATCCGAATCTACTGGATCGATTAAGTTGAAATTTAGAACACATATGAATTTCTGTGTCCCAAACACGGACTTGTAACATAAATAAATGAATTTTGAATATGAGGGTCGCTTTTAGGGGGCAAATTAGGAAATAAATATAAAAGTTTTGCAAACAGTACCAAATGAAATGGCTTGCAAATTATTTAAGAAAATAGAAGAAAATTAAACATTCATTGTCAGTGGTGGTAATGGACACGGTGGAGGTCTGCCCGGCTTGGGCAGAGCACCGCCGTGTTCTCGTTAGGGCGATCGGCGGCGGAGATCCTCTCGCGTCCGGCCCTGGTTCAAGCCATGGTACGGAGCGAAAGGGCATTGGCAGCCGTCACCTCCTTCTGCGAAGCAATAATGCTCGCGAAGGAGGAGGCGGGACGGGTGAGGTAGAGGAAAATTTCGCGCCCTCGCGCCCTTAGCCGCCGCAGGAGACGCCCTGGGCGTCGGGAATCCGAGGCGGATTTCTAGCCACCGTAGGCGCGGGCTTGCAGACGGTGAGCAATGGTTAGCTCGCCTTCCGATAAGAACCAGGCCCGGGTCGATGGCGCGCTATGTTCCACGCGCGACTCAAAGAGATGTCAGCACAAGTGTAGAGGTCCCCTAGGGCCGATGCCTGCCGGGGTCGCGGGAAAGTCCGAAAGGGATACTGAGGCCCCTGGCAACACAGGCAATGGAAGGAACACGGCTAAGTTTTAGTCAGTAAGAGTCCGACACACCCTCCCGCCCAGAGCGGGAAAAGTTATTTGATAATTTTCCAGCCCAAAAATAAAAGTGGAGGTAATGGTTAATTATCTTCTATTTTCTTAAATAACTTTAAATCTTTCTTCATATCTCCGAAACTACTGAGCCTAAATTTTTGAAAAAAAATACCGAATATAGCTCATTACATATAGATTACAGAAAAACTTATAAGAAGTATATGGCCTTAAAAAACATGGTAAATCGCCCAATATTGTGGGTACAAACTTATATTTACAGTTGGAATGTATTAGGGAACATGTATTTCAACTACAATGTTAAGTTTGTTCTTAGGCTAAATTCATCCCAACTTCGGAACCCTTCATTGTGCGTGGTCCGACATACACTTGGCTGGTTTTTTTTTTAATCTCGTTTTGTTATTGTAGAAAAATAAATGTATATTAAATTCAACTTAGAGAGTTTAATTTGTTTCTTTTTGTAACAGCTGCTAACCAATATTCAGAATAATTCGTGTCGTATTCATCACTGCGAATTTAATTAAAATGTTGAAAAATAAAAGACAAATCTGCTCGAATCTCTTCAAAACTACAACCTACCCACAGTATGAATAATAAAAAATGAATTGCTTCACACGATAAATACGGTTTGTTGGCTGAACAGCTTGAGGTGGTAGACATTCAGCATTTTGACTGGCACTCCCATAATAGAATAATTACTGAAGCAATTTCCTTTAGGCTTAAATGGAAACCATAACTACTTCTTATGGTGTCTAGTATACGGGTCTCTATAGTATAGTATACAGAAGTAGTAAAGTTGGTATTATGTGTTGTTGAGTACAAGATTCAAAAATATTGTACTCAAAAAACTTAAACAGTCACTAGTCATTTTAATTAAGATTTGCATGCCTTGATGAGTTTTTCTTTGTTTGCTTTTGTTTTACTGTTTAACACGAAAAATGTTTTCTTAACTTAAATTATTGTAGTTTCTACGTTTTAGTTTAAATGTGTGAGTGACGACACGGTTGGCGTAATGGCTGAGCGATCGACTGCTACGCAGCGTGTCGCGAGTTCGATCCCCGCACGGAACAAATATTTGTATGATCTGCAAGTAATTGTTCCGGGTCTGGGTGTTTTTGTTTGTGAGTTTCTATGTTTTTAAATGCACACACGATACAGGAAGAAATTCCTAGTGTGGCGCAACGATTTTTTTTTTAAATATGTCGTGATTTGTAAAGATATTTTTTTTTTTGTATTTAGTGGAAAATGTTGTTGGTTAAATTTGGCCGTATCTTTTTTGTATTTCTTTCCACAAAATGTAATGTGACACTGTTTGTTTTCCCTAATAAATAAACTACCAGTAAAGCAGATATCTTTACCTACAAGTAATTGTTAAATTATCTACGTGAACAAATAACCAAATATTTTCTTGCAATTTTAAAATCATATCTTTTAAGCTGACCCTAAACCTAACCCTACCTGAACTTATAGTTAATGATTATCCCTAAGTCTGAAATCATCAACCCGTCTTGAGCAAGCGTGGTGATAAATGCTTTTGCCTTCTTTGTATCAAAAGAGGCATATTTACCCTACAGTGGGACAGTGACAGGCTGTCATTGTATTATTTTATCAAACTAGATTCTTTATTAACGTAAAAATCTTCCGTATTCCTTGTCTAGGAATCCCAACGAAGCGCAAGAGAGTGATCCAATAAGGGCAGGTCGACAAGAGCGAGTGAGGATGAAAAACATAGAATGGACGGCGTACGAAGCAGTGCACAAGAAGTACTTGAACATCGACACCAAAGCTAAATTGAAGAACCACTACAGAGCTCACAGGTACGTCTTACTACAAAAGAAAATTTCAACGAATATTTCAAACAACTGTCCTGCAGTATTTTTTCTGAGAATGCTAGTCGTATTTCGATATCTTTGAGAAAATGATAATATTAAAATCTATCCATACTTTTTCCTTTTATTACACAGGACATTTAAGGTGAATACATATATTGTTTTCAATAAATCTCGGGTTTCCTAAGAAAGGTATTTTTACTGTTGTAACAAAAAACATTTATTTTGTCAACAGACTATCATTCTGGTTGAACTTAGTACCAGATTTACACCGCCCTGGAGGAGAGGACGTGCCTCCATCACATCATCAGCTCGAACACGAAGACTCGGCTCTCCAGCCGACCCTGAAAACTTTCAGCCCACCATTCAAAAAGACTACAGATATGGTCATTACCGATACTGGGTTGGCAACTAAGATCCCAGTCTTAGGTGTCCTAAATATGACTTCTCCTTTGAACTTCAATATCATCGGCATCAATCCTCCTACACAAAGCACTACCGGTACTGAAGTACACAAAACTGATGCAACTACTGCCACTCCACCTGAAGATGGCTTCGCAGCATATTCTACAGCTCTTAGTGTGACCATCGCTATCGGATGCTCACTGCTCATACTGAATGTTCTTATATTCGCTGGAGTTTACTACCAACGAGACAAAACGAGAATGAACGGACAAGACGGCCACACAAATGGGGCTCACTTAAAAAAAAGAGTGGAGAATGGGCAGATGCCGAACAACATTTGTGGTGACCTAGAAGGAGCGTTGACTTATCAAACTAGTTTGAAAAACGATCCTGCTACTATTTTAAGTCACCACCATCATTCTCACCATCAGTTACCACCACCAGAATTCGCTGATCTTCCTAGCAATAACGTTGCCAGTATGGCGACATTGCCTCGGGCGCCTCCGCCGCCAAAACTTGGGAAAAGTAATATAAATACTTTAGCAAGTGGACAGCTGCAGGAGAACCAACCGTTGTTATCAACACATCAGATGCAAATGATAAACACGAACACTTTAACGAAGAAGAACACGCAACTGAATGCGAAATCGAACGTGACGATGGAGGAGTTGCGTGTGTGACGTCAGAGGGCATGACTGCAACGAGCCGGCAGTTGCAGCGACGTGGTCCACCACGACGAGATCGTGTGACTTGAGCCGGACCTTCTCAAGTGTGTCACAGATTACATATAGACTTTTACTGTGCCACTTGAACTTTGAAGGTTATTAATATTAAAGACTTCTCTTTCAAAGACTATGTGAACTAAATCAGTGATTTTCTCCAAACTCAAAGTGGGATATTTGAATAAGTGAAGTTCGTGATTATGATATCTAAGATGTTGGAGTGTTTAATAGCGTGTTATTGGACGATTGATCGATGTATAACAATAGTTGTAAATAGCGAAATAATTGTATATAGTTCAGCAGCTCAGCCGCATATCCATCCTAATTACAATTATGATAATCACAAAAATAGTGAAATTTAAATAAAATATTAAAGATTAATCGTCGTTGTTCTCGTTCGGCTGTTAAAATTCTATGAATGTAGAATAAGTTTCTGTGTTTCAGCACGATAAAAGGAATTACATTGTTTCTTAAATGTTATTTTCAAGAGATTTATGTTCTGGAATAAAACTGACGGTGTAATAAGCTTATATTACGCCCATTTGAGATGAGGTTTTATTGTGTTTAAGTGCAGCTATTTGCCTTAATACTAGCTATTAAGATGATTAAATCCGATACTAATATATTACATAAAGCTGTACGATTGAAAAATGAATTTCGATTCTCTTACAATGTTGGCGTGGGCTCTAAATGCGAATCAGTGTATTTTATTAATAGTTCAAGCGGACAAATCTAAGAGAGAACAGAGGACCCTTTTAAGGCCCTCTTGATTTCAAATATAATTTTCCTTTGAACATTTCGAGTAATGAAATTTCGGCCATTTTCTTTTGTGACATTTTTATAAAATTGTAACAGCCGATCGAACTTGGATTTAATATTGAATTTAAAAACTAGATATTTGAAGAATAAAAAGACACCAATGTAATCTTCGCCGAGAGTTTTATCGAAGTTAGAAGCAATAATGGTTCTTTGATAAAGTCAGTTTTTAATCTATTTTAGTTTTTAATAGAAAAAAAAGTTTTGCTGGAGAAACAAAGTGATTGACAAGTTCATTATTTGTTTTAAACTTTATAAAACGTATTTCGTTTCGTTACTTTTTCGAGCTTAAAGAAACGCACATCTCAAGACAATGTTTTCTTCATACATTTTCTTTTGTCTGTTTACAATTTTTCTATCATCTGTTTCTTCAGTAAACGCGTCATTTTTAGTTTTCAACATAGATGGACCAATAGTGTTTGTAAATATGTAAATAAACTTAGGAAACGGTATAACAGGTTGTAAAACATCCTTTTTATTTAAATTTCCAACCACGACTGATCCCGTTCATTTTGATTGTTTATTATCTTAATTTAAGTGAAATTGTAAATAAGGTTGAACGAAAAAAGAATCTGACAATACTCACCGGCCTGAAAAAGGAAGAAAATGAGTTCTGTCAGATTTTGATGTGTTGAACGAAAAAAGAATCTAACAAAACTTACCGGCCTGAAAAAGAAAGAAAATGAGTTCTGTCAGATTTAATAAGGTTGAACGAAAAAAGAATCTGACAAAACTCACCGGCCTGAAAAAGAAAGAAAATGAGTTCTGTCGGATTTTAATGTCTAGAATGACAATGAAGTATTTTATATGGGCGATTTCGTGATTTGATTTTCAAAATCAGTAATTTCTGTTCATTTTGTAATGAAATTCCTTCTCTGTATGCACTAATTTTGTTGTTATAAGAAAGTAAGTGTATTTATAGATATCAATAAAGTCTGTACAAAGACTACATTATAAAGTACTCACCGGAATACAGACTAAAAATTTTAATAAAATAAAATCCAAAACTTTTTCTTGTTTTATTTCGTCTTTTCAAGACAAAATACATGTTTTGATAAGGTGTCACCGTACATGGTTTCTGAAAGTTTGAAGGTCTCGTAAAGACGTATGTTACATATCTGCTGTCGTAAAATGCCACGTTAGTTGCTGCCATTAGTTGGTTTATATAAAAACAACCAATCTTAATTAGTTGAATTAAGATTTAATCAAATTAAGGTAAAAAAAATATTGTCATAAGCAACTTACAAACAGAAGTGAAATCCCACCAAAAACATTTTCATGTAAAATGTTGCCACGACGAGACCATTTCGTTACTATAAGAACTATTGTATAACAGAAAAGTAATGAACAGTAAATACATTTTTCGTACCACTTGCTCAAAAAAGTGACATTCTATGCCACAAAAAGCGAACATAACAATAGTCATTTTTAATCTGTTAAAAACAGGGAAAGAAAATTGTACTGAATTTCATTCATCCTCTAGGGGGAGAAAGTGATTTAAATTTGGAATACTTACCGAAATTTATACTGAACTACATCTGTGTTTACACCATTGAGTTTGTATATAAAGCATTATACATCTTTTTGAAAAAGGAATTCGCATTTATTATGCAGTTATGATTATTAAATAAAATTACGAAAACTGACGAGGCCGTATGAGCTTGATGCCTTTTCTTTTCCGACAAAAAAATATTAGTCTAGGAATTTGCCGCGTTTTTGTTTTCTTCAAATACATAAACGTTAAGTTTATTTTAATTTATTTTTATAATAAGTTAATGTTCTAAAAATATATGATGTTTATTTACATAACCAAACTACAAGATGATTATTAACATTAACTAAATTTAATTAAAACTAATTTAAGCCTAAAAAAGGCCCTCGGGGCATTATACCGAGGATGCTGGCGGCATTTCCTCGCTGAATTGCAATGCTGATGCGTTGCGCGAGAAAGCCGCCAGCTTTTCGGTCACCAGTTACATCAATTAGACGTTTCAAAAAATAAAATCTAAAAATACGTTACGATGTTAAATCAAAGCGACAGTGACAGTGAATCGTCGGATTCCATCAGTGCAAATGCTGCCGCAATTATAAATAAATTGCTTCCAACAAAATCCAAGGAAAATTATTTAAAAACTTATGAAAAATTTTTTTTGCAACGTTGAAAAGTGCGAAAGGCCTATCAATTTCAGAATCAGTATTTCTTGTCTATTTTGATTATTTATCCAAGACAAAGAATCCGAATACACTTTGGTGCATATATTCAAAACTGAAAGCTACAATAAGCATCAAACACAGCATTGAAATAAATAGATTCACGAAATTACTGGCTTTTTTAAAAAGAAAATCAGAAGGGCATTGCGCAAAGAAGTCTAAAATTTTTACGACTCAAAATGTGGAAAAATTTCTTAATGAAGCTCGTGACGAACTTTTTCTGGCCACGAAAGTAAGTATACATGATTTAACTATGAATATTTCGTATGTTAGTAATGGTAATTATTCTTTACATTTACCTGTTTTTTATTTTTGTTATAGGTGGCCTTAATTTTTGGACTCAATGGTGCTTGCCGCGGATGTGAACTTGTAAACTTAAAGGTGGAGGACGTTGAAAATCATTCCAATGAGTTGCTGCTGATTAATGTAAAGGAAACTAAGACAAAGAAAAATCGGTCATTCATTGTACAAGGACAATATACTAAAATCATTCATAAATACCAAGCATTACGTCCCACCAACATGGAAAACAATAGATTTTTTATAAACTATCGGAATGGGAAATGTACCCGACAAGCCATCGGCAAAAATAAAATTAGCAATATGCCAAAGGAAATTGCTAAATATTTAAAACTTAAAGATGTTGAACTCTACACCGGTCACTGCTTTAGAAGAACTTCGGCGACTTTCTTGGCGGATTCAGGGGCGGATATTACATCAATAAAAAGACACGGTGGTTGGAGCTCTGATGGAGTAGCTGAGGGTTATATCGAAAGCTCAATGGCGAATAAAACCATATTAAGCAGTCAAATTAACAAAAAAATAAAACTTAATCCATCAGAGCCACAACCATCAACTTCCGGCATCTTATCTTCGTCCGTAACTCACGATGCACCACCACTACTATCTCTGACGTATACTATCTACAATGAAACGCAAGAAATACTCAAATCAATTCATCAACGATAAATGTACCAAACAAAAATGTAACTCTATCAATAACTGGACCAATGTTTCGAATGTTAACTTTTACTTTTAATTGTCATTATTTTTAATAAATGCTTATCTCATATTATTATTGTGTTCATTTTTTCGCAAATGGTACGAAAAGTAGAGTATTTTCCTCGGTGATAAAGCTGTCTTAGTCTTGGGTGAACTTAAATCCCTCGCTTCGCTCGTGATTTAAGTTTTGAACACCCTCGCTTCGCTCGGGAGTAAACCTCGAGTCCTTCGTTACGCTCGCGATTTAAATCGTCACCCGCGGCAGAAGACACTGCTTTATCCCCTTGGTTAATAATCTACTATTTCACCTGACGCCCATGTGAATGTAGCGAAATGAATGGCCATGCCACATACATGAAGTTAGTGCTTGTAGAGTTAGAAAGGTATCACCACTGTGTGGATCGCCCGGAGGGCACTGTGGAGCATACGGTGGAGGTCTGCCCGGCTTGGACAGAGCACCGCCGTGTCCTCTTGGAGGCGATCGGTGGCAGAGATGTGTCGTGTCCAACCCTGGTTCAGGCCATGGTACGGAGCGAGAGGGCATGGGCAGCCGTCACCTCCTTCTGCGAAGCAGTAATGCTCGCGAAGGAGGAGGAGGCGGGACGGTTGAGGGAAAGGCAAATTTTGAGCCCTCTCACCCCTAGCCGCCGCAGGAGACGCCCTGGGCGTCGGGAATACCGGGCGGATTTCCGACTACCGTAGGCGTGGGCTTGCTCATGGTCTCGTCTTGGCAACATTTTACACGAAAATGTTTTTGGTGAGATACGTTTGTTTTAATTTGATATAAGAACATGGCAAACTAATATGATACAACTGAAATCTAATTTCAATGCCGATCATAGTGAGGCGTAGCGTTAACCAAAATTAATATATGTAGTCTTCAATATAAACAAAACATTACAAATTATCTTGATTATATTTGTATTATCAAATCAAATACGTTTGTTTTAATTTGATATAAAATAGTAAAATAATATCATACAACTGAAATCTAATTTAAGGTGCCAATCGTATTTAATTTATTAGTTAATGTCTAGACTTATCTACAGTGATATTGTTTTTGCTATTGCGATGTTGGCCCATAAAGTTGCACTGCTCTTAAATTTTAACACACTTTTCTACATTTTAAAAAAGTTTGCAAACTACCTTGTCACATATCAAATGAAGTGTTGTGTGAGTCTCAAATATCCCAAACCTAACTAATATTTAAGAAAATAGATGCAAGTTGACCATTCTCGCTTATCTCCGAAGCTACTGAGACCAAAATAAAAAAAATACAACAAAAATATATTTTTACTTATAGTAAAAAAATAAAACATAACATCACGCCTTGATTCCCCGAAGGGTTGGGCAGAGTCGTACCTGTGGTACACCCACATTTCGCCAGTTATGTTTAAGTTCCATGGCCTAGGGGGCGAGACTATTGACATCAATCGGGCTTAAATCCATACTACGGCATGCTACTGAGAAGTAAAAAAATGTTTTCAGGAAAATCTATAAGAAGTCAATGGTCTTAAAATAACTTGGTAAATCTACCAATATTGTGCGTACAAACTTACATTTGCAGTTGGATTGTATGGGAGAACATGCTTTTCAACTACAATGTTAAGTTTGTTCCTGGGATAGATTTATCCCAACTACGGAAATCTTCATTGAATGTAGTGCGACTAGCACTTGGCCGTTTTCTCTTTTTTGTTGGACTCATCCGTTGATAATAATAGAGACAGTAAGTATCTAGTTTGTTACGGGTATATAATAATATTTGATAAGATTAATTTGTGCTTGATAAATAACTACTCCATTGAGACTTCATCTTTAATCGGCAATTATTTTTTTTTTGCATAGATAACTAAGTATTTCACGGTATATCTCTACCGACTGTCGTTTCTCAACTCAACACATCGATAATTTTAAACATTTGAATAAAAATATACCTATTTCATTAACTTTTCTAATAAAAACAGCCTCGAAAGATAACCGAGATGAAACAAAACGTAAAATAGAAAAAACTCAGCAAAATGTGCGCTTATTTTTTCAGCAAGGCTCAAACGTGCACAATGTTCCCGACACTTGAAACTGCTTCCAGCAAAATCCTCTTTATAACAAAGCTCTTTAATATAACGGGAAATATTTAGTGGCGCAGCGTCTAAAGCTAAACAGAAAAATATAAACGTTAAGGTTAAGCGTGATGAGGATGAGAGTAAAAATTTAATTGAATTGAAACCACTTTTACGGATGAAATCTCGCGGTGTTTTGTTTTATGATTTGGAACATCTCGAGCACTTTGCATTACGGGCACGGATTAATAATGTTGAAGTTCTAACAATGGGTAAATATTTATGAGAATTTTTATGAAGAAGAAATAAGGATTTGCATTTTTTTACGGGTTTTGTAAGGTCAACTTTCGGATTAAGGTTTCGGCTTTGTTTATTTTGTGCTATTAAATTGGTATAGTTATCAATAAATCGTATAATAGATGCCCAAACTTGGACGTGGACTTTATCTGGCAGTTCCTATCAAACACGATGGCCTTTCCTCCAATGAATATGGAATTATACGTTCCATATCAATTACAAAAGCTGCTATTATTGATAAGCATATTTACCAAAAATTGTAATTATCTCGTCAATGTATTATCTTTCGGCCCATTTATCGACGGACTTACCCTCAACAATTACAGATTACGTTCACAAGGACCACAATGCCCTGATCTTCACAACCGACCGATATAAATCTATCTTCTAATCATATATCTCCCAAGCTAATGAACCTTACAAAGTCTGCGGAACTAGTTACTGAATAATTAATCCCGGCTGTCGGCAACAGACTAAATATATTATTTAATACTTGACTGTTAGCTTCATCCGTAGTTATACGGACGGGTCGCGGTTTGGGAAGATGTTTCACATTAATTTTACTTTGTTCGCTTGTACGGAGGGCACAGCCATCATGGTTTTATATGGCTTAGACAAATCTGAAACTAGCTGAAAAGTAGTGTTGGTTTTGCTTTGGATCTTCATATGGAGTTAAAAGCAAGAGAATGTGATTTTGTTTTTATGTGGAGTGTGAATTTTACTGTTGTAATAGACGAATGTCTGAAATAACAGAGCAAATTATGAAGTATAGTATTCCGTGTATTTGGGATGATCTCTCATCTCAATTTGAAATTATGATTACCTAACAAATTTCCGGCTTGGTGGTATGTCAGTATTTGGCACCGCATTTGAAAAAGTCCATTACCAGAGGTTTTGCAGGTGCGTTGCCAGACCCGAAATAAAACTGCCAACCTACATTATTATAATTGCGAAAGTGTATTTGTTGGTTTGTGTTTATTTCACGTAGCAAGCACGGATCGACATGATTTTTTGCATAAAGATAATTTCAATGCCGGGCAAAACCTAGTACTAAAACTTCAACCGCTTCTGTTCACATCTTACATCCAAACTCCTTACACCCAAGAGGCTCGCTTACACAAATTACATCGTTAGTGTTAACGGCTCAACATTTGTTTACAACACACGACCTCGTAAACTTACATTAATTTCGATAATGACCGCCAGATAGTTCGCTTGCAGACTTTATGGCGGGCCCTTGAATCTTATAGGTAAGAACAAAGAAACTTGGGGTAAAAGGTAAGTGTGTATTAACCCTATTGTTACCCAACAGGATGTGAGAAGATATATCCTATCCATTTCGGTAGAAGAAGGTGTATTGTACTTGAGTGTTTCGTCAACAAAGTTATGGTATGGGTCAATTTTATTGTTTTTCGTTTACTGCGCCAAGTATGGTAAACAAATTACGCTTGATATGGTAAACAAATACATATACTATATTTCTTATTTTCTGATTTCTTCAGAAAAAGATGTATATATTTTAGATATTTTGTGCATAGGGTTTCACGAAATAGCAACTGATGTTGTAATGACATATGATAAACTGACAAACTGTGTGAAAAATTACAAACACAAAAGCAGTGTGGAACAGTTTGAGGGATATTACAGGTCCACACGAGTAGAACCTTAAGTAGCAGCTCAGTAGGTATAAACTTTCTCAAAAAAAAATACGTAAAAAATTGCTCCTATAGAAACTAGAAAAACTCTCAAGTGACAACTCGTTTATCCAGGTTTTCTTTAATCTTTACAGTACCGTAATTCAAGATACATATCAAATTTGCTTCTCATCAGCGACGAGCAGTAAAGTTGATATTTTCTGTTTACTTGTAATTAACATTAGGTGAATATTGAAGGTATAGAATTACTTTGCTTTAGTTTAAAACTTAAATCAGAGGTTAGCGTAGGTGATTGGGCTAAGTACAGCGTAGTTTAGTTTACTTAATGTCACTTGAAGGTGTAGTTTTAAAATCTGTTTAAGGTCATCATTTTCAGTCGAAAGACGTCCACTGCTGGACATAGACCTCCCCCAAGCACCGCCACATCGAGTGATTCTGTGCTTCCCGCATCCAGCGGATTCCTGCGGCATTCACAAGGTCATCGGTCCAGGTTAAGGTGGCTAACAACTTTTATGATAACGATTTTGTACACAAATTAATATTTTAGCCTTAGCTAAATTAGCTTTCTCATTTGTATTAGGTTCTTTATCAATCTGTTATTTTACATATTAGTTTTTAAAGTAAACATAATTATTTTAAAATAACAAAACAAGCCTGTAAACCCGGGGTTAGGCAGAGGAGTAACAAAAGTACAATTTTCTTCCACATTTCGCCAGTTATGTTTTAAGTCCCATGTAATAGGGGCGAGCCTATTTTAAATGTACATACCATCACGCCTGTTTTCCCCGAAGGGTCAGGCAGAGGTGTACCTAATAGTGCAAACACATTTTGCCATGGCCATCAACCGGGCACAAATCCAAACTCCGGGCTGCTACTGAGAAATTCTAGATAGAAAAACCCAATAACACTTTGTCCGATCCGGGAACCAAACCCAGGACCTCATGCTCAGCAGTAGTGCTTGCGACCACTAGACCAACGAGGCATTTTAAATGAAATCACTCCTCATTGGTCATTATTTTTTACAGTCAATCCAATTCTCGCGATACAATTTCCTGCTATCAGCTGTAAAAGGTCTACTTTTAGAAGCCATTTACTCACCCTGATTAATATGATAATCGTGACAACCATTTTATTCGAACATTTTTAATAAGTAAAGCAGTATTTTTAGCTCTACACGAGACAGTGGTTCAAAGCTAAAATTGTGCCGCGTCTCCCCTCCCCGGATATTGAGTTCGCCCGACCACCCCGGATTTGGCACGGGAGGGGAAAATTTTAATTTCCAGCGTTTGCGTATATGCGTGACTTTTTAACATACGGTTATCCGGTTATCCGGGTCAACTTTATTTATTGTGCTGACGTTGTGGGGTAATTTGCCAATAGTTAGGTCTCGGGTTACGTTTTTGCTCTAGTTTTAATGAAAGAGTGAGTCAGCTGTTTGCTAGTGGGTATGCGTAAGCGTGCTTTAGTAAAATAATAACAAACATCGTTGGTACTTCTTATCTATGTATGTCGAATAGTACATTTTTAAATTGAATACGTTGATAATATGAATCCTAGATTTGATGAAACGGTACAAATCATTACTTCTCTTGTTACAAATAAAAATATAAATATTTTTATTTGTTGAACATAGGTAGGTTAGGTACAGATGTTGTAATTATTAAAGAACGCTATGTCTAGCCGCCACAGGCATACAAGTATTCTCTTGGTACAAACATGCTGATTATAATAAATTATGGAACGATTATCACACAATTATCACACATTGGTACCGATTCCCTTGTTCACAAACTAATATTTTAAGTTCTGTGCATCTTTTTCTTTGTATTTCATTAAGAAGAGGACAGAAGATAAATTTTAGTTTAGTCCTGTCAAATTAATCAGCACCTGTCAATACTCCATACAAGTTTAGACGTGATTAAAAACGTGCCTAATATAATTACGTTAATTTACGTCAAGCGCTGATTAATTTGACAGTACTAAACTGAAATTTATCTTCCGTTCTTTTCTTAATGAAATAGAAAGAAAAAGATGCACTGGACTTAAATTTAGTTTTATTTGTGAACAAGGGAATCGGCGCACCAATATTAAATCATTCTAATTCAAATTGTCGATAAAATAAAAAAAATAAAAAAATAATAATAATAAATTCTAGTAGTAGTCTATATTGTACTTTAAAAATACGAACAAACAAAACACACAACGTTACTTTTAAGGCAATTGTACGAACTCTCGTCTTGCTCCAAAATCCCAAGCAAACGTGACTTCTCGCGGTAATTTCAGGTAAGATTTCGTAAAACATGCTCTCGTCTCGTTATGAAGGACCTCACGCATCTTCTAGCTCTAATACCTTACCTGTCATCACTAATGTCTTATTTTAAACCCTTGCAACACTCTCAGGAATGCTCTGCATTGTTGACTTGAAGACCCCCTTCACATCTTTATCATACCCCATCTCATCGCCCTGTCAAACTTCGCAGGGATCATCCCATATCCACACAACCATCTATCACTGTCCCTCACACAATACGAAAGAGAAAACAATAAAGATCCTCTCAAATCCTTCACCTCCAAAGCAAACATTCAAACATTTCACTTGAAAACAATGGGAGCCATCAGAGGGCGATGTGGGCATCATTTATTCAGCCTAACACCCTCGCACGAGATGTTTCTTTGTCAGCACAGTGGATCCGTTGAAAACATGCAAATATTCGAAGCGAAAAGCTTTCAACTACACCCCTTTAATGGTTAAGCAAATACAAGTACGTTGACTTTAAGACTCGCTCCAAAAATAAAAAGTGTTTTTCAAGTCCCGACAAAGATGGCGGAAACCCCTCGAAGTCTTTTCTTAATAGAAAACTCTGGTGTATTTGAATAGCAAGTCTAATTGGTCGAAAAGTTCGCGATGTTGGTTGGCAAAAAAGTGTATAACATTAAAACTTTTTCTTTGTGACGAAATTAAGCAAGAATATTGTCAGCATCGCGTTCCTATTTCTTTTGTGGGAAAGCAAGGAGGCGTTGTAGGAAACCAGGAGTTAGGTTGTTTCTTTTAAGAGTTGTTCTTAAAAAGAAACAACCTAACTACTGGTTCTACTGCCGGTAATCTACTGTAATAAAAAGTTTTCTTAAGTTTTCGTGCCTTTTAAGGATCAAGGATAACACATGTACTCGTATCATTTTAAACTAACACAAATAAAGTCAGAAACGATTGGAGATTAGCCAAACTCGATGAGAATGAGTTCCGTGTTTGTTTTCTATTCTCAGAAAGCAGATATCGTCATCATAATACCCTAGACCATTACTGATCCTCATTGACTTTTATGAGTCCTTTTGGCCTATTATTGGATTATCAGTAATGAATCGTTCCAGATGTATAGGAATTGAGGTTCAGTTTGGAAGTGAAGAGTACATTACTGTCATTTGTGATGAAGTAAGGTGGAAAAGTAAATAAAATTAACACTGTTATGTGGATCCGTTTATCATTGGAATGACTATGTATTACAATGAGTACATTTATAGCAACAATCAATATACCACTTAAGTTATTTAAAACGGGTGTTTTACCATGCTTTTTGTTTTAAAAACATGGTAAATATCCCGTTTTAAATAACTTTACCCACACAAAAAAGGGGGGGGTGGGCCACTTCACTTTAACAAAAAAAGCACTTTATTATTTATTTATTTATTATATTAGGGAAAACAAACAATTGTACATTATATATTACAACTAAGGTGACATTGGAAGTGGGTAAATGCACAATCCACGACGTTACCACAGATTACCTAAGTTATTGATGCAGGGAAGACAATATTCAAGTTACAAAAACACTAAGAAGAAGACAGGAAGAGAAAAAATAAAAAAGTGGAAGATGTACATACTCATCTTAAACTAAAGAAAAAGTACTTGATGTAATTACTAGGAAAACGCACAAAAATAAAAGACACTACACATCACGCAAATGCAGACTATTAACTAAACATTTCTTAAATTTTTGGCGATCCAAAGCGAATATATCCAAATTCACAAAATGTGTGTTGTAGATCTTGGCTAGTCTATGGACAGGCGCCCTTTCACCCGCGTTGGTACGACAGAGTGTCGTGGCAAAAAGTGGGTAAACGCGCGCCTTGCGTCGAATAACTGCTCTGGGCACTACATAAAATATATTATTAACTAGGTCTGAGCAGTCAATCTCGTTGTGTAACAGATCATGAAGCATCATGACTTGAAGCAACAGACGCCTTGATTCCAAGGATAGAAGGTTAAACTTTTGTAGGGACTCAGTGTATGAAATACGTTCCATATGACATCTGAACTGCATTGTTCTTAGGAATTTGCGCTGCACTTTTTCTATATCAAGATTGTATTTAGCATAGTATGGATTAGTGGCGGTACCTTCATATAAGCCCAAAAGCCCGGCCATGCCTTACTAAAATGCTCGATAGAGAATTTATTGTACCTAACCAGTAGTTTATGAGAAAATTGCGATGATACATACGTAGATACGTAGGTACCTACATACTCAGTCGAAAACTGAACTTTCTTTTTTTGAAATCGGTTAAAATTTTATTGGGCTTGCGTTATTTTGAAACCGCAAACGGATCCCCGTATCGAAAAATGATTTTCACAGACCCGTAAAATTTTTCAACAGCTTATCCAACCATACCACATACTATGGGATAAACGAGAAAAAAATACCATCCCCACTCTAAGTGAAAGGGCACACATTTTTTTTTTTTGTAACTCTTTATTTTACTACTCTGACGGCGTGGTTGATATGTAAACTCTACCAGTCGTGTTTCACCAATTTTGAAACACGACTGGTGGAATACTTAGGTAATAGGTAAAACGGGCTGGTGTCCGCAACTCCACGTCAATGCGCGTATTTTGCGTACGGGTGGGAAATCGATTATTCGATCCACCCCAGCTCCTCAAGGAAGGCCAGCAACGCCTTGGTGTTACTGACCATCTCACGGAGGGTACCTGGGTTACCGAAGTACTTTGCCCTGTATGTGGCGACGACCGGGCAGTTTAGTAGCACATGAGCTGCTGTCTCGTCGTCCTTCATGCAGGCCCTGCACAGCGGACTGTCTGTACCTCCTATGACAAAGAGGTGTTTGTTAAATGACCCGTGGCCTGTTATAGCTGCTGTAACAGTGCGTAGCTGTAGTTTAGTTAGTCGGAGAACCCGTTGTGAGGCGACCATCAATTGTAGGGAGAGCTTCCTTGGCCTGCCTGCACTCACCTTGGTCCGACCATAGTTTGAGATGTTTATCTCTGGTGCGTTTCCTTACCAGAGTGCGTAGGTACCCGAAGGGAAGTGGCACGATGGGTTCAGGTCCCACTGGTGCCATGCTCGACCCCCTTCTGGCAAGTTCATCGGCTGCATCGTTGCCTAGCGAACCGCTGTGTCCTTTAATCCATTGAATGGTTATGTTGTTGAGGCTACCCACCTGGTTGAGGCGCTGGTGGCACTCGTATATTAGCCCAGAGTCAACTGTGTGACTGTTTAGCGCTTGCAGGACAGCCATGCTGTCTGAGAGTATGCGTATTGAGTGGTCCTTAACTTCCCTGGCCATGATGGCTGAGGCGGCCAGAGAAATACCTAAGCACTCGGCCTGGAACACTGTGTTATGGACCCCCAATGGTGTGGCTATGCGTATGTTGAAGTCCTCCGAGAAGATTCCAGCACCTGTGCCACTACCTGTTTTGGATCTATCTGTGAAGATGCGCAGCTCTGCGGGGCGCAACCTCTCGCATCGGCGATCCTCGTGGAGTTGCATCTTGTATTTTTTACATAACATACATACATAATCAGCCTATAATGTTCCCACTGCTGGGACACAGGCCTCCTCTCTGTGAGAGGGAGGGAGGGTATTTTTTATGAAATATAAATTGTTTGGGTACCTGGTCATTTATTGCTTTCGTTATGGGGAACTCTTTATTAAGTCCCTCAAGCAGCGCGGTGTGTAGTGTGTCTCTCTTGCCCCAGAGATTCAGTGCATTTAGGCGTACTGCCGCGATCGTCGCTTCCTGCTGTATGAACAGGTGGAGCGGCGGCAGTCCCACCATGGCTTCGACTGCTGCAGTCGGAGTTGTCCTCATGCAGCCCGTGGTCGCCATGCAGGCAAGTCTTTGCATGCGTTGTGGTTTATTGGAGGCTGTGACTAGCTGGGTGCGGGGCCACCAGACCACGGCCCCGTAGGAGATCATGGGGCGGATTACCGCCGTGTACAGCCATAGTATAATTTTGAGGGATAGGCCCCACTTCTTACCTATCATTTTCTTGCACTGCCAAAAGGTGATGCAAGCCCTGTTTATTTTGTTGTCTAAGTGACTACTCCAGTTTAACTTACTGTCTAGAATGACCCCGAGGTACTTGACTTCATTGGCTAACTGAAGTTCTGTATCGAACAGTATTGGTAGGCGGAAAGGGCCTAATGCTCGTTTATGGGTAAACATAACTAGTTCAGTTTTGGTGGGGTTCACCGATAGGTCGAAATCCCTACACCATTTTTCTACGATACGTAGTGCCTGCTGAGTGAGGTTGCAGATTGTTCCCGTTACTTTCCCCGAAACAAGGATTGCAAGGTCGTCTGCATAACCTATTGTGTAATAGTGGTTCGCGTTGAGTTTGGTGATGAGATCGTTTATCACCAGATTCCATAAAAGGGGGGACAGCACCCCTCCCTGGGGGCAGCCTCTGGGTATCATGGCCAGCTGTCGCTCATCCTCAAGGCTAACCACACGTTTGCATGTTTGTAATCCAGTCCGTTAGTACCTGTTCTACTCCATGTCTGGAGAGGGCGCTGCTGATGCTGGAGAAGTTTGTTTTGTCGAAGGCTCCTTCGATGTCTATGAAAGTGCCCAGGCAGGTGCCCTTCTGATGAATCGCTTCCTCTATCTGTCTAACCACTAGACGAAGAGCGGATTCGGTCGACTTACCCGAGTTGTATGCATGTTGGTTACCGTGCAGCGGTATGGTTTTTAGAGCGCCGTCCCTCAACTCCCTATCATACAGCCTTTCCAGAGTCTTTAGTAGAAAGAAGGTCAGGCGGATTGGTCGATGGGATTTGGCGTTTGTGTAGTCCCCCTTACCTGGCTTAGGGATGAATATGACTTTCACTTCCCTCCATCCTTTGGGAACGTATCTAAAGGCCAGACACGCTCTCATTAGTGGCACCAGTCTTATTGCGACAGAGGTTCCGCCCCATTGTAGTAAGGCGGGGAACACTCCATCAGGACCAGCTGCCTTAAAAGGATGGAAGCTCCGGATGGCCCATTGGAGTGTCTCCAACGTGATCACCCTGCGTGCGTAATGCCAATCGTTGTCTGATGGCGTTTGAATTACATCTTGCCAGTCGATTACCTGCGTGAAGATACATCCAGGGAAGTGAGTCTCGATAAGGATGCGTCTCGTTTCTTCTGGCGAGGAAGTGAGTGTGTTATCAGGTTTGCGGAGGGTACTGAGCCCAGGAGATTTCTGTTGCGCCAGTACCTTCCTTACCCTGTTAGCTTGCTGGCAAGATTCAATGCTACCACAGAATTTGCGCCATCCCGCGGTACTCCTGAATCTAATGCATTTTTTGTAACTGGACTTGGCTGCATAGTAATTATCCCAGTCCTCATCCGCACATGTGTTCATGGCTCTGTTCAGAGCTGCCCTTACCTTGCCGCGCTTGCGCTCTAGATTAGCGCCCCACCATGGTTGTTTGCCCGGTGTGCTGCGCGAGGTGGTCTCTGGGCAGGCAGTTTGGTAGCTATCTATCATTGTTTTGGTAAGATAGCTCACTTGTACCTCAATCTGTGTCGTGTCCGCAAAAGTCACCGGATCGCTTATTGTCGCAAACTTGGATTCAAGGTTGCGTGTGTAGGTGGCACGATCCGTGTTTCGCGGATTGCGCCGTGGTAGAGTTGGAGAAACACAGACCTGGATGTCGAAGCGGATCCACCTGTGATCAGAGCTGGAGGCCTCGTTGGAGACCTGCCACCCAGCAGTGATTTCCGCCGCGCCCTCTGTTGCCAGAGTGAGATCTATGATTGTTCGGCTACGCCTGGTTACGAATGTTGGTTCGGAGCCAGTGTTTAGTAGGGATAGGTTAGTCGAGAACAAGTATTCAACCAAGGCCTTACCTCTCTCGTTTTGCGTGTCCATACCCCACAGTTGATGGTGAGCGTTGGCGTCGGCCCCTACTACGACCTCAAACCCACATCCCTCGCAATGGCTCACGGGGCGGGCGAGGTCGTGCGGAGGCGGCGCCTCCGCCTCGGGCATGTAGGCCAAGGCGAAAACGATCACCATCTTCGTGGTGTCGTCACGCTGTATTACCAGCTTTGCTGCAGAGACATCTCTGCGACAGAAGTCAGTTAAAAGATGTGTTTTAAGGTTACCTGTGGCGCTCTGGGGTGATCGTGCTCTGTGGTGACCAGGAGCTTACCGCCAAGATTGGAAAGTCCTTGTATGCGGCCCGCCCTAATCCACGGCTCTTGGATCAAGGCAATGGCCGTGTGTTGCGCCTCCAGCCACTTGCGAAGTTGAGCCGTCGCAGTCTGACTGTGGTGGAGGTTTGCCTGCAGGACTTTACATGTTGACGAAAGGGACGCCATCGCTGGTCGAACCCTCTTCGTCCCCCCCAAGTCTGAGCCCGGCAAACAAGTCGCCCTCGTCAAAGCCGTCCCCCCCCGGGCCCGAAGCCGGTGACAGGAGTATGTCGTCCAGCTCCTCTCCCGTTGGAGGGACAGCGCCCACGGAGGCGGCGACACAGTCGGCCGACCCTGCTACAGCAGGTTCAGCCGCGGATGCGTCCGGGTTGTTTAGTGGGGGGGTGGTCTCCCCTGCTGGTGTTTGGGGTAGCTGCTTTGGCGCCTCGCAGATGGTCCCAGTGGCAGGGTCCCATCCCTGATGGACGTCGGTGAACCTGCCGTTTCGACCCTGGAACTTCACGTATACCGTCCCCAATCCAATTGAGAGACGGCGTCTGGCTTCCATCAGGATCGGGATTTGGTCCACAGGGACACCGACCACCACAAACCATGCTGCGGCCTGTTTGTCGGCATGCAGAAGTACCCACCTCTTTATGTCGACCCAGGGGTTCTGGTAACTGAGAGCGCGCCCAATATTGGTCGGCTCTCCGAAGACTCCCTGCTCGTCTGGGATCACAACGCCACATCGTGCTCGCTTCAGGATTTCCGACTGGCTCTTGACAACTAGCGGGATGCTAGATGGGAGAGACAAGTCGGAGACTGTTTTCCTTAGCCAGGCTAAGGTGTGGTCGTTACCGCACCACAGTTTAAGTACACCTCCGGCGAACAGCGGCTTGGCGTTGAAGGTCGGTCCTGGAGTATCTTGCTTGGGGGAGCAGGCCTCAAGAATGATCTGCTTCTGGATAGCAGCGAGTACCTGGTCCGATACGTCCTTGCTGAGGATTCCCGTGCGGTCGCAGGTGATCGCGACGAGCAAGGTTGAGCTGGCAGCTTGGGCGTAGCTTCGTTGGTCGACCCGTTTGGATTGGTCAAGACGCGGCCGCTTATGCTCTCCCCGAGGTGTCAAAGACTCGTTGAGAGCTCGCTTGGCCGCGGCCTGATCCTTCCAATCGGAACGCTGTTTATTTTTATTGCCAGCACCCGGAACACTGGTTTGCGGTTGACTGGGCGTTGGTCGGCTTGTGCTGGCCTCTGTCTGTGACCTCTTACCAGCGGAGAAGCTCAGTTGGCCGCTCGTCGGTTTGTCCGTACTAGCGGCAGCGGCCTGTTTGGTGCGGGAGCCCTTACCTGGCCTCCAGCGGGCTTGGCGTCGCTCCTTCCTCGTCACTCCGTCCCTCTGCTTGCCTTTAGCTGCAGTAGGTGATGGACCTGAAGGGTCAGTGCAAGGGCAACGGGCTTGTTGAGTGCGTTTACCCTTGCCCTTGCGTTGCTGCACATGCCAGGCATGCGAAAACGCATCCTGTGTGCAGCTGGCCGTCTCCGTTTGACTGGTGACGGCCATCTGGTGGGAGGAGGCTAGAGGAGCCTCAGGAGGAGGAGGGTGTTTGGCCGGAACCCTGGTGCCGGTGTTACCCAGCACCGGGATCGTCGCCTTGGTATGGGAAGGGTCGGTACTGGTCCTAATCAGCGCCGACGTCCTTTGTGTGTTTTGGGACTGTTTTGTTTTGGTCTTGGCTGTGGTTCTCGCCACAGCCGGACCTACGCCCGCGCTGGTACCCGCAGCGTTAGCTGCAAGGCCACCTGGGGCGAGGGAAGTGCTAGCACCTCCCTTGGGAGTCTCATTGGCTTTCGCCTCCACTCCTGTGTTTATTTTTTTAACAGGCCTGTTTTGATCCATGTTAAATTGGTTTTTGGATTCATCTCTCTGGCTCCCACCCTCCATGGGGCCCGCACCTGGGAACGTCTCGCTATGAAAAAGCTCAGTGCGACAGTGCGACATCGGGTGCTCGATCGGGTTGGCGTAGGGGGTCGAAAGGCCCACCCCCAAAGAACTGATCAACCCTCACTTACACCGTCAGCATGACCTTTACCTACCGCTTCAGCCGTTGGAGGACGACCTCAGCGGACCTCACGCACCTCGCCTGTGGCCCTCTGATGGGACACTATGACCATTTCCCTACCCCTGGCTATTGGGTAGGGCCACCGTTTTGCTTGAAATTCGGACCAAAGAGGGCGAGTTGCCTTACGGGCACATTACCGCCAGAGCCGCTCGGCTCAACCCCCCAGGACTCCTTCATCCCCGCTCACGGCGTTCAACTACGCAGGTCCTAGCGCAGGTGACTTCTTACTCCTACTCGCCATCAGCTGAATTTAGTGACAGTAGAGCCCGCAACCACCCAATCACAAAGGGGTCACGGTTCGGAGTGGAAATTGGACTGGTGAAGGAATGGAGATAAGGATGTGGGTAGGATGGGGTAAGGAGGGATTGGGAGATTTAGGGCAGGAGGGTGAAAGACGGTAGAGAATGGGGGGAATTGGGGAAAGGAAGTGATGACGCCTGGTGGTTTTTGTTACGTCTATTTCTTATGGAACTAGACCAAGAAACGGGGTGGCAACCTCGGGAAGGTGTATCCGCCAGACTTGCCTTGAGGATCTACACGACTGTAGCGCTCTCCCTCAAGACCCCGCCACCCTACCACCTCTGAAGGAGGCAGCAGGATAGGCCTGTATCTAGACTACCAAGCAAGCAAAGCATGTCGTTGTGCAACCGCAAAAGCATAAATCCAGACCCTCCCCAGGTGGAATACTTTTAGGTATAGAAGACACATTTGCGGAGAAATAACAAAAGAGAGGTAACCAATAAAAATAAAATTACAACGCAACGCGGATAGCACGACCACGTCAAATTAACTAGCATAGAAGGACACCATTTCCTAGATTTCTCGAAGCAATTTTGGGACCATCCAATTCCGTCTTCCCAAAACTGAGACAAAAACAAGAACCGTCGTTGGAATCAGACGTAAAACAAGGTCATCGTCTTTACCGCTTGATTATCCGTCTACTTCTACCCACTACCTGGCGTGATGTTACACATGCATGAAGATACGTCTTTAATAACAAAAACACGAACGTCTTTCTCTGAATCTTTTATCGTTGTAAGCATTTCTTTTTTGTGTGCACGGCAAATTGTCTTTAGTCACGAAATGTATGTGTTGTGTAATTTTCTTTTATTACCCATACACAAGTAGTATCGATGCTTTTAGTTGATGACGAAATTGGCTTTGTTCGAACATAAATAAACTGGGGTCGTTTCATTAGTAGTAAACCTATCTGGGAAGGAATTCGACGTGTAGAAAATTGTGTAGGTACGGAGGTGGATGTAAGAGTAGGTCGTTTGATAAATGAGGATGTTTTGTGGCGCATTACGAATGGTTTAAAGCGTCGTTTGTGAAGTGTTTGTTTTGTGGGCTTCTTTATTTTCTATCAATGATGTTTACGTGTGGCCTGACACGCGTTGGAAATTAACACACACTCAAAATATCTAATTGATTTATTATACGTTTAGTGAATCGTAAACTGTAAGTTCGATAACATACGGAAGCCAGTGCCAATCAAGCTGTGATTGGAAATGGCGCTAACTTCAGATGTCATTAAATTCCATCATTCTCATTTTTTGTAACTCTTGCCACCACCACCACGAGATTCTTCAGCTAAATTAGACATCGAGATTTCTGTGTAATATCTACGTTCAAAAAGTTTATTTGCAAGAAAATACATACGAGTAGTTCACAAGGAAAGATCTTACAGCCTTAAAGTCATTGTATTCTGCCTGCAAGCAAGCGTGCAAATTATGTATGTTTAAATGTCATAAATTGATAATTATTATGTAGATTATATTATTATTATTACATGCAAATGTCATTAATGAATTTATACACACAAAAACATTCCGGAATAAATTCTCTATGATGACTATCTATACAATATAAAAATGAATACCTATTTCCCTTGGTAACGGCATCACGCGTGAACGGATCGACCGATTTCGCTAATTATTTTTGTTGTGTTTGTTATTGTCAGGAGAAGGTTCTTATGTAAGAAAAAAACCTCCACCTGGACGATACCACGGGAAAAAGCTAGTAGTTTATAATAACTAAGAACAGTCATACAAACTCGAAAAGCGACCTTGTATTATATATATTATTTAACTCTTCAATTCCCAGTGTCACCTGTAAGTGACAGAAGTTCAATATTTTTTTTCTACCACCAAGAGATTTTATTATACATTTTTACTACTATTGTTGCGAAGCCAATAAGTGAAACTAATATATTTTTATGCCTGACAACACTAGCCAAATGTCATCTGTCAAATACAATCAGATGTTTCGCGCGATTATCGAGTAGTTTGTGTTAGTGTAATCTCTCGTAAGAAAAAGTGAAATAAAAATGCCTAGACCGTAAGTATTGTTCTTTTTTCTTATTGTATATAATAAATGAATATAAAGGCTATTGTATAAATGTTTTTATTGGTAAAAGTAACTTAGAACATATTTGTTACAACATTGGAAATATGACGTGTCACCTGCAGGTGACACTGGGCATTATGACGGTATTGTTTTGAATTCTTACCTCTATGTGGTGATACTGAGTTAGAGCTTATTTACGTATTACAGGTTGACCTTAGATGAGATTGCCGAGGAGTTGCTCGTCGGGGAGGACCCAGGTGATATTATTTTATTTCCTCCTGATGATGGTGTGGTGACGGACGAGGATAGTGGTGATGAAAACGAAGCGATTATTCTCCGTCTTCCCAGTCGCATGCTTCGATCTCAAGTGGAAGTACAAAATAGACCATCTACTTCTGGAGAAGTGCATGGTTTGGAAAAGGATGAAGAAGAAGAAGAAGAAGTCAGCGTACCTGAACCAAAGAAGAAAAAGAAGAAAAAGGAGAACACTGTAAACAAATGGTCCAGTAATGTCAGCAATACTTTTACTTCTTGTGGCAAAGGAGATTGTGATGAAGAAGTTTTTAGTAACACTGAGGAGGACCTGTCTGCAGTGCAATGTTTTGAATTGCTTTATAGCGACGACATAATACAATTCATTACAGATATGAGCAATTTGTACGCTTTACAAAGAAATCATTCTCTCAATGTAAATGCCGAAGAAATTCGGGTGTACATTGCAATACTACTTCTTACGGGATATTTGACGCCAAAATACATGCGAATGTTCTGGGAACTAAAAAGTGATACCCATAACGAACTTATAGCATCAAGTATTAGACGCAATAGATTTTTTGAAATACAGCAATACCTTCATCTTTCCGACAGTACATCATTGCCTATAAACGACAAATTTGCTAAAGTACGAGAATATTTTACTAAATTGAACACACGTTTTAGTAAAAACTTCAAAAGAGCTGGTTCTTCACACATCTCCATAGACGAAACTATAGTACCATACTTCGGAAGGCACGGAACCAAACAACACATTCACGGGAAACCAATAAGGTTTGGCTATAAGCTCTGGTCAGCAGCTACTCGCCAAGGATATTTAGTGAATTGTGAGCCTTACCAGGGTGCATCTGGGCCTGTGCTCAAGATGCAGTCCGACTTGGGGCTAGGAGCTGCCGTTATTTTGGAGCTCCATTCAAGATTACCTCGAGAGTTAGGACCATACAATTTGTACTTCGATAATTTTTTTACTGGTTTACCATTGCTAAAGTATTTACGAGAGCAAAATATTGGGGGTACAGGTACTATTCGCGAAAACCGAATGGAGAACTGCAATTTGCCAAATCCAAAGGATATGAAAAAAGAGCCAAGAGGTAAGCTATATCAAAAATCATCTAAGGAAATTATTGCAGCCAAATGGCACGACAATAGTATCGTCGCCATTGCATCCAACTGTCATGCGTTAGATCCGATCACAAAAGTGGATCGCATTGGATTTGTGGATAAGAAACGGGCTAAAATTCAAATTGATTGCCCAGCCATTATCAAGATGTATAATAAATACATGGGCGGGGTAGACCGTTTCGATGAAAATGTAGACTCCATGAGGGTAGCTCTTCGCGGCAAAAAGTGGTGGTTCCCTTTATTTGCGTTTGGCTTAGATGCAGCATGCCAGAATGCATGGCTGATCAAAAGACAGTCAGATAACAACTGGACCTACTGTGACTTCCGGCGAAATCTCGCAACTACATACCTGCAAAAGTATGGGAAGCCTCCAACCCGCAACTCAGCTTGTGGCGTACCTCTGAATATTAGAGTGCCTAGTGAGGTGAGGAGTGCAGGAACTGTTGACGATCACTCCCAAAAAGACTGCTCTCAAAGAAGGTGCGGCTATTGTCATCAACGCACTAGAAAAATGTGTGACAAGTGCAATATCGGTCTGCATCTAAAGTGTTGGTACAATTTTCATAATAAATAAGTGCTTCGTATCATTCACATAAACTTCTTTAGTTCCAAAAGACCTGATATATCTAAATATAAAGAATATTATTATAAAATTTGGCTTTTTATTCCTACCTTCAATAACAAGCAATCTGAACCTCACAGTACCCAGTGTCACCTGTAGGTGACGCCCTCATAAAAAAAAATAAGGTGGTTTTTTTTTTTTCGTTTATATTTTTTTTGTCAAAACCAAAGGCACATTAGGTATTTTATTCCAAAAGAAACCAAAAATCTTTATTTACTTGGACATGGGAATTGAAGAGTTAAGACGTAAAAACATATAATTAATCACCACTGCTCTCAAAACGGTGACGGAAAATGTCGTGAGGAAACCGGCATGTCCTAGAAAATTCGAACACATGTGACATCTACCAATCCGTACTGGGCCCGCGTGGTGGATAACTGCCCACTCCCTCTCACAGAGAGGAGGCCTGTGTCCCAGCAGTAGGAACATTATAGGCTAATTCTAAATTAAAACCAGGTGTCAATAATGAAACACCTGTATCACAAAACAAATAAGCCTATTTATTAGTCAACACTGCACCTGTCCATAATTTACAGCAAGATTACATGCAATTAAACTAAATTCGTCCGTCTGTCCGTCCAAATTCGATTTGTATGCTAAGCTGTGATTGGCGTATGTAAATGAGGTGTCGCTTCAAAACCGTTCATGTGAACAGTTTTGCCAACTTCTATTGTTTAGATGGCGAATTTGTGGTATTTTGGAGCGGAAAACTCGTTCTTGTTGTGTGAGTGTAATTGTATTAGTTCGGTTATGTTTTCTGTTAAACTATAAGGAGTGTGCATGGAGACATGTTTGATGAAACTGTAGAGTACATAAAGGAAGATAAGGAGTAACGAGTTATCATAAAATTGTATCTCTCAAAGTTCTCAGTCCACTGATATTGCGGCGCAGAGTGGTATAGAGGGTCACGGGTTATGTTCTATATCACCATAAGCGCAAGAGAATGTAAAAGTGTAGTACTTACTGTGTCTTGATACATGAAAACCTAGACTTTTCCAAACTAGTTCAGTTTTTTGCATTTATTTCAATCTGTTTTGGTAATAACATATGTCAAATCTAAATTACAATACAAACAATACCTTCCACTTTACAATCCGGTCCATTAAAATAATTATCACGTCTCTAACCATAACTTCCGCGTACCCCATCCCCACAACACAGGTAGGTAGACTATTTCGCCCGGCCCGCAGCCATTCATCCAAATATAATACAGGTCACTTAATATTCACACAGTGAAACTGATCATATCGACTCGTTATGATTGGCGGCGACTTTGAATAGCTGGGTTATCGCCCAACTCACTGAAATGTACGCGGAATATTGCTGTACCTGAAATTTGAGCTGCAGATGAAATTGGGCCCCTCAAAGGCCGAGTAATCGAATTCAGGCCATTTTTGGTCTGCTATTCAAGGTATGCGATCGTTTTGATTGGTGGTTCTGAAGTGAGTGACGTTAACTTTCTAGTTATAGCAATGGCATGATCCAATATAAACTTAACATTCACAATACCTTGACATCTATAATAGAATGGTTAAATAATAATAATTTAAAGAATAATTTAGATAAAACTTAAATCATACATTTTAGCTAACGATTGACTATAGAAAATATGGACATAATTATAGATAATAAAATTGTTGAAATCGTAAATACTACTAAATTCCTTGGGCTAATAATTGACAAAAGGCTTGACTGGAAATCACAAATCGAGAACCTTAGCAAATAAGTTGTATTACTTTTAACCCATCCGTATTCCTTCCTGTTGCCTGTGTTGCGGGGGCCTCGGTGACCCATAAGTACCTTCCCGCGACCCCGGCAGGCATCGGCCCTAGTGGACCCCTACTATATGTGCTGACGACATCTCTTTGAGGTGCGCGTGGAATACAACGCGCCGTCGACCCGGGCCTGGTCCTTACCGGACGGTGAGCTACCCATTGCTCACCGTCCGCAAGCCCGCGCCTACGGTGGCCGGAAATCCGCCCGGGATTCCCGACGCCCTGGGCGTCTCCTGCGGCGGCTAGGGGCGAGAGGGCGCGAAACTAAGTTGTAGTACTGCATTTGCATTGCACTCTCTAGCTGCAGTTGTGAATGTACTCGTAAATACCTTGATTGCGGCCTACCATGGCTTAGTTGAGTCTTACCTTAGATACGGCACCATATTTTGGGGAAATTCTACACTAACACGGCATTTAAGACCCAAAAGAGATGCATTAGATCTATGTTTGGGCTGAAAACCGTTGATACATGTAAACCATATTTTAAAAGGTGGGTAGGGTATTAACTCTTCCTGGTCTGTATCCTCGAAACCGCAATGTTTGTTAAAACAAACCCCAACTTGTTTCCACGTCTACAAGACGATGTACCGCGTAATAGACGGGATATGACAATTCTTCGAGTCTATCCGGCAAAAACGGCACTCATGCGCAAAAGTATCGTCTGCATGGCACCTACTATATTTAGGTGGTGCCATGCAGACGATACTTTTGCGCATGACTTCACTATATTTAACATATTGCCTAAACGTTGGAAGGAGCTAAATATTAAGGCATTCAAGCGTCAATTAAAAAGGTTTCTTTCGCAAAAAGCATTAATATGCTTTTTGCGAAAGAAACCTTTTTATTTTTCTTTTTTAACAAAAAAAAATTTCGGCTAGAAATTCGGTGACACGAATTATCGTATCACCGAATTACTAGCCGAAAAAGTTAACTGAATAATTTGTTTTAAAGTATATTAAATCTATATGAATATGGAATTTTGACATTATAACATAAAAATTATTTATAATTTATAAAGTTTCTAAATTATAAACTTTGTAATGTGCCTGTTCTAGGTAATGTTTAGATTTTTCTTTTGGTTAATTCTTTTTAATGTTATGGTAATATTTGTACGCCGATACTTACGGCTAAACATGACTGGACTCTAAACGATGTAACATCTTGCATGCTCTTGTACGTGTACAATGTTTAAACAAATAAATAAATCTTATCTTATCTTAAGCTTTATAGGTTGACAATGTTAATGAAAACATGTTCATCTTATTATTTTGACCCGTCTTTTGTATTAATACCTAATTATGAATTAGACCCTGACACTATTACCTATAGCAAGAACGAATAAAGCAATGATAGCAAAGTAAAAGTAATCTTGAAAACCACTTCATTTTTTAATTTTGAATACCTACTGTCTTTTTTTTTTTGAGGGTGGGATATCATCAAATAACTTCTCCCGCTCTGGGCGGAGCGAGAGGGTGTGTCAGACTCTTACTGACTACAACCCACCCGTATTCCTTCGTGTTGCCTGTGTTGCGGGGGCCTCGGTGACCCATAAGTACCTTCCCGCGACATACCTACTGTCTACAGAAGTAATAAAATATTGACTGATTCAGAAATCGGACAACCGATGAGACACAATGACGACGCTTCACTTCTTGATCGAGTCACTTTTGTTCAGTCAGCATAAAAAAAGATGCAGAAAATTAGTTTTCTAGAGAATGCATAAATTTGTAATTTTATGGCCGTTTCTTAATACGCAAATGTTAATAATGACAATTTTAATTATAAATTTTCTAAAAGTTTATAAATAAAGAAATATTCTATAAAAACATATTATTAGAACTGCACGGTAAACGGTATTAAATAACTGTTGCGTTTCCCATGTCTTATAATATTTCAAATCAAATAACTGTGCTGTTTAAGTTTTCTGTGAAGTTTTGTTCAGTAAAGAAATTCCAGATAAAAATGATTCATAATACATAACATCACGCCTTGTATCCCCGAAGGGTTGGGCAGAGGTGTACTTGTAGTACACCAACATTTCGCCAGTTATGTTCAAGTCTCATGTAATAGGGGGCGAGCCTATTGCCATTAGCCGGGCACAAATCCAGACTCGGGGCTGCTACTGAGAAAATATTATAAGAGATTAGAGATTATTATTATTCATAAGAGATAAAAAAGTATGGCACCTACATAAAGGTATACCCAAAGCTATTTCATTATTCCCATCACAAAACAGTCAGCTCTTCACCACCTGACACTAATAACCCACGCAGGCTGTTACACGGATAATCATATTTATACTATTATGCTAATTCTGTGCATATATCACCTCTCTTGACGGCTGACGTATCATTGTTACAGTTTGCATACAAGCTGTGCTTGGTACCTGATATTAACTGCTTAAAGGAAGTTGCCAGAGTAATAGTGGTATTACGTATTACGTCCGATGAATCATGTAAACCAATATTTAAAAAGCTTGGTTTGCTTCCGTTACCGTCATTATATATATATGAGGTGTGTATGTTTGTAAAGAAACACAAAGAATTGTTTAAAACAGCAGAAGAGGTATGTTCACGTAGTCGGCGTGACCAATACACACTTGTACTAGACGAGCTGCCTAGTTGTGCTAAATATAATAAAAACTGTGTAGCTATGTGTGTACGTATATTTAATAATTTACAAAAAAGTATTGAATTGTAGACTAAATATAAAACAAAATTTTATAACTGGTTGAATGGAAATAATTTCTATAGTATTAAGGAATTTTTAGAAATCTAACATTGACAACACAATTTTGCATGCTTTAAATAAAAGCAAAACATGTATGATCTCATTTTGTATTATAACACCTTTTTATACCGTGTTTTAAGGAAATAAATATTATTATTATTATAAGGGCCATATGATAACAGACACAATACTTTTTGTATCGGCGATCAGCGATCAGCGCTTTCCCAAAGCCGCTTTTTGGATACAGCAACTGAACACTACACTCCTCACTCATTCTGATGTCAGTCACAACGATTCAGTTAGGCTTTGGCATCTGTGGAACACGCTTCGACGTTTAGTTTTTAACTGCGACTTTGATACAGTTCTAAAATCGCCGATTATTGATACTAAAAGTATCGTCTGTTATGGTCCTAAGTGTTTCTTTAACTCAAATATGAGTGGCTACTTATACTCAAAAAAGAAAAAGTTCAAAAGTAGCTTATTACACATTTAGGCAAAGGTTCGTAAAAGGTTTACCAGTAGCAGGTTTCTAACCGCATAAGTGGTCATACAGAAAAACGAATTGACGATCAAATTGGTAGCTCAAAGATCTAAGGTAAAGTTTTCACTTCACGGCTAGGTTATTGAGACTTTGAGTAATAAACTCAAGCTCTCGATCACTTAGCCGCAATACTTCGGTAAACTTAATAGATTAACAAGAATAAGACTAATGTTGTTAAAACAGATTTGAGTAAACTTTGTATAACCTTTACAAGTTTTTTTCTTCTTAATGTATACTAAGCTAAAACTGAAGCGGGTGATCATATTATACAACGAAATAATGTCATACACTTAAAATGTTACCCGCAAAATATCACTGACAATTTGTTACTACGGGAATGATGATGTTCTGGAAAGCTAGACTTTCTGCCAACCTTGTTGCTATTCATAATTGCCTATTTTTTTTCTGTTTAGCCTATGCTGTCCCACTGCTGGGCAAAGGCGTCCCCCAAGTCCATCCAGAAAGCCTTTTTCCGCGACATCTCGAACCAGTCCTCGCAGTACGGATCCAAGCCATCTCGGCACCTCTATTTGGACCGGCCTTGGCAGCCCCGTCCATCTTCAGGCATCAATTATGTGGAGAATTTGCCCAGCAGTCATAGTGCATGCTGTTGATGTCACTCGCTCAATCCATTTGAGCCTGGCAGCCATCTTGCCTACGTCCGTTTTGGAACCTAAATATAACGAGATATTTTCTTACAGATGGTGACACAAGAAAAAAGGGAGCAGCAATAAACAATTGAGTTGTATCCGCTTCATTGCTGAGAGAGACCAAATTATTATTTCCCGGTTTCGTAAAATCCATCAGAATAATGTGGAATATAAAAATATTAATTATATTAAAGCTGACGGGGGAAAGGCTTATTTTTAATAACGTTGCTATTTTGATTTTTGGCTTGATTGAAAAATTTTGAGGGACAGCCCTTATTTTTTACGAGAATAATGAGTATGCAATTTTTGAACACGTGGCTTCTTGAAAGAATGGATTACGGCTAAAAATTTCTTGTCTCCTTTTGGAATGAGAGACGTCTCACTTTCGTTTAAAATAATACATATATTATATATAGTAAGTCGAGAAATGTCACTACGTAGGTACTATCTACTCTGTGTGTATACCCTTTGAGACTTAGGTAAGTAGGTATCATGTGTGATGTAAGAGTTGACTAAAACGTAACTTTATCAGTAAAAACGTATCTGTTACGTATACGAGTCTATTGCAAAGCGCCTGTACCGATAAAGCACTTGGACACAAACTAACTACAGAACAATGTCTGGCCCATTAAACAAAAAAAATATATAGAACTCTGACAATCGTTTCGAGGAATATTGCAGTCAGTAACGTGCAATTTTCAGCGTAAAATATAAAAAAAAAAACACGCAACGCAATTGTAAAGAAACTTCCCACAACAACAGCGCCCGAATCACTCGCCAGTTTTGTCAAAAAAAGAAGCCACAGTATAAAAAAGTCCGACTGACACAAATAGGCCAGCATCCAGTTTACAAATGCCGCCTCTCGCTCGTCCCCTGCCTATCTATTTTTATCGAGTCGCGTGAACACTCGATTAATTTATCGATTATTGGACAGGCTTTCCCCGCATTTGCTTGCTCTGATGTAACTTTGGTGTCAACTTCCTGATCTGAAACAGCTGTAGTATAGATAAAGAATGGGAAATCTACTGATAGTAAAGAACCAACGAAAAGTTTCGCTGTGCCATCAGAACTAAGAACAAGCGACTCAAGGCTTATGTTCTGAAGAAAAACAGCGTAACACCTGGGTTTTATGGTCTCAATGAGCCGACAAGCAGTAAATTTTAGATAGTTGTAAGAACTGTGTCTCTTTTATTGCCATTTGATATTGACTTTCAAAAACGGGATAGAAAAACCAAAACAAAAGTTGCCCGAATCAGCACCCCTATTGCGTAACACATTTTCAGTCGCCATCCGAAGGATTTTGAAGGATTTTGAAGGGAATCCCTAATCTATACATTACTTCATATGTTTGAAAAATTCGTCTGCTTGACAACGTAAATAAAGCAATGAATATTGTTGAACATTCAAAATAAATGACACTGCCATTGTCAGTGTGTTACGCAACTACCCTGCTGATCTTATTAATGGTGTTTATTACGAAATCCTAGAAGATAATAAGACTCTTAGGCTAAGAACTCACGGAGCGGTTTTGTCCCGTGCCCGCCGCGGTGCTGGAGCTGCGGTTTTATTTCTAAACTCATGAGACCGGTGATTAGCGCGGCCAGCCGTCGCGGTTGAGATCATCGCCCGCAAACTTGGCGGGCGATGATCGCAAGACGGGCGGTTATTATACAAGATTTCTGTACCCCCCGCCCCGCTAGCTACTGCGGTCGCCCGCCAAGCGATCGCAGAGCGCGCGGGCGCAACCCGCCGAGGCGTTGGGTGACTGCCGCCCGCGCGATTCTACAAGTTGCCCGCCGGTGCCGCGGGACCCGCAAACAACCGCGCGCGCCGCGAGTGTAAAACGCGTCGTGAAATGTGCTCTTACTTTTTGCATATAAATCTAAATCCTACAAAAGCTGCGGGCCCGCAAACGTGGCGGGCGCGGATGAAAACCGCTCCGTGAGTTCTTAGCCTTAAAGCGATAAACGTTATTAATTACAAAATGTAAAAAAAAATAACACGTCCTAGCCGCCAACTTTTCAACGCTGCATTTTTCCAATCTCCTTACTTACCTATATTTTATCGTGGCTTCAACTGTAATTTATCAGCTTCAGAACAATTATTATTAGTCATTCTAGTCTAGACGGTCTGATTATCTGCGAATTTTCAGAAAATTCTTTATTCTCGTATGCATCTGACGATCTTACGAACTAATCAGTTTTTACGGGTGACAAAGCAGTGAGATAAAGTATTGTATTCTTTAAGACAATGACAACGAAACTTTGTGTTTATTTATGATTTGAAATACTGGAATATGTTTTAGGTAAATTGGGTACTCGGATATTTTGATACACGAATCAGCAACTTTTGTTTTAAAAAGTTTGAAAGAAGAAAATAATAAGTGCTGGCACACTGAGTAATTCTATACAAAGTCGTCACAACATCATTGTTATAAAATAATTTATTTATACTAAGTTATATGAAATTACAAACATGATAGGAAAGCTTAAGTATGTTTATAACGATTTAATTTTGTTAGGTCTCTCAAAATCCAGAACTAATTCGAATTTTAGATCATTTAAAAATATGTTTTTTAATTTTATATTCTCATATTGAATCTGGATCTTTATAATTCTTAGGTATTGTAATAGAGTTTTTTATACGTTTATTATCTGGTATAATATTAAAACTGTTTTGGTTAGGTTTTCTCCAGCTTTTGGGTTGACTGGTGGTTACTATCAATTTTAAAGAGGATTCATAGATACTCGTATCTGCGCCACTTAGAAGATTTCCGATATCTTTACAGCTGCTTGAAGCCTTATGGCCGCTTCAAAATGAGTGGTGAAGGAGCGGATGATAAGACTTGTATCGGTGGTCGGATGCTCGTGTGTGAGTGATTGCGTTTGTGGCTGCGTTGTGGTCAGCGTTGACCATACGTTCACGATAACCTACTGCATTGTAGTGTGTGAAAATTGAGCTACACGTGTCCGTAAAAACTGGCCACAATTTCACCGCTGTGATCTGGTTGCGGCAAGTCTGCTCTTTAAAATTTCAATAAGAGGTATACTTTTAATGAAGATGCAGTACAACACATTCAAAAGGAGCAATCTCTCAGTCAACGTTACTCTTTTTACACCCAGAAAGCGCTATTCTCTGCTAAGAGGCGGTTACATCCATACCTACGATGCAGATGGTTGGCATGCTAAAAATAGCGTGGGATACAATGATAGATTGTTGGCCCTCGGCCGTTTGTGACCTGATTCCAATGAAATTGGGTCAGATAACAGAAAAGTATATCAACTGCTCATCTAGCGCGTTTTGACCGAAATGACTGGCTAGTATCTTTCTTTCGCGAATCAACGGAAAAACTTACAAAAGTTTCCGGAAACCGTTTAATTGCTTGCTCGGTGATCTGAAAAAAAACTCAAGATATCGATTAATTAAAATTGATTGATTAGAAATTCATTTTAACCCGATGGTTAAAATTCTTACTACTTTCTAATAGATTCTATCAAGAGGTCTAGCTTCAGCAAACTTGTGTGCGGTGATATTGATCACTCTTTTTGACACAGCGTGATAGTTGGTCTAAAGAAAATAAAATGAAGATGATGATGCAGAGAAATGTTCATTGAAGGACATGACGACTAACAAGACTTTATCTGAAAAAAAAGGCTAAAACTACAGGTAAAAATAAAACAGCACAAATCCAATTAACGAAAGAGCTCTAAAAGCAAAAGAGTCTAAGGCAGTCTAAGCAGTTACTGCCAAGCGCAGTAAATAAGTAGAGTATAAATTTTATTAAAGGAAGGCGCGAGATTGCAGTGAGAGTGAAGTACAGCGTTTATTGGGTTTTGGGAATTAGCAATAAAGCTCGCGTGGCTACTGCAGCGCCGTCTATGTTATAAGATTTTTCTCAAGCATATAATCTCAGAATTGGCTATTTGCTGAAAATTATAAGCAGTATAAAGACACGATGATGGAAGAAACGAGTTAGGATAAAAGGTTATGACTATAAATAGTATGAAATTGAATGCTGAGTTGAGCGAAGCTTGCACTAAGAGAATGTTGTATGGAAGAAGACAAATAATACTGTGTCAACCTCAAGATAATGACAGGAGGATGATGATTATTCATCATAAAAAAATTAAAATAAATGATAAAAGATAAAATAAAAAAAATATCTTTTATATATTAGCTTCTCTTCTATGTTGTGAATGTGAGAACGTTGTTTCGATTTGTTGGCAATTTCCTATTTTGTGTACGTGGTACTTGTTGACAGGCCTACACACTGTTAACACTGTTATCTGAATACCTTGAAAAAAACAGTTATCTTTAAAAGAGTAACCATGGTGTTTCTTGCCACCTCTTCTCCATATAAAAAGTCCAGCTGGTATCGTGCACCTAGCTTGTGACTTATGAGAACATCTAGGTTCATGTGAAATAACGTAATTATTTTGATGTTGATGTAGTTGGTGGTTACTTGTTTTGAATCTTTATTATTAAGATATTCTATTTGTTACAGAGCTATGGCACGATACGCCAGATTTCGCAGATTCCAGTCCCGTTCGTATAAGTATTTAATCTCTGTAATAATTTATTGTAAAATGTGTGATGTGCATGAGAGCAAATAAAAAAAAAATATATCTATTTATAGAAATCTATTTCAATCAACTATCAATCAACTCAGCCTATAACAGTCCACTGCTGGACATACGCCTCTCCACTGCTGCGCCACAACACCCTGTCCTCCGCCTTGCGCATCCAGTCTGTCCCAGCCACCTTTTTAAGGTCGTCGGTCCATCGGTCCAGCTGGGGGGCGTCCCTCACTACGCTTGCCGATACGCGGTCTCCACTCCAGGACTCGTCTGCTCCACCGGCCATCGGTCCTTCGACAAACATGGCCAGCCCACTGCCACTTCAGCTTGCTGACTCTGCAGGCTATGTCGGTAACTCCGGATCTCTTCCGGATAACTTAATTTCTAATCTTATCCTTCAAAGAAACTCCGAGTATAGCATAGAAATCTATTTACCCTAACCATAAGTCTCAAAGTGTCGTCCGCGTACTTTTAGTTCGTTCCACTTGGCTTGCTGCTCACCCCATCAGGGGAAACTAGCGAGAGTAGTAAATTACCGTTACAGTCAGGAACCTGCAATTTAATTATATGGTGCGTTGGTGGAACTTTTAACTCAACATGGTGTCTTTTAACGAGTAGTGCAGTGGTTGGTGGTTTAAATAAATATTGGACGGCAAATATTGTATTGATATTAGGCCCAAATATTTTTATCAATGAAATTGTAAGTACCTTATTAGACGTATTCTTACTTTATATTCTTCTATCCAGTAATACGTTAATCTTAAATAAAAATCTATTACACACTGGTAAAGTCCAGAAATAAAAATGTCGAATTTCGTATTTACCTAATTGATAGTTCATAAATTATACACTTTGTATGTAAAATTGCGATGTCATTCAGCAAACTGTTCTTGAATTAAACAAATAAAAACAACAAAAAATAATAATAATATAGTTAACAAATGCTTCCTCTCTCCTAACTCACTTTTATGAAACGCTGACCTCATCCAGCATTTTAAAATAATTGACGTGTAAAAGTGTTTGTACAAACCTACTCATAGAAATAAAATTATTTATCATTTGTCATTTATCCAAATTTTATTGGGTTTCCTGATATATACAGGGCCAGTAAAAACAATTAGATGGAGAGCCCATGGATAAACCTTTCCACCTGACTTTTTAATTCCTGGAAACAAACAAATGTTTTCTGGTTACTACAATGCACAAACAACTGCGTAAGTTTTTACATAATTAAAATATACGATACCTACTCATTTTCCTTTCACCGTTGTGATTACTTATTCTTTTGGTGCCTGCAGTTTCGTCGTTTTAATATTTGCTCGAAAGTTTTATAAAAACACTAGGCTGTGCGTCAAGTCAGCCTAGGTTTGTGCTTGGCGCTTGACGCTTGACGCTAGTCAGCCTTGTGTTTTTTTTATGTAGGATCGTAACAGCAAATACATTTTCATTTATGTTTTTGTCCAAATTAAACTTAATTTAATTTCAATATTGAACTTATTTACATAAAACTATTTAAACAACTACTTGTACTGTCAAAATCAATCTACTTAGCTTTTCTCACCTACTCGTATTTAGGGCTCGGCATCTAGTATAACCGGATGCAGCGAAATACCAGTATTTGACGTGCAGCGACTGTCTATCTGACCTCTACAACCCATTTACTGGGTAACACGATACCCCGTATGACACTTTGTAACTATTCATACTACAAGACTTGAAAATAAAAATATAAATTACAGAAAAGCTTTTAAAATCATATCTCGTTCTCCTATAACTTGAGCCACACAGCCACCCAGTAACACGTTCACCGAAGCGGAAAGGTGCTCAGCGTGGTTTCAATTAGTTGCTCGGCCATCCCTTACAGTCAGCCAATAGAGAGCCACTTTAAAATATATCCCAGTCTAGACTCTCACCCGTTTTCTGAATTGAGAATTTGAATTTGAGTACTTGTCAAACTCTACTTGGCCATTACTTAAGGTAACCTTCAACGTAACCGGTGAAATTCAAAATAACTTGTTTTTTGCAAATAAATTTTGAGTTTCGAGTGCTACTTTGAAGGAGTTACCTTAAGTAATGCTGAAGTAGATTCACAAGTCCTCAACTTCAAATTCTCAATTCAGAAACCGTGTGTTGATTTCCCTGAAGGTTGTTAAGATTAACTAGAAATGGGTGGCTTCCAAACTTTATGCATTGAGGCCTTTAGGACATGGATCAGTGGGAGGTAGGGTTTTGAAGGTAGTAATGATTGCTTGTCTTAATACGTTTATGTGGGTACTAAGGTGTTGAGAAATGGGGAATAGGGTAAGGTCTAGTATAACGAGATACGACTAAAGGATTGTCGCATTTATAAGGCCTCGTGCATACCCAGTATAGACTTACTGTGAGATTATATGAAAAACAACTGAAAGTCAGGTGTTGACGGCTCATGTTGTTCTTTTATAAATGTTTATCTTGGAGCTCAAAATCAAAGGCCACCTATACGTTTGGTGTGAACGCGGCTTTAGACATGACAGTTCAAATTTCGCGCCCTCTCGCCCCTAGTCGCCGCAGGAGACGCCCTGGGCGTCGGGAATCCCGTGCGGATTTCCGGCCACCGGGCTTGCGGACGGTGAGCAATGGGTCGCTCACCGTCCGGTAAGGACCAGGCCCGGGTCGACGGCGCGTTGTATTCCAAGCGCGCCTCATAGAGATGTCGTCAGCACAAACGTAGGGTCCACTAGGGCCGATGCCTGCCGGGGTCGCGGGTACTAATGGGTCACCGAGGACCCCGCAACACAGGGGTTTTAGTCAGTAAGAGTCTGACACAGCCTCCCTCCCTCCCGGGAGAAGTTATTTGATGATTTCCCATTAAAAAAAAAAGACATGACAGTTCTTTACACACGTGTAGGTATTTCCATCTTTTGTTGGAATAAATAAATACATAATAAGTCATTCCCGTCACAAAAGGGTTCCTCGTAGCTATAATTCAAGAGTAGTAAAGTGTCAAAGTGTACGTAAGCAAACAGAAACTCAGAAAGGTAGCCATCGGTAATAATTCTCAAATGAAGAATAGAAAAAGTTATAGAAACTGAGTTGGTAACCATTGACGTTCACTTTCTCTCGATTTTGCCAAAAATCTTGATGAATTTTGTCTAGAGGCTATTTGTGCGCGCAAAGGCAAACTTTTGGGAAAAAGGGGCAAAGCTTGCTCAACAAATAGGGAAAAGTTTGCTCGAAAAACTCTATTCATTGGAAATCATTGAAAAGGTCATGCAAAGTCCGATAAAAGTAGCATCAATGTTTTTGAGTAGTTTTTCAAAGTTAAATCTAATATTTAATTTATAAGTACAGAATTATTATATCAAAGAAATCAAAAAGTGTCAGGTAGTGTTAGGTTATACAATGACTATGTTCAAGCGTAGTAAGTGACACTTTTTGATTTCTTTCTCGTATATACTAAATAATATAATATTATAATAATAATCGTTTATACTAAATATAATTTTCTGATTAATTTCTATACCAGTCACAAAGTGATCATGACAGTATTGTTTAGCATAATTTTATTGAACTACCTACCTAAAATTATTATTGCACTGATATCTAAAGTAGCTGTGAATCATTCTGTTATTAACGCGGACAGTATTTTATACAGTTAACAGGTGTGTCAAATAATGGAGGTAGGGGAAAGTGGAGATCGCGCATGGGGGAAGTTTAGGAAATGCATAGTTTACTTTATAATAAAAAATATCGTATTTTGAGGTTCATTGTTGCTATTTTTGAAGAAACACTGTACTTTGTGGCTAATTTTTATACTATTTTATAATCAAATTTTATATGGGAAAATTGGTTTAAGTAAAGCTTAGTCGACGGAGCCTCGCTTCGCTCGGCTCCTATTTCTGTATGCAGGGTTTAATGAAACGTAATACGAAGGGGATGATGATGGTGCCGCGTTCGGTCGCTTTGCTCGCTCACCCCCTTCGAACCTAACCTGTCCGAGTGGGGTGCCCCAAGTCCTGAGTTCGCTTCGCTCGTTCTTGCATCCTAAGTTGTCATTGCGTTTTTATCCACATTTCATAGAATGAGATGACACAAAAATTCACAAAATGGCTGCTAATGCGTTTGCGTTTCGTTTCACTTTTAGTGTAAAAATAATAACTTTAGATTGTCACAAAATCAAAATTCTCGTAGTTATAAAAATGTATTCTTTGTTAAATAATACTTTATTAAAAAAAAAGTTTATCGGTAACTATTTTCCTAAGTGAATTATTTGGCAAACTTGTTGTTGCATAATGATGAAATGACATATCATGTTTTTGCCAACCGTTACTTGTTAAGTGATTTTTTTTTTATTAATTGTCTGTGAAATGACCGGATACCATGCTTGACGCATTAGTCTCTAAATTCATAAAATTAGTACGGAAAAAAACATAATTAAGCATATCAAACAAGATCCGTGGGTTTTGAGTATGAATAAGGATGTCTATACGAGTAGGGGAAGACCAAAGAAACGAAGGTTGGACTGTGTGAAAGATGATGTGGCTAGAAAGGGGGTGACTACCGAGATGATGAGTAATAGAGAAGTATGAAAGAAAAAGACATGTTGCGCTGACCTCAAATAAATTGGAATATGGGCAGGAAATTCATGATGATACCAGATCCGTAGGTTTATGAGATAAAATAAACAATTTTTAGTCGTTGTCTATTTTTATTATTATTATTAACCCTTTATTTAAAAAAAAATACATTAAAAATGCATTTTTTAGTATCATTAATTTGTTTCAAATAAAAACTAGTTAAGTCATTCATTCATAATAATTTAAAAACGCATTTTATCAAAACAGATGGACTAAAATAGATTTTTAGATAAATAAATTGATTGAATAAAAGAAAATAAACAATCTCTTGTTCAGTTAAAAGTTAATTATTGGGTTGGCGTTGTCTGTAAATTCAAAAAAAAAAAAATATTTATTTACATAACCAAATTACAAGATAATTATTAATATTAACTAAATTAAATTAAAACTAAGTTAAGCCTAAAAAAGGCCCTCGGAGCATTGTACCGAGGATGCTGGCGGCATTTCCTCGCTAAATTGCAATGCTGATGCGTTGCGCGAGAAAGCCGCCAGCTTTTCGGTCACCAGTTACATCAACTAGACGTTTCGCGATTTCTGCAAATAACTTATGCGCACTGGGACCCTACGGACCGAGGGTCTCGACGCCAAAGGGCACAAAGTTGTACTCTCTGCCAAGGCCTAGTATTATTATCATAAATATTATATGTTTGACTTAATGCACACAAATCTAATGAATCTATTCATAAAAACACAGTAATGTACATACAAAGAACGAATTAAAATTTCTATCTCACCTCCGTTCTAAACAAATTAAATTCGAAACATAGAATACAATTCAATTTCAGGCTTGAAATGATCTGTTCCAATTGAGTTTGTATGTGTACGTAAATAATTTCAATCCAGCACATATTGGATATTGGATTGGGCAACGTGTGACGCTTAATTAACTTGGCAGATTTTAATTTCCTCCCTTGACATAACGGCAATGAACCGTTTAACGAGAAAAGACTGTGTCCCGAACAGTTTTTGTTCCATTACAAAAAGCTGTTGTCGTTGTACTACATGGAAAATACCTTTACAAATAGCCTTGTTTTTTGCCTAGAATGGTTCTAAAAATGTAATTAACTGAAGAATGGTAGGACTCCATGCAATCTCAAATCTCAAATCTATATGGTTCTTTTCTCAAAAGACCATCTCAGACACAAATCTGACCAAGATTATTTATTTTTGGATTCTTGTATACTCATTGACATTGATGGATTTTTTATATAGAGAATGACATGAATATTTACTTTTTAAAATATTATATTTTTTATTATTGTGAATGTGAAGACCACGTGGGTTATTGTTTTTAATTTTTCTCTCAGGTAGTTTTAATCTTGGTCTGGCAATTTGAGTTATTTAAGCGCCCTACCCAAATGTCCTTTCTTTGGTATTATTCGTCGAATCGTTGAGCTTAAGTTCTGAGTTAAGCTGCACGATTACTGACAAATGCATGCACTGACTCGATAGGTCCACTCAATTTGTGTGGTTCTTTCCTCAAAAGACCATTTCAGACACCAATCTACATGGTCTACACACATGACCTGACCAAGATTATGTCTGGTCTTAAAAGAGACTATAACCTCTGAGTTTGTTTCAGCCTTTCTTCTCAGAGTAGTCAGATAGAAAACGCATTATGATTGACGTGTAAAAGTGTTTGTACAAACCTACTTAGAGAAATAAAATTATTTTATTTTATTTAATCTGGGTGTCGCAATCATCTTAGACTACGCGTACATTCGTACAAATACTTTCAAAAGATAGATCTCGGTCAAATTAGGAGAAAAGATAATCACAGCTTATTTTTTTAATATTGTGATTCGCCAGAAAAACGTTTAAAGAGTAGGTGTTTCTGTTTATATAGAGCCCGTGATAGAAAAAGAGTATAATATGCAGTAAACAGTATATGACATCCAAAGATGGCGGAAATTAAGTTTTTCAGCACTTTTTTCAAGGGAAAAGCGGGAAGAACTTTATTAAATAACTGAGTAGACGGCACGGGCATCATGCTTGTTGTCAGCATCACCATACAATGCTCATCACACTTACTAGCAGCAACTGTAACGTATGTCATTGCTTTAGATTTGATCATCTCTGCACACTTGGATTACGTACAATTCACGTGTTCCACAAAACCACAAAACATATAAAACTAGTACGTAAACAAATTAATTCATAACTTTTTATAAAGACACATCAAGTCTAGACCTATGTCTTGTCTTGATGTGTATTTATAAATAGTTAGTAATGACATTAAAATGTGACAGTTATGACATTTCTGATTTGATGCTGACATCAGTAGATCTTAATGTTGCCGTGAAAGCTAAATTCTCCAATAAACGTCTATATATTGGACTTTAACTGTCGTTAACAATAAGCTAATACATATTTACTGATATAAAACATATTGTAAATAGTAAGCACTGCCTCCAAAGCTTAAAATGTGTTCCAAGGGACAGGAGTCTGCTTCTCCAAAATGTCTTAGATTTGATGGAACAAAACTGATTTATCACAGCAATAATAATTAACGTATTGTTCAGTAATACTTCGAGGTAGTGTCTTAATAGTTTAAACGATGAAACCACTAACAACAAAATCCTGCTGATTCGCATAATTATTATAGGAATAAAAATACCATATTCTGGTGAGTATGGTAACTCCATAGCTACCGTCCCAGGGTCTACGTTTTGGATATTGCAAATAGTTGCGTTTTGATAGTCAGATTTAATACAATATTTGATTTATCTTTTTTTTCTTTTTGCAGTTTAAAAAAGCTAATGCATACAACTTACTTTGTATTTAGGTTATAACCTAGATACTTCGAAAGCGACAGCAAGACTGTCATTCTTCTTTATATTAACCTTTATTTAAAGAGTCAGCCTAAACACAAAATAACTTTTTAAATTTTACCCAAAATCCAATCAGAGTATCTTTGGAAATGTCGATTCGGTGTCATCTTTACGATTATAAATAAATTAGACAGAGACAGACAACATTACTTTTGTCAGCACTGACGCTGTATGATTACAAAATAAAAGGTGATTCACATTATTTTTACAAAAATAGGTCAAGAATCAATTATAGAACCTATTAGATACTGTTAAAATTCGGTTAAAACCAAACGAGCAGTTTTGTTCACAGTATTTGTTAGAACAAATACTGTTTGGGTAAACAGGATCAAATCATTCTTTCGTTGGTCTTTCCTATCCATATTAAAATGTCAAAAATATCAAGAAAAGAATGCTCTAGCGCTGTTTCTGGTTCTATGTTCGTTTGGTCCAAAATCATCTTAAGACCAAAAAAAGAACCGCCCATCGATGGCCAATTGTATCTTGTCCTTGAACAAAATCCTCAGCTAGTTTCTATTTCACCCACATTCTACATGGTGCTCATCCACGTGAAAAATCGAGGTGACATATTATGAGGTAAATTTTCTTTAACCTACGCACTTATATTTCATTTAAGACCTATTAATAAAATTAGTCTGAATATTAATGAGCTCTCTCCAGGTATAAAAGCTCGGGATAACTAAGAATTAGTACATTCGACCAACATCCGTGAGACCTACTTCCTCCATTATAAAACCCTTTTGGAAATTAATTTGTCGTTCGTTGAAGATATACCAAAATCATCAGTCAACATGAAACTGACTTTGGCTCTTATTCTCGTGGTAGCGTGCTCATGGTGCTGCGAAGCACAGGATGGTGCGAGGTCAGTATAGTTTCTTAAACATAGTTTTATATTTTACCTGTTCACGTTTGAGTGTTCTTTTTAGGGTTATAAAGGATTAGTTTTAGGGGTATATTAATCACGCCGACAAAGTGCTAAAACAAATTCTTGAAAAACATTTTTTTTGGGTACCTCCCTTGCACGTAATGTGGGATTTTTTCTCGTCTGCCCCATTGCCCCATGGTGTGGGGTATCGTTGGATAGGCCGTTCAAAAATATTGCGGGTCTGTGAACACCACTTTTCGATTCAAATTGCTAATTTTTGTTAGAGTCAAGTGCCCCCTGCCAGCTATATGGTTGTTTATGGAGATGTGTTAAAGAAAAACAACAAGTTATAGTCGACCAACTTAAATTTGCAATTGGAGAATTGACCGTGGCATATATATATGTGTATGGGAGAACATATTTTACAACTACAAGGTTAAGTTTGTTTTTGGGATAAATTCATACCTTCATTCATGAGATAAATTCCTAACTTTCCAACTGCAGAACCCTTTATTGTGCGTGGTCCAACACGCACTTGGCCGATTTTTTATTTCTTAATTTTGTACCCCCTCTTTGTGATATTTAAGTGCTACAATTAAGTCAGGATGAACAGAAAAATAACCTGAAATATAAATAACCTGAAATCCCTAGCAAAGATCTAGCAAACTATCAGGTACTCAAAAAGGCTGTACTAAGAAATTCAATCAGCTCCCCTAAAGTACCTACCTATGAAAGGGTTGAGCGATATTCCTGCCTAATGGCTCGGAATTGTTCCGTCGCGATACCATCTGAGATTTCTATCAAAGCCTCGGGTATTTACAAACTATACGGTTTCTTTTGAAATGTCTGTTTTTACTTTAGGATCTTTCAAACGATTAAGGTGAAAGAATTAGTCGTTGAAAGTTTGTTTTAGACTGGTAATGGTCTCTGTTAAAACCTCCGGATTTGTTATGGTAACTATGAAAAATATCTGCCAGATGATTTTGTACAAATTCTGCTATTTTTTATTTAGTAGATAGTGCCTATATAAATACCGTGAAATAGGCCCCAAAATATTATTTGATGGTAAAAAATGTTTAATAAGTTGACTTCCTTATTTCACATTTACCAGAAAAAAAATTGAAATGCTAAGAACCTGAAAAACTTTTCATAATTTTCTGTTATTTCAACCCAAGTTATCTGTAACAGTTTTATTACTCTCTTAAAATGTCAGGGACATCTTCATTCTAGTTGGTGAAAGTCATAAGTCGGTACATGGAGCTTAATAAAGTCATTTGCGACACATGGTACAATAATATTCCATCAGTTCACAGTAAGTTTTCCAGTCAGCTTATACGACACTTGCTTTATTGTTTGTTACTATTATTGTTTCAATTCAATTTTCATGCCCTTTTTGTACAGTCAGAAAAAATAATTTTTAAGCAAATTGATGCACTACGTAAATTTAACGTGTCAAGAACCCTTTCATACAACCGTCATTCTTTGACAGTTGCTTGAAATGGTGAATATACGGACAATTTAAGTTCGTAGTCAATTTGCTTAATAATTAATTTTCTTGAGTATAAGTTAATGAGTAATTTAATGACATAATTACATAAAGCCAAAATGTGGTACATACTAATCTTTCGCATCTCATCATACTGCCATCACTTCTATCTCCAGCTAAAAAAAATCTGATCTCTAGACTAGGCAATCGTACGAGATGTCAAAGTACGTAGGTATCTACGTCATGACTTTAATAATAATAATAATCAATTGCAATACAAGATCAGATCATAAATACTTAAATCTACAGGAAATTCATTATAAAAGACCCCACAATAACAAACGATAAATGCCGCAAATGTCACAGCCAACCAGAGAGACCATTCCACACATAACAGGGGCATGCACAACACTCACGCAAACAGACTATACACATAGACATAATCAGGTAGCAAACGTCATCCATCAAAAACTAGCTCTCAAATATAAACTCATACAAGATACAAACACTCCTTATACAAGTACGTACCACAAATAGTTCTAGAAAGTACCACACATCGTGCCATACTAACCGACAGGACCGTGCACTATAATAGACCAGATATATCAAGATAAAGTTAATAAAATCACATATCTCATCGATATTGCAGTTCCTAACACACATAATTTTCAAAAACAATAGGTGAGAATATCAGTAAATATGCTGAGCTGAAAGAAGAAGTAACCAGAATTTGGAGGCAGGAAAATGTCTACGTAATACCCATTGTTATCTCCACGACGGGTGTTATACCCTATCACCTCCACCACAGCCTTCTTTTTTTAAGCCTTAAGCTAATAGAATTGAAAGACTATTTACATAACACTACAAAAAGCCGCAATTTTAAACACATGCAAAATAGTTAGAAAGTTCATACAAATTGAGGAAAATGAAATCACTCCTCTTAACATACATTTCTCGTAAAATAAATATCTATAAAAAAACACCACACACGCTACATTGACTTAGCTGGGGCCCGTTAATGTAGCTTAAACTAGCCAACGAGCTAAGAAACAAAATTTGTTTACCAAAATAATAATAATCTTTATTATAATATATAAAAAGTGGGTACAAATTGTGTGAAGTCCCTGAAACTAGTGCTAGGTGGTTAACCTGTGTTACAAGTGCCAGTTACTTTGACAAGAATGATTTTGTTGTTCGTTACATTTTGTCATGAAATAGTGGAAAAAGTGAGATTTATCTTTCCCCAATCGAACTGTTCTAAATAGTTAGCATCATCATCATCATCATCATACTCAATCGTAGTGCACATATAAACATAGTGTGCGTTATGCCTATCCAGCTTTATCCCGGTGTGAGGGTAGGTCTCTTCTTGAAGTCCAGGCGTCGCTGACGTCCGCACATAGAGATTTTAGGTATCTTTTTGAATCAGCCGGTGGCTATGTCCAAACGTCGTGGAAGGAAGAGGTTTCATGATGCAGAAATAATAACACCGTGTGTAGTCATCATAAGGTTTCAGGATGCGCTTGCATAACTCAAGCAATAAGATACCTTGCCTAGAACGACTACGAATTCATCAAAATACTATGAGAGCTTCAGTATCTCGAACCTTTACCTTACCGAGGGCCGCAAATCGCTTCCTTAGGACGTTCAAAGAGAGCGCCTCAAAGAGATGTCGTCAGCACAAGCGTAGGGGTCCACTAGAGCCGATGCCTGCCGGGGTCACGGGAAGGTACCAAAGGGTTACCGAGGCCCCTGGCAACACTGGCAACGGAAGGAATACGGGTGGGTTTTAGTCAGTAAGAGTCTGACACACCCTCCCGCTCCGCCCAGAGCGGGAGAAGTTATTTGATGAATTCCCACCCAAAAAAAAAGGACGTTCAAAAAAATATCTATGTTTACATCAAAACTTAGGTCTAAACACTATCAAATTTACTTCTATCTATTTCCATTGAAAACATACTCGTATTACAGCATAAAGAGGAAAATGTAACCTTTCACAGTAAAAACTTTTTTACATATTAATTTATTATTTAATTACTGAAGCGAATTCCTAGTTACAAAAAGAAACCTTTTGCTGGTCTATTGATGTAACGAAATCTAGTATTTAAATTGATATAACGAAACTTTTCAGCACATTACGTGCCTTTGAATGAAGGTTGGCAAAACTCCATTTATAAAAAAAAAAAACGAATTAACAATGTATTGTACAACTTGTAACCTCGATTGAGTAGGTTTCCTGAAGGAATTAGGAATAAAACAATTGGTCCAGGGCTAGACCTCCAGCCCCCCAGTTCAGTCTAGGGTACCTGGAGATACTAAAAAACAAAATTACGGCTATTGCCCACTTAATCTAGATCATACGGTACTTAGTTAGTAAGAGACACATCGTGACACATTCCTACCCAAAAATAAAAAAAAACAATTTTAGCTAATACTAAATTATTAAAATGAGTAATTAATTACTGTCACATATTGCGACCATTTGATTGAGTAGTTCAGCCTTTAACTTACTCCCCAGTATTCGCCTGCTAATTACACCATTATCTCTTCTAAACCAGTCGATACCGTTGTACAGTGTAGGGGTCAAATACTTAATGGTTCTTTTGCCATAGTCACTTTTTACTGGTGCTCGCAAGAATTTACATTCTCTAACACTTCTAGTATTGTAAGTGTTTTGCGTATGTACTTTGAATTGATCGTTATAGAACTGCTCTAGAACCACCAAGTACTTGACCTTTTCATTCCGGTTTCACCGGTTGGTCTTAGCACTAGCGTTGTGTAGGAACGTTTAGACCCTATTGAAATCAGGATCCTAAAATTCTGAACCTCATAACTACAAACAATTTATAAAGACCTCAAAAAAAAACAATTTGTTCAACAAAGCCGCTAATTTGCCGTAACAACTGGATTAGACTTGTTCAAGCTAGCTCAATCCAGTTTGCTTACTCAACATGCTCTTTGAAAATTTCTTTTAAAATTCAACTCGTAGTTTAAGATTTTCCAGTTTTACTTTAATTGCGTCCTCTGCAGTTTCTCGTTGTTTGAGATAGTTTCATTAATTCTTGTGTAATGGTAATTGAATGCGGGTTGCAGTTTACCGAGTCGTAGATTCTGGTGTGTCTTTGATTTATTATTCTGTCGAATTTGCTAGGTACGTGTTTTATCTACTATCAGTATATTTAGCTTTAACTAATTTCCATTTTTTTTATTAATTAATTATATTTTGTGTTTATTTCAAGACTTGTTAGGTATATTGTTAAGAAGATTATCGTCCTAAAATTATTATTAAGTAAATTAGGTATAAAATATTGATTGTTATATATTGTTAAGAATTTTATCTTCCTACAATAGGGATGATAACTTAATTTTTCTTGTCCGTCGGGAAGATTATTATTAATAAATATTGTAAACGTATTTTTTTTCTTTTTTTACGTAATCTAAAGATTACAGCATTTTAACTCAAAGTATAGTTAAAATTTGTCATGACGTTACGCCTTGCCAGATTTTGTACTGAATTGTGACGTAGCAAGCCCCCACTCTCCAACTTTAATGCGTTTCATGTAATATTTTTTTTTTATTAATATGATAAAGCAGAAAAATACGTGTCTAATATTTTTTTTAATTATCTCACTGGCGGACTAAATAGAATTTCTTTTTTTTTACCCAGGCATCATCCCTATTACCATAAAGTAAGAGCTCTTGCCGCCTGTGACACAGATTTATACTAGTACGGGCATCTAACATCATTATACCTTTATAAATTCTTTATATGATTTTATGTTAATATTTTACAAATTGTAACACTGAATAAATATTTAATACTAATACTGATAATATTTGTCAATGTACTTTAACACAAGGAAAATAATCGACAGTGTAAACGGTATCTTGTTGACTAGCTATTGTGTCAAAGTTATAGTCAAATCGTATATTTCAACTTTGGCAAAAAAATGGTTTCACAGTATTTTGTTTACATTCATTCTCGACATCTGAGGCATTAGGTTGGATGTATAGATCCGACCAAAATGGCATTTAGTTTAGCAGTTTTTTCTCCTTTAATAATCTGACCTTGGTTTTTCTATTACGTACTATTGATAAGATACACACATACATATAATGGGATTTACATACTTTTTTAAATGACTGGGAGGCATAAACTTAACAAATTTTTACTTACGCCTTTAAGTGCCAAATAATTAATAGTATTATGAGCCGTATTCAAATTTAAACTATTATGTATATAAAATGTTTGGTCTCACATGCTGGATGCTTCAACAGATCTTTATGCATCTAAAGTTTACAATCAGATAAGTCAGATAGTCAGATAGGAAACGCCGAGCTCATCTAGTTTTTTTTCTAAGTATGATTGACGTGTAAAAGTGTTTGTATAAACCTACTTACACAAAATAAAATCATTTCATTTTATCATCATTTCATCAATCAAATAATACTACGTATCTTAAAATACAGCATTATGCTTTAAAAAATGTTGCTTAACGCTACTAAGGCATAAAATCTGCTCTCAATGTGAGACTTTCTTGTTTTAAACAAACATTTTGTAGTGGATCTGTATACATTTAAGAAGTTCCATCCTCCGAAAATTAATTCAAAAATTTAAGATACTTTGTCGGTACTAAAGATAGTTCGGATAGTTTTATATCACATCGTGTCGTAATGAGTTTTCGCGTAAGCGAAAGGCACGCCACAGCTTTATTGCTCATCATAGTAACAGTGAGTAAGAGAAATCGCTAGTGAGAGTGACCACGTAACGACATAAAAAACTGAAATATTATAATATTATAGTATAATTATTATTAAGAAGTACTTATTATAAGTGAACTGTTACTCATAAGTTCTTATGAGAAATAAATATCTTTAAACCTTAATGACATAATCCGCCGGTCTCTTGCCAGCATCAATGTGCCTGCTCTTCTTGAGCCGACTGGCATTGTCAGAGATGATGGCAAAAGACCTGATGGTGTGTATTTAGTTCCGTGGAGTTTGGGACAGATGCTTGTGTGGGACGCTACCTGTGTAGACACACTGGCACCGTCCCACATCCAACGGACTACTTCTAAAGCGGGTGCAGCGGCAAAATTACGAAAATCTGAAAATTATTAAATATAGAGGCCTTGGCAGAGAGTACAACTTTGTGCCCTTTGGTGTCGAGACCCTCGGTCCGTGGGGTCCCAGTACGCAAAAGTTATTTGTGGAAATCGCGAAACGTCTAGTTGATGTAACTGGTGACCGAAAAGCTGGCGGCTTTCTCGCGCAACGCATCAGCATTGCAATTCAGCGAGGAAATGCCGCCAGCGTCCTCGGTACAATGCCTCGAAGGCCTTTTTTAGGTTTACCTTGGTTTTAATTTAATTTAGTTAATGTTAATAACCATCTTGTAATTTGATTATGTAAATAAACGATACGAAATTTTGAATTCTTTAAACCTATTTTTATGTGTAAACAAGTAAACCTTTGTGTTCTTGTTTATAGTATTTTCGTGTTGAGCAAAAATAAGTAGGTACTAGTTTTTATTTTCAGAGACCTGCGAAGATACGCGATCACTACGTTTTAATCATTTCTCCATTAATATCCTACTGCAAAACCTTAATATCCTTACATTAAAAGTGGTAACAATAAAACTCAAGCCCCAATCTCACAACATACCATTATATTTGAACAAAAGTTATTAATAACAGTACACAGCGGAATGCTATTAAGCGCAGGCAAATTTCTGCATTCAAAAACCGTTAAATTAATTTTATGAAGTGGGAGTAATTGTTTTTCAGGTGATAAAAACGTTGCACCCCAAATTGCAATGGCCTTTTGAAAATGTAAATGTGTTTTTAGTTTCATCAATTAGTTTATTGTCCGAGAGCAAGGTATTGGAATTGAGAGTAAAAATTATTATAAGCTATTTGATCATGGGTTTCCAAGACAGCATTTAAGTAAGAACGACGTAGTATCACGCCTGTTTTCTCTGAAGGGTTAGGCAGTGGTGTACACATAGTACACCTACATTTCGCCATTTACATTTAAGTTCCATGCAGTAGGGGGCGAGCCTATTGCCATCAACCAGCCACAACTCCTCTCTCCAGACCTAGTGACGTCTGCCGGGTTCGCGTGGAATTTCGAAAGGGTTACCGAGGCCCCTGGCAATCACATGCAATGGAAGGAATACGGGTGGGTTTTAGTCAGTAAGAGTATGACACACCCTCCTGCTCTGCCCAGAGCAGGAGAAGTTATTTGATAATTTCTCACCCAAACAAAAAATAAAAAATGGCCTAGTGGCGTTATTTTTATGCAAAAGAAGGTTACGACAACAATTTTCTACGTTCCGGTTATAGTCATAATTAGGATAACTTCGACATAATATATTACCGTTACCTAATATAATTTCTCACCACAATAGAATAATAATGAAATGTCACAATTTATCTCTGTTTATCATTCTGTATGTTAATAAAATGAATATCAAAATAATGCAAAAGAAGTTTACAACAACAATTGTATACGTTCCAATTATTGTCGTAATTATATATTTATTTACATAATCAAATTACAAGATGATTATTAACATTAACTAAATTAAATTAAAACTAAGTTAAGCTTAAAAAAGGCCCTCGGGGCATTGTACCGAGGATGCTGGCGGCATTTCCTCGCTGAATTGCAATGCTGATGCGTTGCGCGAGAAAGCCGCCAGCTTTTCGGTCACCAGTTACATCAACTAGACGTTTCGCAATTTCCGCAAATAACTTATGCGCACTGGGACCTCACGGACCGAGGGTCTCGACGCCAAAGGGCACAAAGTTGTACTCTCTGCCAAGGCCTCCGTATTTAATAACTTTCATATTTTCGGCATTTTCTGCCGCTGCACCCGCTTTAGAAGTAGTCCGTTGGAGGTGGGACGGTGCCAGTGTGTCTACACAGGTAGCGTCCCACACAAGCATCCGTCCCAAACTCCACGGGTCCAAAGACACACCATCAGGTCTTTTGCCATCATCTCTGACAATGCCAGTCGGCTCAAGAAGAGCAGGCACATTGATGCTGGCAAGAGACCGGCGGATTATGTCATTAAGTGTCGCATGTCTTGAAAAGTGGCCTGCATTTTTTTGACAACAAAGTCCGTGGTGACCCAGTCGGTCCACGTCCGTGCCACAAGGGCATGTGTGTGGAGTGCATACCGTGACCCCAAGCCGCAGTCCAGTCGCCAGACGAAGCGAGGTCGGATCCAGGAAGGTACCGGTATATGGAGAAGGATGGGCATGTAGCCAATGACGGGCCTCTCTGGTTCCGACCGCCAAAAGTCTTGCGCGATCCGGACCTGAACTGCGGCTCAGAATCGATTTGTATGTTAAATCGCAATAAATATCGTCCCAGCTCCTTTGAGATTTTAGGTTGTCTGGAAATTCTTTACCCGGGCAAGCAATTTGAAAAGCATTCTTGGCATCCTCCAAGCCCGCAGTCTCCTAGTTTGTGGGCAAAGCCCTTAGGACATTACCTATGAGACGTGACGTGCTATGGGTGGACGACAAAAAGGCTGGGGAAGCAACACTCGAAATTTTGCGGACTCCTAAACCGCCACACCAAATAGGGAGGGATGCTTGTAACCAAGATGATTCATTGAGCTGAATATTTAAAATTGTTTCTAAACTAGTTTTGACTAAATCGTCTATTGGTGAAAGCAAATTTGGATGTTTCCAAAAAGGGCTACAGCGAAGCACATAAGTAAATTTAGGGACAAAAAGGCAAAACTTTAGAATTATAAGAGCATAATGAGGACTGATTTGGTTGAAAGCCTGAAAGGTTGTTTGCGACGGAGTTCCTGGCGCCGCGTGGGACTCGTTTGATAACAGACACATTATTTTTTAGGTAACTAAGGTACAAATGGAATGGGGTAGAATTTGGACTGTCGGAAACAGGTGCCGGTAAAGAAACTGGGTCTAAATTTAGAGCAGGACCGTTCTGGCTAATACAAAGACGATGTTTTTTTGAAATATGAATGTTAAGACCCCTTTTTGATTGAAAAGATCTATCGCAATGTAAACAAATGTAATTTTGATTTAACGTGCCATCACCGGATTGGGTTGCGGTATGCATCCACTTACCAGAAAACAACACTTGAATAGAGAAAAACACTCAACTAAACACAAAATAGAAATTATCACTAAAATATAACTATTTTAAAGTCTTTCAGAAGCGTTGACGTCGGACGTCAGGACGACACGACATAGCGTTGCCAAGGAAGACCGCAACGTCTGAAACTAAAAGATATTTTATTATTTGTTCGAAATTGGGAGCTGCCTACACTTTGGCACAGCAGTTAAGCCTTGATTAACAAACAAATTTGGACATCTAGAGCCACGTAAAATATGTAAATTTAAATAAATATGAGCTGTGAAATAGTGTCAGACAGTGACGTGACAGATAATGTCGTAATTTGGTTTCTTTGTCAGAATTTATATTACCATTATTATCAATTTGTCACCACAATAGAATGATAATCAAATGACACCGGTTGCTTCTGTTTATCATTCGAGTATGAACTACCCAGAGGAAGCCCCAACAGCCCTACAATAATAACATGTGACGGAAGTAGGTAATGCCCTGAAAATGGGACCCGTAATGATATCTGTCATGTGAGGCGTGAGACACATGCGGATGCAACGTGCAAATACAAAATTGTATTTAGTTTCACCCATAGCAACCAAAATTTACCTGGTATTGATAAAATAACTAAGCGAAATATTGTATTAATATTGTAGTGTAATATAATAGTGATAGGTGTTAACTGTTAAATATTGTCAGTATTTTTTCCATCAGTAACAGGAAAAGTATAAATGAATTAAACTAAATTCGTTGTTATATGCTACGCATCAATTTGTGAAGTATGTAAATCATTTGCGAGGTTGATTCTGGAAGTAGGTAATATTTAAAAGAAATTATGAGGTAGATATATGGGTGGCAATGCTGGTGGCTAAGGTGAACATGACGATGACAATTATCATTATCTGTCTGCCTTTTCCTAAAAATGTTGGGGTCAGCTTCCATTTTAAATGGATCCAGCTGAATACCAGTATTTTTAAATTTGAATTCAAATTCAAATTATTTATTTGCTAGAATGTAACAAATCAAGAACTTAAGACTATCTCCACCTCTCTCGACCTCTCTAGCCAGAGGCGCCACGGCATCCTCACCTCCCGCCTGACGTAAGTCCTCACCGGACACGGCAGTTTCGGGAGGTTCCTGTGTCGGATAAGGCAGGAGGAAACGCCCGGGACCCGTCACCACTGTGTGGATCGCCCGGAGGACACGGTGGAGCATACGGGAGGTCTGCCCGGCTTGGGCAAAGCACCGCCGTGTCCTCGTGGAGGCGATCGGTGGCAGAGACCCCTCGCGTCTGGCCCTTGTTCAGGCCCCCTGGCCTGAACCAGGGCCGAACGCGCCCTGGTTCAGGCCATGGTATGGAGCGAGAGGGCATAGGCAGCCGTCACCTCCTTCTGCGAAGCAGTAATGCTCGCAAAGGAGGAGGCGGGACGGTCGAGAGCCACGTGGAAAATTATAAACTCAAACAATAGCCAACTTCCAAAAGAAAATATTAATAAAATAAAAGTAAACAATCATACGATATCAGACCCACGAACCATTGCTGAAGAATTTAATAATTATTATATTCACTTAATAAAACCAATAAATTTACACAATAATAATAATGCATCAGTTGCGGACAATAATAATAAGCCTAGTATAAATTTGACATCTTTCAATAACAAATTGATATTACCCAATAGCTCTCATAATTCTTTGTTTTTTAACCCTGTATTATGACATTAATAATATAATTAAATCACTTAAAAATACTAGAAGTGCTGGATATGATGACATTACAACATCCTCAATAAAGGAAGTTGATCCCATTATCAGCCCAGTACTAAGTCATATATTTAACTTCAAATCAAATCAAATCAAATCAAATTATTTATTTGCTTAATACAGGTGCATGTATAAACAGATGTTACAAATAAATATAAAGTATACTGTATCATTACCTAACAAGGTGTGCAAATATTTATATTATTGGCTACATCATTAAATAATTATAAAAAAAAACATTACAAAATTATTATACTCAAAAAGAAAATAAAACAATAATAAAATAAATTCAGAACACTGCAAAAGTCGGTTTAAAAATAAAAATAAAAATTAAAAATTGTCAGATGAATATATACATGTCTCATCATCACTTAAAATCAAATAAAGTAAGTTAAAATTAAAATAATGGTCCAAACTAAAATATAATTATACAGATGTCGATTAAAATTATTAAATCATGTCACACTATTTATATTGTCATACTATTCAGTGTCAATAAATTACTCTTACTTTATAACTTTCTATCTATATTTTTATCCTGTAAGTACTCCTTGACACTATAATAACATTTAGTCACCAGGAATTTGTGCAGCTTCGACTTGAATTGATGAACAGGTAAATTTTTGACATCATCAGGCAACTTGTTGTAAATCAATGATGCCATACAAATAATACTTTTATTGATTAGTGCTGTTTTCCCGTATGGTATATCAATTTCTAATCTTTTTTTGTCACGTAGTTGTCTATAGTAGCTTTTAAAAGCAGTCTTATGATAATTAGGATTCAATTTAACAAAAACATTTATTTCATATATGTATAATGAAGGCAGAGTCAGAATTTTCAAGCTTTTAAAGTAGGGTTGATAGCTAGTAGTGTTGTCTACATTACACATTGCTCTAATGCATTTCTTTTGAGCTTTAAATACAGATTCCTTATCGACTGCGTTGCCCCAAGATAGAATACCATATCTTAGGACAGGTGCAACAAGACCGTGATAAGCAGCTAATACGGCTTCTCTATTAACAGTTTTTGAGAGTTTGTAGAGAGCAAATGAGGATTTATTAATTCTTTTGCAGACATATTCTAAATGTGTTTTCCATGACAGTTTATTGTCAATATTAATTCCTAGAAACTTTGTATCTGTCACAGGATGTACTAATTCGCCTTGGTAACTAACTTTTATATTTGTCAGTGGAGTTCTCTGGTGAAAGTGTATAATCTTCGTTTTATCCATATTTATTTTAAGATTATTTTCGGTTAACCATTGTATTATCGTATTTAATGTTTGGTTGACTACGTGCTCGTAATAATTTTCTTTGTCGTTTTTTATTATAACTTATGTATTGAACATGGTGTGGTTCCGACTAAACTTAAGAAGTCTATAGTGAAGCCACTTTTTAAGAAAAATAACAAGACATGGCATGTTACAGACCAATAGCACTTATCCCTATTTTTTCAAAAATATTTGAAAAAGTTATATATAATGCAATTAATACTCACTTAGAGAAGTTCAATCTATTTGCTAAAGAACAAAAAGGTTTTAGAAAAAATAAGTCAATTAATTTAGCAATTTATGATCTTTTAAAACCAGTTTATACTAATATTGATAAACATGTTCCTGTCTCTGCAATGTTTATGGATATGAGAAAAGCGTTCAATTATGTGCACCATAGAACACTTTTAAATAAATTGTACTGTTATGGAATAAAGGGTAACGTCCATAAACTTCTAGAATCTTATCTAAAGGATAGATATCAGCTAGTAGAAATAAATAATATTAATCTCTTAAATAATACCGAACAAAAACATAAATACATGCCCAAAAAAGTTCTCTATAGAGTGCCGCAAGGTAGTGTGTTGAGCCCACCGCTATTTTTGATTTACATTAATGATCTACCTTATTTGACTTGGCAAACACACATTGACACAATATGCAATAAACTTAATCAGTACTCATATGCTTTATATAAATTATCTAAAATTGTTGATCAATCAGTTCTTCTGACCGCATATCATGCTTATGTTTCGTCGACACTGAGATATGAAGTCATACATTGGGGAAATGCCACTAATAGGGATTTAGTGTTTAAAGCACAAAAACGATGTGTACGTGCGATTGCTGGTATCCGTGTTCCTGATTCATGTGAACCATATTTCAAAAAATTTAAAATATTGACATTTCCTGCAATTTACATTTATGAAGTAGCTGTATTTATAAAAAGCAATGAAAATCTATTTGATAAGCTCAAATCGAAAAGATATATGTTTAAAATTTCTAATGTAGCACATAAAACGGCTCTATTTAACAAAAGCTTCTTTGGCATTGCATCAAAAATATACAACAAAATACCTATTGACATTCTGAGTACTGAGGAACTTCCAGTATTTAAGAATAAATTACGAAACTTTTTAATTGATAAAGCTTATTACACAATCCAAGATTTATTGATTTATTGATTTTTATTTTTGTTGACCATATAATAATTTCACTGTATTTTCATATTTTGTCATTTATAATAACTAAATTTGACAAGTAAAATAATTTTAAATTTAATGCTAATAGATAATTATTGTATGCCTATTAGGCAGGACATATTGTAACACAAATTTATTGTTAAGACCTATAACAAACATATGCCCACAATAAAGATATTTTGAATTTGAATTTGAATTTGAGGGAAAGGGACATTTCACGCTCTCTCGCCCCTAGCCGCCGCAGGAGACGCCCTGGGCGTCAGGAATCCCAGGCGCATTTCCGGCCACCGTAGGCGCGGGTTTGCGAACGGTGAGCAATGGGTAGCTCACCGTCCGGTAAAGACCAGGCCCGGCTCGATGGCGCGTTGTATTCCACGCGCGCCTCAAAGAGATGTCGTCAGCACAAGTGTAGGGCCGATGCCTGCCGGGGTCGCGGGAAGGTACTAAAAGGTTACAGAGGCCCCTGGCAACACAGACAACTGAAGGAATACGGGTGGGTTTTAGTCAGTAAGAGTCTGACACAGAGCAGGAGAAGTTATTTGATAATTTCCCACACAAAAAAAAAAGACTATCTTGGCCCAATTACATTACATTACATATGGTGTGCAAATACATAATATGTCATAATAATATTTATTTTATTAATAAAAGGTAATACAACAATGTGATTTAAATTATTTAGTTTCAGGAACATACATTAATTAACGACAAAATAGAAAAAAAAGAAAGATCAAATTAAAAAAAAATATATTAAAATGTCAAATTACCTCTTTCTTGTACAGGATATTCTAATACCTCTCGGTAACCATTTACAGTTCCCTTTTTTGTTTGACTTCTTAACAGTGTTTATAGGGAAGCACAGATCAAAAAATAATTTAAGTAGATTATAAAATTCAGCAAACGATTCTTGTAAATTATTTTTTTCGTATACATTTGAGAAACTAAGAGACGAAATGCAACTACAGAACTTATCCATGTTTTATTTACAATAGTCTCTGACACATTCATACCAGCTACATATTTCGTATGTTTTATTTGTTTTCAGTGATAGCGTTTGTCCTGTTTCATGGTCAGACAAGTCAAGATGATGTACCTCCGCTTTTACTTGCTAGATGTTGCTTGCTATCTGGTCTAGACACGCTAACTGTCTTGTCGGTGTTTTAATGTGCAATTCGATATTGAAATTTTTCAATAAACACTTTAATTCTTCGCTGTACTTGTTGGTTCTTAAGATATCTAAATTCCAGTCCCCACAAAGAATATTTTTTGTGCGTTTTTTAGTCAGTCGTTCTAATAACTGTTCAAGTTTATCGAGAAAAAATTATATATTGATAGGTACTTGGAGTTCGGTATAAATAAATAATAAAAATTTTACTAATTTCCACACCACAACATTCAAACATAAATTTACACGTCAAGTCATTCATATTAGTGAAATGTTTATATTTTAGATTATTATTTTTCAATATTCATACCCACAAAAATAAACACTAAACGAGAGGCGTTTAGTATCACGTGAATAGGATGCGAATAATTTGTAACCTGGAATTTTCAGAAGCGTCTCTGTACCATTTTGCATGAAAGTTTCAGTCAAATACACAACATCTATTTTTGAACCATTTTGAGACATGTCGCGAATTGCAAATGTCAATTCTTCCGTATTATTTATCGCCCCAGCGATGTTCTAATGGAATATTTTAAAGTTGCATTCTGGTTTAGGAACGAAAACATTTATTCGTTTGTGAATGCAATGGTGAGTCAGATTGCCTACTTAAACCCGGTATCGTTTTTTTTTTTTAATAATAAGGTATAGTTCCCTTGTGAGTTTCGGTGGTTACCATGTCCCGATTGCTAAATGAGACATTTAGAAATGCCTAATTCCTTACAATTATCTTTTAGATTTTGAATACGGTTAAAGTGGAATTGTGCCCTTCTTAGGAACGGTCACTGTTGTGCATAATTTATTTATGCAATACGAGTCGATACGTTCCCGTCTCAAACGCGCGCGCTCCACTGTTTTACAAGGAACAACTACCTACAAGGGGTATCGTGTGTTACCCAGTAACTGGGTTGTGGAGGTCAGACAGGCAGTCGCTCCATGTAAAATACTGGTATTCAGCTGTAACCGGTAAGACTGGAAGCCGACCCCAACATAGTTGGGAAAAAGGCAGGCAGATGATGAACTACCTACCTGACCTCCACAACCCAGTTACTGGGTAACACGAAATCCCTGGGTAAGACTGGTTGTCAAGCTTTCGACTACCCGTAGCGACTGTAGTGATGACGATTATCTATACTTATAATAAAATCGTAGCGAAGTAATAGTTTTGAGGTATGTGACCGCTTCTAATGCTGAAAATATAGTTTTTAGAATTTTTGCCTGTTTGTCCGTTTATCTGTTTCTCTGTTTGTTTGAATGTATGTTCCAGCATCACGCAAATTCTACTGCATAGATTTTGTGCATCTTTTGCATAGATATTCCCTATAAGTCTGGTCAGCCCGTAAGCTATATTATATTATCACGCTTAGTAGCAATTCCCCATTGGGAATTGCTACTGAAGACTGCGGAGTCGACCTCAGGACTAACTGCTTCTCACACGGACAACTGTACGTCGCTGGATCCGGCGTCACCAGTTCTGAGTCTCTGTATATTTTGGCTGCTGATATCAAAACTGCAAACGTAGTACAAAGGGATTTAAAAAAAAAATATAACATCACGCCTGTTAGACATAAGTGTACCTATGGTACACCCACATTCCGCCAGTTATTTTTAGGTCCCATGGTGTTACATGGAACCTAAAAACCATGCCAACCATGGGTCAAGCTTATTGCCACTAACTGCCAGACATGGACTTTTACTAAGAAATTTCAGATGGAAAACACAATAATTACCTTTTTTGTGTGGGAAATTATCAAATAACTTCTCCCGCTCTGGGCGGAGCGGGAGGGTGTATCAGACTCATACTGACTAAAACCCACCCGTGTTCCTTCCGTTGCCTGTGTTGCCAGGGGCCTCGGTGCCTAAACATCCTGTCTCCTAATAAAGAAGCCTTTCGATGCAACTCGTTGCATTACTCCCGCGACCAGTAACTGTGCTGATGGCACTCATATAACCATTGAACCATCACCTTACCAGTTCTGATCACAAACCCCAAATGACAGTACTCTACCGTATCATTAATCTCAAATATCCCTTCATAGACACCAAGATCACTATCAACGTTACACTACCTTCCATGATTACCTTCAAGCTAATCGCAACACTGCACACAAGTCAACCGGACCGAATTGCCCCTACAAATTAGTGCCGCCACTGATGTTAACAACACTTTGATGAGGTAATTACAGGCCAATTACTCAGTAGATGGTAATTAAGGCACCGCAGCGCGCTGAGATGTTATCAATATTATTACAGCGTCTTCACTATAAGTTTTGCTAACAAGCTATGCCGTGTGGTCTTCGTTACGGTAAATATTGGGTGAAGCTGTAGCATACAACTAAATGGTACTACAATTTATAGAAAGGCATCGTCACCTTAACCCTATCTAAGCTATGTTGGGTTTGGCTTGCAGTTGTGGCTTAATATCAGTACCAACCTTATTTTAAAAATTTTATTGACACTGACTGTCATTTGCACAATCTAATCTAATCTAACTAATATGTATTGTCTTACTGCAGGGCAAATTCCTCCCTCTCCCTTTCCACACAAGTCTGTTTTTGGCAGTATGGTAAAAAATATAAAGCTGGACGTTATTAGTTCGCTGGAATTATTAAAATGTCCATACAAAGTATGGACATACTGCCTTATTATAAAGAATGGTTCATCAAAAATATAAAAATCTTTATTAAGCACCTCTCACAATTTCCTCGACCATTCACGCCTTAACTGCATGTAATTTATTTTCTAATTTTTGGTCCTTTCATAATGTCAGCGAATCATTTACAAAAAAAATATTATGTAGTGGAGCTTCATGAAGAGTATTTTGTATTTACAACTGCACATTATGTTGAGATACTTTATAAACACAATACCGAAATTTAAAAATTGAATCATAATGTATCGTAATATATGTACTGTTTCATAACAAAATAATGTTATAAAACATTTTTTTACCAATACGATACAGGGCGTAATCCAAAAAGTTAATATCACCAAGGTTTCCATTAGTATTTTTTTTTTTCTAATGGAATGCTTATGCGGGGCGCGCCAATTTAATAGCATTACAAAAAAGTTTTGATTCCAATTTTACTTGTCTGTGGCACCATTTTTTATCTTTTATTGAGTAGGTTCAATCCCAATGTATGAGAGTAGATAAAGTAGTATACGAAATTTCACGTATCTAGGTATTAAAATTCTTGTGTAAGACTATTAAAAACCTCGGCTACGGCTCGGTTTTTAAACACATACTCTTGTTTTAATACCCCTTATTATGCAACAGTTTCATAAACTACTTTTTCACATTCATGGTCTCTTTACTACCCGTGAATATATTACCACCAAATTACCAATGACTCATGAAAAACAATTTAAACGTCCGTGACGTGAGAGCGTTGTCAAAGCCATAGCGTGTAACTGTTATACGGTGCTCATAAATCGCCATGTGGCCACATTAAACCTGATTACCCCCTGACCTTGTAGAAGATTGATGATTTATAGGCTGGACAATAAATTACGGATGTAATTTGAGGTCCTTTGTAACGATTTAGTGGCACTGCGAGAATCGATAGCACTTAAAACGAGAAAAATGCCTTTGGGAAAAGCATTTTTCTCGTTTTATATTTTTAGACATTATTAATGGTGGATTTTATTTTTACAGATAATTTGTGTGTTTCTGGTGTTGATATTGGAATTAGAAGAAACTGGAATGGTTTGTGTTTGTTAAATAAAGAGTTAACATTTAATTTGATGCTTGAAATCAATGATTTTAATTAAATATTTCTGGGAACATTAGCGCAATAGCATTATACAATAGTAATGTCATCATCATCATCAGTTTAGCCTGGTATCATTTTTTTTATTCCGATTACCTAGGTCAGGGATGGTGAACCTCTATAAGTGCCATTTTTTCCATAAAAATATTGAATGTGGCCATGACGTGCCAACAAACAATCTTAACTTAGTGCATACTGCTTTAGATAGAAAGATTAATTTACTTGCCTGAAATATGGTATTTTACAGATTTTATAACACATACATAATAGTTCTTCATATTCCGCCTACTAAATTCGGCATGCAAATTTTGTGACAATTATAATGTTTCTAATTTAATCAATTTAAACAAAATAATTAAATTACAATGTCAGTCACTTACTTCCAAAATAATGCTGTTTATTTGAAACTATATGGTTTCACAATAATAGCATTATGTTACAATATAGAAATGTTAACATTCAATTTCTTTAAATAAAATAACAAATTAGTGCGACTTCTGCTGTTGCAAACTACATGATTTAATACTGAAGTGCCTCAATTGATGCTGTGCCCAAATAATTATGTTACGTGCCACGTACGCGGTGGCCTAAATAATACTGTTCATGACCAAAACTGTAGTCTATCCCCAGCATCACATCTCAGCCCGACTATTATTCGTCTCTCAAGCAGCCTCTTTGACCTTTCTAGAAATTCTCATAGTAATACGTCGTTATGCAAATACCTGCCAAACCAAACCTCTTGTGACCTAACCAAGAACAATGGAAAACGAAATAACCTTAAGACACCATATCAAGAGATACAACAATTTTTGTACCCGTATGACCGTAACTCACTCCCTATGTCAGACCCCAACGAATATTTACGGCAAATTCTGCGGGCGAAGCGCTGATGTAACAAAATTGCCGAATACCGTTATAAGTTATTGAGGCTTATTTCTAAAGGGTTTCAGGACAAAAATACCTGTTTATTTGTTAGGCCTTTTTATTGAAAGCTAATTGGTCAGTTTCAATTAATTTTTACAACCCTTATAGAATTACTACTGAGGTGTTACTTTTTAGGTTTTACTTAAAATAGTTCGTTTTAATAGCAATAATCAAAGCCTTTCTCACTAAACGTTCATGATTTTCATGCTTATGTACTTAATGAGTTTAAACCTAGGTACTGTAGCCTGCATGGCGTTTCCATGCATCGTCTGCGAGTATTTTATAAGTTGATGAAATAATGCTATGAGATAAACATTCGTATTTAAATAATTAGGTTGTTCGATAGGAATAATTATGCGTTTAAAACTAAATAAGTTTTGTATTGCATTGAAAATCCTAGTGGGGAATTGGACGAACTTATGCAAAAGGGAATCGTTTTTTCTCGAAACTGCCATTGTGTGGGTTGGCCACACAATGGCAGTTTCGAGAAAAAACGTTTTTCAATCAAGTAGTGTGTAGAAATATAATGAAAACAGGATTACTTTGCAACAGATTGCTTTAGTGTAATAGAACAGTGGTGGCCCAGTGGTAACGGCCGCGACTTACGAGTTGTAGATTGTAGGTTCGAACCCAGATAGGTGTTTTACTCTGTGTAAATTATTTCATCACCACTGCTCTCAAAACGGTGAAGGAAAACATCGTGAGGAAACCGGCAAGTCCTAGAACCAAAAATTCGAAGACATGTGACACATCTACCAATACTGCACTGGGTCTGCGTGGTGGATTACGGGCCACTCCCTCTCACAGAGAGGAGGCCTGTGTCCCAACAGCGGGAACATGCTGCGTTTTATGAATTTGTGTGAAAAAGTGTAGTTTTTTATGTCAATAGAGTTTTGATAGGAAAGAGTCATCAGACAACTATGATCTTTATAGGGCCGGTAGAAAGTGCATTTTAAAATGTTTCTGTATACTTAACTCTATTTTGATCTTTTGTGGGTTGGTTCCGGTTTGCATAAGTTAATTTAAGAGTCCTTAATACGTATTTCAGCGCCCCCTCACCTTTATCTCGCTCGCACACTACTGCTCGCTGTTACGTGAGCAAGCGATGGGCGGCAGGGAGAAGGCTCCAAGGCGCCGATAGCTTAGGTAATTTCTTTTTACGGTGAAAATTATGGTAATAAAAAAATGTATCTGCTTTATATCTAGTTCAGTTATTATGCAAAGTTTCATGATGTAATTTGAAGTATTTTTTTTAATACTAGTGGTTGTGTTCGGTTTGATACCTCCAAACCGAACAATAAACCATTAGTACTTTATAATTTTTTTTGTAGAGAAGATTTTATGGGATCGTGTTTTCATCAAACATAGTACTTAATATTAATCCTCAACTATACTATATATTTATTTCAAAATTAATGTTGCAGTATTCTCGATATAACGGATCGTGCTAAGCAATTTAAAATTATGGATACATAAATAATCAATATCTCGTTACAATTTTGTAGGAACTGTAGTGATGCACGTACCTTCATTGGTTTTTTTAATTAAATTGCAGTCAAACTTGTTTAAATAATTTTCTAAGAAGGCTACTCTTTATAATTTTATTTAAGTAAGTTACATATTATGATTTTAAACAAGTTAAGAATTTGAAAGTCCAAGTCTGTTGCAGTAATAATAAATTTCATTTCAAAATGAATATTTACGGAAAATTCAGTACATTTGCGGGAAGAAGCGCTGATGTGACAAATGTGAATACCGCTATAACTCATTGCCGGTCGTATTTTTACATGATATTGGAAACTAAAATATTTTAGTTGCAAAACTTTTTAAGAAAACTGTTTCATTTCGTTTTTCCGACTTGTCAAGTAAAAGTACTATTTGCATTTTTGGCCAGATTGGTTTTGCTTTAGATTTTTACCAGTAGTAAAATTACAAGTTTTTAATTTAGGATATAATATACACCCTTGGGGTACTCCTTTGTTTACCCCTGTTCTATTTCTAAAACAATTCTCGCTGCACCTTTGCGGCCCCTGTGTGAGTACTTTATGAGGGTTACAAGATGTTGCGGTTCGCCCATTTCAATCTTAACCCTAAACATGCCAAGTCCTGGGATAAACAACGCAGTCAAAAGCCTACTTGAAGTCAACAGAACATGAGATCAGGGTAGTATTGACACTGTATTGTGTTAATTTGCCTTACTAGGAGAATATGGTGTCTTTAGGATGTATATAACTTGCTTTAATGTATTAACTAACAATCATGGGTTGGCTCCAATTACTTGACAAAGTCATCTAGTTTTGAAACATAATTTAATTTTGACGTGTAGTGTTTTTGTACCTATTTACAGAAATAAATTATGTATCTTTTAACGGACAAAATGTAGTTGCTCTGTTCATTTATCACTGCCTACCACTTCAAGGAATATAGTCGTGGTGTTATGATAAATAATGTTAATTTACTCAGAACGAGTAGGATATTATGATAATATTTTATAAAGATCACTATACGAGTATATTCAAAGTTGTTTCGTAATAAATAAGACGTAAAAGCATAGCTTGCATATATCGGAGAAGTTCTATGACTTACTTATGACTGCCGTGATCAGTAACAAGTTAAGTCCGACTCGGTAATTGATCAATGACTTGCAATTCTACTACTGGACAGTAAAAAATATCATCCGTATAGTGGATGACATCGTTTAAAACACTTTTCAGGAAAGCTTGATCGCTCCCTGCAAAAATAAATCTAACATGAATTTGCATGCATTAACTAACATGAATTTAATGCACAAAATAAAAAAGGGCAAGAATAAATAACTTCGCTAAGCCGGGACTTTCATCGACATTCTTGTTAACCAATCAAAACACGACTATCCGAAAATTCTAACAAATCCTCAGCATAAAACCTATCTCAAACTATTTTGCTTAGGAAATAAATAACGTAAGTACAAACGGCCTTTCCGGAGGTGTAAGTAAAACATCCCTTCCTGACCCGGACCAAAGTTACAAGGTAAACAATGACTCCTTAGAGTTTTGGCCTTAAACGCTTCCACGTCTGTTGAATACAGAGCGAAGAATAATATTTGTTGTGGTTGTAAGAGATTTGTGGTTTGTGTACGACGCTCGGAAAGTTGAAGATGTACCAACCGTGTGTGCTCCAGTGACGTAAATATTTATTGAGTTTTAAAGTGCAATGTAAAAGTTGAACGTACGGGATTATAAGATGCTGTTGTCAGTATTTTTGTTTGTATTCTTATACGAAATGAATAATACATTTTTATGCACATATTTCTGCCCAGATTCATACCGCTTGATGTACTACCATGTCAAATAACTGCTATACATGCCTACATACATAAACTCACGCTTTCTTCCCACAGGGGTAGGCAGAAACTACATAACTCCACCTGCTACGATACTTGCATAGGTACTCCTTTTGCTTCGTTTATGTTCATACATCTGGGCATATACACGGCGTGTGTACGAGTACTACGCATCTGACCTTTAACCTATGCACTTGACTGCTATATTGTGCAGATACCATCAGATAAAATTAATTACAGTTCTCGGATTTCAATAACAAACTAATATGATTTACGGTCAAATGAGATTCATAAAAAGTAATAAATAATAGAAAAATAACAAATGTCAAATCTCATTTTGCCTACAACAAAGCCCTAAGAACTTAAGCAAAATTATAAGCTTAGGGATTAAAAGTATATCTGCTCATATTTAGAACATAAACCCAATATATAATTTAATTCAAACCTAAGCCTATACCAATATATCTACTAATATGCAAACACCTGAGGGAAATAATCTCTGTTCACATACATTGCTGGTAATGTGCTAGTAGCTATGTATAGTAAGGTCACTGAAGCGTCGATGCATCGTGTATTCCATTGTCTATTGGCTGCGAGACGTTAAGTAATGAATATTGAAACTGCATTAACTAAGCTCAAGGGGAATTTGGGAAATCAATTCGTAAATGCTGCAAATTGATTTGGTGAGGGAATTAATAATCCATCATCAGGTTGGGTTATAAAATAAAGTTGCTAGCTGCGTCTGCCTCCATTTTCAGGCTAATCTGCGGTATTTATCCTATGCGTGAAGATAATGGTAGACAATATACCGATGGCGACAGATCATTTGGTGAGACTTTGATTTGCAGAGAAAATTATAAGAGGAGGCTTTTTGTTAATGGCAGTATTCTTACTCTGGAAATATAAAGGCATGAGGAACAGGGTGTAAAGTTCACTCATCCTCCATAGAAAAGGGAGGATCCTCCGACCAGCCGGGTGTCGTGTCTGGTGGGCAACTGCCTGATGGTTGATGTCGATGGGATGCCGATGGAATGTTGTATATATGCTAGTTGCGCGGTAAGTTTTGCTTGCGCGATGCAGGATTCTTGCGTCAGTGTGTTGCGTAGTTCGCATGTGGCGATGTAGATGCTGCCACAGCAATAATAAAATGTTGGCAAATCTAGCAACAGCGGAAATACAGTTAACCGCACGTTCATGATAATAATTTGACATTGACAGCGTTTTTATGACGTTGCAGTAAAGGCAGTTTTTGAATGACCGTAATTGGACTTGAAAACATAAGTCAAACACAATATTTCAACAGAAAGAACTCATTAATAAAACTCCCTACAGTCACCTCCAAACGTCATACACGCGTACATAAATTCAAATGATTGACAGTTACGTCCGCCATTTTGTCGGCCACGATTGTTCCATCATCGCGCGATACATGACGCTTTTAAGTCATTATTTTTAACGAACACGCTGTATCACTTTACTGAGACATAAAAATGTTTGCTACCTGTGATGTGTATACATATTTTATGTAAAAATGTCAATTCCGTAGGGACAATGAACTTGGTACTTGGTGCTGAAGAAAGATTAGTTACCAGTTCTTATGTATTTTACGATATTGGTTGGCAGTAGTTACAAGAATGTGATGTTTTATGAATAGTGAAAGATTTTTTTAAATTGATAAACATATTTAACCCGGAGTGTGGCAATAATTTAGTATAGAACTGTAACTGTTACTGTGTACAAATATTTGGTATACATATAATACATAAAACCAGATTATCAATAAAAAAAAACTGAATTAGCGTACAGCAGAAGAGGCCAATTCCTCTTACTCAACAATGACAGAATATTGGGAATAGATAAATAATTGCAAATTACGTTAAAGCATGATGACAAGGGACTGTTACATTCAATATTCGTACACCCATATCAACATTAGAATATTTTATATCATTTCCTTTCAAATATTCATTTCGTTCCTCCATTCCCTTTCATAGACCTATGAATAGGTTCAATAAAAGCAGTTAAACAGATAATAACAGTCCTTGAACCTTAAAATATACGGTTCGGGGCCCAATAGGGTCATTCGATCTACATAACAAAAAGATATTCACACGTTATGTAATAAGGGCTTATAAAGTGGTTCTTTTATAGAACGTTAAATCTTACGCAGTAAGTTGATAGGGCCTTTTAAATGGTCAAATATTTGACGGCTTTGTTGCGTCTGAGTTGTTGCAAGCTTTATGCCCTTTTGATGGTAATCGTTATTAATGTTCGGATAACTATTTGTGTTAATGACTTTGGGTTTCAGTTTTGGACATAGGTTTAATTCTCCTTTGAAGGTTCAGGATTTATTTGAAATTTGAGAATCATATTCTTTACATCGTGAATCGTTGCATTGTTTCTTTAACGATGGACAAATTTTTGAACAGAAATAACGGAAACTTCAGTTAACAATGCTAGTTTGCTTCGTATTTTCAGAAAAGTACGAAGTTTATACAAACATGTGGCGATATCTTCGCTAAAACTAACATATCCAACCAATGCCATTACTAACATATAGATTAGCAGAATGATGTCGTCCAAACAAAGTTCCACCGTCACGCGAATAATAGTCATATTCTTATCAATAAAAGAATGTCAAATTTCGAGGTTATGTCCGCGATAACTCACGCTCCATTAAGCTTAAAGCATAAGCTACGTTGCTTAACTTTCCTCACACATGATAAAGGAATCTCGACCTTAGCTCGCTAAACATAGAGTTTTCTAAGAATGGCTGACTTGTACAATGAATATTTATTTCGTTCTTAGGATACACAATTTTTATGGCATGTTTTTATAATCTTGCCAATGTTACGATGTCGTTCCGAGCTTGGAGTATGTTATCTCTGCTTTTGTTGCCGGTTGATTCAGCACTGCAATCGGAAATGTATAAAGATCTGGTTTTATGTTTATATAAAGGAGGGTGAAGAACTGAGTCAGCGAAAATTCAGAAGTTTTATGGATTCCCAGATTTCTATGTCATTCCAAACGAAATAACCCAATATAATTAGCTACAGCTTTCTTTCATCAATAATCTTTGCTACAAATTAGCACAAGAAACCTCTTTATCATATGGAAGAAAACTTTGAAGCAATGAAAGAAAATGTAGCAACATCCAAGCAACCGACCATAACAATTATTCCACTTAAGCAAAACGCAAATTAGGACAGATCAAGTCGATAGACAGTAGTAGCATATATCAATATATACGTCTATAGCTAACTACAGTTTTCTTAATGGCAAACTATATACAGTTTGTCGTGTAACTAACTAGGTCGTACGGTACGTAACTAGGTCAGACGGCATTTGCTCGTTGCTCCAAGTTTTTGGCGATGTTGAAAATTTGCGATGTATGTAACATCTAATCATGCGTCTGCAACGAACCCACGGATCGAACTTCTCAAGTTTAACGGGCCTTGCATGATGGGGTGAAAAGGAGGAATTGGCTTTAATCGCGCATTTACAAAATACATACCCGAGTATTTTACTTTGACGGACTCTGAATGAGCTAGCTAGTGAAGTGACCACCATCGGCAAAAGAATGAAGCATATTCCACCTCTTTATAAATTCATTCATTTATTAAACTTTTGTGCACATAAGAATTGCAGAGGCAGACTTTATGCCTTTGGAATTCTTTAACCGTGGGTGGTCGAAAAATAAGAATTATGGCAAGTTCTTGTTTATTTTGGGGGATAGTGCCTGTCCATACACTATGTACAGGCCCTAAGCCTTTAAATAACCCAACCCATCGAAACACTATTATATCAACTACAACTAAAGCCTAAACCAACATTCACACTATTCTGTTTCACCGAATTCCCAAGATATCCAAACCCATATACAAGGCCCCTAATACGAAATCATACCGAAACTTGCGAGGTGGTTCAACGCTAAACATTACGTAGTACACTTTGATAGTTATTGGCCATTAGCAAGTTTATGTCGTAGATACCTGGAGGATCCCACTAATCTGATGTCAAGTGTTTGATCGACCGTCACTGAAGTGGGTGCCTAAGTTATTGGCCCAAAGTTTCGAGTAAGCACTCTTTGTTGTGGGTTTTACGATGTGGGTGTTGTGTTTGTGGTTTTAGGACCGAATAACATAACATAATATCAGGCCTGTATTACCCGAAGGACAAGCAGAAGTGCACGCCTACATTTCGCCAGTTATGTTTAGTACCATATTATAATAGGGGGCAAGCCAACCGGGCGCAAATCCAAGCTCCGGGCTGCTACTGAGAAATTCCATAAGGATAAACCAATAACACTGCCCGATCCGGGATTTGGACCGATCATGCTCAGCAGTAACGCTTACGACGACAAGAAAGAAAGAAAGAAAGAAAGAAAGAAATCATTTATTTGCTGATAATGTAGGTATACATATATGTTGGAATATTTATTAAGTGTAGGTATACATTTTACCTTACGGCATGCAAAATATTAGGTTTGAACCAGTAGTAATAAAAATACAGCTATTACGATTATCATTAGCCATAGTCGAATTTAATAGGTTGTTACGGATCAGACTACAATAAATAAATCAAAATAATTAATTAATTAAATATAAATATCTCGCATATTATACAATGAAGAATATATGTCGTAATGTATAATGTCAAAAAGCTTAATATTAAAATATTCAAAAACATTAACAACAATCACAATTATTATTAGGTATAGAACTGATTATCTGGTAATGTCAAAATCTGATACGTCAAACTACATTAAAACAACAACCATAAAAATAAAAAATAAATAAAAAATCGCTTATAAATAAATACAATGTCATTAATAGACGAGTAATCTAAAACATTCGAAATTGCAAAGACAACGTACATTTAACAATCACATTTTCCTATATATGTAGTTTTGTCACTTAGAAAGTCTTTAATTGTGTAATAATATTTCTCCAGCAATAGTTTTGTTAATTGTTTTTTAAACATTTTTATGGGTAGGTCTTTTAAATTTTCAGGTAATTTATTATATATAAGCGGTCCCATGGAAAGGATGGGACCGCTTATATATCCAAAACAACGAAACAATCCGAATTCTCGAAAAATATTGAGGCATTGATGTATCTTTATAGAAAATGGGGTATTAATCACGTTTTTATCCAAAATCTTTGACAATACTTTATGGATATGGTTGTAATTTATATAAAGGGTACAAATTCTATTAATATTTTTAGTATTCATTTACTGATTATAATCCTTTACTGTCCAGGCCACTCGTTTGTGGAATGCATTACCAGGTCCAATAAAACGCGGGCAATCGTTGCCTGTGTTTAAAATATTCGTGAAGGAACATTATTTGTCGTTGTGATTTTGTTCTCGTTATTAGCTGTAATAATCTATAGTCGACATTTATTTCCGATACTTATATAGTTAGTATGTCTGTATCTATGTATCAAAAATATAGTACCTATATTGTACTTAGGTATATAATTTTTATATGCATCAAAGAGAACCCCATTTTATGTCTAGAAAATCACTGTCCATTCCAAGGTTGCCTGAAAGGGATTGCAGTAAGCGGTAAGGCCACCCATTATATGTTTTGTAGTGTATATATTTTTTCTTTTTGGAATGTATAATTTGATCTAAAGTATATATAAAAAAAATAAATATGCTTGGTAACGTCAATATATCGTCTTATCCTGCATATATCTTTGATTGGTGCCATTGATGCCAACTAGAGCCTGCTATTTAGCTATAGATTTATCAATACAAAGTAACTTTTCAGCTTTTATGGATACTATAAAACCACTACGAGTATAACCAAACTCTGTACATTCAGGTTCAACGCAGTGCCTTATCTCATTCGTTCATACTCCGTTTACCTTTACCGGTAGGTAAGCGCGCCTTCGTTTACCTGTGGGTCGAGTGCCCAAATAGCCCTGTTCAGCGACATTGTCCGTGGCCTATCTAGGGTTGTACGGACCAACTAGGTGCTTAAGTACTCTTGTTTTGTAAAGCCTGTTTAACTTTTGTGCTTGTGAAAAAATATTTTGTTATTTCATGGGATTTTTTTGTTTTTTTCAACACTATTTTGGGTGATGAGGTATTTGTAGGACAAAGATATCAATTAAACTTTAGAGCACCGAAAATTTGATCCAATGTCGACTACAATTCAATGAACAATCCATGAATTAGTTAGTTGCTAAAAAAACACAACAGCACATCTCGCTTGTATTCCCGAAGGACTGGGCAGAGAAACCCACATGTTACCAGTTATGATTTGTTTTAGTTTTGTGTTATTTAATCAAATGACTACGCTTACGGGCAAATGAATTCACATAAAAAAAAAAAACAAAATACAACAAAAAAAACCACAATCAGACTCAACTTGAATAAAAAAAACTATTAAAAGTGTCAAAAACAATAATAAAAAGTAACCTTAAATGTTATTCTAATATCAGCAGCCCTATTGTGGCCGTTATTGGGGACGTGGGGCGTCGCCGTCAGACTCAAGCAAGCAAGGTCAGAGTTAGTCGACGCACAAATAGGTTTAGTGTGGGAAATGACCGACCAAAGATATTGAGGGTTTATAGTTATGATATTAGTGCGGTTTGTGGAGAAAGATTTGGTGTAAGGGTAAGGATGGTAGAAGGCAGTTTGGTCAGTCGCTAGTGCAAAAGTGATGGCACTTATGAGCTACCGACCTTACAGACTGGTTACTCTTTTAACTACCTGTACCATATGAGTAGTCTTGTATAGGTTGTGCTGGCTTCAGAGAAGATTTTAAAACTACCATATAGGATTACAGAAACTAGCGATTTCAGTCTTCTTCTTTTCGAGCCAATGCATTAGTATTAAATTAGTTAATTAGGCGCCATGATACTCGGGGCATCTTTTAAGTCCTCAAAAGTGCAGGTGTATGGAAATTTTAGACAACATAACAACAACAACATAATCAGCCTATAATATTCCCACTGCTGGGACACAGGACTCCTCTCTGTGAGAGGGAGTGGGCCGTAATCCACCACTCGCACCCAGTGCGGGTTGGTAGATGTCACAAATATCTTCGAATGTTTGGTTCTAGAACATGCCGGTTTCCTCACGATGTTTTCCTTTACCGTTTTGAGAGCAGTGGTGATGAAATAATTTACACAAAGTACAGGGCCTGTCTGGGTTCGCACCTATGACGTACAGCTGCAGCAGCAGAAATTTTAGACCCTCACACACAAACAGATGGGGCATGGTTTGGTCAGGAGCATCGCACTCGCACTGAGGTGTTTATCAGTGGTGGGGATCTATAACTCCTCATTTTGCTAGATTTTTATTAAACGATATCGGTAAAAATCTACACATAAACCCATATTTTTGATTTGGTAAATTTATAGAGAGATCTCGAAGAGTATGTTTATCTGAAACGTTTGCAAAGAAGTAGTACAGCAAACTGAAAAAATAGCGATCTCAGATCAAATACAAATCCAGCTTATACATTAGGTATTATATTTTTATCATATTCCACCTAAGTAAATCTACAATTTAGAACAGTACACGTCAATAAACTGGCCCAAATAACTTGATAACTGTGTAGAAATTAGCGGCATGGTAGATATTAGCGGTAGTTTACACAAACTCTCCTAATTGGCGGTCGGTTTACCCGACAAACAGACTATAAGTAATATAAGTATCAGGCTTATCGACTGGGAATTATTTTATGCTAAGCTAATTAATGGTTTAAGGGAAAATATGATGGTGTATTTAAACATGTTTTAAAGGTGAAGGTTAGCAATATGTCAACGGTAGATTATCTTTGTTTAACTTCCGCCTGATTGTCCTGAGTTCGACTACCGGGTAGAGGTGGTGAATTTTCAAAGAGTTGGGAAATCGTCAGTGGGTTGGGTTCTGGATTTGTGCCCAGTAAATGACAATAGGCCCGTTACCTATTGCTAGAGACTAAGAACTGGCAGACGAGTATGGGCTTACCATACTCCTCTGTCTATCTTCTCGGGGTTACAAGCGTGATGTTTAACTTAATACCGATATGTTTGTTAGCTGACTATTTAAATAAGAAGAAAAGTATTTCAACTATCTATTTGACAAACATTGAAAACTAATATAAAAAAATAACAGATAGAGGTATCTGCAGCAGTAAGTTACGGTTTGGCCTAATTCGTAATGTAATGGCCAGACTGTAGAACTTACTGACCTCTTACAGAGAGCCTCAAGTGGGGCCTATACTATATATTTACTCATAGCGATAAGTTTATTTGTTATATTTTAACCGATGAAATGTATATGTACTTAAGTACGCCTCTGTCTAACCCTCGGGGATGACAGGTGTGATATTGATGTTACGTACTATTAATAACCATCTTATTAAGCCAAGATATTAATAATGGATAAGACAAGTTTAAAAATAAAGGTGATTTTGTTTTATTTAACTGGGTACGTTTTTTATTTTATTTAGCCTACATCAGGGATTCCCAAAGTGGTCGATATCGACCCCTTGGGGACGAAATCAGTTTCCCAGGGGTCGACAAAAAAAAAAAAAAAAAAATATTTGGAACTTCCAAGATACTGTATAAGTTGTGTAACGTGTACGAACTTAATACAAGAATTACTATTTTTTTTTAGGAAGTACCATTCTTGTACTTTTAAAAAACTCAACAAGTCAATAAGTGTGCAGTAGTTATATGTTTATATGTTCGTACAAGATGAAAAAAATTGGCTATGGGGGTCTGAGGTACCTATCAGTTCATTTTGGAAAAGGGTCTCTTGCCCAAAATAGTTTGGAAATCCCTGGCCCACATTGTCCCACTGCTGAGCAAAGGCGTCCCCCAAATCCTTCCAAGCAGCCTTTTCGCCTCTCGATCCTGCCCTTGCGGTACGCGTTTAAGTCGTCTCACCACCTCTTTCTGGGCCGCCCTCGGGTATTGAGTATTGCTGAGGTAGTTCAACTTTTTTTATTTTGTTAACAGATAATATAATAATTATAGCACAGAGGTAAGTAGTTAGGTACCTAGTAGAACCTACAGTAAGTCAAAGTTATATTTATTTTATTTATTTTATTTTATTTTATTTATTTTATTTTACATCGTCCTCACATTTAGTTATAATTCCAACATTATTTTTGTACTAATCTTTATGTATCAATTTAATTTAAAAGAGTGTCCATGGAGTTTCTTGCCCTTTCTTCTCCATAGGTACCTACTACGCTTTGGCATGGGCAACTAGCTTCATATTGCTAACTGACCGACTCCTTGACAATTCAAAAGTGCCTGTAAATGGTTTAATTGAAATAAATACTTTGAGTTTGAGTTTGAGTTATTAGGTACGTTTTGTATGCAAAGTGTTTCAACACTAAACTCGCGAATAATTAAATTGTGTAGTTAAATATCAAACCCCGGTCAGTCACACCCCTACTTGAAATTGAACTGTAAATGGGTTCAAAGGAGAATGGCAAAAATGTATGGACAAAAAACCCAATCGATATAAAAAAAAACATATGTGAGGTAAAAGGGAATAATTATAGATAACAAATTTGAAATTACTTTCTTTAAAAAATATGATGATTGGCTATTATTTTTTAGTTATACTATTTGATGAGTTCTTTTTTGGGTCATCACCACTGGTAGTGCAGTCTCACTTGAAATATCGGTTTAAAAATGAACTTTCTTGTGTAAATCTCACAGACCCGATGTGTCTCGATATCTAAACACGATAAACAAAAAAAAAAAACGTTTTTCTCTACTCATACTTCAAGTAACAACACAACCAGAGCTCGCTGACCCCAAAAAAAGATCAATTTTTTTTATGCTGACGTGTTTGGGTAACAATACCCATCACGTCTGCGGGGTTTCGCTAGATAACTTAAGTTGACCCTTTTGTTAGATCTTTTTGCTGTTGAAGTGATTAGATCGTTTTGCTGTTTAAGTGGTTAGATCTTTTTGCTGTTTAAGTGATTAGATCTTTTTGCTGTTTAAGTTGTTAGATCTTTTTGCTGTTTAAGTGGTTAGATCTTTTTGCTTTCTTCGTGTAAATAAGCAGTACATAGTACAAAAAGACACGTAAAAAAGCGTACCTATTTATTTTCAAAAAATACATCACTGTTATACACGGCGTAGTTTTGCATCCTCGTCAAATTCAAGGAGGTAACTATGCTAATGATTCTCGACACGAATCAATAATGAAATGAGTTTTTTTTTTCTAATTTCCGGTGGTCCCGGCTATGTGAGACACGCATGTTAAAACGCGGCCCGTGTGATATCGCACTGTATCTGCCCTTATACACACACCCTACCGCATACGCAACGGGATGATTCTGTTCTGTGAAAGTGGTGTATTCTAAAATACTTTTTATTATTATGTGACTTTATATGATTATATACATATGTGTTTCATAGCAGCCACCTGAAATTTGACGAGGATGCAAAACGACACCTTGTATAATATAGTGCACCGTCAACCAAGAAATAATTTAGAAAACTAACTGGTTGTTACATAGTGTGTTCATGCGACGCATAGGCGAGATAATACAACATGCCGATTACATGCGCACAACTTCCCAACGTACGACGACAGACGTTTTAGTTTTATAATGCCTATGGCACCCTGTCTCGCTAGGGTTCTCGATATACATTAATGAGAGCTGTTGCGATTCTAAAGTCTCTCTTTGCATTAGTCACTGTTTTGTTAAAATAAGTGGTAATAGCACTCTTAGTGTGTAACTGACTTACGTGACGTCGCGTTGGTTGGATGGTGGAATATGTACAACATAACCGTATGGTGTGCTACCTATTTCTTTTTGACCACAGGAAACTCTTTATTCGACGCTTGCAAAGTTGCCGATTTGTGCACGCTTATGGTGGTTATTTTGAGATAAACTAATTTTTCATTTGATATCTACCTTGTATCGTATCTACTATCGTACATAATATAATCGAGGTTGGGTTTTTTTGGGCATTCTTCTTAGATATTTCAAAATGTATAAGTTCGCATGGTCCAAATCAAGGTCAGTTACTGTAAACACATTTCATATACCGCTATTTCTATTGAAATGTGTTTATCAAAGTGAAGCACGTCTGCGATGACCAATCAGCGTAAAGCATGAGGTCTAAGATGGCTGCCATTAACATGAGTTATCGGGCGTGAAGCCGACAAGGTCAAAGTGCTTTTTTTTTTCAAACTCCGGTAAGTTTCGCTAGTTTATATCAAGCATCGGTATGTCCACTTTAACCTGATTTTTAGCTAAATCCGTTATTTGTATTATATTTTTATTTATATTATAGTAAACAGGATCTCATCTACAACAGTGATTGTTTAGTAAAAAAACCTTTTATCTTAATATTCTAAAGCCAAAAAGTGATATTAAAAGAGATAGTCTTTCATTTCCCCTTTTTAGGGTTCCGTAGTAAACAAGGAACCCTTATAGTGTTGCCATGTCCGTCTGTCTGTCTGTCTGGTTGTCTGCCTGTCTGTCTGTCTCAGCTGTAGCTCAGAGACACTTAGTACTAGAAAGCTGTAATTTGGCATAGGTTTACATATTAATCACGCCGACAAAGTGCTAAAATAAAATCATGATCATTTTTTTTTAGGGTAGGTACCTCCCTTGCACGTAATGTGGGGATTATATTTATTTTCTTGTCTACCCCATGGTGTGGGGTATCGTTGGATAGGCCGTTCAAAAATAATGCAAACACCACTTTTCGATTTAAGGACCGGCTTGCGTAATATTAAGTATTAAAGTGCTAATTTTTGTTATAGTCAAGTGTTGATATGTATAGAGATGTGAAAAAAATCATGGCAGTAGAACATATAATGAAATTAAAAGGAAAACTATCACAGCTAAGTTGGCTTTACAAGTTAACGAGTAATAGTCGACCAACTTAAATTTGCAGTTGGAGAATTGACCGTGGCATATGTCGATTTATGGGAGAACATGTTTTTCAACTACAATGTTAAGTTTGTTTTTGGGATAAATTCATCCCAACTTCCCAACTACAGAACCCTTAATTAATTGTGCGTGGTCCGACACGCACTTGGCCGATTTTTTACTTAGAGTGAACATAATCGGCTTTGATATTTAACTACACAATTAACAGATCATGTAATCGGTCTCCAATGTTTTTCAAAATGTCATTAAAAGTACTTTATTTTAATACTTGCTTGAAACTCCATAACTTTGAACACACAAATTCACTTTTATAATGGAATATCAATAGATATTTAGCATAAAATATATTTTATTCAAATAACACAATTAGCTGAGTTTTCATTACATAAATAAGGTAGAAATGCTCGTAATACAAGAATAATAGGTCGTTACGGCAGTCTGAGGTTTATTTATTGATTTTATTGTTTTACTAGCTACGCCCCGCGGTTTCACCCGCCGTTTAATTTAAATTCGGTCTCCGATCGACCGCGTTGCGTCGCATCGATCGCGCTATTACTTCATTTTCGCTTAGCGTTCTTAAAAATATTTATGTATTCTGTAGCCCAATTCTTCAATTCAATTTGGCTACAAAATGCAAAAATATTTTTTTCAAATCCGACTGGTAGTTCCAGAGATTAGCTTGTTTAAACAAATAAACAAACAAACTCTTCAGCTTTATTAGAATTAGTAAGTAAAGTATAATATAATACATTACAGTGAAAGACAATATATTGGAGAGCTTTTTTGAGGTTTTTTTTTGTAATGTAACGAGAACTTTCTACGAAATTACATTTTACCATTAATCTCAGGTCAGTCAGGTAACCTACAAGTAATAACTTGCTTTCTTATTGTATTACTCCCTCTCCCTCTCCCGGGTCAGTCCCTCACCCCGAGAGGAGGCCTTTGTCCCAGCAGCGGGGAACATTATTGGCTGATTGTGCCCCTAGTTTCATCCGGAAAATAGATCTCTCTTAAAATACTAAGCTTTCATGTAACAGGTAATAACAATTGTTCAAAATGGCTTAAAATTGTGATATTAAAAACTAGTTGATCGTTTTCCCAACCCTTTATTTACCAACATACTTAACTTACAATAGATAGAAGACGGTAATTAATTTCAAATGAATTAATATTTTTAATAGATTACCTACAATACTGGCGTCCCTTGAGAGGCTCGTGTGTAAATGGTAACAGCTGCACGGGTCGATCGAAGGTTAAGCTACGGTTGCCGCGATCGGTTCGTGGATGGGCGACGCATCCATTTCATATCAAAACCCATACGTGCTTCGGAAAGCACGTTAAGCCGTTCTTAGCTAGCCCCAGTAACTGGGTTGAAGCTTCACTCCATGTAAAATAATGGTATTCAGCTAAATCCGGTTAGAAGCCGACCCCGTCATAGTTAAGAAAAGACGAGGAAAAATGAACTACTGGGAGGCGTCTCGTTATGAGGTACTTACGTATGTACCCACCACTCTTTCCTACTCAACATAAAGTATAACATCTTCCAGTTAATCATTAAAAACTCGTAACCCAAACTCCCTGTACCCCGAACTTCGTAAAAGGCGTACAATAGAATCGATAGCGAACAACACGAAAGAAGCGATCTAAAATAAATTAACCCCCACTTCCGAACCTAAGATATGTAACTTGTGCGTTATTTTTCTTCGAAACTTCTCGAAGCGCAATAACGGTAACGACCATAGTGACTGCAAACTTGGACAATGTTGGCACATTATTTATTTTGGGAACACTGATTCGGGGAATTGGAGGGAAATGTGGAGTATTAGATTATAGGGAGCTGAATATTGGGCAAATCAGTGGGTAGTGCGTGGTAGTGGTGGGTGGTGGTAAATATTCGATTTTATGTGACGATCTGATTACCTACAGATAAGTGAATCGTACTTGTAGTTTGCTGAAGTCAAACATTACGGTACAGTCACGAGCACTAATATGTATACACTTAACAACTTTTAAAAGTTATTTTCTCCTACTATGTTGATTGTAATTTTATGAACATAGTATTTTGGAACCCATACTATTATGAAATAGGTCTTACCTCAATGTTGCAGTGTAGACATATTAGTGGTCATGACTGTACACCAACATCAGAAGAGTAACTTACCTTTAAACTTCCTACAAGTGATATTTCCATTGAATTAGAGAATTTCTTTTCATGTGGATCCGCAGCTGTAGCCCGCGAAATTCAAATTTTCATACGTTTTTTTGCAATTTTGAGGGTAGTTTCAGGTTCTATCTTGATCAAAATATGATTCGCGACCATAACAGATATTTATTTACAGAATTATAATCATTAGAATCAATAATACATCTCTCAAAAAGTTAGATTTGTGCCATTGAATGACTTTTCATGAAATCGTGTAATAAAAACCTAAGAAAATTTAAATTTCGCGGGCTACAGCTGCGAATTTACCAAAGTCAAAGTCAAATTATTTATTTCAAATAGGCACATAAAAGGCACTTTTAAACGTCAAAATTTACAAAAAAAAATAGAATTGTTTGTAGTTGCCTCTTCCAAAAGGTAGTTTCGTATGGAGAAAAATGGGCAAGAAACTCCACCTTTACTCTTTTAAAATGTTTTACATAATGTTGTATATGTACATTTTAAAATTATATGTGAAGACGATGCACCTAGAATAAAATTACTACACCAAAATAGGTAAAAAGAATGAAAAATAAAGCAATGACAGATAAATTAATTATGTGATAGGTACATGATGCTCACATATTTACAAACTTATCTTAACACGTTTTCGAAATAAAATACACGAATTTGGAAAGAAAAACTCAAAGCTATGAGAACAAAAGATGCAAATAGAACGGTAAAGATTAAGAACAAACAATAAAACACTCAATGACAAACTTTGTTATTCCGCTGAACTAAATCCTTCCAAAGCATTTAAAATCCAAAATCGTCTTAGATAAACAGATAATTGTACTAAGTATCTAGTGCAAACATCGTTTTATCTGAGACGACTAACAAATAAAGACATTGTCAGCGAACTCAATACACAATCTCCTAGTTATCGCATTCCTTGCTGGCTTCCTGGTTCAGCTGAATCGTACATCTGTATCGCTCCTGTATCCCGGGGCGACGAGACTATCTCGTGAAATGTTTATCTTTAAACGGGTAGTTTAATACGAACACTTTCTTGACCATGGCGTTATTACGATCCGAGGTATTATGTTGTGTTGTAGATTTAAGGAAGAAAGTTAGTCATTAATCTTCAGTATCAACCTTTAGGTAACTAAGGTGTCCTGTTTTTCTTTGCCTTCTCTGTCGCACTATCTGTTCCTAATAATAATGGTAATAACAATAATAATTTATTTGCTTGAAATATGGTGTTTTACAGATCTTAAAATACATAAATAGCTCTTCATATTCCGCCTACTAAGTTCAGCATGCAAATTGCACAATATGCATGCTGCACAATATTAACAATTATAGTAATTAAATTATGTCAACGAACTAATTGAAATTAATGTCAACTTATACAATTACAATGTCACTGTCAAAAACAAAATGTTTTTAAGAATACAATTACAAAAGTAAAATTAATAATAAAATAAATGTCAAAATTAATTAAATTACAAATTATTAATTTCTGTGCAAATTTCTTATTACAATTCATAAATAAATTTACAGTATAAAAACAATTTTCAATAAACCATGCTCTGAGGTTCTTAAGGAATAAATTCGTTGACAGTTCTCTTATTTCCTTAGGAATCTTATTAAATATCTTTATTGCCATCCGACTTGTGTTGTTATGACAAAATGCTGTTCTACGCCTAGGCATTGCCAATTTAGTTGGATCCCTACAGTTTTAACCCATTTTACCAAATACCCCTACAATTTGTATAAAACAGGATTTAAAAGAACCGGCCAAGTGCGAGTCGGACTTGCGCACGAAGGGTTCCGTACCATTATCTAAATATAAAAACGGCAAACAAATCAAATCTGTTGTATGGGAGCCCTCTTAAATATTTATTTCATTCTGTTCTTTTTAGTATTTGTTGTTATAGCGGCAACAGAAATAGATCATCTGTGAAAATTTCAACTGTCTTAATATCTTGGTGACAGACGGACAGCGGAGTCTTAGTAATAGGGTTTTACCCTAAAAAAAAAAAGGAAAATCCAAACTTGTTTGTAAAAATACGGACGAACGGGATAACACGAATATTTCTGTATTAAGGGGCTGGTGTATCCGTATTGATAAAAACCCCCTTTTGATAACTAAGAACAATATAAAAAATAACAAAATGTTCTGCAAAAAGGTCAAGTGCGCAGTACTCCCAACCGGCGTGCATGTATGACCAGATGTATGAACGTAAACGAAGCAAAAGGAGTATGTAAGGAGCGTAGCAGGTGGCGTTCTATAGTTTCTTCTTTCTTGTAAAAAATAACAGCGACAATCCAAGAACCTTATTCTAATTGTGCTTACTATCCTTAATTCCTTACAAACATACCCATTTCATCCAGCTGCATTTCGCCCAGTCTATTACAGCGATGTCCATCAAAGTCTGCAGGTAGCACCGACGTGGATCAACGCGGATCAACCGGAGCGACAGTCTCGTGCTTCAAAGGATGCCGCGCAGCTAATATTAGGTTTCGTCCGGCACCGTCTGACGTTAGGCCGGTGGCATATGAACCGGTAAAACGACTTGTTGGCGATGTGTTGAAAAGTCTGTGTAGGCGTTTTAAAGTGACTGGGAATGTCGGAGATTGTTTTATAGACTGAAAGAAAACCAGCCAAGTACCTACATGTCGGATGCACAATGAAGAATTCCGTAGTTGGTATAAATTTATCGCAAGAACAAACTTAACATTGTGTAATTTTTTTACATTGATATCTGTAATTTTTATGGCGTACATAATAAATACTATTCTATTCTATTGTAGTTAAAAACACATTGCACCATATATTCCATAAGTAAATCTAAGTATGTACGCAAAATATTGAGTGATATACCATGTTATTTTATGACCATAGACTTCTTATAGGGTTTCCTGTAATCTACAAGTATATAACTATTCTCAGGGGTTAACTTTTTTTTCCTTTTGAGGTACAAAACCCTAAAATTAAAAAATAAAACAACTCAGAAGTACACTCACAATATACATAGACAAGAATACGGCGGGCTAAAAGGACTATTGTCCAAAAACGAGTAGAAAGTGATACCTACTTAATAACTAGCTTAAGAATCCCAAAAAAAAAAAACATCAACATGCAATAAGCATTGATATATTATAATATGTAGGTACTATTTTGGTATACAATAAATCATTCCAACTTTCCCAGATATATTCAAGTTTTTCACCAAATTCTTCTCCACTGATCCCCAAAAGATCTCTCTTCCTCTCAAAAATTGTAATCAATTAGTAAAAATTCGTTACTTTCAAACACAAAACTATATATAGTTATATATATATATATATGTATTATAGTTCAATATTACTATCACTATTTAAACCGAAACTATCACTACTCTCTGCCAACCAACACTACTCACAAACATCCAACACATTTCTTGTGACACTCCCGCTTCCTAGGATTACCGATAATCTGACATAGCTCTCAACCTATTGGTAGTCACATTTAAACGCTCCGTCGCAATCCAGACACGATATTAAGAATCTACTAATAATCTAAGGCGGTTTACACGACATGTGTTTAAGATTTTTTATAAGCTAAATGCTTTAACATTTAGCTTCTAAAAATTCTTAAGCATTGAGAAAGAAGCCAACAGGAGGATCCGATTGGGTTGGGCAGCGTTTCAAAAACTTCGTCCAGTCTTCTCGTCGCCAATCCCGCAGTGTTTGAAGACTAAGGTCTTCAATCAGTGCGTCCTGCCCGTTATGACATACGGTGCCGAAATGTGGACAGTGACAGTTGGGCTGGTCCACAAATTCAAGGTCACTCAGCGCGCCATGGAGCGGGCTATGCTCGGAGTTTCTTTGAAGGATAAGATTAGAAATTAATTTATCCGGAAGAGAACCGGAGTTACCGACATAGCCCGCAGAGTCAGCAAGCTGAAGTGGCAGTGGGCTGGCCATGTTTGTCGAAGGACCGATGGCCGGTGGATCATACGAGTCCTGGAGTGGAGACCACGTATCGGCAAGCGTAGTGTAGCTGGCTAGCTAGCTGGACCGACGACCTTAAAAAGGTGACTGGGACAGACTGGATGCGGAAGGCGTAGGCCAGAGTGTTATTGCGCAGCCTGGGGAGGCGTATTTCCAGCAGTGGATAGGCTGAGTTAATTGATTGATTGAAATGTTAAAGAGGTTTTGTAAATAATGTTACAAAAAACAAAAACTTCAACTTTTCGGAAGGAAAGATGCATATTCTTTTTCTTTCTTAAATCGTGTTAGCACGATTAATAAAGTCAGGAAAATTAATTGTTTGGTGTTTATTGTGGCCATAAGCAATTAATCTCCCTGACTGTACAAGAAAACTAACGCCACGATGAGATGAGTCAACACCTTCGTAATTATTGCAATTATACCGTTTCTCGCACGAGGTTTAAGGTATTTAAATTTGATAAGAATTTTGAATGAGCACCACAAAACTAAATTAATTCAACCAGCACCAAGACTAGAGATGTACAAAAATAGCCCAGAATACCGAAGCATCCAAATATATAATAAGTTACCTGAACAAATCAGATCCACAAAAACACTGTGCATATTTAAATTTTAGAAAAAAATATTATAGTATTAACGAGTTTAAGGAAGATAAGAAGCTAAAATAAAGCATAAATATCGTATAAAATTATTTTATGAATTTTACTATACAGTTCAATGACTTTAATTAATATAAATAAATAAGAGATTAAGCGATTATATATTAGTAATAATAATTAATGTTGTGATATTAATATCTAGTAGGTATGCAATAAAATGTTAACTTTTAAATATTTAACCTTGGTATAAGTACCAAGGTTAAAAAACATATGAGTACACCACCCTGTTAGGGCGCAGCAAGTATTATTATTAATAATACTTGCTGCGCCCTAACAGGGTCGTGTACTCATATGTTTTAGCCTAGCCTGTAACTGAGTGTACATTATGCAAATAAATAAATAAATCAGTACCTACTACTTAGTTAATGCAGCGGTAAAGATATTAGCCAATCAGCAAGGGTTTTTGTGTGAGTGTAGCTGTAAAATGTCCTAAGTGTCATGATCTTCTGTATCGTCATTGACATAAACAATCTCTTATTGATAAGAATAATAGGTAATGTTATTTAATTCACGACATTAGTAGCATCTTACATTCGTCGACTTCTCCCTACCCATCTACGACAAAATAACTCCACAAAATCGCAACCAATCGCATGTGTGTTGCCTTCCTAGCCTCCTACACTCGATCCGTACAGTAATCGAATGCCTCAGGTCTTTGATAGCAGCCGTTTGGGGTCCCATTGTACCTCCAATAGATCGCTTGCAATTCAACGTATAACAGAGCCAGTGAACGTTCGTGTCTTTATAACAACCTACTTCTCTGTAAGCTTGCTTTTGTTGAACGGTTTTATTTTTATTTTATTGAATTTTGTTATGGGTGTTTAAGTCGATTGTCAATAATTCTGAGGAGAAATTGGCTTATATTTAATTGAATATTGATACAGTTTTGAGGTTTAAATGGTCAATTATTCACGTTAGTTACGAGTAAGTTTGAATTTTATGTATCTTGAAATGTTTGTCCATCATTATGACTTATCTTAGATTGGATTGCAGCAAGACATTGGTCTTTCCCAAATTGCACAACAAAACGGCACCTTTGCTGTCTGTATTCAGAAAAAAACTGAGCCTCTCTTTAATTTAAAAACCTTTTTTTTATGGAAAGTTCTTCACCATATAGATTCAAGCACAGACCTAAGGTGAAAGAACCTCACAGAACCAGAAATAAGGATGTAGGTTTCTGTCAACAGAAATGGACTGTCTTTAAAATAAATAGCTCTACCGTTGTATTCAAACAGCTGTCTGTTTGAATACAATGGTACGAGCGATTTATTTCAAAGACTGTAGAATAGAAACAATAGAACTCATGTTTGTTTACGTTTCCTCCAATTAAGTACTTCTTGGTACGGTTTGCATAGTAAGGATATTCTTAGAATAGGTACCTACAAATACCTGTATGTATATTAACTAAATTAAATTAAAACTAAGTTAAACCTAAAAAAGGTCCTCGAGGCATTGTACCGAGGATGCTGGCGGCATTTCCTCGCTGAATTAGAGATAGAGCAGTGCTGATGCGTTGCGCGAGAAAGCCGTCAGCTTTTCGGTCACCAGTTACACCAACTAGACCCTTCGCGATTTCCGCAAATAATTTATGCGCACTGGGACCCCACGGACCGAGGGTCTCGACGCCAAAGGGCACAAAGTTGTACTCTCTGCCAAGGCCTCTATATTTATTAAGTTTCAGATTTTCGGCATTTTCTGCCGCTGCACCCGCTTTAGAAGTAGTTCGTTGGAGGTGGGACGGTGATTTATTTCCTGTATGTTAGATTTAGATAATTAACTATCAGGTACATAGGTATCTATGTCAGAGTCTGTATTTGTGCCTGGTTGATAAGCTCGCCTCCTATTACGTGGGACTTAAAATAACTGATGAAAGGTTTGTGCACTACAGGCATACCTCTGCTTAGCCCTTCCTTAGCTTAGCCGTGATGTATATGTTCTGTTAATTCTCCTAATACATTAATGACAAGCGGTTAAGATTCATTTCTCAAAATAATGTTAATAAAATAAAAAAAAAAATAAAAAAATGAAAAGTTTTGATTATTTTGAAAATAAACAATACCTTCATTTTTATCATAATTAAAAGTAATTAAGTATCCCTACTTTCAAAACTACAGCCATCAATTATTCAAAAAAACTAAAGAATACCTCGCGAGAGGACCGCGATCTATATTCCCCCCCGGTTTAGATCTGCACAGAAATATTCACTAATATTACCATAATCTGGTAGGTAGTAGTGATAAATATGCTAGTGGCCTGCTACCGTTCATTATTTACGGTATTAATGTATTCAACGAGATAAAACACGGCTGCTACATATTTATGACCCAATAAGAAAGTAATCTAATGGAAAATCTTGTTTCAAAGGTCTGTGAGACTCTCCAAACAATTTCACCAGCAAGCTACTTGTCCCAACAGAAAACAATATGCTATGTAGGATACTTTTTCCTAAAGAATTTTCTATAATTTTTTCAATCAGATGATGAATCATCAGCCTAGCCTTTTCCCAGGTTGGGTTCGGCTTCCAGTTTTACCAGATCCAGCTGAATACCAGTATTTTACTTGGAGCGACTGCCTATCTGATCTCCACGATTCAGTTCCTGGGTAATACGAGACCCCTTGTTATGACTGGTTGCCAGACTTTCAGGCTTCTGAAGACCTGAGTGATAGCCGGGACCGCTTTTTTTTTTTTGGATGGGTAATCTTCAAATGACTTTTTCCGCTCTGGGAGGAGCGGGAGGGTGTGTCAGACTCTTACTGTCTAAAACCCACCCGTATTCCTTCCGTTGCCTGTGTTGCCAGGGGCCTCGGTCATTAGTGGTTATTGGTGGATGCCAAGCTTCACAGTTTGGCCCATCGTCGCAAGGTTGCCTGCTTGTCGGTCTTCTATAGATTGTACTTCGGAGAGTGTGCCCAAGAACTCCACGACCTCATTCCACCGGCCCCCTTCTATTATCGGTCATCTAGGCGCACTTCAGGTTACCATCCCTTCCTGGTGGCTATCCCACCAGCTCGCACTAAGCGTTTCCAAACTTCTTTTATAATGCGCACAGCAAAGGAATGGAACTCTCTGTCTGCGTCTGTGTTTCCGAACGCATACAACCCTAATCTCTTCAAAGTGAGAGTGAACAGGCTTCTTCTGGGTAAGCTCGCTCCATCGTCGACTTTGTTTCTGTCACCTCTGACATAGACTAAGGTCAAGAGCAAACCCATCACAAATAAAAAAAAAAAAAAAAAAAAAAAAGTACTATCCCGCGACCCCGGCAGGCATCGGCCCTAATGGGGTCCACTAGGGCCGATGCCTGCCGGGCATCACAAGCCGGGACCGCTTAACGTGCTTTCCAAGGCAGGCGAGGTCTTGGTATGGAAAGATGGTCGCGGCAAGCGTAGTTCAACCTGATCGATCGACCCGTGTGGAGGAAATTAATAAGAAATAACTTATTAATTTATAATTATTAAGTATTGATATGAATTTGAAAAAGAATAGAAAATTCTTCATGAAAAAAATTAAACACTTAATCTATTATTTCCTATTCAGGAATGACATTTTGAAAAAAACTCTCTGCTTTTGCAATAAAATCAGTTTCTTAGCAAAACTAACATTAAATAAAACGCACAGCTTCAGGTCATAGAAAGAAACATTATTACATTTCTGTAGTAACTGCTTTGTCTGATAAAAACTAAATCTAATATAAATTCTACCGTACATTGGTCCAGTTTCAATTTTCTGCTTAATTTGCGAACCTTCGTTTTCTAGATCAAAGGGTTTTTTAGCAGAATCACATAATGGATTCACTTAGGTCTCATTAGGCTATGGTTATACAGTTGGCGATTAATTGCTTGTACAATATGTAACAAAAACACTGTTGTTCCTTTTAGGAACGTATACATTTACCTACAAGCATAACATTGATGCAATCATAATTAAAAAAAAATTAAGCATTGGCTAGTCGAGAGGTCAAAATCAAATAACTATTAAAATCGACTCATTCAAAAAAATGTTTAGAGTATCTGATTTTAAAAGTACATCTTTATTTCGCTAAATAGCCTACGAGCTCGGCGGCTTTCTTTCAAAAACGTTTTGCGAGTCTACCATTACCGTCGGTGATGGCATTCCAACGTTTGCACATACGAACGTACAATACCGGCAATGTGCACGGGCGAGACCAACATTGAGCTGACGCAGGCAGACCGAGGACTCGAGACAGAAGTCTTAGACTTGTTTGAGCACGATCCAACACGAAGTACACGCTCAGTGGGACACGAACTCGGAGTAAACCATAAGATGCGCCTTAGGAGAGTACTCAAAGAAGATGGCCAGCACCCATTTCACTATCGTCGCGTCCAATCACTACTTCCCTCCGACTATGAGCCAAGAAGTGTAGAGGTACAAGAAGGTCATATCGAATAGCAACTCCGTGGCTCGTATCATAATAAATTAATGCATTAAAATGTAAATAGGTACTTACATCGGGTGACAGGCGCGGCGAATTTTTTAACGTAGTCAAGTGTTAAATATAGTTTTAACAATTATCAATTGTCCATAAAAATACCGATTTTCAAAGATTAATTCGTTGTGTCGATTAAGTGATACTGATAAACAACAGCTGACAAGGTCATAAACTTGTGTAGAAAAATAGGTAGAAATGCGGCGGCGGCGGTGCCCCGGCGCGGCGGCACCGATCAACGAGAGTGACGGGAACGTTCTATGTACTTCTGGTTTTGCGTCATTGCTTCATGCAGAATTGCAGAGGTAACAAATCAATTAAACATTACAAATATGAATAATTAAATATTTATTTAAATTGTTTTTGCTGAACAGTTTTTTTATAAATGACTTGCTTTATCGCTAAGTAAACCGATTCTTAAAACGTAGGTAGAAGGAACAACAGGGTTTTTGTTACATATTGTATAAAATGGAATAAACGAAAAGTTTTTTTAGCTGGTTTGTTAATTTCCTGCATATGGGCACAATATTTTTGCTTAGTCATTGCTCGTGTACAAAAACAATATGTACATACAATTGTTTAGTTTTATAGGATCACTCGTGTGTTTGTCGGTCCGTCTGTCACAGACAATTTGCTCCGAATCTACTGGACCGATACAGTTGAAATTTGGTACACATATGAGTTTCTGTGACCCAAACACTGACGTGTAACGTAAATGAATTAATTGAAAATATATAATATGTCTCTTCTGAGGGCTTTGCAACCCCGGCAGAGCTGCAAAACTTTTTTTTTTTAATTTTCTGTGACAAATCAAATGAAAGGACTTGCTAGGAGGATTTCATTTTTTTTTAATATTTTATTAATAATAAGTTTTAAGGAAAATTGATGAAAATTGACCATTCCTCCACCTATCTCCAAAACTGCTGAGCTTAAAATTTTGAAAGCAATACAGAAAATAGTTTTATACTTATAGATTACAGGAAAACCTATAAGGAGTCTATGGTCTTCAAATAACATGGCAAATCACTCAAGTGCATACAAACTTTAATTATTTTGCATTTGGAATGTATGGGGGAACATGTTTTTCAAGTACAACGTTAAGTTTGTTCTTGGGATAAATTCATCCCAACTACGGAACCCTTCATTGTGCGTGGTCCAACATGCACTTGGCCGGATTTTTAAATAATTTGATATATCTAATGACAAAACAAAATCTAGCATACGTAACGAAGTCTGAAGATTACGAATGACAAATAAAAACATTTTACCATTTCATTAATGGTTAAGTCACTTTAATGTCGCGTCGAAAAAATACTTAAAATTTTTCATGCCAATAATACAAATCCATTCATGCATCTTTGTGTTTGGTTCTTGGAAACGAAATAGTTTATTTCTTGATTGTTACCTGCATCATTACAAGTTATGCTGCTCAGCTATTACGAAGCCTGCATTGCCAGCTGCCTTATACTTAAAGTCAACGTCGCTTTACAACGCGTACCGGGCTTTTTGGTCATAATATAATCTACGACAATTACGACCACTACTGTATTATTTGCAACCGCTTTACTTGAACCACAATAATCCTATCAAAGCTGCATTATCGTGATTCGAGAGGTTCCTATTCCTGGATTAATGCGAAATAGATAAGCGCAGAATTCATGAATAGAATACTTAAACAGAATAATCTTTTGCTCTCAATAATTTTATCTAAAATCCAACCTTCAGAAAACGTTACCTAATATTTGAAAAGTTGAAAGTTTTATCTAAAATAAGGGAGAATATTTTAAACAGCCGATTTTTTAGGGATGTAACTGAATATTTGTTAGGAATTCTTTATAAGGGCTAAATTAGATTGAAGTCTAGTTATAAAGTAAGCCTGTAAAGAAAAATACAGAGCTAAGAAAATGTACGTGTATTTAGGTTATTTGTCCGATAATAGATATTGCTACAAAATTATACTCGTATTTTTAGGCTTTCGAGATCCGAGCCTTGTTTGACAAAGCTATTGTCATCTTATTAAAATAATTATGAAAATGCGAGTTGGTTAGGCGCGTATAAATTACATGAGACTTAAAATAAACTTAAAAATCAATGGTGGTGGTGGTTTATGGTGAACAATAAAGTATATATAAATAAATATAAATAAATAATTTATGACTTAATAAATATATCTCTAAATAATAAACATTGGCATGGCATGGCAGTGTTGTTGCAACAACACTGCCGAGAAAATCCATCCACTTCCCGCTAACACTGTGACGTGAGGTCACAGTGTTAGCGGGAAGTGAGAAACTTAGGTAATAAAATAAAAAAAAAAAACTCGCGAGGTGCCGTCCTCGGGCACTATTTGTTACAATTACTGGCATCTTCTGCCTCTAAGACAAACTACTTAATTAGTCTAAGTACACTCCACACAATTACCTAACAGTGATAATACGTAACTTAGTATACAGATTTTTAGGCAGGATTTCGTGGGGCGCTGTTCAGCTCTATCGATCGGATGCTTTGTTCTACTTTGATACGAGGTGTCTGTTAGATCCTACGGTTTATTTAGTGTATTGTGGGGTTAGTGGGATGCATTGTATAAGTGCTGCAATATTTCATTGTAGCAGTTTGTACTAAGATGGGGCACAATTTTGGGTTCGCGTATTATTATTACTTTTTTGTCTAACTTATCAACGTTAGACGAAAAATTAAAAAAGTTTTTTTTTGAAATAATATAAACTCCTTTTTATTTATTTTTTTTTGAGGGTGGGAAATAATCAAATAACTTCTCCGGCTCTGGGCGGAGCGGGAGGGTGTGTCAGACTCTTACTGTCTAAAACCCACCCGTATTCCTTCCTGTTGCCTGTGTTGCGGGGGCCTCGGTGACCCATAAGTACCTTCCCGCGACCCCGGCAGGCATCGGCCCAAGTGGACCCCTACCTACATATGTGCTGACGACATCTCAATGAGGCGCGCGTGGAATACAACGCGCCGTCGACCCGGGCCTGGTTCTTACCGGACGGTGAGCTACCCATTGCTCACCGTCCGCAAGCCCGCGCCTACGGTGGCCGGAAATCCGCCCGGGATTCCCGACGCCCTGGGCGTCTCCTGCGGCGGCTAGGGGCGAGAGGGCGCGAAACTAAGCTCCTTAATTCCTGAATTCAAAGAATACTTTTTACTGTTGTCAAAGTATTCGCATCAATCGGTTTACACAATACCAACTCGTTAGTTTCCTAACTAGTAAGCTAAAGTACGTACTGCATGTTATCTTCTTTGGTAGAACTCTGGGGGGTAACCATCACCTCTTATAGCAGTATTATTATAATATTACTTTACAGTGGGAAAGTGATGGAGTTATACAGCAGGCTTAGCATGACCCTTTCTATTTCTTCGAAGAATAGACACGGCTCTTTCTATACAAAGTGACATTTCTTTTCTCCTTTTTTGACATCCCACCGTAGAAATCTTTCTACATAAAAAAGGACCTAGACAAAGATCATTAGAACCGAAAGACAAGCTGACAGATTGTAGAAGGATTTCTACAGTGAGATGTCAAAAATAGCGAAACGAAATGTCGCTTTGTATAGAAAGAGCCGTGTCTATTCTTCGAAGAAATACAAAGCGTCATGCTAAGCCTGCAGGACTTACAGCTTCATCTCTTTCTCACGCTAAAGTAATATTGAAATAATACTGCTTTAAGAGGTGATGGTTACCCCCCTGGAGTCATCTTCATCATCGGCTTGCCTTTTCCCAACTACGTTGAGGTCGGCTTCCAGTCTAACTGGATGTAGCTGAATACCAGTATTTCACATGGAGCGACCTATCTGACCTCTACAACCCAGTTACTGGGTAATACGATACCCCTTGGTAAGGCCGGTTGTCCGACTTTCGGGCTTCCGACGACCTGTAACGTTTGTCAAAGATCCACGAATGACAGCCGGGACCAATGGCATAACTTGCTTTCCGAGGCACGGAGGTGTCTCGTTATGTAAAGATGGTCACCCATCTACGGAACAACCGCGGTAAGCGTAGCTTAGCCTGATTGATTGACCCGTGTGGCTGTGATTACTTAGCCACGAGCCCCTTTAGAGTATTCAAGTAATTTATTGATGTTTAACATGTTTCTTCTTGCTTTCTGTGAGATTGATTTCGTAAAAAGGGACGGAAATGTGTAACAAGAAGTGACAACTTGAGCACGGAATAAGTAAGTACTTTTTAATAGCATGGAATTAGTAAATACTTTATAATAGCATAGAATTGGTGTACTCATGGAATTAGTAAGTAGAGGGGGTCGAATTTCGACCAGTGGGTGATCACTAGTAATGAACCATTATTCGAATAAATATTTCAGTATTAAGCTTTTTAAATAAATTCTGCTGATAGCAAAGATGAGCTGTCAGATGTTACACATGATGAAATGATTCTATTTTCTGTAAGTAGGTTTGTACAAACACTTTTACACGTCAATCATATTTAGAAAAAAAAACTAGATAAGCTCGGCGTTTCCTATCTACTACTCTGAGAAGAAAGGCCGAAACAAACTCAGAGGTAACAGTCTGTTTTAAAGTCCAGACATAATCTTGGTCAGATCATGTGAAGCCCATGTAGATTAGTGTCTGAAATGGTCTTTTGAGGAAAGAACCACACAGATTGAGTGGACCTATCCAGTGCACGCATTTGTCAGTAACCCTGCAGCTCAACTCAGAACTTAAGGAGCTCAACGATTCGACAAACAATACCAAAGAAAGGATATTTGGGTAGGCCGCTTAAATGACTCAAACTGCCAGACCAAGATTAAAACTAACTGAGAGAAAAAATAAAAACAATAACCCACATAGTCTTCACATTCACAATAATTAAAAAAAAATACTTCAAAAAGTAAATATTCATGTCATTGTATATATAAAAAAATCGTCAATGAGTAAATAATCTTGGTCAGATCATTTGAGGATCATGTAAATTAGTGTCTGAGATGGTATTTTGAGGAAAGAACCATACAGATTTGAGTAGACCTGTCCAGTCAGTGCACGCATTTGTCAGTAACCGTGAAGCTCAACTTAGAACTTAAGGAGCTCAACGACTTGACGAACAAAACCAAAGAAAGGACACTTGGATAGGCCACATAAAGTTCTCAAACTGCCAGATTATCATTAAAACTTACTGAGAAAAAGTAAAATTTAAAAATATATGATCCACATAGTCCTCACTTAGATGTCAATAAAAATTAAAATGAAAATGTCAATATTAATTCTAAGGCACTTAGTACTCGTATAAAAAAAAATCATCATCATATGCAACTACTGTAAGGCTCGCTCGTTCTTTTTTTCTTCATAAAAGTCGTCTCCTTTTTTAAATAAAAAGGAGATCACTTTCTCTTCCTTTTTAATTTTTGACTCATTATATTCCTACATATCTTTCTATAACAAATTATTTACCTAGAACATACTCTACTGAACACTATCTCCGTATAAACAGGTATGTAATCCCACTAACCGCATTGAACATACATCACAGATCTACCGCTCCCCCGGCTGGATCACACGCTCCATTTCACGCGTCTGCCCAATCATATGACAAATAGGACGCGAATGACCGTCGAAGGCAGGCGGTTTTTAGATCTCATCTAATTTGGGGAGGTCACTTTGATGAGTTTTGTCTTTTGTTTTTCGTTTTTATATAGTGACTAGCGTTAATGTCGCTGTTTCGCGAATTACTTGGGACTTACAACAAGGCTGGCAAAATAAGGATGGGATATTTATAGTAATACCTTGCTTTTGCCCGCGGCTTCGCCCACGTGCATGTCAGAAATATCCCACGGGAACGTACTACAGGAATTAAAAGTACCCTATGGTTAATCCAGGTTATAGCAATCTTTTTGGCATTTTTATCCAAATCCGTTAAGCCGTTTTTTGCCAATCTGGAGCATACATCCAGACAAATAGACGAACCAACAAACATTGCAAAAACTATTCGGCATCAGACTAGTTCCGTACTTTTTTTCAAAACAATGCAATGTACTTCGGTACTTTTTTATCATATGGTATAGATACAGGTAATAAACAATATCTTTCCATCGCATTTCGGTCACTACGGATCACTCCACCCACATCCCAATTCCGGGTAGCCATTGAGAAATCCTAATGTAAAAACGCAATAACACTGCCTGACCTGGGTATCGAACACAAGAGCTCGCGCTCATCAGTTGTGCTTGCCATCGCGAGACCAACGGGGCATTTGAAGTGTACATATGTTCAATTATAGTAACTCTTCGATGAATATAGGCGTAATGCCATTTCATAATGCTTGTACCTACACCTGCTCTATTGTATTGTTCAAACATAATGCGCAGTGGTTTGTATGCGGAATATTGCTTGTGAGGGTATATAAGGTAAAATACTTGGACATCTTTTGACCGCTCACCGCAGAGATGATGATAATATTGAAAGATAGCGCTGTCGGATCAGAGCTAATATGATCGCTCGCAGGTTTGCACGTTGAAAATCAAAATCAAAATCAAAAGTCATTTATTCAAACTAGGCTGAGAATCAGCACTTTTCGAACGTCAAAATTACATAAGACAGTCCCCCAAAACGGCCACCCTTCACCACTTCCTAGTGCTTTAGCTGGGAAGAAGAAGTGGTCAACAAACTCCCCAGCAGCACAGCTGTCTGTTCAGTTAGAGAAAAAAAATGGATTCTATACAACAGTATGCAAAACAATTTACATTACGTGCAACATAAAACATTAAATTATTAGCCATATGTCAGCTAGCACACCACTATACCAACAAAAAAAAAGAAAAGCAAAACACCGAAAACTATTCTCAAGCAGAGATAAAAACGTAAACAGAACTTAATGCCCAAATAAAAGCCTCCAAGCATAAAAGGCGTGCCCGCTTACATATAGCTATAGGTATAACAGTCACAAATGATGAACTAGGACCATCAAAGTAAAATAAATAAACAATTAATTACTAATAACAAAACAAAACAATGGTCAGCAAGACGACCAGTCACCACAAGCAGCACCCGTTCACGAGCATAACGCAAAAATCAGCCATTACCCCCCTCGCCATATTAGAGGGAAGGAGGTAACCCGACCCCCGACGCTACCGCAAGCAGTGACAACTAAGGGAGCATGACGAACTTGCTGCCGGTTGTAAGAATAATATAATCAGTTATCGAGGTCGCTAGCTAACCACATATTGCAATACAACTCAACAAAAAACATTGTAATGAGAAGATTATGTCAATAACAAACGAAAATAAAATTTAAAATAAATTGACTTATACAGTCAAATAAAATAAACAATTATATGAACTCATATAACCTGTCACTAGGTAGGCTAATTCTGGAGAAAGAACATAAACATTGTCTTGAGTTAATCACAGCGACCAACAATTCTTATCATTTAAATAGTCGTTGATAGAATAGTATGCCCTTGAACAAAGTTTGGATTTTACTTTAGTTTTAAACGCATTAAAAGGCAAATCTAGCAAAGAAGAGGGTAACTTGTTATACAAAGTAATACCAAGCCCAACAAACGAATTATGAACCTTGTGAAGCCGGTGAAATGGAGCACGTAATTTGTCCTTATTTCTGGTGTTAATATTGTGAATATCACTGTTTTTGATGTATAAGTGTATATTTTGCCTAATATATAAGATGTTGGCGAAGATGAATTGTGATGCCACCGTGAGAATACCAATATCTTTAAAAAAATCTCTCAGAGAAACTCTGGCACCTAGCTGGTAAATTGCTCGAACAGCTCGTTTTTGAAGAACAAATATATTTTGAATGTCAGCGGCTTTGCCCCACAGCAGAATACCGTAGGACATAACGCTATGAAAATAACTAAAATATACTAACCGAGCTGCATTAACGTCAGTGTATTGTCTTACTTTCCTGACGGCGTAGGCGGCCGAACTGAGCCTTCCCGCTAGGCTTGATATATGAGGGCCCCACTGAAGTTTGGCATCTACTGTTATGCCCAGAAAAACTGCCGAGTCTACAGTTCCAAGAACCTCTTTATCCAAGACGATGTTGGGTCCTAGATTTCTAACATTTGGTAAAGCGAACTTAACGTTGTTCTAGGGTAGTTAAAATAACCTTATTTCGTGCATATTGCACCTCATTTTACGCGTGCAGCCTGTGGGTAGATTACTCGTACACTCAAAAATCGTACAGAACTTCGCATTCATATAATAATGCGTTTCGGGTATTGATGGAGCTGTTTCGCTTTTGTAGCGCATCAGGGATTTTTGCTGACGCTCGTGTAAATTGCTTCTACGCTACGATGCGAAGAAGATGCGCCTCCCCGGTGCGGGCCAGCCCCAACAATATATTGCATTGTGTCGCGAGCAGACTCGACTGCCTGTGTGTGAATCACCGCTGCAAGCTTTCCACTTCAGCGTTGGGCTTGTAGCAGGGATTCTTATAACTATGGGGCAGTGTTAGGTTAAGTATGTAGGTTATGTTTACTAACACAGTTGTTAAGAAATATTATTACTAACAGATTAGATTCCATCGTTACTTGTATATTAAATGTAAATAAATATTAAACGATGAAACAGATTGTATGAGACAGAATAATTGTGCTTTATTATACATCAAAATAGTGTCATTGGTACAAAACAACAAAAGAAGATCACGCTTCTGTTAAAGTAATACGAAGTGCGTGAGCAGTGCCACCTATTATAAGTTATTCGCAAGTCGATGTTCGGTTCCGCGTTTGCGCCGCTAACTTGGTTATAATGATAATCCATTATTAAATATACTGTATTGCTATAAATGGTGCTTTTTATCCCATACCCCTTCAGGTTATGGGCCCAGACTTTGCCAGTGAGTGAAATCAAAACTGAATAGTGAACAATTGCAGTGATTTGAACTAAAACAGTTCGTCGTAATAAAAGTTATAAACGCGTCTACGTGAGTTAAGGTTTAACCAAGGTGATTAGTGTAACGTGGACTTGCAAGTTACGTTTGCCTTTTGTTTACTACAATTCATTAAGTTGTTACGAAGATTTTTGTTATCTGCATTGCTGTTTTATTTGGAGTTGAAGAAACTTTGATATGGCTACATCAATTAAGATTGATCGACTTACTGGTGATAACTACGATACATGGAAGATACACATGCGAGCAATTCTGATCAAGAACGATCTATGGGAATATGTATCGGGAGCTTTACCGAAACCACATTTAGGTGATACGAAATATGCCGACTGGATAAAAACGGACAGAAAAGCCGAGTCAGACATATTGTTGGCGGTAAGTCCAAGTGAGTTGGCCGCAATAGATGGTTTGGAAAGTTCCAAGGCTATATGGGATAAGCTGAAATCTATGTACCAGTCGAGCGGACCTGCCAGAAAAGCCTCGTTATTGAAAAAGCTGGTGCTTACTCGTATGCAGGAAGATGATGATTTGAAGAAGCACATCGCGGATTTTTTTGATGCAGTAAAAAAACTCAAAGAAATCGGTTTAATTGTTATTGACGAACTATTAGCCATATTATTGTTGTACAGTTTGCCCGATTCGTTCGCCATGTTTAGGACGGCAATGGAATCGCGCGATGATTTGCCATCAACGGAAACTTTAAAGGTCAAGATTATCGAGGATTACGAAGCTCGTAAGTCTAAGACTATAGACCAAGGGGCTATGTTCGTCAAACGTATCAATAAAAATAAATATGCCAATCAGAAGAAGAATAATACTGATAACCAAGACCATAAAAATAATGTTGAATGTTATCGTTGTGGTCGTCGCGGGCATTTAGCGAGAGAGTGCAAGACTAAGAACATCAACAAGCATAAGCAAAGCGCACAAAAATTAGAAGGCAGTAATGAAAACGAGCAAAGGACAACCATGTTATTGAGTACTACCGAAGAGGTTATGCTGGGTGAGAAACTAAATCCTATCTGGTGCATTGACAGTGGATGCACGGGTCATATGTGTAACGAGAAGCAAATGATCGAGGATTTTACGCGGCTGGATACCGAACTAAATTTAGCTAATAGCAAAACACAAATTACCGGCTCTGGTAAGGTAAGGATTTTTGTAGACACGGGCTGTGAAGAACGCCAAATTGACATAGAAAAAGTGTTCTACGTATCTGATTTACGAACAAACTTACTATCAGTGGCCAAAATGACTGATCGCGGGTTCGAGGTTCGTTTCAGAAAGAATGATGCAATTGTAATTGATAATAATGATACAATTCATATGCGGGCAGACCGTGTTGGGAACCTATACCATGTTCGGACGAGTCAGAACAGTGCCAATAATGTTCAAGCTGTGAATAATTCACTAGACACGTGGCATCAACGTCTTGGACATGTCAACGAACGCGACTTGAAAGCTATGGCCAAGAATAGTTTAGTACATGGGCTAACATTCAAGGATGGCGAAAAGTTGTCTGAATGTGAGATCTGTATAAGTGAGAAACAGACTTGCACGCCGTTTCCAAGGAAAACGGAAGATCGTACAAGCGAATTGCTGGAAATAGTGCATAGCGATGTTTGTGGCCCCATGAAACATCGGTCTTATGGCGGTAAAAAATATTTTGTTACATTCATCGATGACAAGTCAAGATGGTGTGAAGTCTACTTTTTAGCAAATAAAAGTGATGTTCTAAATGCATTTAAAACCTACAAAGCCTATGCAGAGAATTTAACAGGAAAGACGATAAAGGACCTTCAGTCTGATAACGGACGTGAGTACGTAAACAATGAATTTGATGATTTTTTGAAAAAAGCTGGAATCAGAAGAAGATTGACAGTTCCGTACACCCCCCAACAAAATGGGATCGCTGAAAGAAAGAACAGGACATTAGTTGAAATGGCACGCTGTATGATGCGCCAAGCAGGCAGTCCTCCTTCTTTCTGGGCAGAAGCAATTAATACTGCCAATTATATAAGAAACCGGTGTCCAACTACAGCGTTAAATGGTCAAATACCGTTTACGCTATGGAACGGGAAGAAACCCACTGTAATATATATGCACGTGTTTGGTTCAAAAGTTTATTATAAGGACAAGGGAAAACCGAAAGGAAAATTTGAGTCTCGTTCACAGTTAGGAATATTTGTGGGTTATGATATTCAATCTAAGGCGTACAGGATACATGACCCTACAACGAGCAAAATAATAGTGAGTCGTGACGTGAAGTTTATGAATGAGACAGCGTTTAGACATGAATATGAAGAGATATTTGATGACGAAGAAGATACTAATGAGGAACAAATAAGAGTAGAATTGAAGACGTCTAACGCGAATAATGAAACAAAAGAATATAACCGGAAGATATTGAGAACCAGAAGAGATGTTAGTAGACCAAGAAAATCAATTGAAAGAGTTTATGAACCAAAGGAAGAGACAGATAGAAATCAATTACATAGAAAAAGGAACTCAACTGTCTCGTGGGAAAATTTTATAGAACCTGCCAAAAGAGGAAGAGGAAGACCTCGTTTAATTCGTACTGGTAGGGCGGGTAGACCGCGGAAAGAATATCATACAGAAAAAGAGGAAACTACGGATAGGGAAATTGAATCAGATATACCGAACGAACAGATAAGTGCAGGGATTACATTGATAGAACCAATGATGTGGAAAGATGTAGAGAAGAGAAGCGACGTAAATTTGTGGAAATTTGCTCTAGAAGATGAGTATTTGTCACAAATAAAGAATAAAACCTGGGAAATTGTACCACGACCCAAACAACGAAAAGTTATTGGAAGTAGGTTTGTGTTTAGTACGAAAAGTACTGGCAAGAAAGTACGCCTCGTGGCAAAAGGATGTTCACAACGGCCAGGGGAGGATTTTCACGAGACCTCATCCCCAGTTGTGAGATCGTCATCAATAAGGCTCATAGCGGCTTTATCGGCAGAACTTGGACTAGAAATCCATCAAATGGATGTGGTAACAGCGTACCTTAATGGTTCACTCGATGAAGAGGTTTTTATGGAAGTTCCAGATCAGTTAAGCGATGTTCTAAAGAGAGTACTCGCAAAAGAAAAGATTGGTTCACAAAAGAAAATAATAACAGAAAAGAACATACTTCAGACAGCTAAACGCTGGAATAAGGATCTTGATGAATATGTGGATAATGTATGTCTGTTAAGAAAATCTTTATATGGCTTGCGTCAATCAGGGTTGCAGTGGCATAAAAAGTTAGTGAGAAAGTTGAGTGATATTGGTTTTGAGGCGTTGCCGCAGGATCCTTGTGTATTTATTGCACATAAATGTGAGCGAATGATGTTAATTGGTATATATGTTGACGATATGATTATATCAACAAATGATGATGCATGGATGCAAGATATTAAAAAACAGTTATCGAATGCCTTTGAAATGAAAGATATGGGAAAGATATCAACTTGTTTAGGTATTGAATTTAGTCGTGATGGTGAAAATAGAGTTTACTTAAGTCAAAAATCATATATAGATAAACTGTTAGAACGGTTTAGTTTGAGCGAGTGTAAATCTGTTGTCACACCTATAGATGTTAATGTTAAATTAGAGAAACCAGGGTGTATCAGATGTGATATGATGGAACAGTATCCGTATCAAAGTTTGATAGGTGCCTTGATGCATCTGGCCGTATCAACGAGACCAGACATCACGTATGCCGTCAACTATTTAAGCCAATTCAATACAAATTACGATATTGAACATTGGAAGGCTGCTAAACGTGTGTTGAGATACTTGAAAGGTACATCCGATTACGGATTAGTGTACGAAAGAACAGATTTGCCTCTTTTTGGTGTGGTTGATGCAGACTGGGGAGCGAATGCGATAGATCGTAGATCCTATTCCGGTTTCGCATTTATTTTGGGAGGTGCTCCGATTAGCTGGGAGGCGCGTAAGCAACGGACTGTTGCCTTATCAAGCACCGAAGCTGAATACTTGGCCATTTCCGAAGCTACTAAAGAGGCAATGTATTTACGAGATGTTTTAAGTAACATTGGGATTAAGTGTGAGAGTGTGACGCTATTTAACGACAACCAGGGTGCGATTAAACTGGCTCAAAGTAGGAACTATCATCCACGAACGAAGCATATAGATGTGAGGCACCACTTTGTTCGAGATATGTGCGAACAAGGTGTAATTAATCTGAGATATTTGTCTACTGACCGAATGCCTGCTGATGTATTGACCAAAGGCTTGAGTGGAACAAAGCATCATGAATGTCTACGTAATTTAGGTATGATGGATGAATGTATGTGAATGTCGATATTAAATGCTCACTTTTTCGAGGGGAGGTGTTAAAGTAATACGAAGTGCGTGAGCAGTGCCACCTATTATAAGTTATTCGCAAGTCGATGTTCGGTTCCGCGTTTGCGCCGCTAACTTGGTTATAATGATAATCCATTATTAAATATACTGTATTGCTATAAATGGTGCTTTTTATCCCATACCCCTTCAGCTTCAATATAAGCAGACAACGTTTATTTTAACAAATGACGATCCTTACTAATGTACCACTGCTACACTGGGACTTACTAGAGAAGGGGCAGCAGCGTTCTCTATGCATATTAACACCATACTGCGATCGCCAACCCGTCTGCCAAGCGTGGCGATTATGGCACCCCCCCCCCAAATGACAAGCACTAAAATAATACGGCCCCTAGTACCCGGCGGCCCGCCTAACCTTGGCTACGGTAGCGGTCAAGGCTACGGTGAGGCAAGGGGTGCTAAGAATCCCCGGAAGAGATCCGGCTACCAAAACCACCGAAAACTAGACCTGGCAACATATAACACGCGTACACTCCGGACCGACGAGAAGATCATCGAACTCGAGGAAGAATTGAGCAGGTTACGATGAGGTATAGTAGGGTTATCTGAAGTCCGAAGAGAAGGGGAGGACTCGATAATCCTCAAATCCGGGAACTTGCTCTATTTCCGGGAGGGCGACCAACAGTCCCAAGGTGGTGTCGGGTTTATCGTCCACAAGTCCCTTGTGAGCAGCGTGGTGAAGATCGAGAGTGTGTCGACAAGGGTGGCGTACTCAGAATATCCAAAAGATATTCGCTGAAGGTCGTACAGGTTTACGCTCCGACTTCGTCACACCCCGACGATGAAGTAGAGACCATGTATGAGGATATTTCCAGAGCCATGCATGGCTCTAAAACTCACTTCACCGTTGTCATGCGGGACTTCAACGCGAAACTGGGCAAACGAAACGGTGATGAGCTGCGAGTGGGGCAATTTGGAGTTGGGCGTCGGAACCACCGAGGCCACCTACTAGCCAGTTTTATGGAGAAGGAAGGCCTCTTTATGATGAACTGCTTCTTCAGAAAACGTGAGCACAGAAAGTGGACCTGGCAGAGCCCTGATGGTGCAACAAAAAATGAGATTGACTTCATTATGTCGACGAAGAAGCAAGTATTCATTGATGTCTCTGTGATCAACGTGAAAACCGGAAGTGATCACCGAATGGTAAGAGGAACATTGAAATTAAATATCAAGCTGGAAAGATCTCGACTGATGAAGTCTACGCTCCGCCCAGCACCGATCCAAGTCCAAAACCCCGAAAGCTTTCAGCTCGAACTTCAGAATCGTTTCGAGTGCCTAGGGAGCTCCGTGGACGATTATAACGATGGGTTCGTGGAAACTGTCCATACGGTCGGTTCTAAGATCTTCAAGACCCGTCGTACAAATAGAAACAAGAAGCTCTCTGATCCTACTATACGGCTCATGGAGGAGAGGCGCGAGATGGTCCTGCAGTCTTCAGTTGATGCGCTCAAGTACCGCCAGCTCAATAGACGGATCTCTAAGTCCTTAAAAAGCGACCTTCGCCACTTTAATACAGAGCCCATTAAGGACGCGATAGAGCGGAATAAAGGCTCCAAGGTCTTTACAAGAGATCTGTCTATTGGGCAGAGCCAGGTTGTGAAACTGAAGACCAATGATGGCAGGATCCTATCCGCCAAACATGAGCTGTTGAGAGAGATCGAGAGTTTCTATGGACAGTTATACACGTCATCAGGCAACCCCGGTATGAATCTGGCAGACGACCCAAGAGCTAGATTGACCCGACATTACACCGAAGACATCCCGGACGTCAGCTTCTACGAGATTAGGATGGCTCTGAAGCAGCTCAAAAACAACAAGGCGCCGGGTGATAACGGAATTACGACTGAACTTCTGAGGGCCGGTGGAAAACCCGTTCTCAAGGCCCTCCAGAAGCTATTTGGTTCCGTCATACTCGAGGGCAAAACGCCACAGGCATGGAACAGAGGTTTGGTGATACTGTTCTTTAAGAAGGGCGACAATACCCTCCTTAAGAATTATAGGCCCATCTCACTTCTGAGCCATGTCTACAAGCTGTTTACAAGAGTCATGACGAACCGTCTCGCGCGCAGGTTTGACGACTTCCAGCCTCCCGAACAAGCCGGATTCCGTAAAGGCTTTAGCACTGTAGACCACATACATACGCTGCGGCAGGTTATACAGAAGACCGAGGAGTATAACCTGCCTCTCTGCTTAGCGTTTGTGGACTACGAAAAAGCCTTCGATTCGATCGAGACATGGGCTGTACTGCAGTCTCTTCAACGGTGCCAGATCGACTATCGGTACATCGAGGTGATTAAGTGTCTGTACTGAGTGAGTGTTTAACTACTATTGTGAACGGACGTACCGATCGCGCGCGCGTGCTCTAGTTAAGAGTATTTTGCAGACGCATCACAACACCGTCGTCGCAGTGTACGTCGATCTATCGGGGCCACCGCGATGACCCAGTTACAAGTGCGGAAATCGTCATGAAGTATTTATTATAATTGTTTAGGTATCGTGCTCGCCTTAAAACTAAATAATGGCTGCAAAACAGTCTATTAAAATAAAAACTGATCTGGAGAAACAGTTGTATGACTGTTACATCCAGGAGAAAACGGACAGAGAAAACCTGCAACAAATGGTGCGTCAACTGAACGGCCACATACAAACCTTGCAGGAACAGGTACAAGATCTTCAAGGTCAATTAAAATTCCTAAAGGCAAAGGAACAAGAAGAACCCTCAGATAAACAGGTCAGTGAGACCATAACTCCTGCTCAGCCTACTAAAAGTGACGTTGAGTACTGCACGGATGAGGATGAACTGGCCAAAGAGACTGGGTGGATTAGGGCGAAAAACAGGAAGAAAAGGAAGTTAAACACCTCCCTCACTCCTCCACCACCACTACAACAAGCTACAACTAGCGCTCAGCAGCGGCAACTCAACAACAAAGAGAAGGCAACCATTAAAAAAGTCATAGCACCGCCTCCAATCGTAGTGGACGGTGTTAAGAATTATCAAACATTCTACGACTTTTTGACTGAATCCCAGTCAGTAGAAACATTTACCGCCAAAATGTTAAGCGGTAATAGTGTCAAAATAAATGCCAAAACCGAAGAGTCCTACAGAGTGATTGCTCGACGCTTAACAGAAAATAACTGTTTATGGCACTCATACGAGGATAAGCAGACTAGGCCAATAAGAGTAGTGGCGAAAAAATTGCATTCTTCCTGTCTACCGGATCGGATTAAAGATGATTTAACGTCACAGGGATTCCAGATAGAAACTGCAATTAACAAGTTAAGCTGGAGAACAAAAGAGCCGCTGAACATGTTTATATTATCGTTCAAGAATGACGAAGATGTTAGTAAAATTTACGGCATTAAACATATCCTAGGGTGTAAAGTTGAAATAAACCCGCTTAAAACGTCAAAAATAATACCGCAGTGTAAGAGATGCCAGGCTTATGGTCATACCCAAAAGTATTGCTCAAAAGAGCCAAGGTGTGTTAAATGTACAGGTAAACACCTCACAGCTGATTGCAACAAACCTGCACAAGATAAACCTAAGTGTGTCCACTGTGGCTTACCTCACCCAGCTAATTACAGAGGGTGTTTAGTCGCCAAGGAGATGCAAATGATGAAGAACAAAAATTCTAAACATAATTTACCCAATAACCTTGCCATTAAGCAAATCGTTACTAACACCGACAAACAGACAACAAAACAAAGAGCACCGTCTGCACAGACAACCGCGAAAATTACAACATCTAAAAGTGCCTCATATGCACAAGTGGTAAAACCAAGCACACAACCATCAACTCTTGAGGACAAGCTTAACCAGATCCTGAAGTGCATCTCTTCATTTGACAAGAGACTAGAAAAATTAGGATCAAGCACTACAAAAATCAATCATGAATAACACACTAAAAATAATGGCGTGGAATTCCAACGGACTGCTGCAACACCAACATAAGTTGCAAGTGGTCCTAGATACAGAAAATATTGATGTGTGTTTGATCTCTGAAACGCACTTTACTAAACAGTCTTTCGTGAAGTTTAGAGGCTATAAGGTTTATCACTCGCTGCACCCCAACAACACGGCCCGAGGACGTAGCGCGGTTATCATAAGAGAAAATATCTGTCATTACGAACAGTGTAAATATGAGGAGCCAGACACGCAAGCTGTGGCGATATCAGTTAAAACAAATAATTTTAATGTTACAGCAGCGGCCGTATATTGTCCCCCAAGACACACGATAAACAAAGAACAATATGTACACTTCTTCAGACTCCTTGGACAAAGATTTATACTAGGCGGTGACTTTAACGCTAAGAACACTCATTGGGGATCAAGATTAACTTCAACAAAGGGAAGACAGCTTCTAAGTGCAGTGAAAGACATGCGCTGTGAGGTCATAAGTACTGGAAAACCTAGTTACTGGCCGACTGACCACCAGAAACTACCAGATCTTATCGACTTTTTCATAGTCAAAAATATATCGACCAATTATCTGAGTGTGGAAGAGGGGTACCACATGAACTCCGATCACTCTCCGATATTATTACAATTAAGTCACAAAATATTACTAAGAGAAAACCACCTGACATTAGTAAACAAGTTTACGGATTGGGAACGTTTTAGCTTAGACCTACAAAATATTATTGACCTAAAAACTACGTTAAAAAACAAAGATCAGCTTGATTCTGAAGTAAACAAGTTTAGCAACAATATCCAACAATGTGCATGGAACAACACACCACAGGTATTAAAAAAATTCAAAGGAAATACCTACCCAAAGGAAATAATAGACTTGTTATTTGATAAAAGGACTCAAAGAAAAAGATGGCAGCAAACTAGATTCCCGCAAGATAAAACTCTTTTGAATAACCTTACGAAAAGACTGAAACTTTTGGGGTGGGGTTTGGGATCTACCTCCTAGTGGTCCACCCCGGGCAACGGCACCACAGGCTTGCCTGTGGTACGGCTGAACGATCCCACTTAGCGGTGGTAGGCTCCGCAAGGAGCCGCCTGGCTCGCTACCACCCTCCCACCGGAGTCCGGCGCCAAGCAGCTTGCTGTGTTCCGTCGGTGTGTGGGAGTGCCAGTGCCTTTGGGGGAGTAGGAGATTTGTCAGTTGCGCTGTCCAGAACCGGTCTTGGTCTCTGGGCTTAACTTGCCGGGTAACTCATTGTGGAGGATAGCGGGATCCGAAGCACCGTGCCAGCCGTTGGCCGACCGCAGTCAGTAGGGGGCCCAAGTAGCACGCCAGCCACGTGCCAAAGGCTGCCCCGCCAACTCGCGAAAAATCCTGGTATGCTCCACCGTGCCAGCCGGCGACTGGACGGGAGGACCCGGTGGCCATATCGGTTTGGGCGTCCCCGCAGTCTCCAAATGAGTTCCCCATAGGTTTTAGTTGAGTCTAGTGTTCCACTTGGATCTCTGAGCAGCGCCTCGACAAGTCGACTTCTTTCCCCAACAACTCCACTCAAAATGAAAAAGAGAAAAAGAAAGAAAGATAAGGTTAAACAACGGCTGCACTTCCTCCCACTAAAAGTGCACCTCACTAACATCAGAGGGTTGCACTCCAATCTCGATCCGGTCCATCACCACCTTGAGACCGAGAAGCCGCACCTGTTTTTCCTAACGGAGACGAAGATAACAACCCCGTTGGACGTGGCGTACCTCAACTACCCGGGTTACTCTCTTGAACACAAGTTCAAGAAGCAAGCTGGGGTCTGTGTGTACGTCCGCGATGACATTTGTTGTCGTCGTCTCCGTTGCTTTGAGAACTCGGGTTTTTCTGCCATATGGCTACTTGTGGACTCTGGCGTGGAGAAATTTCTCTACATCGGCGTTTACCGATCGCACAGCAGTGACCAGGAGACAACAGCGCTCTTTAATTTCCTCGTGGAGACGACTGACGTCGCCCAGCAACGGTACCCAACAGCGAAGCTCGTTTTTCTGGGGGACTTCAATGCCCATCATAAAGAATGGTTGTTCCCGTACCAGAAAACTGACCATGCTGGGTTAGAGGCGCGCAAGTTTGCTATTACGTTAGATCTAACCCAGATGGTGAATGTGGCAACGCGGGTACCGGATGTTGACGGCCATACACCCAATTGTTTGGACCTTCTGCTGGCATCTGATCCGGACAATAATTCAGTGTCGGTCTCAGCCCCGCTGGGAACGTCCGACCACTGTCTGGTGAAAACCGTATCGACCTGCTCTCCACCAGATGAGAGTCCTAGAGGCACGAGACGAGTGTGGCGATACGGGTCAGCGGACTGGGATGAGATGCGGCACTTTTTTGCGTCTTATCCATGGCGGCATGTGTGCTTCTCTTCGGGTGACCCCTCGTGCTGTGCAGACGAGGTTGCGGACGTTATTCGGCAGGGAATGGAGTATTTTATTCCATTCTCCGACATCCCACTCGGCCATAAATCCCGGCCTTGGTATAATGCAGAGTGCGCCCACGCTGAGGCCCGAAAAGAGTCTGCCTACCAAGCCTGGGTCAAGGCCCGCGACCGCAAAGTTAGAGCTCGTAGGGTTCGCGCGAAGAAGAGAGCCTTTAACACTGCCGCCAAGTCCTGCAAGCGGGTTTTACGAGAGGCACGTTTTGTTCATGTCGGACGTATTGGGGCCAAGCTGGCATCGCACCCTCCGGGTAGTAAACAGTTTTGGTCCCTGTCTAAGGCGGCCGAAGCGAATTTCTGTCGTCCCACTTTACCTCCAATGCTGAAACCTGATGGGTCGCTGGCCCACTCCGCAAGTGAGAAAGCAAATTTATTTGCATCTCTCTTTGCAAGCAATTCACGTCTGCACGCTGGCTCCAAGCAACCACCTACAGTACCTCATTGTGACTCCTCGATGCCGGAGTTCGCAGTTCACATTAGAGAGGTCCGAAAAGTATTGTGCAGTCTAGACGTGAACAAGGCCAGCGGGTCTGACGGCATTCCGGCGAGAGTGTTGAGGCAGTGTGCGCCTGAACTGTCTCCTGTGTTGACACGTTTGTTCCGCCTCTCTCTTAAGAAAGGAACGGTACCAAAATCCTGGAAGCTTGCAAATGTACAACCAGTGCCCAAAAAGGGCGACCGTGCAGACCCTGCCCATTACCGTCCGATCGCCATTACCTCCATTCTGTGCAAAGTTATGGAAAGGGTACTGAACAGTAAGTTGCTGACCTACCTCGAAGACAATGATCTCCTCAGTGACCGTCAATATGGCTTTCGCCGGGGACGGTCAACTGGTGATCTTCTTGTGTATGTCACGCACTGCTGGGGCGAAGCCATCGAGAAACATGGCGAAGCACTTGCTGTATCGCTTGATATCTCGAAGGCTTTCGACAGGGTCTGGCACGCTGGTCTGCTCAGCAAGCTTCCTGCTTATGGCATCACAGCTGGTTTTTGTAGCTGGATATCAGATTTCCTTAGTGAACGGTCGATCAGAGTAGTCGTTGACGGCTGCTCCTCTGACCTTATGGCTATTGATGCCGGAGTTCCTCAGGGGTCTGTTCTCTCTGCAACTCTTTTCCTGCTGCACATCAATGACCTACTACAGACTGGTATTGTTGGGTACGCGGACGACAGTACTGTTTCAGAGAGATACTTGTCCAGCGCAAAAACCAACGGGGCCGCAGTTCGTTCCTTGAGAGAGGCCTTGGTAGAGCGGACAGAGTTGACGTTAAGCCTTGTCTCCCAGTGGGGTGATGATAATCTGGTCACTTTTAACGCCACCAAAACACAGGCGTGTCTTTTTACCACAAAAAGGAGTCGTTTCGACCTGACTCCTACTTTTCGGGCTACATCGGTTCCTGTAACTGATCGGCTCGAGCTCCTAGGCACGGAGTTGACATCTAACCTCAACTTCGGCGCCACCATCGAGTACAGAGCCCAAACTGCGGCCAAGAAACTGGGCATCCTAAATAAGGTGAAGCGATACTTTACGCCTGGACAGCTTTTGACCCTTTATAAAGCGCAGGTCCGATCCTGCATGGAGTATTGTAGCCACCTTTGGGATGGCTCGGCTAAATACCAACTTGCCGCGCTTGACTCGGTGGAACGCAGAGCTAAGAGGCTCATTGGCGACGTAAATCTGGTGGATGCCAAGCTTCACAGTTTGGCCCATCGTCGCAAGGTTGCCTGCTTGTCGGTCTTCTATAGATTGTACTTCGGAGAGTGTGCCCAAGAACTCCACGACCTCATTCCACCGGCCCCCTTCTATTATCGGTCATCTAGGCGCACTTCAGGTTACCATCCCTTCCTGGTGGCTATCCCACCAGCTCGCACTAAGCGTTTCCAAACTTCTTTTATAATGCGCACAGCAAAGGAATGGAACTCTCTGCCTGCGTCTGTGTTTCCGAACGCATACAACCCTAATCTCTTCAAAGTGAGAGTGAACAGGCTTCTTCTGGGTAAGCTCGCTCCATCGTCGACTTTGTTTCTGTCACCTCTGACATAGACTAAGGTCAAGAGCAAACCCATCACAAATAAAAAAAAAAAAAAGAAAAGAAAAATACAAACCTTTCAAGATGATGTTTTGAATACTAACCTACGTCAGTTAACCAGCGATTATACAACGCAATACTCTCTTTGGAAAGCGACAAAGTCACTTAAAAGGCCAATTACACCAATCCCTATCAGAGATTTTAACGGAAAGTGGGCCATCCACTGGAACGTCCCAGCTACCATGGTAGCCCAGAAAAACACTTTTACGACGCGTCCAGGCTACCATGGTAGCCTGGACGTTTGACTGCAAACAAAGCAATTTCGTGCCGCAATCACACTGTACGGCTTTTAAATGATTTTACGAGATGGCGCTGTATTAAATTCCGCTTCTTTACGTATGCAACACTCGGTATCAGACCAAAGAGAACATTAAAAAAAAAAAAGATATCGTCGTTCAGTTGGCTGTCATTGACTTAATGAAAACATGCTCCTTTTTATTTTTTTAACTTATTTAATTACAATATAGTGAATAATCCAGTGTATAAGTATTATATACCATAAAAAACCTCTTTAAACAAGGTGTACGAATATCTACAAGTGTCCAAGGTTGTGAATCTGTTGTGTTGTGATAAAATCGTCAGGAAAACTATGGCGCATGGCGACACGCTGTGCTTCGGCATTTTCGTATTAATTACGTAAGTTTTACTAAATAATGTAATAGATTAGTGCTTGTTTTAAGGACATATGTTCATAATTAGTATTTAAACACGTTCACCCCGTTAAAATACTACAAAAATAGTTACGATTAACCTGATTTACTTCGTCCCGCCGGACATTTTTTTATCAAATTTGTGAGGGAATGGGGGATTGTTTTGGTTTACTGTGTTACTCTGAATAAACCAATTAAGGGCTTAAGGGTATCAAAAAATGCTTAGATAGTCTAGTTTAATTATAAATAGGACCTTACTGACCCAAACCAAAAAATTCTGAACAAAAATTCTGCAAGAACAAATATTTTACGGAAATTCACACACGTCCTCAAGTTTAACTTTTTTTTACGGTACTTTGGGCTATGAAGTCGTAATTAAGTTTTAACACCTATTGATTATGTATACTTTCAGCTATACACATGATTTTTTATTAAGGAATAGCTACAGTAGTTTTCTAGTTATTACGTTTTATGCAGGACATTTTTTATAGGCGGTATCAAATTGGTGAGGGAATGGGGTGTGTGTTTTGGTTTACTGTGCTACTCTGAACAAACCAGGTATAGACATATGGGTATGAAAAGAAAGCTTAGATAGTCTAGTTTAATTATAAATAGGTTTTACTGACCCAAACTAAAAAATTCTGAACAAAAATTCTGCAAGAACAAATATTTTACGGAAATTTCAACACGCGTTCTCAAGTTTAACATTTTTTTATGGTACTTTGGGCTATGAAGTCGTAATTTAGTTTTAACACCTATTGATTCTGCATAGTTTCAGCTATACACTTGATTTTTCATTAAGGTATAGCTGCAGTAGTTTTCTAGTTATTACGCTTTATGTTGGAAATGACCGACGCGGAAACCGGTCGTGCGCGCTCGTGAGAGTTGGGACGCGTCGGAGGGTAGTTAGGTGCAAAGCTGGGACGTTCCAGTGATGCAATGAGCAAAAAGCGATGATGAAGTGATGATGGGCAATGAGCAAAAAGCTCTAAAATTTGCACATTACTTAGAAGAAACCTTTCAGCCAAATGACGGATTTGTAGACAACCTACAGTTTGACAACATTCTGCAAGATCAAAGAATTAAGCTTGTGACCCCGAAAGAAGTTGCAAAGGAAATTCAAATCACTAGCCTACAAAAATCCCCAGGGTATGACCTTATCACGGGAGAAATCCTAAAACATCTGCCGCGTAAAGCCATCGTTAAGCTTACTAGACTCATCAATGCTGCATTCATGCTAAAGCATGTTCCAGAGCCATGGAAAGTTGCTGAAGTGATTATGATTGCAAAGCCCGGTAAACCACCTCACGAAGCATCATCATACAGGCCCATTTCCCTGCTGCCTATATTATCAAAGCTGTTTGAAAAATTGTTTTTAAAACGCTTAAAACCTATCATAACCGAGAGAAACCTGATCCCTGACCATCAGTTTGGTTTCAGAGAGAAACACTCAACAGTAGACCAAGTACATAGAATTACCAACATCATTGAAAGAACGCTTGAAGATAAAGAAGTCTGCTCCACAGTATTCTTAGATGTGGCACAAGCTTTTGATAGAGTTTGGCGTAAGGGTTTGATATACAAGCTAAGACTTATACTGCCCAATGATTTTGCCGATATCATGCAATCATACATTACAGATAGAATGTTTCGAGTAAGGCACGAGGATGCCTTCTCCACGTTAAAAATTATTAAAGCTGGCGTGCCCCAAGGTAGTGTGCTGGGCCCAGTCCTCTACCTGTTGTACACGTATGATATACCAGAGCTGGAAAATAATACTATTGCAACCTTTGCGGACGACACTGCCATTATGGCTACAGAGTCATGCCATATGGAAGCAATAACAAAGGTACAAATCGCTGTAAATAAAGTTCACGACTGGGCACAAAAATGGAGAATCAAATTGAATGAATCGAAGTCACTTCACATTGATTTCACCAACAGGAATTGTCATTACCACCCAATCTTCATAAATGGCCAGCAAGTGCCATACGCAAATACAGCTAAATACCTTGGCATAACGCTTGACGCAAAACTGCGCTGGAAAGCGCACGTTAAAAACAAAAGACAGGAACTAGACATGCGTTTTAAAAACATGTATTGGTTGATTGGACGGGGTTCCTGCCTATCGATACATAACAAAATGTTCAAAATGTTAAAATTCCAGAATAAGGTACTCAGGAGTATTGTTAATGCTCCCTGGTATATAAGAAATGACGACTTCCATCGTGACCTAAAAATGGAATCCGTCACCAACATAATCCAAAAATTTGCTGAGGCCCATAAACACCGACTCCACCAACATGTGAACATCGAGGCAATCCAGCTGTTAGACCAAACAAATATAGTGCGAAGACTAAAACGAACAAAACCTTTTGAGTTAGTGTAGTGTAAACAGTGTAGACATATCAGTGACAATGACACACATATAACACATGAACAAAGTGTTTATATTATTATATCAGACTCTAAGAAAATGGAACGAACTTGTGTAAAGTACAAACAACACTATTCTAAGTTTTAAAATAATTATCACGTTAAAAAATTAAGTTAGATTTAAATTACTTATTAGTCTTATAGGCTAGATTGTAATTAATTATTAAGAACCTGGTTATTTTTAATAAAGGATAAAAAAAAAAAGTGTCTGTACGAAAACGCCACTATGTCATTCCGAATCCAGGACCAGACCTCGAAACCTATTCTTCTGCAGCGAGGTGTGAGACAGGGAGACGTTATCTCTCCGAAACTGTTCACCGCTGCACTGGAAGATGTTTTCAAGGTTCTGGACTGGAAAGGGCCAGGCATCAACATCAATGGCGAGTACATCAATCACCTTCGGTTCGCCGACGATATAGTTGTCATGGCTGAGACTATGGAGGACCTCAGTACAATGCTCGATGACCTCAGTAGAGCTTCCGAAAGAGTGGGTCTTAAAATGAACATGGACAAGACAAAGATCATGTCAAATGCCCATGTTACACCCACTCTCATGAAAATCGGAGACGCTACACTCGAAGTTGTGGACGAGTAGGTAGGTAGGTAGGTAGGTAGGTAGGTACTCGTAGGTCCAACTTCGAGAAAGAGGTCAATCGTCAAATCCGACTCGGCTGGGCAGCGTTCGGGAAGCTACGCAATATCTTCTTGTCCCACATACCACAGTGTCTCAAGACGAAAGTCTTTAACCAGTGCGTGTTGCCAGTGATGACCTATGGCACTGAAACGTGGTCGCTTACAATGGGCCTTATAAAAAAGCTAAAAGTCACTCAAAGGGCAATGGAGAGGGCTATGCTTGGACTTTCCCCACGTGATCGAATCAGAAATGAAGAGATCCGTAGGCGAACCAAGGTCACCGACATAGCCCGAAGAATTGCCAAAGTTAAGTGGCAGTGGGCAGAGCACATTGCTCGCAGAACAGATGGCCGATGGGGCCGAAAGGTTCTGGAATGGCGACCGCGTACCGGAAGACGTAGCGTTGGAAGGCCTCCTACAAGGTGGACCGATGACCTTGTGAAGGCCGCAGGAATCCGCTGGATGCGGGAAGCACAAAACCGGTCGAAGTGGCGGTGCTTGGGAGAGGCCTATGTCCAGCAGTGGACGTCTTTCGGCTGAAATGATGATGATGATGATGATGATGCTACACTGGATCTTTTGGCGTTCAAATGACGTTGACAAGGGGGCACTGTTGGTAAATATTTTTTTCACAAACATGAATGGAAATATTGTCATTATATTCGAAAAAAGAACACGCGAAGTATCGAATTTACGGACAAAGAAAATCAAATCCATTGCTGGAGCGTTTTTTGAATTTGGAACATTACAACACTCCAGCAATGTTATATAAAACGGCGTGCTGGGGTTATTAAATACTCTTTGATTGGATCTCTTTTACCATTCTTGGCATACCAAAGTAAATCTCTTTGCTTAGTACAAATTACGTTCACGTGGCTTTATAGATAAATGCGTTTGCTTTTCGACACAGGTGATAAATAAAATAATTGGCAGTTAAGACGCTGACAACACCTCAACCGCGGTCACTGTCAGATTGCATAGAAAAGAAAGAGAAGCGCGATGACAAAACGATTGTAATTTATTGCAAAATATGAAGCAATTATCTATTTACTCAAAATAGAGTTGAGTAATCGAAAATAAAAAACAACCAAGTTCTGCATTCAAATAAGACGTAATTGTTATTAATTAAATACGTAACGTATGTTCATTTCTAATACAGATATTTTGGATTAGAACTCAAGGTAAGAGGTTAGTTTAACGTAAGTTTGTAACGAGATTTTTGTTTCAAAACGTGTTTTGGTAACAACCAAGTTCTGGGAAATATGTTCAAAATTAACATTTATTTTTTCCGCTACCACAAAGTATACAGATTTGGCAATTTTTTTTCTTAAGTGAAGCCAATTTTGGTCAATTGGGTCTTGTCAGCGCCTTAAGCTGAAAATTCATACCTAATAAATATAAATTTAATCATTAAAATGAGTTCCAACGGTTCAGAGGGTGAAATGGAGTTTGATTGTACTCCACCAGATCAAAAGCCAAATTGGCAATGGAAAACCTGCTTCCAGCTAAGTCAAAAATATTAATTAAATTAAATGTATAATATAAAATGTATGTTTTATTTCCCTGCATTATTTTGAGAAAAGCACTATATATGCCTCGGCGAAAATGGCAATTGCCTGTCTCGTATTAGTGAAGTCCTCGCCTACGGCTCGGCCTTCAAACTCATACTCGACCTGCGAATGCCTATTTCACGGCCTTTGCAATAATGTATTATTGTGCAATTCCTTTGTAAAATGTCACCTGTAATGTTTGTTAAAAACAAGATGGCAGCGTTAGATACGATTTTGGCAGCGCGCCAAAATAACCATGTAGCGCTATGACTAAAATTAGATACCGATTTACATAATCAGCCTATAATGTTCCCACTGCTGGGGCACAGGTCTCCTCTCTGTGAGAGGGAGTGGGCCGTAATCCACCACGCGGACCCACTGCGGGTTGGTGGATAAACATAGATTAGATATCGATTTAAATCAAACCTATTTACTAAAATTATAGCTTCTAAAAACCCCCAAATTACAGGTACCTATGTATAAACAGAATAGTTTCAAACTGACACACAATGATTAGTATTTGTGCATGACAGAATTAATAATACAGTGTTCACGCATCAATTACACTGACGGCAGTCTATTCTAGTGTGTAATGGTTAAATGGCCGACAATTGTATTGTTACCCTATGTTTGATGTAATAGTGATATTGGATGTTCACGTGCGTAATTGTGTGGGAATCGCATTGTGGGAATTTTCATAAATACCTAGTAGAATAGTTCACTAAAGAATTATAGCATGTTTTAAGATACTCACATAGTAACTGATTTACAGTCATGGAAACATCATGAGAACTTGGAGACTAGAGTTTGAAATCGCGAACACATAGTGAGTAACGATGAGTATTTATTTATTTATTTATTAACCATTTATGTATACACGTTATATATAAACAGACAAGAAGAAAAGAACAGAAAAATACTTACACAGGTGATGCTAATTTCTAAAGACATCTCATCCAGCATAACTGCTATAGGAAAGTAGATAAAGAGATCTAGACACCGTGTGTGAGAGTAGAAGACAGAAGAGAAAGTAGAATACATAAAATCAAAACAATTCACTTAATAAAATAAAACAAATAATATGAGAATATTTTAACATACATGCATTGTATACAAACATACATAATGAATATCACTACAATACTAAAATTATAATGTACGGTACATAAAAAATAAATAAATTCAACGCAGCTATGGCGAAGTGAAAAGACAGTGTTCTTTCATTCTTCTTTTAAATACTGCAACACACACACATAAAGCTGCATACATGTAAAGTTCCTTCTCTATCAAATCCAGGTTATCTACTGATTTTTTCCCCAAGTTGCACTGTATCTCATTATAATAGATATGTCGCTGAATCTCACTTTTGAATTTAAATATATGTATATCCAGAATCACTCCACAGACCACATTAAAGTACCTTCTGTGGCCATAAGTAATAAATGACTGAAACTTTACCAAGTTTCACCAAAGCCTCAATTTTTTAAATCCAATTAAGTTTGGACGACATATTTCATTTGAATATTTGATCTGAAATATTTCTCAACTTTTCAGACTCGATAAAGTTTTTAATGTGTGTTTTCTTTCTTTTTGATGTTTCAATTGAATTTTATGAATAACAAACACTTTCTTTTTAACTGTTTGTCGAAAATATTAATAGTTGTTTTCGAAATATTAAAGTTGTACACAATTCCGTTGGGGTTTTTTTAGACGGAGTATTTTCTGGATTCCTGTTGATATTATCATTTATAAGGATTGTAATAATAAATAACTGTCAGTTGCGATATGCCCTGTAAGTGCCCTTTTGTTATCTCTTGATATGCTAAAGGGAAGGAAATAATATGACGAAGGAAGGAAATAAATAATATGATGTTGGCAAATTAATTAAACATAGGCGACCTTTGAACAGTAGAGAGCAGTGGTGGCCCAGTGGTAACGGCAATGTTTTACGACTTATAGGTTACTTTGTGTAAATTATTTCATCACAACTGCTCTCAAAACGGTGAAGGAAAACATTGTGAGGAAACCGACATGTCCTAGAATCAAAAATTGGAAGTCATGTGATATCCAGCAAGCCGCACTGGGCCCACGTGGTGTGGCACTATACACAGACTAGGTGACGTTAATGTCACCTCTTTTTGAGGTCTGCTCTGAGTTCTGCTAACAGACACCATTTTCAAAAATGGTTTCAAGAGTTCAAAATAATTTTGACTACAAAAAAACCTAAGGTTTTAGACCTAAATTAGAACAAAGGTTTACTTAAAGTCAATCTCATTTCACTTTATGAGGTTGATAGATTTTGTTTTATATTGACAAACAATTTATTGTAAGTCCTTAAATTGTTTTAGAAGCAAATTCGACTTCACGTAAGAGCTGAAGCGGTCAAGATGTCTCTCTCTCGCGAGAAAGCTTTTCACACATTTCGAACCCAATATTCTAACACGAGCGACTCGCCTTCAATATTCAGAAAAGATCTTACAATTCACTTCATGCGGAACAAGGGTTAAAACGCGACGTTCAAAGATGACAATTCGGAATATTTCCAAACTTCTAAAATTCTCTGAAGTCAAGAATTTTGGCGGGCTTCTTTAGGTCTGAGTGGATTTTTTTCAGTTTTTCAACGTCGCAATATGCACCGGTGGGAAGCCTGAGAATCATAAAATGCATATCGTATAAGTGAAACTCGATGGAGCGCGAAATTCTTTGAGATTTTATTCAGGAACCGATACAGGCGGGTAGACGAGTTCGCATATTTATGAGATGTTTGCTCCGTGGAGGTTATGTAGCAGATCGCTACGGTCACTTGACGCCAAATATTCAACGCCCGTGCCGTGCTATGGCAGAGGTGACGGGAATATCAAGAAGAAGGATCTTGTGTTATGTTATTGTAAATTATTTGAACCGATATAAAAATATGGTGAAGGGAACATTGGCGTTGGCTTCTTTTTTTAACCCAAATCAATAATATACTTCGACCCTGTTCATAAAATCCACTTCGTAAATCATTTCTTTACACTAACAAATTGATACAAACTTTATCCACTCCCAAAGACACGTTGTTTTCATTTTTACTCATTCAGGGTACCTTACATACTCACCACTTAAACTATAGCCTTCATATAAGTTCCGTCACAAACTTATACAGGTACTTATGCTTACACGGGCAACTAAAATTGCGCAACTCTTGGCAATTGAAAGATATACTTGTACTTACTAATACTAATTCTTCTGGCAATTAACCATGAAAGGCGATCAACAAAAGGTATCTGCAAGATGGATGTAAGTGAAAACGCCTGGGGGGATGCCCTAGAAAGGCCAATAACACAGACCTTATCAGTGTCGTCCTTCAAAAAGGTCAATAGCGTAGTACTCGCAACGGATGTGCGTGTATGGCGTTGTATGAACATGGACAAAGGAGTATTATAAGGATAGGAGCAAGTGGTGTTCTGTAGTTCTTGCCTACCCCTACTGGAAAAAAGTGTGAATTTATGTATGCATCTCCGTGAAGTGTAGCCAGAAACAATGATAAAAATTGCCCGTGTATAACTACGGCTTAAGACGACACAATACAATACAATGAAATTAACACTCGCAAAAGTTTCGTGGGAACAAATTCAGGTCGTGGAAGTAAGTTTTATCTAGTGTAAACTAGCAAGATTAAGTTTCTGTAGAACTTTGAATGGTATTGTATGAGATCGTCTCAATTCCTGGTCGGATATTAGGAGTGTTGACTATTGTTGGACAAAGGACTTTGAGAATGAATGGCGCTCTTTTGTACCTACTTCAATTTGGGATAAGGTTCTAATTTCAATGTCAGTAGGTGAAGGTTGTGATGATTTATACTTACTTGAATTTTAATAAAGCTCCATTTACACGGTGCAAGTTTCGAGACTGTTCATAAGCAATAATCGCATTGGCCATAAAGCACGTTCAATTTTATTGCCATTCAAGAATTGCATGCAAGTGTTCACACGCGTGCGATTTCCATAAAATGGCATACAATAAATGAATGCAAGTTTTGCCGTTTAATAAAATTGTATGTGACTTACACCAAGGTAATTTTATTGCAAGGTTATTAATGCATGAAAGTTTTGCCTCATCTTAACACACAGTTGCACGTGCTTGTACAATTGATTCAAGTATTGCCCGTATTTGCACTGCTAAATATTTCATAGAAAATTTATTGAACGTCTTCTCAAGATTATTTTTAACGTATTTCATTCGTTCGTACTTGTAGTGTTGAATGCTATTTTATTGCGCGTGCGATTTTATTTTACATGATTGTACGCGTGCGTTTACACCTATACTAGTTTTAACGGCAACTAACTTGCCCGTAACGTGCAACAATAATTATTGTACGTGTTGTTTAGACGGTGCCAGTTAGTTGCCCTTAAATTGTATGGTATGTCACAGGCAATAAACTTGCACCATGTAAATCGAGCTTAAAGTATCAATTAGAAAGATGTCATGTACCAAATACGTTTTAATTAATTAATTAAAATTTATATTCATTGTGAAAACTCTGCTTGCGCGATGCAGGATTTTGTGTGACGTTAGTGTGATGCGTTGTTCACCTGTGGTGATGTAGATAACGCCAGTCTCTCCTTCTTCTTCTCTTGTATCGTCACGAGCAATATGAGTTTAGCTCATGCTGTGGTAAAAAAATAAAAGGCAGTCAGCAAGGTGGTGCAAGGCTGACTTCATATGAGCTAAATATACTTCATATGAGTTAAATATACTTCGCCTAAACACATACTAAATGATTTATCTTGCACGTACTTCAACAACAATGAAACAGTTATCAAGTTCGTTGTGAAACAAAGTTGTTCTCACGTTTACACAGTGCCGATGCAAACGCAATTGCTAAGCCGTTCTATTGCACGCCACGCTAGTCCACAAACACGTTTCTGGTACTTATTACATTTACTAGGACGCGCGATGGCTGGATCACGATACTGTATTAACAGTGTTGTTTGTTGGACGTTAAACAGATGTATGTATTTCGTTGTTAAGGAAGATGCATTCGTGTTTATATAGATTCTGACGAACTGTTACACGATGTAATATGGCCATGCAAGCTGAGCTCTGTTTAATATAGTTATATCCACAATGCGACATTAATTTGTCAAAAAATTTCAAAATTCACACATTTACTGAGGTTTAATGAAGCGGAAAATGTATAAAAGAAACTTGTGAAATTGTTGAATTGTCGCTGCTGTCGGGTTCACTAAATAGGCCCCCACAAAATCACTTGTCATTGAATAGAAAGAGGGTAATGTGATGCATGATAGAATAAACGTGGCTGGAAAAAGTCTCGATTTGTAAATCCCCGAATTGTAAATGTAGAAGAATATTGAGCCCATTCTTTAACCGTGAGATTTTACACATGATACTTTTGAAAATGATATTATACCAATTTTAATAGTTTAAACAATATCTGAGTTAAAACTTTATCTATGCACTTAATTTTGATCTTCAGCATCTTAGACATCATTGCAAAATGTAAATTCATTCAAATATGAATAAAGAGTAAATGTAAATTTTATTAGTATTTGTAACTCAACTTAACTTGAAAACCTTTTATCAGTAATTCTCTATTTAAATCAATTTACAAGAATAAAGCCTTTTGAAGTCTAAAGTGATAGCAACATCAAAATCGAAATATTCATTACTCACTGAGTGAGCATCACAAACGGATTTTGCTAGTGGTATTTTAAGAAGCCTAATACCATTTCAATTCGTTGTAGCAGATTACAAGTTTAACTAAAGTTACAAATGTATATTTGAAAATATTTCATTACCAATGTAAGCAATTTCTTCGTAAAGCTTTAAATATTGAGATATTCTCATTGACTTTCTCAGACAAAGTCTCCCTATGTTTATAGGTACGAAATGTTCACTGCTCTCTTGGCAGCCATGCTATGGAAATAATAATTCTACAGCGATTTGTTTAAGTTTCTATCTCTCAAAAGAATAAAATAACAAAATCCATTCACAGGCTCCGATCGGACGAAAAGTTTTCTTTCAAAACATTATTTCAACCTTAAATCGCGACTTTGACGGTAGTTCTGAAATGTTTCTGCTGACATTTATCGTGGCAAAAGAGACATTTAAAATCGTCCAATTTTTCAACTTCATGTAGGTTTTCGTCGGCTCTCATTAAGTCTTTCAACATTAAAGTTGGACGTTCCCGTGACATCCTATTTGCTTTTCGGAAAAATTCAGAGTGTGTATGAATAAAATTTGAATTTGTTAAAAGTTTAGCTGGTGTTTGCTCTTTATATGGAGTGGAGCGAATGGGACTAGATACAGTTAAATGGACTGGTGACGTGAAAAGTCATGGCGAACGGTTTAATGAGTCTAGTACGTTCTTACCGAAACGAATGGGGTAAGGTTCAACACAAAGTTGGCATTTTGTCCCCCATACAAAACGAACAATCGAACTCTCGTCGGTTAATTATTCAATCGCTACTTTAACAGACATGAAATGATCTTCTGTCAAAAAATTAAGAGCCATGAAACCATCATTGCCAGACTTATAATATCTTATTTTTAGATACAAGCTCATACTCTAATACAGCCCCGTGCAGATATCTCGCATTTCGCAGTTAGGTATTTACCGATACGAGAACTATACGATTCTAAAACTAGCAAGCATTAGGGTGCTAGTTAAAGTGTGTTACGTAATTATGCGTAACACACTTTCAATTACAATAGGCAAGATTTTTAATAAAATTGCTGATACATTGCTTCATATGTTTGAAAAATCCGTGTGCTTAACAACGTGAACAACGCAATTAATGCTGTTGAACTGTCAAAATGAAATACATTGTCATTGTAAGTGTGTCACGCAATTACCCTGCCAATCACTTCTATAGAATAAAGTGATCATTTGTTTACATAAAACCTTTATTTACTAAGAACTGTCAAAACGAAATACATTGTTATTGTGTCACGCAATTACCCTGCCAATCACTTCTATAGAATAAAGTGATAATTTGTTTACATAAAACCTTTATTTACTAAGAACTGTCAAAACGAAATACATTGTTATTGTAAGTGTGTCACGCAATTACCCTGCCAATCACTTCTATAGAATAAAGTGATCATTTGTTTACATAAAACCTTTATTTACTAAGAACTGTCAAAACGAAATACATTGTTATTGTAAGTGTGTCACGCAATTACCCTGCCAATCACTTCTATAGAATAAAGTGATAATTTGTTTACATAAAACCTTTATTTACTAAGAACTGTCAAAACGAAATACATTGTTATTGTAAGTGTGTCACGCAATTACCCTGCCAATCACTTCTATAGAATAAAGTGATCATTTGTTTACATAAAACCTTTATTGACTAAGAACTATACAAATATAGTGTTGTTCGACATATAAATATTTACGTAAGCAAATCGAACCCTTCCGATAGTCCTAAAAACGCCAAGAAGAATATAAAACTCCAATAGAATTGCTGCTACCCTTTCTATTATCCCTTACAAAATCCATGGGACTGGCGGCCGTAAACATGGAAACATACGAGACATTTTATCTTTACAAAAATACAGGTAAAAATTAACCAACACTAGTAAAATTCACAGAGCATGGAGTATGAATGAGGCAAGGTGCAGGTATTCGTAGAAACATTAACGCTGACCGCCATTTTGAACCGTTTTCTGTCGGTTTAACAAAATACAGTCGTGCGTGGTATTCAAATGCCCTCCGACAGTTTACTAGTGGTTGTGGCTCTTAGCACGATTATAACGAAATAGGTTTTAAAAAAATACTTTTACACGATAAAAATATCTTATATTTTAAAACTAGTTCGGTGTTTCCTATCTGACTACTCTGAGAAGAAAGACCGAAACAAACTCAGAAGTTGCAGTCTCTTTTAAAGTTCATACATAATCTTGGTCAGATAAGACCAAGAAATGTTTTACTGATACCGCCTAAAATGTCATACAAAAACTTAAAGGCAAAATTGCTAAAGTTAAGCTAAGTACCGTTAATCAAAAGTATCAACGGCTACTTTTAGTCTACAGTTTTGGATGACAATTTCGTAGACTTCCTAACCCTACACGCTCAAGCGACACGCATCTTGCGACTGCCACAGCGAAGAAAACAAATGAAATAAGTTATTTAAAGCATACCACGCGAGTTGCAGAGCGACGACGGACGGAACAGGTGACGCACGTGAGTGTCGCTTCACGCAAGACGTGTCGCCCGAGGTCGTGAACGGGACTTACAGACCCGACCCAAGTTACAGACCTAGTCTTATTCATACCCTCACCTCATCACCGTCCAACTGTCAAGGCTACAGTTCCCAAGGGTAGGTGGACTTTCGGAGATACCTCCCCACGGCACACTCTGATAAATAGATTCCTTTATTTTTCCACATTTGCATAGGTTTCATAATAAATGCCGCGAACGCGTGATAAATATTCAGTGGCCGCACAGTATTGTAAAATACAGCTGAAATGAATCGTGTTGGGTTTGCACACTTAGCTCTGGCTTTGGATTTGCATTTTAATTTGTATAGTTTTTCGGGATTATGAAAATTTTAGTTTGTGTTTGAGAGGCTTACAATTTTTAAACGTTTCTTATTTATTTGACAAACAACTTATTCCTTAAATGTTTTATTTTATAAACACTCGCTTTACAAACATTTATTTGGCAAATGCGTCTCATTACAAATGTTTAGATTCTTTGGAAAAATCTCGTTTATACTAAATATCATTTTATAATAATTTTTCTGTACCAGGCACAAAGTGATTTTATTTTGAAAGTGAGTTTAGCATAATTTTGTTGAACTACCTACCTAAAACTATTGTACTGACATTCGAAGTAGATGTGAATCATTCTGTTATCAACGCATACAGTATTTTAAACAGTTAACATGTGTGTTAAATAAGGTAGAGAGGGAGGGGGAGATCCCCTCCCGCATGGGGGAAGTTAAGAAAACGCATAGTTTTTTTATATATTATATTAAAAAAATATATATAATTTTGAGGTTATGTTTTGGAATTTTTTTTTTAAGAAGAACTATACTTAATGGCTATTTTTTATACTATTTTATAATTTGATATGGTATTTTTTTATTTTTTTTTGTCATCCTATTTCTGTCTGCAGGGTTTAAAAGAACCAAACACGAAGGGGATGACGTGATCTCGTTCGCTCGCTCTGCTCGCTCACTTAAGCCACTTGAGCCCTTCGAACCTATTTTCGTAGTGACCCAAAACAAGCTCTAATCACTGTGAAATCGATACCCAAATAAAATAATGTGAATTAAAAAAAAAGTACGCTTCAACTTATTATTAGCAAAATCAAAAATAAAAACATAAAATAGCAACACCTAGTGTCAAAATTACGTCATATTATTTCGTCGTAATATTTTTTTATTTCAGAAAGTATTTATTTCCTACCCCTGAAACTTCCTTAGATTTTTCAATATATCAAGTAAACCTAAAAAAAAAAAAAAATGAAGAGTATACGACAAGTCCTCTATATAAAAGATGAACTGTTTTGCCTATTTATTGAGTTTCATTTTACGGAGTTTAAAATAAAATGCATTACTTTTCATTATGATTAAGTTGAACTTTGGTAGACATATGAACTTCTGTGGCCCAAATACGGACGTGTAACGTAAATAAATGAATTTTTAATATGAGTCACTTTTGGGGGGCAAATTAGAAAATTAAAAAAAGTTTTGCATACATTACCGTGTGCCAAATCAAATGACAGGGTTTATAGCTCAGGGTTTCAAATATATATTTTTATAATTTTGAATTAAATAAAAAAGCTGTAAAGGTATTTAAGAAAACAGATAAAAATTGACCATGTCTCCGAAACCCATTTTTTTTTAAATACAGATATGTCATGATTTCCAAATATTATTAAGTAAGATTTATAGTGATATTAAATAGTATAATTATACAAAATTGATTTTTGTATGAGGGTAGTCATGAAGTTTACATAATCAGCCTACAATGTTCCCACGGCTGGGACACAGGCCTCTTCTCTTCGAGAGGGAGTGGGCCGTAATCCAACACGCGGGCCCAGTGCGGGTTGGTAGATGTCACATGTCTTTGAATTTTTGGCTCTAGGATGTCCTAGAGCCAGGCATGTGCCAGTTTCCTCGCGATGTTTTCCTTCACCGTTTTGAGAGCAGTGGTGATGAAATTATTTACACAAAGTAAAGTGCCTGTCTGGGTTCTAACCCACGACCTACAACTCGTAAGTTGCGGCCGTTACCACTGGGCCACCGCCGTCATGAAGTTTAAAAGTATCTAATTTGACAGTTACCGTAAAAGTAACTGGTTTTTTTAACACAACCGAATGGAAAACATGATATATTTGGTGTGCGGCGTAGTTGCTAAGTTAGTTCTCTTCGAGCCTCGGAATCTAAAGGTTGTCATCAAGAAGTCTTAAATCTATACTGATATTATATTGAGTACCTAATTAAATCGTTTGTTAAATATTGTTATAGACCAAGTTTGTATGTGTGCAAGAAAATAAATACAGAAATATTCGTACTGACAAGGCGTGTTCATTTCATTTAGTAGTTCTTTACTTATAGATTACAGGAAACCTATAAAAAGTCTATAGTGTTAAAATAACATGGTAAATCTCTCAATATTGTGCGTACAAACCTACATTTTCAGTTGGAATGTATGGGAGAACATGTTTTTGAACTACAATGTTAAGTTTGATCTTGGGATAAAAAACATGGTATATAATTAAAAAAATATTCATTGTACGGAACCCAAACCACGCGAATTCAACTCGCACTTGTCCGTTTTTTTTTGTAATTCGATACTTTAAAACAGCTTGTATTTTAAAAGCAACGTCAAATACAGTTTTTATTTGAAGCGATTTTGGTTATTTTTTATCAGCCCCTATTATTATAGTCTCTTCTCATACAGACAACGAGTATTAATTGACAGCACAGCTCATTTTATTACTGTCAATTACTAAGGGTTGACAAATTAAAGTGCGTCATAAAAACGGCCCAGCAAAAAAAAAAATATTACTACTTTTTTTTCCATTTTCCCTCGACAAACAAAGATACTCGTAAATTATATATCCCATACTGGAGTTTTATCAAAATCTAAGCTCAAATATATACGTGATATATATAATACAGTTCTAAATTATGATAATTCTAATTAATACAACAGCAACATAATTTAAGCAATAAAACTTCCAACTACAATATATTTCTCTACGCTCCTCTATAAAATTAAATAATTTAAGTGGAACTATTGAGATAACAAGCCCTTGAAGCGAGTGTATGTGCGTGAGTTATCGCCCTGCTGGGAACACTTCCCTTTCAAATGGACTCCGATATATTTCGCTTATGAGACTTTAGGATATCATGTTGAACGGGCTATGTAAGAGAATTATTCATATAAGGTAGTTGGTTAATTTTTATTTTGGTGTTCAAAATTTAATGAAGGAAAGGCGAAATTCGTGTTTTTTACACACATTGATATACCTACCACATTCTAAAGTATCATGTGTTTTTCTACATATAAGTGGTACAGTTGACAGCACGTCCATGGTAACAATTCGGAATTGCGAACTCATTTATGTCGTAGCAGCAAGAACGGTTATTCTAGTTCCAGATTTTAGAGCGTGATGACTAACTATCAGTTCTTTCAATTTACGATACGTTACAGTTTTGAAGTAAGCATTTAGGTACCATGCATCATATCAATGATCATAAAACGAGGGGTATAATTAATATGGAACCTTAAAAACAATTCTTAAAACAAAATGGCGGTCTCGAATAAAATAAACTTCCGATAATCAAGAATGTGTTTAACGCGTAGCGGATAGTTTATTTGCTACGACAGCGTAGCTCGCGTAGTTCTGACATCTTCATCGGAGCTACGGCGCGGTGTAGCAACAATACAATGTGAAGTCTGAACAAATTTACTTCATTCAACTGATTTGCTTTCAATGAACCTAATTAAAAATTAAGTCTCACGCAATTAGATTTAATTGAAATCCATTGAAAAAGGTGTACTGTTTAATTGGTAAGTTGGTTCGGTTCAATTGATTCGTGTTAATGAAAGCGCCTCTCATTAAAAGTAATGAGCGGCCGCGTTTGACGGTTACGTCATTTGAGCGCGCCGTTTGAGAGATTAACGAGCTAAGGACCAGGATTATGTTGTTGTTGGATAAGAAAGTGTAGGGTCAGTACCATAAGCTACCCAAGTTCTTGTCCTATCCAAATTATAATTTAAACAACGTATAGAAGCTTCGTGGTTAAATAATGAAGTCCGCACAGTTCGATCGACGATAATGCTACGCTTTCTGCGGTCGGATCGTGGGTCCATCCATAACATACATTAATTCAATCAAATCAAAATCAAAGGTTATTTATTCAAATTAGGCTGAGAATGACCACTTTTCGAACCTCAAAATTATATAAGACAGTCCCCCAAATCGCCCGCCCTTCACTACGTCCTAGTGCTTTAGCTGGGAAGAAGAAGTGGCGTAACAAATACATTTATTGGCATTACATTCATTTATTCATTCATTGCATAGATCCATTATATACGTTTCATTATATTTGAGGCATGGAGGGGTCCCTTAACCCGTTGGTCCTGGCTGTCGAATGACAGGCAGGACCAACGGGTTAACGTGCTTACGACGGGTTGTCGTAATACCCGTAACGACTGTCAAAGGTCAAATGTTCTTTGACAGTCGTTACGGTCTGACAATCAGTCTTACCAAGAGGTATCCCACTGGGATGTAGAGGTCAAAAAGTAAGACTGAAAGCCGTCCACAACAATGTTGGGAAAGTCTAAGCAGATTGATTAACCTTAAAACATTAACATCGATTAGATGTCAGTGTTCTACGTACATTCAAGTTTGTTAATTGCTCTCATAATTTAAACATTTTGTAGCGTTAACAAATGTTTACCATGCACACATGGTGTATATCACAGCTGATATTTTCAGAATGCAAATGTGTATTTCTACCCAATATTGGTTACATTTATTTTAGAACGCCCCATGTTTACAAATGTTTACCAAACCGTCGGTATGTCGGTTAACTAACAAATAAATAAAAACAAGTATTATGTTTAATTTTTTTTTTTTTTTTTTAATTTTATATGTAACTACCTCGGTCCGCTACTCTATAACAGGCTAAATGAAAAAGGAAACATCTACTCCTCAAATCATAAGACTGCAAGAAAATCCTTAAGGAAACTCTTCAAGCTATGTCCTATGACGATACAGAGAAGTTATTACTAGTGCTAAAGTAAAATATTATTAATTTATTGTATTATTGTTATTTTTTTAATTAGTTAGTTAAGTTAAGATACTATAATTTTAGACACCATTTTACATGTATGTACCAATAAGATTAATATGATATGTGATTATTTAATCAATTAATGTTACCTCCAATCGCCTGAAACACAGGTTTACCTAGTTCAGGCACAAATCATGGGTGAACTTGACATAGATTTAAGAAAAACTGTTATTTAACGTTGTACCTTATATCTTCGAATATATTTTTATTTATTTATTTTATTTATTTACGTAAAAAACATTTATTAATAATAATCAACTTGCTAGCTACAGTGGAAACTATTATTAAAATTGAATGTTAAATGTTTTTTTCTTTATGAATTGAATTCATTATTTATTGCACTGACTGAACAAGATGTAAAACAACGCAGTTATGTAAAAATAAATAAAGCATAAAAACACCGTTACGTTTATCTTTTTCGTTTTTTTACTTTGTGTATGTAATTACTAAGAAATTGGATTTTATGATCTGGTAAATAAATGGTTTGATTTGATTTTGATAATCCATGTTTGATTTGATATTATAAATATGAAAGTAACTCTCCGTCTGTTTGTCTGTCTGTCTGTTATATTTTTACGCCTTGACGGCTGAACAGATTTCGATGAAATATGGCACACAGGTATCATACTTTTTCTATTCTCGTGGGATAATTTCCGATCTCCACACGGGCGAAGTCACGGGAAAAACTAGTATTAGTATAATCAAAAGAGCCTCTAATATAGCCAATACTAACGTTTAACTTAAACATGTTCTTTTCTAAACTTCCCTATACCACGCAATACCAATTGATATACAATTAAACAAGCTTAAACAGTCCAACCCAAACAAAAATATCTCCACATCCAAATAAAAATAAACCGAGATATCTGATGTATTCAATTACTACATTCGGACAGGTAGTGTCCCATGAAATGGACACAAAAAAGGGCAGATAAATACGTGATTGTAAGTGGGCACATGTAATGAAACAATGGTGACGCGGCACAAACGAGACGAAAATTGTGAGAGAAGCATTTTTGTGAGCCTTATAGTATGGAAGGAGACTTTTTGATTTAGTTGGAAGATGTTAGCTAGGTAAGTGATAGTGTATTGGAGATATAAAATATCTGTATCTTTTCTGGATTTATTTCTTTGTAGGTACATTTATAAGAAATATGATCGTGGTTTCAGAAAATGCCGTCTTTCGTAAACGATGACAAGAGATTATACTATAACGATGGCTTGTCTGCTGCTCAGTATTAAAAACAGTGTTTTGCTGTAACCGATTTATAGTGTTAAGTATGTCAAAGTATGGTAATAAAGAAACAATTCCTTATTTTTTACCGACCATAGAAACGATGACAACGATTCGTCAGCAAGAAAAAATGGCATGTATGGCACGGCGACAAATGAATCTGAATTTGGGATTAAAAAATTATTAAAGCCAGTAGCAAAAATAGTAGGTTAGCAGCTATAGCGAAGGATAATTTTAATAAGAGTCACCAACAATAGATGGGATTTGGTTCCGTTCTGTTAATGGTCACTGTTCTAACCTAACCTAACCCAAATGATTCAATAACAGTAGATGGTATCGTACCAACCACAATTTGTTTTATATTATTAGTATTATACTGTATGGGCAGTTACTATATTGATTATGTGAACTAAATAAAAAAAGGAAGGCAGGTAAGGCTAAAGAAAGAAGGGTTCCGTAGTTGGGATTACTTGGGACGAATTTATTCCAAAAACAAAATTAACATTGTAGTTGAAAAACCTGTTCTCCCATACATCAATATATGCCACGGTCAATTCTCCAACTGCAAATTTAATTTGGTCGACTACAACTCGTTAACTTGTGAAGCCTACTTAGCCGTGATAGTTTTCCTTTTAATTTAATTATATGTACTACTGCCATGAATGTTTTCACATCTCCATAAACAACCATTTAGCTGGCAGAACACTTGACTCTAACAAAAATGAGCACTTTAGTACTTAATATTACGCAAGTGGATCCTTGAATCGAAAAGTGGTGTTCATATACCACCAAGGGGTGGACAAGAAAAAAAAAATCATCCCCACATTACGTGCACCTACGCATATTTTTTTTCAATATTTTATTTTAGCACTTTGTTTGCGTGATTAATATGTATACATATGCCAAATGAGAGTTTTCTAGTACTAAGCGTCTCTGAGATGCAGTGGGGTCAGACAGACAGACAGACGGACATGGCAAAATTATAAGGGTTCCTTGTTTACTACGGAACCCTAAAAATTACATAACTTTTGTTGATTTAGATTTAAGAATTTTAATTGCTGCCAAGTTATTTTTTTAGTAGCAAATAGTTAGTCGCCCTTTAAGTTATTAGTCGCCTGGAAATTAGTTAGCTGAAGAAAAAAATGTAAATCTACGTAGAAAACTTGTTTAATTTGTATGGGATTAAAATTTTCGTATAATTTATCATCTTACTGCCTTTGTCCCATATTACTTGTGATCGGCACAACGCGTTTTCTTTTTCCCTTCTCTCCTGCCAACCATCACGCTATCATTAACTCCCTTTTCTTTCATATCATTCCTCACACAATCCATCCATCTTTGCTTTGGCATTCCTCTTCCTCTCCATCCATATTCATCTCTCTAATTATAAAGGGTAAATTATCCTAAGACAACACCCCCGAAAACCTTGAAAACGACACCCATGATGAAAAATCTGAACATTTTTGCAGCCGCCATCTTGCTTTTTAATTTTGACTTCACTATCGGATTTAACACCCCGAAAACCATGAAAACGATACCTATGATGAAAAATCTGAATATTTTCGCAGCCGCCATCTTGCTTTTTAGTTCTTTCATATCATTCCTCACACAATCCATCCATCTTTGCTTTGGCATTCCTCTTCCTCTCCATCCATATTCATCTCTCTAATTATAAAGGGTAAATTATCCTAAGACATAAATGTTAAGTAATGCTATACAGTTAATTTTCAAAGTATTTGAAATTTCTTATCAACCCTCTTCAAATCCAAGCCCATCAAAGTTAATTCGTAACCTGCCCGTTTCGCTTTTTAGTAACGCGTGTTTTGCACCGCATGTGTTTAGCTTTTGTTTTACTAATTTATTGGAGCTGGTCTCAAAGACTGACAAGTAAGTAAAAACATCACTTTCGAGACCCTTTGAATACTGAAGAACGGTTTAACTAAGTGACGGCAATGGTTGTTTATTAACATTAAAGACTATTACATATTTATACATAATTATATTAAAATCATAGCCTAGTCAAAATTGTAATTGCTAAGAGATTTGGGATTGGCATTCGAAAGCCGAAAATATGTAAGGTTTTTTGAAATTTTGTCTGTTTGTCTGAATGTATGTTCCAGCATCACGCAAATTCTACCGGATTCTTCAAATTTTGCATAGATGTTCCATAAAAGTCTGGTAATATTATATCATATCTGGTAGGCTACATATTATCATATTGTCACGCCATTTGTTATGGGGGATGAGCAATATTGCATTGTTTGTATTCCTCTATAGTTTGATGTCCCTGATAAAGTTTTTTGATCCTTATAGTTTTCAGCAAATTTTAAAAAGACGAGCCAAATGGTTAGAACCTTTCAAATAGTTACAAATTTAACCTTTTAAATTATTACTATCACGCTATATCTTTATAGCACTAAGCAGTCAATCATCATGATATACAGCGTGTATTTTTGAGATGAGGCGGTAAGTGCAGGTGCTTTAATGGTTTTAGCATCATGAAATCAGTCTTGGGAGGCTGTTCTTAACTTTTTGAGACATTTTGACCTGCATAAACAGATTTTCAAGAAAATTTACTATCGGCAAGAAAATGGGCATTTTTCACAAAAAATTGTTTGATCATTTTTCACAAAAGACTGTTTGGTACTGATTCTTATGAGGATAAAAAAAAACCTTTGTCATACCAATTGAAAAATGGAACCCTTATAGGATTACTTCGATGGCCGTCAGTCCGTCCATCTGTCTGTCTGTCACGACCCTTTTTCTCAGGAACACGTGGAGGTATCAAGTTGAAATTAATATCACATACACAGGTCTACGGTCACTAGGAGCTCTAAAATATCAAGCTTTAATGCCCGCGACATATTCTGATACTCACAAATAAATCAAAACCGACTTCCAGCTGACCTAGAGTCATGAAATTTGGCAAGACGCAAGGCAACACAATTATATGTAGTCCGAAAATCGTTAATTTGTAGTTAACCACAGAAAAAAAAATGCGATTACAATCTTACATTTGCAGTTGGAGAATTGACCGTGACGTATATCAACGTATCGGACAACATTTTTTCAACTACAATGTTAAGTTTGTTCTTGGGATAATTTCATACCAACTATGGGACCCTTCATTGTAGTAGCAGAACACTGTGGTAGCAGGACATTTGCAAGAAAGACATTTCCGCGAAAGAAACTTGCGCGAAAAGACTTGCGAGAGTGGAATTTTGTGCGAATGGACTTTTGCGCGAAAGGACAGTTGCCCGAAAATGTTGCAGAAATGAGATTTCTCCATAACATCACGCCTGTATCTTTTAAAAGGTTTGGGCAGGGGAGTATGCTGTGAATAGTACACCGAATAGTTAGTCGTAATTTATTATTGTACCATTTTTTTTGTTTATTTTTTTTTATTTAGTTTCGTCATGGGTGTACTTTTCATGGTTTTCGAGGGCGCTGACAACAATATTCAGCCTATAACGTTCCCACTGCTGGGACACAGGCCGCCTGTCGGTGAGAGGGAGTGGGCCGTAATTTAGTACTCCGGCCCAGTGCGGGTTGGTAGATTTCACATGCTTTCCTTCACCGTTTTTGAGAGCAGCTGTGATGAAATAATGTACACAAAGTATAGCGCCCGTCTGGGTTCGAAACTACGACCTACAACTCGTAAATCGAGGCCACTGGTCCACCACTGCTCCTACAACAATAATGGGGACAAAATCGGTACTGAAAATGGTGCCGTGAACACGAAACCATTCAATCAAGAAAATTACACCCATGACTAAAAATTTGCAGATTTTTGGTAACGCCATCTTCAAATCTTTTTAATTTTGACTCCATTTATGATACCACACACCAATATACTAAAATAACAAGGCTGATATCTGAATTAGATTAGCAAAATTATGCAATAAAACGATTTTTGTAAAAAGTGTCCCTTATTAGGTTTTGAAATGGGGCAGCCAACCAGCCATGTGGCTGTTATTTTAGTATATTGTAGTATTTTACGACTTTCACGTGAACGAAGTCATGGGTAGAAGCCATTTATTCATTAATTATTATATCGCACGATAATTAGAAAAAATAATCTTAGAAATTCTAAGATTATTACGATTTTATGTTTTTTTCTTTTGGACTGGTAATATCTAAATGTAATTATTTATGACCTGCAAGAATCCCTTAACAATAAATACATAATTGCAAAAGACCGGTTTATTGAAAACTGAGAAAGATTTTCGTAATGATACGAGCTAATAATTATCAGGGTTATTAGGTACGAGTACCATTACCCTAGGATTTTCGCAAAGACTAAAATTTTCCAACTAAATTTAAAAAATCCAATATTATATATACCTATTATTTCCTGCGACATAAAGATAGCTCCATAAAGTTAACCAAATTAAAAACATCACGATGTAAGGATCGTAGCAGGTGGCGTTCTCTAGTTTCAGCTTACCCCCATGGGAAGAAGGCGTTAGCTTACCTATGAATGTGTATAAAAACATTTTCAGATAATATAACATGGTACAAAAAGCTAGGGATGAAAAAACGGCACTTAAAAAAAGGACTGTTAGCACTTTGACAAAGTAATTTCTCCGGCTATTCCTAAATGGATTGGTATTGTAGCCTGCGGATACGAAATCATAAAGAAACAATGACTACTCACACTTTTTCCTTTGGTCAGTTATTGTAAGACACAGAGTTCTAATCTTATGGCCAATAGGTTTTGAGGCATTATTCACTACCGGTATTGTCTTTGAAATGTTGCTGTCTGTATGTCCGTCCATACCTTTTGTTAAGTTGGACACCTGCAAAGATACATTCTAAGCTGAAATACTAAGTGTAACTCCTGATCAATTTAAATCTTTATTGTGTTGAAAAAAATCCGTATATGGCTGACTGACAGACAAGGCCCTTGGCAAAATATTATATTCCTAAGACGCTGTAAAGGTGCATATAGAAAGGTTTTTAGCTGACATAGACAAGGAGGAGGTTTTCATTTTGACACGTATATTGTTCTTGAAAGTCAACCTTACAGCAAATTTATCGGAGAGTTAACAAACGAATGCCCGTTTTCACGAACAAAAAGCGACATTTACACGTAATGCGTAAATATTTGTCAGTTACTTATCTCAAGAAAACATTTCACCAGCCACTAGGCGAACACTAAAGTTGCGACACCGATTCGCTGTCGCTTTAGACTTTCATTGCTTAGATTATTATTGAGCGTTCATGTATAACAGACAACAAACTTAAACTAAAAAACCAGACAGTGTTAAAGATGTAGATTTCGAAACTTTCAATTACCTACTGAAAAGCGAATTGTGTAGCAAGAGTTGTAGCTTAGGGATCTCTTTCCGTTAGACGTTAGTTAAGGCACTGACAAGACCCAATTGAACAAAATAGGCTTCTCTTAAGAAACAAAATTGCCGAATCTGTACAGTTTGTGGTAGCGGAAAAAATATATGTTAATTTTGAACATATTTCCCAGAAGTTGGTTGTTACCAAAACACGTTTTGAAAAAAAAAAATCTCGATACAAACCAACGTTAAACTAACCTCTTACTAATTCTAATAGGGTTCTAATCCAAAATATCTGTATTAAATATCAACATACGTTACGTATTTATTACTAACAAGAACGTCTTATTTGAATGCAGAACTTGGTTGTTTTTTATTTTCGATTACTCAACTCAATTTTGAGTAAATAGGTAATTGCTTCTTAATTTGCAAGAAAATGCAAGCGTTGTGCCATAGCGATTCTCTTTCTTTTCTATGCAATCTGACAGTGACCACAGTTTAGGTGTTGTCAGCGTCTTAAACAGGCGATGATAAACTTGACGTTTGTGAAAACGGACAATTATCCCACATAGAGACTCGTACGAAACAAATGAAAATTAATAGATAGAAAAGCATTAGAAGCGATCGCTCTTCGTTACTCAGACGTACGTGAGACGAGTTAGCTCTAACAATAATAGATATGCAGTAATTTAGACATTTGAGAGCTCTTCATTTATTTCTAGTTACTATGCTTTACTTTGATTCAGGGCCCAATAAAACAGAAAACAAATCTATCAAGTGTTGTATTTATTTTATTTCTTATTTTGTTATTTATAAACTCACTAAATGGTTGCTGGTTGATATCATCACGTCAACGCCGGGTGTCGCTGAAAACCAGCGCTGGGGCTCTGTCTCGCATAGGGTCGCAGCATTATGCTGAGCTATGGCCGTTTTGCGTGGATGTGACGCATAATATCTCCAAACTTGTTTTTCATGTTTGTGTTCCTTTTTTGCGTTATGTTTACCGCAAATAACAACAGGATACCAGCGTCAGGTATATTTTCCTGACACATGCTGAGTTGGACTCCCATTTGGTGCAACCTTGAGACGCACACCGCACCTTAGTCGTATATTAATTGCTCGTATGTCATAATGTCACTCTATTTCTTTAAGCATGTTTTTCTTTTTTATGTATATCGGCACCTTGTTTTTATATATATTCCTGTAATTTGTTATCTATTAATTGCGCTATGTCTTCGGTGTGCACTGAATTAATGTTTTGTCGATGTATCTATTTTCTTTTTTTATTTATTTATATAGGTTATTACGGTTTCTTTTAATTATTATATGAGGAAGGTACATCTTCCTTATAAAAGGTACTCTTGTGTGTTGTGTGCGGTGCGTTGTAAGTCACTGATTGAATCAATGAATGAATTTAAGATTTGTATTAAGTAGACTAACTTCTGCCCGCGACTTTATTCGCGTGGAAATCGTAAAACAGACGTACACATTATACTAAACAACATCCACATTTTTTATAATTAAAAAGCTGCCTCGTTAATCTAGTGGTCGTAAGCTACTGTTGAGCATGAGATCCTGAGCTAGATTCCCGGGTCTGGCAGTGTCATTGCGTTTTTCATATGGAATTTCTCAGTAACAGTCTGAAGTCTGGATTTGTGCCCGGTTGGTTAATGGCAAAAGGCTCGCCCCTAATGGGACCTAAACATAACTAGCATAGCGTGGGTACCCTACACCATGTAATCCATCGGTTAATACAGGCGTGTTGTCATGTTATTTTTATTTTACTTCCTGTATACTACGTTTGTAGTTTTGGTCTCAGCAGCCAAAATATACAGAGACCTGCAGAGCTATTCTGTAACCTTCTCACCGTGAAAACTTAAGAGAAGTGAACGTGGAGTGAACTGTCAGTGTCATCCCACCTGATACTAGGGATGGATCAAGGATTACATTTACAATCATAATTGAGATTGTTGCTGAAGAGAGAAGTGATGTTGCTATAGCAACGAGAATCGAGTGAAGTGATAAGGTCAGAACACTCGCGCATCGCACTTACCGATTCAATTCACCTAGCCGATTCACTTCGGCGCTAAAAAATGATTGTAGCCGTGGTTTTCGGGGGTGTTACAGCCGATACTGAGGTTAAAATTAAAAAGCAAGATGGCGGCTGCGAAAATGTTCAGATTTTTTATCATGGGTGTCGTTTTCATTTTTTTCGGGGGTGTTAAAGCCAATAGTGTAGTCAAAATTAAAAAAACAAGATGGCGGCTGCGAATATGTACAGTTTTTTATCATGGGTGTCGTTTTCATGCTTTTTGGAGGTGTTAAAGCCGATAGTGAGGTCAAATCTAAAAAGCAAGATGGCGGCTGCGAAAATATTCAGATTTTTCATCATAGGTATCGTTTTCATGGTTTTCGGGGTGTTAAATCCGATAGTGAAGTCAAAATTAAAAAGCAAGATGGCGGCTGCGAAAATGTTCAGATTTTTCATCATGGGTGTCGTTTTCAAGGTTTTCGGGGGTGTTAAGGCCAATAGTGAGGTCAAATCTAAAAAGCAAGATGGCGGCTGCGAAAATTACCAAACCTTTTGGAATAAAAAAAACCAAATTTAGTTTCTGACTGAATTTCTGTTTTGCTATCTTATTAAAAAAAAAACCCTTAATAGTAACGTTTCAACACTTAAATACTAGTCTTGAAATAATATAAAATTATCAATAGAATTAGCATAAAAATATTTTTAAATTCTAAATAAAAACGATTATGATTATAAATGTATTACTGTAGTAAATTGGTCACTCCCTAGCATCAGTGGGATGACATTGACAGCTCACTCCACGCGAGTTTTCACGGTGAGATTTTTACAGAATCGACATGCAGGAATGGTGACGCGGAAGTAAGCGACGTTCGTTTGAGAAGCAGTTAGTCCTTCGACTCCGCAGTCTTCAGTATCAATTCCCCATTGCTTACGATGTTTTTCCGTTTTTAGTGAATTAATAAACACCTGCGTTCCTGCATATACCACCTAATGTTACAACACTGTTTCACTGACTGTTGCATTCTTACAGATTATTCCTGGGGAAACGGTATTACTAAAATAATATAACAGTAGATTGTAAACACACGGGATTTTTCACTAACGGTCACCTAACATTCCGACCGCTACAATGAAGACTGGCCGAAAATTACCAAAATTTTAAAACGTATTTCGAACGAATACGCGTTATAATTATATTTGCAATTTAGATAGTACCTATATTGCTTGTTATTTCTGACATTCTGAGAAAAAAAAATATGATAATTGACCGAGTGAGCGAAGCGTCTCTGCTTCAAGTCTGGCAAAATTTGCTTTCCTCTGTCAGTTTGTTGCTACTCCTCTGCAGGTCGTATTTTACAACCGATCTGGACGAAACTTGGTATACAAGATAAGTTTAAAAGGAGTGCGGATATTCTAGGAGGTTAGCAGGTGCATCAAACAGGACAACTTTCCCCAAGGAACATAGGTCGAAATCTTAAAATTGAAAATCGACTTTTCATACAAAGTGATTGGTCACGTGACTTATGTTTGTATGAGAAGTAGAATTTTATCTTTTTGATTTTGACCTATGGCACTTGGCGAAACTTGGTCAGTTTTATGCACCTAATTACCTCCTCAAATATCCGCACTCCTTTTAAACTTATTTTGTATAGGTTTTAGGACTTCGTTTTTTTTTGTCTTGAGGACTGCTTCCTTCAAAAGGGGGCAAAAAGGGGGCTACTGGATATCTCCGACTTATAAGATCCAATTACGATGGTTATTTTTTTGAGTTCCGTTGTACAAAAGGAACCGTTATAGTTTCGCCATGTCCACAGCTTAGCTCAGAGACTCTTAGTACTAGAAAGCTGTAATTTGGCATGGGTACACATATTAATCACTCCGTTAAATTTGTAAAAGAAAATCTTGGAAAAGAAATATTTTTAAGTGTCCTCCCACCCGGCCAGCTAACTGGTTGTTTTTGGATATGTGAAAAAAATCATGGCAGTAGTATAATACGTATAACGACATCAAAAAGAACACTGTCACAGCTAAGTAGGCTTTACAAGTTAACGAGTAATAGTCGACCAACTTGCGTTTACAGTTGGAGAATTGACCGTGACGTATATCGATGTATAGCAGAACTTGGACTATTTCCTTTAATTGTGCTGTGATACCTTGCTTCTTGGCAGATTTTATGATTCTCGGTCAACGGGAAGTACCCTATATGTTTTGATTTATTTGCGAGTATCAAAATATGTCACATTAATGGTCGTATTTCTTTATTGCATTGACATAGAAGCTGGATTTTAAGAGCTCCATGGGACGGTAAACTTGCGTTTATGATATTATTTCAACTTGATACCTCCACGCGTTGCTGAGAAAAGGGTATTGACAGACAGACAGATGGAAGGACGGAGGGACAGAAATAAAGTATTATTTCTATGTCCCTCCGTCCTTCCATCTGTCTGTCTGTCCCCTGTGAAAATGGTACCCTTGTAGGAACAAGGGTTCCAAGTAAGTTTGAGTCCCATTTCCCACAAAATGTATGGAAAAGTTTTTGCGATTTCTGTCTCTTCCAATACTCAAATCACAGTTGCTGAAGTTTCTCGATCCTCATAAAAAACAAGATCTATTACCATCAAAAAGCTCATTATCTTGCTTGACTGTATTTTTTTTTCAGAATCTGTTTATGCAGATTAAAATGTCTCAAAAATTTAAGATCAATCTCCTAAGATCGATTTCGTGTAGCTACAACGGGTACCTGCTCTTACTGTCCCAACACAAAAATCCAGCCTATGTATGTCATGACGATGTCAATCATATGATATCATATCTTTATGGGGTTAAGCATGACTGCTTTGAGGCGATCGGCGGCAGAGATCTCTCGCGTCCGGCCCTGGTTCAGGCCATGGTACGGAGCGAGAGGGCATGACCAGCCGTCACCTCCTTCTGCGAAGCAGTAATGCTCGCGAAGGAGGAGGCGGGAGGGTTGAGGGAAAGGCAAATTTCGCACCCTCTCGTCCCTAGCCGTCGCAGGAGACGCCTTGGGCGTCAGGAATCCCAGGCGGATTTCCGGCCACCGTAGGCGCGGGCTTGCGGACGGTGAGTAATGGGTAGCTCGCCGTCCGATAAGGACCAGGCCCGGATCGACGGCGCGTTGTGTTCCACGCGCGCCTCAAAGAGATGTCGTCAGCACAAGTGTGGTGGTCCACTAGGGCCGATGTCTGCCGGGGTCGCGGAGAAGTCCAAAAGAGTTACCGAGGCCCCTGGCAACACTGGCAACGGAAGGAACACGGGTGGGTTTTAGTCAGTAAGAGTCTGACATGCCTTCCCGCTACACCCAGAGCGGGATTAGACATTTGAAATTTACACAGATTGTGTATTTCTATTGCCGCTACAACAACAAATTTAAAAAAAGTCAATAATTAAAAGGGGTTCTCATACAAGACGTTTCTTTTATAGGGACGACTCCCTTTAATTATTAACTTTAGTAATATTATTATTATTTTTGTTTTTTTTCGGTGCACGATCTTAACACTGGACGGAACCCTTCGTGTGCGTGTCCGGCTTGCACTTAGCCTTTTTTTTCCTACCAACTACATTTGAAAAAGAAAATTGCAAGCCGACGGTACGCAATTACATAGCGTTCAAAATGTTAAGTTTGAATGAATGTAAGGTAGCCGTCACCTCCTTCTGCGAAGCAGTAATGCTCGCGAAGGAGGAGGCGGGAGGGTTGAGGGAAAGGCAAATTTCGCGCCCTCTCGCCCCTAGCCGCCGCAGTAGACGCCCTGGGCGTCGGGAATCCCGGGCGGATTTCCGGCCATCGTAGGCGCAGGCTTGCGGACGGTGAGCAATGGGTAGCTCACCGTCCGGTAAGGACCAGGCCCGGGTCGACTGCGCGTTGTATTCCACGCGTGCCTCAAAGAGATGTCGTCAGCACAAATGTAGGTGTCCACTAATGCCAATGCCTTCCGGGGTCGTGAGAAGGTACGAAAGGGTCACCGAGGCCCTTGGCAACACAGGCTTCGGAAGGTATACGGGTGTAACAGTCTGACACACCCTCCCGCTCCACCCAGAGCGGGAGAACTTATTTGATGATTTCCCATCCAAAAAAAAAAAGACTTACATATTATGGAATATTAATGCCTTAGCTTACTTAGTAATAACTTAGCCTCACGGAAAATAACTCGGAAGGCAGAAAGTGTGTGTCTGAATATATCGAACGATAGTTTTGTATAAAATTAATTCGTGAATGAAAATCGTTTAGAATAACAGCGTCAAGCTGTTATTTTAAATGATTTCTTACATAAATATAATTATACAAGCTTAGGTATTCCGCTCAGCCCAGAGCGGGAGAAGTTTTTGATGATATCCCAACAAAAAATAAAAGCATGACTGCTTTACCCCATAAAGATATAGCGTGATGATAATCATTTAAAAGGTGTAACTATCTGCAATTTTCTAATCCTTTGGCTCGCCTTTTTAAAATTTGCCGTAAACTATAGAGGAATACCAACATAATACAATATTGCTCATCCCCCATAAAAAATAGCGTGATAATATATAGCCTACCAACTGAACAGACTTATAGGGATATCTACTATCTATCTACATGGATAAAGTTTGGCCTGGCAGAGATAATTATATTTAAAAAAATAACTGATAATATTTGATATCCCACGCTTTCGTTACTTGGCAAAACTTTGCAGGATATATTTCAATTTATAAGGTTATCATTCAAGTGCTCGGGGAGATATTTATGTTGCCAGTTTTGGAAATATGATGGTAATTGGGACATGTTTATTATAAGAACTGATATGATTTCATGAGTATTTTTAGAACATAAAATATTAAAACTGTATTTATAGCGTATTAAATAACAACTAGACTGTAATGAACATGATATTACATAATTGATTAGTGTATCAATACACGTCAACAGGTAACCCTGGTATGAATCTGGCAAACGACCCAAGAGCTAGATTGACCCGACACTACACCGAAGACATCCCGGACGTCAGCTTGTACGAGATTAGGATGGCTCTGAAGCAGCTCAAAAACAATAAGGCGCCGGGTGATGACGAAATTACGGCTGTACTTCTGAGGGCCGGTGGAAAACCCGTTCTCAAGGCTCTCCAGAAGCTGTTTGGTTCCGTCATACTCGAGGGCAAAACGCCACAGGCATGGAGCAGAGGTGTGGTGATACTGTTATTTAAGAAGGGCGACAATACCCTCCCTAAGAATTATAGGCCCATCTCACTTTTGAGCCATGTCTACTAGCTGTTTACAAGAGTCATCACGAACCGTCCCGCACGCAGGTTTGACGACTTCCAGCCTCCCAAACAAGCCGGATTCCGTAAAGGCTTCAGCACTGTAGACCACATACATACGCTGCGGCAGGTTAAACAGAAGACCGAAGAGTATAACCTGCCTCTCTGCTTAGCGTTTGTGGTCTACGAAAAAGCCTTCGATTCGATCGAGACATGGGCTGTACTGCAGTCTCTTCAACGGTGCCAGATCGAATATCAGTACATCGAGGTGCTTAAGTGTCTGTACAAAAATGCCACTATGTCAGTCCGACTCCAGGACCAGACCTCGAAACCTATCCTTCTGCAGCGAGGTGTGAGGCAGGGAGACGTTATCTCTCTGAAACTGTTCACCGCTGCACTGGAGGATGTCTTCAAGGTTCTGGACTGGAAAGGGCCAGGCATCAACATCAATGGCGAGTACATCAATCTCCTTCGGTTTGCCGACGATATAGTTGTCATGGCTGAGACTATGGAGAACCTCAGTACAATGCTCGATGACCTCAGTAGAGCTTCCGAAAGAGTGGGTCTTAAAATGAACATGGACAAGAAAAAGGTTATGTCAAATGCCGATGGTACACCCACTCTGATAAAGATCGGAGACGCTACGCTCGAAGTTGTAGACGAGTATGTTTACCTAGGACAAACTGTCCAGTTAGGTAGGTCCAACTTCGAGAAAGAGGTCAATCATCGAATCCGACGCAGCTGGGCAGCGTTCGGGAAGCTACGCAATATCTTCTCGTCCCAAATGCCGCAGTGCCTCAAGACGAATGTCTTTGACCAGTGCGTGTTGGTAATACCCCTGTTGGCATAAAATTTTAAGGCATAATGTAGTTTGGCATAACGTTTTCGCATAGCTGTTATTAGCGTAATAATACTGCTCCATAATAATACTATGGCATAATGCAAAGGTTAGCATAACTATCTCGTAGTCTTGTAGTGTTTTGGCTTAAGTTGGAGTTGCATAAATTTTAAAGGCATAATATTTATTCGTCTAATAATCATGAGCCATAAATGTAAAAAAATCATATTTGGGTGAATATAGCCAATAATTTAAAATTGATCTTTAGGTACTTGGTAATTTAAAACAATTGTGGTCAATGATATTTTTACCCTACTATGGCGATGCCAATAGGAAGGGTAAGCAGCGAGCTCGGGACTTGGGGCACCCCGACTCGGACAGGTTAGGTTCGGAGGAGATGGCGGGGTCTATTGAGCGAGTGGAGCGAGTGAATTCAGACCCCGCCATCCCCTTTGAGGCTATTTTTTTTAAACTCTTGAGACCCGCGAAGTGGGCTTCATACTACGCCTTTTAAGCGACTTTTATTGTTTGTAGGTTAGGTTACAATAATTTGTTTTTCTCAAGAACGGTGCGTTACCTTTTCATGGGAGTGGCCAGGGGGCAGGGGGCACCACCCGCTAACCTCCTACCCCGCTCCCACCCACTCCTGCCAAAAGATACTAGATTTTTACCCATTGAAGCTGAGAGTTGGAGCAATAATAATCCATAAAGTGAAATAGTGTCTACAACTTTCCGTTTAGAGTTTTTTATTAGGGTTTATTAGTTTTATTCCAAAGAACATTATGTGTTTATATCATTGTGCATTTATAACATTATGCTTTATAAAATTATGCTTCATTATTATCATGCTAGTAGTATTTATGTATTTATGGCAACAAGTATGATGGCAAAACATTTATGCGTAATAATATTATGCGTAATGATCATTATCCTGAATTTTGTTATGCCAATGTAAATTATGACAATATACCATATAATATATGCTTATTTTTATGCTTAGTAAACCGTGCGTGTTGCCAGTGATGACCAATGGCACTGAAACATGGTCGCTTACAATGGGCCTTATTAAAAGGCTAACAAAGTCACTCAAAGGACAATGGAGAGGGCTATGCTTGGAGTTTCCCTACGTGATCTAATCAGAAATAAAGAGATCCGCAGGCGAACCAAGGTTACCGACATAGCCCGAAGAATTGCCAAACTTAAGTGGCAGTGGGCAGGGCACGTTGCTCGCAGAACAGATGGCTAATGGGGCCGAAAGGTTCTGGAGTGGCGACCGCGTACCGGAAGGCGTAGAGTTGGAAAGCCTCCTACAAGGTGGACCGATGACCTCGTGAAGGCTGCAGGAATCCGCTGGATGCGGAAAGCACAAAACCGGTCGAAGTGGCGGTGCTTGGGGGAGGCCTATGTCCAGCAGTGGACGTCTTTTGGCTGAAATGATGATGATGATAATGTGTCAATTTAATTTTTAAATCAATAGATTAGTCCAGTCTTAAAAGTATGTACTGGCAGCATCTTCTGTATCTTTCAAATTCATTAATCGGACCTATAAAAGATAAACAATGCAACGCAATATATTTTTTTTCTTTTTTCTATATGTAACATCATGTGTGTTAGAAAGAGTACGCTTTAGTACTTACATAATTATGCAATTTGGTTATGTTTTGACGTGGACATTAGACGATTCCTAAAATATGACTTATGACTGTAAGTGATTGTTGCACTGTTGCGTCACACTTTTACATGTTACCTTCAGCATAAAACCAGTGTTAACAATTGTTGGTGAACGAATAAAAATAAATAAATAATTCTGGTGACCAGGCTCATAGTATATTTTTGGAATCATCTTCTTTTCACCTTTATTTGGACGAACTAAAAACGTTTTTTCGCAACTTTACATTGGGTTCTAAAGTCCGCCATGTTGATTTTTGTGAAACGTCACCTATTAGGATTTCGATTTTCTTACAAAAATTGCAATTAAAAGTGAAGTGCGTTACGCTGGGCGGTCACCACAAACCTAACGATATGTAAATCATTAAAAATGCTTCCGGACGTCTGGATACTACGAGAGAATAAAGGATACTACATTGATAGGGCATAACAATAACATGCGTCAAAAACATGACCCTTCTTGTCAGTCGGGTCTTTCTTTGACGATTTCTATTTGATTTATAACTCTGTGGTGCTGCATGTGCGGCATGTGTCATTTGAACAACAGCTATCATGAATGTTGTTCAAAAATATCTGTCTGTGTTTCTGGTTATCTTTTTTGCATTTCTGAGTGACTCAATATATTTATTGCTCCCACGTGTGAACTTAGGTGGTAGGTTTTTACAAAATATGATCATTGTGGACCCTGCCGGACACAGCAAAAGTAGGAGAGAGGAAGAGAGCTTTTATTAGACTACTTAGTTGTTAAATAAATTGTAATTATAATACAATTACAATATATTTAAATATTTATTAATATTATAATAGCATTTAGTTAGATAATAGAAATTGTTTTAATTTATTAATGAATGTAATAGAGAGCAGTGGTGGCCCAGTGGTAACATCCGCGACTTACGAGTTGTAGGTCGTAGGTTCGAACCCAGGCAGGCGCTTTACTTTGTGTAAATTATTTCATCACCACTGCTCTCAAAATGGTGAAGGAAAACATCGTGAGGAAACCGGCATGTCCTAGAACCAAAAATTCGAAGACATGTGACATCTACCAACCCGCACTGGGCCCGCGTGGTAGATTACGGCCCACTCCCTCTCACAGAGAGGAGGCCTGTGCCCCAGCAGTGGGAACATTATAGGCTGATTATCTAATGAATGTTTTAAGTTATTTGTTCAACTTATTTTTTTTTTTTGTAATTTATTACAGCTATATTTTAATTGACGTGACTACTGTAGTTTTTACGTGCATTTTTAGCTTGGAGCTTGGTAAGTTTAACCTATTTTTATACCGTAATGTATACTGTATGACTGTATATTTTCTCTCGTCGTGTAAAAGTGTTGGTAATTTCGAATGAATTTGCAAATTCTAGAATGTATAGGCAGGGGAGGGTTAGCACTTTATGTTCTTGGAAAAGAGGTTTGCAGCTGTTGGTATGTTCTATATTTACTAGGATTCTTATAAGTCTGTTTTGCATTGTGAAAAGGGTCGGTGCATCTGTGCTGTTTCCCCACAATATCTCGCCTTAATTGAGCCACTGTGCCGTAATTGTGTCGTACTGTTTACCTGGGCAACAATAACAATTCCTAAAACTCACGTATCAGACTACTCTGATTTTGCCTGGTTTCCAACGGAGATCCGACGTTCTATAAACTGGGGCATAGCAAATTAATCATTTGGGATACAAATACCTAGTTAGATTTGAGCGAAGTTCAATCTGCTGAAAGACAGTGGATTGCTTCGCGATCAACAGGTTTGATTTACTTTTTGAAGTCAGAATCAGATTTGAGAAGGTCCCTTCACAAAGTTTTACGACGAACAAAAATATGCAGAACTATGAAACACTATTATAGCTTCAAAATACATTTTGTTTTATTTGTGTTCATTTCTGGGCCAAGCTTGTATAGGACCGTTATCCATCTCCTTTGAACAGAATCTATCCGGTAGAATTTACGTGATGCTGGAACATACATTCAGACAAACAGACAAAAATTCTAAAAACTATATTTTCGGCGTTAAAATCGATCCCAAACCTCGTAACAATTACTTTATTTCAAAAATATTCAATGATATAATATAATATACGATTTTGATTTCGCTACGATTTTGTTACTGACTTCAAAAAAAGGAGGTTGTCAATTCGATACGTATTTAAGTAATATTACTTATTGGAACTGCAATATATTCACATACTTATCTAATCTATAAGGGCTTCCAAACGAATATATATTTTTTTCATAGGTTTATATAAGTACGTATGTTTGTCAACGCATTTCTCCGAAACTATAAATCGGATTATGACCATTTGTTTATAATTTTTATTGGCTTACCTTTATTTCAACTTAGGGAATAATGAAAGTTTAATCAAAATCGGTTCACTAGTTTTCAAGATATGGACTAATACGTGTAAGAGGCGGCTTGGCTTATTGATACAAGCTACGGGTGTGGTGTCTAAGGAAAAACATCTCAAAACCTTGGTCAAATTCTAGTGCATGTAAGAAATATCATAAGGAAAATCAAAATATTAACTACTTATTACAAACAAATATTCCAGTATAATATAATATTTGAAGACAGGAAATGTATGCCGCATCAATTCACATTATTTAGATCTGATTTCTCAGTACACTACAGATATCAAGCTTAAATGAGGTAAAGATAATTTGACTGCTGACACGACACTTTCTCATAACTTGAGGCACTTCGCGTTTGCCCTGATCTTGAAACTGTGGCGAGACCTCAAGCAAGGTGAGGATCCAGAGCTACGAAATCTATTGACAAAAGCTACGCTACTGAAGCTCGAGAAAGTACCAATACACCAGGTATTGGTACTTTCTCGAACTAATATAAAAATATTCTGTGATGTTTCCCTTCAAAAACCATTTATCACCAAAGGATTTAGAAAACAGTTTTTCAATAGCGTTCATGGTTTAAGTCATCCTGGTTCGAAAGCAACCATTAAACTGGTACCCGACATATACAGGGTGACATTGAAAACATGCGACAAATCGAAATGGGAGATTGTACTCATCATTATGAACAACTTTTACTAAAGGACCAAAGCTACAATCCTTTTACTAAGGGACCAAAGCTACAATACAATTTTGGGATTACAGCTTTGGTCCCTTAGTAAAAGTTGTTAATAATGATGTATACAATGTCCCATTTCAGTTTGTCGCAAGTTTTCAATTTCAACCTGTATATTTGGCCTTCAGTATGCAAATATTGACGTACTTGGGTTCAAGCCTTTGAAGACTGCCAGCGAGCCATGGTGCAAAGGTATCTTTCGTCACCTTTAGGAGATTTTAAGTTACTTGGTTGTCGTTTCTCTCACGTTCATGTAGACCTTATAGATCCATTACCTTCGTTTTGTGACTGCAAAATACTGTCTGACTGCAAAAGATATGTTCACTCGGTGGCCTAAAGTTATGCCACTATAAAACATTACGGCTGACACAGTAGAAAGAGCTTTTCATAAAATGTGGATTTCACGCTTTGGTTGCCCGCAGATCGTTACTATAGACCAGGGACGCCAGTTCGAAAGCCACATATTCAAAGCACGCTGCACTATGTGGAATAAAGTTGCAACACACGGCGCAGGCATCCACAAGCGAATGGCATGTAAGTAAGTAAGTAAGTAAGTAAGTAAGTAAGTAAGTAAGTAAGTAAGTAAGTAAGTAAAATTTTATTTTTTTAAACATGGTGTTCATGATACATTGCATGCAAGATAATAAAGAAATAGAGAAGAAGCCCCATATCGTGGCGTACAAATTACCAGGAAGAGATGGTACATAAACCGTGATAATATTCATCATAATTACATTAGGAAATTATGTGGGTACTTATTAAATCATCATTATTCATTAAAGATTAGGTATCATTACAATTCAACAAGCATATTTTTTAGATAAAATTAAATGTCAAAGTAGTCATAAATTAGTCAATAAAAATATGAATTACTATCATTAAAATTTCATTTCCAAATTACAATTATTCCAAAAAAAATATATATATAAATAACAGATAACATAACACATGTCAAAAATACAACATCATCATCTCAAAAACGAAGTAAACTGTCCTCTGTCATAAACTCCGATACTGTAATATGCTCTTTCTAACTCTTAAATTTACTTTTAAGAGCAGATATATTTAATGTTCTCCGTGATTAAGGCAATTTATTAAAAATGATCGGAGCCATGCAAAAGATGCTCTTGCGCATTTTATTTTTTTTTGTGTGGGAAATCATCAAATAACTTCTCCCGCTCTTTACCTTCCCGCGACCCCGGCAGGCATTGGCCCTAGTGGACCCGTACATTTGTGCTGACGACATCTCTTTGAGGCGCGTGTCAGAATAGTTGATGGAATACTATAAGTATAGGTAATGATATCCACCAAATTATCAAGTTTCGAGTGTCAGAATGGTTACTAGTTATGTACTGTGTATGGCAGTACCTATGAATATGGTGTGTAGAGAAAGGATTTCATGAAGAAAAGCACAGAGAGACAAGACTAGGTATTTATTTAAATAAGGCTTGTCAGTTAATTACGTTTTAGAGAAAACTAGTTGTCCGTTCCAAAACTAGGTCATCATGGAGAAGAAGGACAAGAAACTCCATGGCAGCTTGGTTTAGAGTTTATTTTATCAACACATTTTTAGATTATTATAAATTATCTTTATCACATTAATCTCTTCGACCATTTGTCAAAGCTATTGAAATATATCAACGGAAAGAAACAGAACATGAATATTCCTTAATTCGATTTAACACATAAGACATTATAACACATACAGAAAACATAGTTATCAGCAATAATCAAGTTATAGGATCAATTAACTTACGGAACATTACAGGTAGTTCATCTTTCACAACAGTTGTATCAAAAAAGGTCCTCTAACTCGCGGATACACATAACTTGTGTAGTCTCCCCATCTTACTCAAGTACCACCCACCTTGCCGCCATTTTAGATCAATCGCAGATGGTCAGCAATTATTGTTTAATCATTTCTAATTTATGTAATAATTAACAAATCGTAGGTAGTGGAACCTTTTTAAAACTTAATAAGATAATTTAGCAATTTAGTATGTACTTATTTGTAATCGAAAAGTAAACTGATAAGTTATTAACATCAACTTACAAGTTCTGGAAATCGTTTTAAACTACTTGTTATTTGAAAAAGGCAATATAAAATCGTAATAAACATTATAGAATAATTATAATTATACCTTAATCATCTATTGTAATTCTAAATTAATAAACATTTGTTTTGGTTAATCAAAAACCACCAACCATAACTTAGGTTTTGATATACCTACTTTTCGTCTAGAAACGTTGTTCGTAATAGTAGTCTTTTAATCCACAATAAAAACCTTTGTTAAAGAACAACTTCTAAATCGAAATAGCATATACAATCAAGGAAATATTTCAAAATACAATTTATAATTCTGTTATTATTTAATTTTAGGTGAAAGTAAGATAGTTTTTATATTTATTTAGACTGACTCAGATCACAGTTTTCGTCCGGAATTGATTGTTCATCTTGGAACACTGCGATAGTTTAGAATAAGAATAAATCGCCGATTAATTTTCTAAGATGCTCCATAATCTGACACGCGCGTGGAATACAATGCGCCGTCGACCCGGGCCAGCAGTGCTATTCTGTAACCTTCTCACCGTGAAAATTTAAGTGGAGTGAACGTGGAGTGAACTGTCAGTGTCATCCCACCTGATACTAGGGATGAACCAAGGATTACATTTACAATCATAATCGAGATTTTAATAATATATTTATGCTAATTCTATTGATCATAATCAGTTAACTGATTAAATAAACGCAATCCCATGACCCAATCGCGATGTGTTTTACTGATTAAATAAACGCAATCTAATCTCATGACCCAACCGCGATGTGTTTTGAAGAAGCGATAGTGGATTGAGTCGACTAAAGACTGTGCGACGTTATTCAGCGTTGTTACTAACCCAAATCTATTCAATAAGAAGAGATAACCGAGTGTGTCAAGTGATCGAGCGCTTTAAGTCATTTATTCAATTCATAAAAAGTTATACGAGTACTTATAAAAAAATTGAAAATAGAAATCTCCTGCCAAACTGCTGTACAGTTTGTCGGCAGTGTTCTCGTGGATACACTTTTGTGGTATCCAAGCACTTAATGACTACTTTATAAAATAAACATGGTCGCAAAGTCGAAACAAAAGGAGAAAATGAAAAAAGTAAATAAAAGCTTGTAAACAAAAGGAAAAGGGTACACACTAAAAATCTAATGATGAGCTCAGGTCGTCTTGCTCACCAGGCTGGCATGAGCAGCGCATGCACACAACATAATCCCACCGACCGCCACCGCACCCCCCTCGCGAACGTCGCGACGGCCATTCAAGAAACAACAACAACATGCTGAGCGCGCATGCCAGACTAGCCGGCCCGCGCCTGCCCACAGTTATTACATAACTAGGTTCTAACCAAAGAGTATAATAACTATACTGGTTCTTACACTAAGGACATAAACCTAAATAGTGCTTACGCAGGACATTTTTTAAAACATTTTTGGTTATTGCTTCAGTTGTAATATCCATAGGCAGTTCATTTAATAATGATGGAATCATTGATGGAGCCATCGCTGCGTCCTTTAACCAAAATAATTATTTACTTGGACTGAATATTTGTTTCTTTGGGTCGCTTTACGGGTTGGCCGGTTATACACTCTCTTAATTTTGTATTCGTTTTTATTATGGTGTCCTAAGATTGTAGTTAACTTTACTTTTTTTTGTATAGGTAATATTCCACAAATTTTAAACAATTTTTCATACTTCTTATTAATTTTGTCTTTGGTTGCCTTGTTTGATAGTAATTTTAACAGTCTAATTTGTATTTTTTTATTTTGTTTAAATGTACCGGAAACGTCAGCCCATAAGCAGCTAACCCGTAATTTATTATTGGATCTGCGAGTGCGTGGTAAATAATGTACAGTATTCGCTTACTGACTATATATTTTAAATTATTCAGTTTCCCTAGTACTGAGCGCAGTTTACTACACACAGTGTCTACATGTGCGTCCCAAGTAAATCTTTCATCGGTTGTTAGTCCTAGGTACCTGTAGTTCGCTAAGCGCTCAGCACACTCACATTGAAAATTTACCTTGTGGTCATGAAGACATTCATACGAGCTAAAAGTGTGCTTGGCTGACGGACCATAGAATTTATCCCCTCACAAACTATGTGGAAACCTAAATAAACTATGTGTGTCTGTGTACACAAGACATTTGAATAAAAATATGCGGATTATTTATTAGGTACCTTTCTAATACTTTATTATAGGTAGGTAAATTTATACCGACCTACGCGTTGCCAATAATAAAATAATATTCATAAAATCACCGTCATCAATACTACGAGTATAACAAAATTCAACAGTTCAACTGACACTCGCACAGCACGCGCACCGGCCGGCGGGCGGTTAGGCTCACTTCATCTAGCCCAAGTGAAGTGATGTTGCTATGGCAACGAGAATCGAGTGAAGTGATAAGATCACGACACTCTGGTGTCGCACTTACCGATTCACTTCACCTAGCCGATTCACTTTGGCGCGGGTGGTTAGTATGGTTACGAGAATCGGGTGAAGTGATAAGATCACGCCGCGCTTGCGCGTGAGGCGCTGTTATTAATACCAAGTGGGAGTTTTTTTTTTTTTAATTTGCCGTTTTTTATTTTCAAATACGCGACAAACAAAAATAGATTTGGTTTTACCACCTTTATATCAAAATCCAAAATGGCGGCTACAATAATTTTTCATCATGGGTGTCGTTTTATGGTTTTCGGGTGGATCCGCACAGTGGATGCGAAAATCCGCTGCGTAGTTTAGAAGAACAATTCAGTCACACAGAGATACACGAAAACGATTTTAATTTATAATAGGAAAAACATCGTGAGGATAGATAAGTACATGTTTCCGCTCGATGGGTCTCCTTCACCGATGTCAGTAATGTCCAATTTAAACTCAGAAAGTACATATGGTTGAAAAAGACACATTGATACTTGCCCTGATTTGAACCCACTTTGATAAAAACAAAGTTAAAATACCTAAGTACCTACTCTCATAAAACACACAGCCCAGTTGGAAGAAAATATCGAATATTTGACGGCGTGTCTGAAATCCGAGCGCTAGCTTCAAACAACCACACATTTAGGAACGTGATACGTTTTCGTCAAGTTTCTACGCGGCTTACATTGTTTGTTCTGTCAGGGAGCTGCGAATAATAGTCAGAACGGTAGTACGGACTAACTTAGTCTGGTTGGTATCTATTGCACTATTGTTAAGTTTCGTGCAGTAATCTGGCACCCGTATTTAAGATGCAATAATTATTTTAGCTTGGCGTTGGAAATTGGTGAAAATTAATCTGTACTCATTGTCAGTATTATATTTTAACGTTAAACTACTCTGCTGGACAACGATCTTTCTCTTTTCTTTTTAATTTCTACAACTATCAATATGGCCAGTATATTTATTTATACCATCGCCAAATACATGAATATTTACTTGAAAAGTATTATTATTGTGAATGTGAGCACTATGTGGGTCATTATGTTTTTTGTTTTTTTTTTCTCATTTAGTTTTACTGATATTCTGGTTTTTTGAGTACTTTATGCGGCCTACCCAATTGTCCTTTCCTTGGTATTGTTCATCGAGTCGTTGAGCTCCTTAAGTTCTGAGTTGAGCTACACGATGACTAACTAAAATACTTGCACTGACTGGACAGGTCCACTCAAATTTGTGTGGTTCTTTCCTCAAAAGACCATTTCAGACATGGATCTACATCGTCCTCACATGATCTGACTAAGATTATGTCTGAACTTCAAAAGAGTCTTTGACCCTCGAGTTTGTTTCGTCATTTCTTCTCAGGGGTAGTAAAATAGGAAATGTCGACTCCATCTAGCTTATTTTTTTTTAATATGACGTGTAAAAGTGATTCTGATATCCTATTTATAGAATAAACAATTTCATTTCATTTCATTTCCTCGTCGCGCGTCGTCTCGCTGTTGACATTAAGGCTGTTTGTATATCCAGTTCACTCTCATTATTAAAATTATGATAAACGTCAAGATCTTTCGAAAGATACCTATCACTTTCTGATGATATTGATGAAATGTATTTTGTAATAAGGAAAATATTTTTGCTGGTTGCTGCCAGAATTTACATGATATTGACAAAAATTATGTTACAAAATACATTTCATTGGTGCAGCAGCGGTGGCGCAGTGGTGGCCCAGTGGTAACGGCCCCGACTTACGAGTTGTAGGTCGAGGGTGCCAACCCAGGCAGGCGCTTTACTTTGTGTAAATAATTTCATCACCACTGCTCTCAAAAAGGTGAAGGAAAACATCGTGAGGAAACCGGCATGTCCTAGAACCAAAAGTTCGAAGACATGTGACATCTACCAACTCGCAATGGGCCCGCGTGGTGGATTACGGCCCACTCCCTCTCATAGAGAGGGGGCCAGTGTCCCAGCAGTGGGAACATTATAAGCTGATTATGTATGTCACAAAAATGGCCAACACAACATTCTTCCAACATCCATGTCACATGAACTCCAAGCTATGTTGGCACAAACATTTGCCATAGGAAGTACGTAATCCTCTTTGGCAGCCAAGATGTTCAGTCTTTAAATTACCTACAATATCGTCTGTGTGATGTCGGAGGGCTTTCCGATATCTCGCGTGAAGTGTCGATTTTGGTTCAGCCTCTAATAATAAGGATTTCATAAAGTATTATATATATGGAAGTGAGATCATTAAGGGTGTTGTTATTTTCTTTTGGAGTTGATTTTAAGAGTGGGGAAAAAAGGATTGATTGTTAGTATTCAAGAACGATATACTTTGTTAAGTTTATCTTTATAGCTTAAACCTTTACTTAAATATTTTTAACTCAAGTTAACTTTTCATCTTACATTATTACCAATCCAAATCAAAATGATTTTATATCATAACCACAAACAACGGCGCAATCGCGGTTTATAAACTAAATCACTGAACACAAAGACCACCACTAAATAACCACGGGTGTTGCTCATTGAAAAAAATAAAATTAGATTTCTCTGATTACCCATTTAAATTACATTCGGAGGAGCTCGTAAACCGGGATCATTGCTCATCGCATTCTTCCGGAGCTCGAGTTAGCCTGATGACGTGTAATTAGAATAAGAGCTCTCTTTTTTTCCTTACGGCCTTGAAATGTTTTAGCTGATTGAAAAAAAAAAACGTTGAGAAAGGTATCGAGTGAATTGAAGTGTGGTGAAGGTGAGATAGTAATTGGTAAATCCGAGGTTGTTCGTTTTGTGTTGAGGAGAAAAGACGAAAGCCAATGTTAATTGAAAATATAAATTTTATAAAAATGCCGTAGTTTATCTTTGTAAATCACAGTTTTACAGTTTTAACAAGTAATATATTTAAAATTGAAATAGAAGTACTCAAGTAAGTCAGCATCATCTGCCTAGCCTTTTCCCAGCTATGTTGGGGTAGGCTTCGAGTGTAACAGGATGCACCTGAATACCAATATTTTACATGGAGCGAGCGACTGCCTAGTGCATAGGTATCTTTATTTTTATAAAAATTTGTATATATAAAGAGAGCAGTGGTGGCCCAGTGGTAACGGCCGCGACTTACGAGTTGTAGGTCGTAGGTTCGAACCCAGACAGGCGCTTTATTTTGTGTAAATAATATCATCACCACTGCTCTCATAAAACGGTGAAGGAAAACATTGTGAGGAAACCGGCATGTCCTAGAGCCAAAACTTCGAAGACATGTGACATCTACCAACCCGCACTGGGCCCGCGTGGTGGATTACGGCCCACTTCCTCTCACAGAGAGGAGGCCTGTGTCCCAGCAGTGGGAACATTATAGGCTGATTATGTATGTATATATAAAGGATGTTATGTGCAGTTAACGTTGTATAATAATATGTATAAGTGGTGCTTAGTCTTCTTACATTTGATTGAATGGCGGATGTTTTTGGGGGACTGTCTTATGTAATTATGACGTTCGAAAAGTGCTGATTCTCAGCCTAGTTTGAATAAATGACTTTTGATTTGATTGATTGATTAGCTACTGTAATTTATTTTTTGTATAAAAAGATTAAATATTCCATAACTTTAATTGACAGACATCGCCTGAAACTGTCGTAAAATCCAGGAAATTCACTTAACAAGATGAACCAATAAGCAGTACTAGTGGAATTATTAGCAAGTTTCCAGGTATTAGTAAGTACCAACGTTACAGCAAAGCTAAGCTTGTTAGCTTATCGTGGAGGAGCTCTTCAGTATTATAGGCACTTCAGCAGAACTCCCTATTGTGGTGAGTATTATACGTAATTAATTACTGGTTTATAGCAAGATATAAACCAGTAATTAATTATAAGTAAGACTCACCATAATTTAATAAAACATATTTCTTAGAAACCGAACAATAAGTCATAAGGACTTATTATTCAGTTTCTAAGAATTCTGTTATCGAAAATTCTTTATCCTCTTGCTCTTGTTTGTCGATGCAGCATAATATATCTTCTTTTTACAAGCTTTTTATTAGCTGACTTCGTTCGTATCTGTATCCCGTTAGTCGCATTGCCATCCATTTTTATAACACTTTCTGCCATCCGTTTGAGCTGAAACTTGACATACTTTTATAGCTACGGTGACAACGCAAATATAATATGATACCACGGAGCTGGTCTGATGATGGAGCCTGAAGATAGTCATAGGAACTGCTCAACCAAATAAGATAGCGTCGTTGAGTTTGAACTCGGTGGTTTTGGTCTTTATAAGAACTATAGCCCAAAATGGTGTCCAGGGTCTGATGATCCACAATCAAATAAGATAATCCAATCGTGTTGGAGTCATTTGTTATATATCGACAAGAGCTATTACACTAGGTGGTGTCCAGGGTCTGATGTTGGAGCCGGGAGTTGGCCATAAGAATTCCTTAATCAAACAAGATAGCAACATGGCGTTAGGACCCATTCGATATGTATTGGCAAGTGCTGTTACACCAAGTAGTGTTCAGGGTATGATGATGGAGCTGCAAGTTAGTCACGGGCACTCCTCAACCAAACAAGATAGCCCTGTTTTGTTTTGGCCTTTTGGATTTGTTTTGACAAGTATAGGTACGTTAGCCCAAAGTGTAGTCCAGGTTCTGATGATGGTGCTGGAAGTTCCCCACTGGATTTCCTCAAATAAACAAGATAGTCTCCTTGTGTTATTGTTCATTTGTTTTGTCTTGACAATAACTATATCTATTTGTATATTTGGGAAGTCTGTTTACAAGGGATGGAAAGATTCATGAAGATGTGGAAAGGAGAGTAAATCCGGAAAATAAAGTGAATGGTGCTATAGGTATATGCCAGTGCATGTGACCAGCCAGTCGATGCCCAAAGAGGCTCGACTGGCTGTTCATAATGGTGTGCTGGTGCCTACACTTATGTATTGAAGTGAATTTTGGGTGTGGCAAAAGAAGCATGAAAGTAGAGTAAATGCTGTGGAAATGCGTTCCTTGAGAAGCATGTGTGGTGTGACTTTAAATGATAGGCTGAAAAATGATGTGATCAGGCAACGATGTGGTTTAATGGAAGATGTAGTGACAACAATTTAAAAGAATACGCTTAGATGGTTTGGTCATGTTGAGAGGATGAATAAAAGGCGACTAACAAAAGATTTACAAGGCAGATGTGAATGGAAATGACGCTCGTGTGAGTGGAATGACGTGGAGCGGACGCCCCAGATATACATATAATATATAATCAGCCCATAATGTTCCCACTGCTGGGACACAGGCCTCCTCTCGGTGAGAGGGAGTGGGCCGTAATCCACCACGCGGGCACAGTGTGGGTTGGTAGATGTCACATGTCTTCGAATTTTTGGTTCTAGGACATGCCGGTTTCCTTACGACGTTTTCTTTCACCGTTTTGAGAGCCAGGTGCGTAGTACTCGCAACCGGCGTGCGTGTATGACCAGATGTATGAACGTAAACGAAGCAAACGGAATATGTAAGGAGCGTAGCAGGTGGCGTTCTATAGTTTCTGCCTACCCCCATGGGAAGAAGGCGTGAGTTTATATATGTATGTATGTTATAACTATAGCCAAAGGTCCCAAGGTCAGGAAGGTGGCCACAGGAACTTCTCAACTACGATGGATAGCCCTGATGTGTTTGGGCTCGTAAATTTTTGCCGTGATAAATACTTTAGCCTGAGGTATAGTCCAGTATAGTAGTGAGAGCAGTGGTGGACCAGTGGTAACGGCCGCGACTTACGAGTTGTAGGTCGTAGGTTCGAACCCGGACAGGCGCTTTACTTTGTGTAAATTATTTTCATCACTACTGCTCTCAAAACGGTGAAGGAAAACGTCGTAAGGAAACCGGCTTGTCCTAGAACCAAAAAATTCGAAGACATGTGACATCTACCAACACGCACTGGGCCCGCGTGGTGGATTACGGCCCACTTCCTCTCACAGAGAGGAGGCCTGTGTCCCAGCAGTGGGAACAATATAGGCTGATTATGTATGTTATGTATAGTCCAGGGTCTCATTATAAGGAGGAGGCGGGACGGTTGAGGGAAAGGCAAATTTGGCGCCCTCTCGACCCTAGCCGCTGCAGGAGACGCTCTGGGCGCCGAAAATCCCGGCGGATTTCCGGCCACCGTAGTGAGCAATGGGTAGCTCGCCGTCCGATAAGGACCAGGTGTATCCCACGCGCGCCTCAAAGAGATGTCAGCACAAGTGTAGGGGCCCACTAGGGTCCGATGCCTGCTGGGGTCGCGTGGAAGTTCGAAAGGGTTACCGAGGCCCCTGGCAACAGAGACAACGGAAGGAATACGGGTGGGTAGTCAGTAAGAGTCTGACACACCCTCCCGCTCCGCCCAGAGTGGGAGAATTTTTTTGATAATTTCCCACCCAAAACAAAATGTTCTCTATATAGAGGCGGAATTTGGTCCTCATTCTTACAAGATAGCCCTGCAGTGTTGGGCTCGATGGATTTATATTGACAGGTACCTTACAAGTAAAGGTGATAGAAAAGATATTTAATCAAATTGTAATGCTAAAAAGTACAAAATATATTTAACAACAAGCTTTGAATTAACTGAAAAGTACTAAATAAAACTTACGTAAACATACAACGTTAATATTTTCTTAAAAGCTTGAGGCATAAATGTTCTTCTTATACTTAAAGATAAGCCTCAATCTTTAAGAAAATATTAAAGTCCATGTTTCCGAAAATTTTATTTAGTACTTTTTAAAAGCTTGTTATTTTAAAATATTTTTACTTATATTTTATTTTATGGCTGGTTGAGATAGGACCTTTTCTAGCCAAATCTTTTACACAAACCGTTCTTGTTTTCTTTAGTCTTTCTCCACTCTTATTGGTCCTTCTCTTCTCTTTAATCTTTTGAGCCTCTATTTTCATTGTTTTTTATTTCATTATATTTTTACTAATTTTTCACCTCAATGCAAACAAACCTAAAATATTTTTCTATTTCTTCCCTTCAAATAACCAACAATCAAAAAGTCTATCCATCAATCGTTCGCAAAGATCTGTAACAAAGTTGAGACATTGAAACATCAAGCAAACACCCATTTATAACACACCGATGTTTGACAGAAAGTTTTCAGAAATTCTTCTGCCCCAAGCATTCGATCCATTTCTCAAGTCATACGGAAACATTTTAATTGCTGCCAAGAACAAAGTTTAATGTTTAAAATCGTAAAGGAATCATTTATTTGCTTAATCAAGACCCAATGCCATTAATTACTGGAAGTGGGTGCCTAAGTTGGGCGAAGAAATTATGGCAGAAGTTTATCATCGATATAAATGTTTAATTTTGTATATTTTGGTGGAGTTTACTTCGGAGCTTATCTGGGAGTTAAGGCGAGGCGGGGGTAGATTAGCTTCTGGTTATCTAACGAGGGGTCCGATAGTGGTGAAAGTTATGCGAAATAAATGTCAAAAAATGTATGTGTGTACGTTCAGTTAGGTAAAGCACCCGGGCGTAAGTATAAAGAAATAAAGAAAAAGTATTTATTGGGACTCGCACAGGAGATCACACATTAAACTAAAAAAACACTCATAGAAACATAAAAAAAAACAAAGTAAAAATAAAATAAAAACAAAACGTCCTCTACGCTCCTAACTCAGCATAATGCTGCAGTACTTAAGGCGCTGACAAGACCCAATTGACCAAAATAGGCTTCTCTTAAGAAGAAAAATAGCCAAATCTGTATAGTTTGTGGTAGCGGAAAAAATATATGTTAATTTTGAACATATTTCCCAGAACTTGGTTGTTACCAAAACACGTTTTGAACAAAAATCTCGATACAAACTAACGTTGAACTAACCACTTACCTTGAGTTCTAATCCAAAATATCTGTATTAAATATCAACATACGTTACGTATATAATTAATAACAAGAACGTCTTATTTGAATGCAGAAATTGGTTGTTTTTTATTTTCGATTACTCAACTCAATTTTGAGTAAATAGATAATTCCTTCATAATTTGCAATAAATTACAAGCGATGTGTCATCACGCTTCTCTTTCCTTTCTATGCAATCTGACAGTGACCGCGGTTTAGGTGTTGTCAGCTTCTTAAGGTTAAGGGTATAAGGTTTAGAAAAATACATACAAGTTTAAGTGTCAGAGCCGTCGGTCTACAAAGCCAATTTCTTTTCAAAAATAGTTATATCATGTGATCGTGAATAAGTAAACTGACAAATTGGTAGCTCAGATAAGTCAAGAAAAATATACGTTATCTAAGCTCAAACACATAAATTAGCCTCTGTTTCATTGCTCATCAATCAGATTGTTTTATTTCATCCTATTCAGAAGTAAGCGGATCTCGACAAAATGTCTGAAGGCCAGACTAATACATATTATGGAATATTAATGCCTTCGTTTACTTAGTAATAACTTAGCCACACGGAAAATAACTTGGAAAGCAGAAAGTGTGTCTATATCAAACGATAGTTTTGTATAAAATTAATTCGTGAATTGTTGACGCTGTTGTTTTAAATGATTTCTTACATAAATATAATTATACAAGCTTAGTTTTTGTTTACCGTTAACCTGCAAAAGGGGTCATTTTCATCATCATTATGGACAACTTATAGAACCATCCCATAAATCGCGAAAAACGATTGGCTGCGTACATTCTTTGGATGTAGGTAAGTGAACACAATAATAATTATGTTTTGGATGGATTTAAATATATCATTATGTCTATGTCATCTTAAAGGCGATTCGATATAATATAGTATGAATATTCAATATTATTTTTAATCCAGGAATTATTGAAAGCTAGGTCAATTACCTCTTTGGACACGTTACAGACAGAGTTAAAGTACATAAAACTAACTATTTATAACAGCCCCATTGCCCCCTTAATCAGATAAAGGAAAACCAAAAATTTGGGACATTACTCCCATTCCGTGAGGACCAAACGATTTTTATCCGTAACGACTTTCGATTCATTTAGTCGCAAAATTGACTTGGCACGCCCTCTCAATGTTACTTTATTATTTACCATTTTCATTTAGCCCACTTGGGCATTACGTCGTTACAAAGTTAATTTTACGCTCAAATTGGCACATTTGGTTCTGTAGCGGTACGTGAGTTTAGGTTTTTTGTACGCAAATCTTTTTGGGTAGTCCAAAAGTTTTGGACATTAATTTTTTAGAATACGGCTCCCGTTTGGTTACTCGTTTATTTATTTTGTAGGTACAGCCTTCAGTCTGAAATTTCATTTTTAATTATGAATGGAGATTTTTTTGTTTGCCGCGGTTGGCACGGGCGAGCTTTTGTATTTTTGAATCAACTTCTGTAACTTTTTCTTTGCAAGGAAATGCTGAAATTGCGATCGCATGGACCTACCTGCGTTTTATTAATTGCTTCCACTGTTTATGTGCCATGCCCTTGTCAACTATATCTTTACCTAAATAAATAACTGTGTTTTCCGAACTGTACTCAAAACGAACTAAACACAATACCAACAAGGCGTCTGCCTTGTGCACTCAAAAACCGATTTAGACAACCTATTAATTACAGCCAAACAGAATACAAACATAAATAAAATTCGCCAAACAGACAGTCAACACGAAAAACTCCAACGAGCTAATTAATACAATTACCGAACTGTTGTAACGCGATAAAATAATCTCGGGGTTTGCGACGTGTGCCGGCAATTTGTCAATTACGACAAACGACGGCAAGAGGAAATCCCTGGAGGAGCGGATAACGCACGGCTGGGACGATGCCGATGCAACATTGTTTTGGAAACGTTGCGATGAACATTTTTAGGGTTCCGTACCTCAAAAGGTAAAAGGATTCCATAGAGGATCACTCCTGTGTCTGTCCGTCTGTAACAGCAAATTTTCTACGGATCTACTGAACCGATTAAGTTGAAAGTAGTACTTATATGAATTTCTGTGACACGGGTGGTAACGTAATAAATTAATTGTGGATATTATGGTCATTTTTGGGGGAAAAATAAGAAAATTTTAAACCAAAAAATCGCATAAGGTACCGTGTGTTATATCAAATGAAAGGATTTGTTGTAAAGACTTCAAATATATTTGAAAGTTGATGTAAATTCCTGAATCTGATGACGTAATTCACAACATCCCGTCGAATCAGCTGATGTGTTATAGGTATGTCTAAATCTTGTCGAGCACTGTAGTATCATACGTACCCTACAAAGGGATTTCGCTAGCATCACCGCGAGTGCCCCTGGCGCTCCTAGTATCAACCCCATGCCAGAAAAGGTGCCGAATAGGGCTGATAACTATGAAGGTTTCGTGATGGTGCAAAAGAATTAGCGCCATTCGCGAACGAACAAAAACCGCTGCGGCAAAGCTCCTACGGTACCGAAGTGAGCCAGCGTGCCGCAAAGCCACCGGTGTATATCTCCCGCCTACACTACACCACTAAGGCGGAGGACATCGTGGAGTACGTGCGCCAAAAGAAGAGGTACACGCCGAGGGTGCAGTTACTGGAATCGCACCGGAACGTCAACTTTAAGGCGTTCGTCGTGCGTGTACCGAACTGTTATTTGCCCCTCGTCACGGAAGAAGACTTTTGGCCGCAAGTGTTCCGTCGCTTCCACGGGATAGAACAAAGTCTAGCTAGTGCAAAGTGAAGTGCTTCTAATATAACCAAGATTGTTTATTAAAATATGTATGTTTAGGTTAAGGCAATTTTCTATGGGCCTGTGTCGCCTGAATATTAGTATTGTTATTTTCTTTTATTTCACTATTTACAAAAATATATATATAATAAAATAGTATTTTTAAATATTAGAATATAAAAACATTTAGAAATATAAAATATGGTAGCCCACCAGTATCGGGAACAGGGTCCAAGCTACCGGCGGTGAGGGCTCCAGAGAGGGGAACCTCCTGACAATGCGAGCTGTGTCCAGAAGTACCGCTTTCTGAATCAAGTCTACCCAAATGTCCTTTCTATGGTATTGTTCGTCGAATCGTTGAGCTCCTTAAGTTCTGAGTTGAACTGCACGATTACTGACAAATGCGTGCACTGACTGGATAGGTCCACTCAATCTTTGCGGTTTTTTCCTCAAAAGACCATTTCAGACACCAATCTACATGGTCTTCACATGATCTGACCAACATTATGTCTGGACTTTAAAAGAGACTGTGACCTCTGAGTTTGTTTCGGTCTTTCTTCTCAGAGTAGTCAGATAGGGAACGCTGAGCTCAACTAGTTTTTTTTTTCTAAATACGATTGACGTGTTTGTACAAACCTACTTACAGAAAATAAAATCATTTCATTTCATCATCATTTCATTTCAAGCCCCAAAAGACCATTTCAGACACCAATCTACATGGTCTTCACATGATCTGACCAACATTATGTCTGGACTTTAAAAGAGACTGTGACCTCTGAGTTTGTTTCGGTCTTTCTTCTCAGAGTAGTCAGATAGGGAACGCTGAGCTCAACTAGTTTTTTTTTTCTAAATACGATTGACGTGTTTGTACAAACCTACTTACAGAAAATAAAATCATTTCATTTCATCATCATTTCATTTCAAGCCCTTGATCCGGCTACTCAACGAGAGCCTCCTTAGGTGTTGGTCGAGGCTCTTGGCAATTAAGCCATCGGCTGATACTACTATCGGCACAATGATTGCTGAATCCACATCCCACATATCGACAACCTCGCGAGCCAAGTCAAGATACTTGATTTGATTATCTTTTTCGGCTTTTACGAGGTTCCTGTCATGAGGGACTGTTATGTCAATAATCAGTATTATTATTATTATTATCATACGTATGAAAAGACTTCGTTCCTGACGGGGGTCCCCCGACCGCACGTTTCTTTTTGCTAATGTAAATGTAGCTTCTCTATTTCAAGTTATGTAAAACACACGAAATTAGGGTTTTAACCTAATTAACTTTTATGTCAGTTCGTGTCCCGCTATGCAGAAAAGTGAGTGGTCTCGAGAAAGTAAAATGCAACCACCTTTTCATAATGAAATCAAAATGTATGCAAAATTCGATAATTAGACTGATAAAGGCATGGGCCTTTGACACATACACACATAGTACCAGGGCCTCATGACTTGATGATAGATAGGTGACAGAAGTGACAGCTTGAGCATGCAATAAGTAAGTACTTTTTATTAGTATGGAATTTGTAAGTACTATATAGATTCATTTGTAAGTAGAGAGGGTTGAATTTCAATCAGTGAGCGACCACTAGTTTAGCTAAATACGTAAACAAACCTCTGAAAGTTACCAACATATTATTAAAGTCATGCTTGCTCCCAGCCCGCATAACTTTAATCAAAATATTCCGGTTGACTCAACGGTTTCAAACTCACAGTCAACGTAAAATCTACACGTAACTTGGTCCTTTGTCCGTTCTATAAAATTCATACAATTTTCATGCTGTTACGGATATGAAAGAAAAACTGACTCAGCAGTCAACTACATCTGGTTCCGTACACTTTGTAATAGTCAGGTGAGAATGTGAACTCAAAGGTAATAGCCACAGCCACAAACATAATGCTGTACGAGTTGTTAGAAATTCTACAATTTCATTTTCAAAGTGTTTTGCAGGAGTTAGGGTTTCTTTTTGGTCTTGGTCCTCAGTTTAATATATAACAGCGACACGATATTGTGACACGCATTCAGTTTATCCACATAATGTATCGTTGCAATTTATTTTTCATAAGTCAAACGAAAATGACTGTTTCATAGAACTATGGCGCGAAAGATCGTTATAATAATATCGTTATCTCAAAACAAACACAAAGCATTGTTTATTAGTTTACCTCAAAATTACATATAGGCAATAATATAATTATCTGTATTATTGATTATTATCATGAAAATGTTAAAACAGAAATAGAACAGAAATGTTACCCCGTGTCCTCTAGTAGAAGCAATCGACGCACGAATACGCGGTCGTCGCAATCATTTGTCACTCATTTGTTCGAAAAACCCGAATGCGCCCTCTGTCGGCGCGGCGACGCATTTGGGATCGACGAATAAGCCCAGGTTCGCACGGGCGATATTTTACCGCGACGATATTTTTCGTGTATTCCCGTCGCTTCGTCCCATTACCGTCGTCCTACTCAGCATTTTTGTGGGACGAATGGGAATATATTCTTAGATTAGTGCCCTTCGTCACACTTGTGCGTGTATTAATCGTTATAATGCACTGTTTACTTTTCACATTGCTTGGTTGGATATACCTAGTTATTATTTTACAAAATAAATTGTTCTGTAAGTTTAATTTATAAATATAAATCATTTCCTTTATTTATTAATATAAGGGCAATGGAGAGGGCTATGCTTGGAGTTTCCCTACGTGATCGATCAATTGGTTCAGAAATAAAGCGATCCGTAGAAGTACCAAAGTAACCGTCATTGTGTAGCCTAAAGAATTGCCAAACTTAAGTGGCAGTAGAAAAGGCACATTGCTTGCAGAACCGGCCGGAAAGGCTAGAAAGTTCCTGGAGTGGCGACCCCATACCAGAAGCGTTGGAAGAACTCCCACACGGTGAACAGATAACCTTGTGAAGGTTGCAGGAATCCGCTGGATGCAAGAAGCACAGAATCGGGCGAAGGGGTGGTGCTTGGGGGTGACCTTTGTCCAGCAGTGGACGTCTTTTGGCTGAAAGGATGATGATGATGATGATGACGATATTTATCATTGTTTAAATTTAAATGTTAACCTACATATTATACTAAATATCACAAAGCTTGGGCGGGAGGCGCTCCCTCTATTAACCTTAAATATAATAATGATACACTGTTTCTTTTTAACCGACTTTCAAAAAGGAGGAGGTTATATATTCGAATGCATGTTTTTTTTCACGTACATTCACCGGTTTCTCCGTCAATTATGGACTGATTTTGAAAATACTTTTTGGTTGAAAGGGTATGCTCCCGAGGTGGTCCCATTGTCACCAAATCAGAATTTGATGAAGGGATTCCATGGAAATCAAGGGAAATCCTCAAATTTTATGGGCACACCTATTGCGATTTGAATATTTTTTATAGTTAATCGTGCATTTGCTCTCGGAAAGATGATGAACTGATGATGAAGACCTCAGATGGCCATCGGAACTACTTCATATTAAGTATTTAACGGGTTGTGATTCGATTAGGTACTTTAATATGGTTGCTTAGCAATGTATGCTCGTCACAATACATATGGTGAGTGGCAGTTCTCCTGGTTCTTACCAGGAGAACCGCTCAGTAATTAACGTCTCTGTATCTGCAATATTTTGTAAGGGGTGATGAGCAGTTGACATTCGGCTATTGTAACTTATATAAATTACAAACTGACCTACAAAAAAATGAAAAATAAAAACATTTTACAAAAGAAAAACAACCGACTTCCAACAAAACACTACACAGTAAAAAATAACTTTAATTTCAGAAGTCGGTGGCAAAATACAGATCCAAATACACCGACCACCGAAATTAAAGTTATTTTTCACTTTAAAGTGTTTTTTTAGCAGATTTTAGCATAAAAAGTAGGTATATTTCAAAAGAAAACAACTGAATCGTAAACTTCAGTTTATCGTGTGTCTTATGTTACGCCAGTTGTGATAATTATCATTATTATTGTTGTAATTATTAGTTGTGATTATTAATAGTTGTTTTAATTATCCGCTCTAATACATAGATTTTTTATTATTAAATTGAGCTTTAGGTTATTGTCATTTTAGGTTACGTCTATTTATCGAAATAGACATAACCTAAACATGGCAATAAAAAATATTGATCGATTTAAAATTATTAATCGATCTAAATTTCACACTAAAATTGCAATATTTATACGTAAAGTTGATTCTGTGATACGTATAAATATTGCAATTTTAGTGTAAAATTTAGCTCGCTTAATATTTTTGTTTTTAATAAATTACTGATTCTAATATTTTAAAACTAAAATATTATTTACTAGCTTTTGCCCGTGGCTTCGCCCGTGTGGAGGTCGGAAATTATCCCACGGAAACGAACTACCGGGTTAATGCAGGTTATAAACTATGTGTGACTCCTATTAATAGCATAATATTATTGATTGAAATACTATCATGAATTCATGCAAGCTTAGTACTTTTTATTAGGTTACTGCTCAGAAATTGAGCACATCAGCGTTTCGTGAACAGCCTACTTGTATGCATGCAAAGTATTACCGAGATAAAAAGTTTCCTATGTCCTAACACAGGTTATGGTTCACATATGTGCCAAATTTCTCCAAATCCGTTCAGCCGTATTAGCGAGAAAGCGTAACAAATAAAGAAACAAATCACTCACCAGTGGACGACGGCAGTGAGACGAACGGTAATACTCGATTTTTTTACGCGCACTTGATTTTCAACGCTCTGCTTAGCGCTGAGAGTAGAAAATCGAACAGTATATTTTTGACGCACTTTGAGCCGAGAGTTGAAAATCTAGTGCGCTATAGGAAATCGTCGCATTAAAAAAGGCCCGTGCAAACCTGGGCTTAAAATTTATTATAATTATAAACCATTTATTTTATTTATAAAAAAAAATTGATACAATGGTGTTAAATACGATTAGTATGGCACATACATGTTCAGCTAGAATAAAACATAGCATGCAAAAATTAAGGGTTTTTGAGCAAAATATTACAGAGCATTTTTATTGATGATTTTTTTTAGCTATAGTAATTACTAAAATAAACGCAACGATCGCGTATTTGCGCGACGATCGCTCATATTAGGACACGGCCTGATGAAATACAAGATTAATGATTACCATAATGTAACGTAACATGCATAAATGATACCCCTAGAAATTAATTACCATGTTAATTATTGATGTTTGTTCCACTTCCGATTCCGTTCTTCCGATTAATGTTACTCTCATTGCGAACTGAACCGTTATTGTTTTCATTATTTCATAGCTGACTTTACTTTCCCATTATTCGCTCACAAATGAGTGAGAAAATAATGAGAATAATAAAATAGGGAATATAACAATAGAATGGCATAAAAACGTGTGATGTAAGTGTGTTTGAAAACTGATAAAGGTGGGGAGAAGGGTGCAATGGAAACCTCCATTGCACCCTTCTCCCCACCTTTATCAGGTTTATTAGGGGTACAATCGGCGGCAAAAGGGATCTCAGTCCGAAAATTTTTACTGTTGGATATGTGTCTCAATGTCTGCTAACCCTTATTAGTCTATACATTTATAGTAAAATCGCAGCGAAGTCAAAATTGTACAAAAACTAAATTGTCACGAGGTCGCAAAAATAGTTTTTTAGAATTCTTCTATTTGTCTGAATGTATGTTCCAGCATCATGCAACGCCTTTTCTCAGGAACATGTGGAGGTATGAAGTTGAAATTAATATCATATACACAGGTCAACGGTCACTTGGAGCTCTAAAATATCAAGCTTCTAAGTCAACGCAATAAAAAATACGGCTATTAATGCGACATATTCTGATACTCGCAAATAAATCAAAACCTATAGGGTACTACTACTACCCGTTGACCTAGAATAACATTGGCAAATCATTTTTTCAACTACAATGTTAAGTTTATTCTTGGAATAAATTCATCCCAACTATAGAATAATAGAACCCTTCATCGTGATTGCAGGACACTAGCGCAAAAATAAATTTCCGCGAATGGACTTTTCCGCGGACAGACTTTTGCGCGAACAGATATTTGCGCGAAGGGACACTTGCGCGAATGGATTTTCAGGCGTATGGACTTTTGTGCGAATGATTTTTTGCGAAAGACTTTTTCGCAAATGGACATTTGCGTGAAAGAACAGTTGCGCGAAAAAGTTACAGAAATGAGATTTCTTCATCGCGCCTATATTCTTTCAAAGGCTCGGGCAGGCGGTCCGGCCGGTGCTCAACGACTGGCTCGGGAGGAGGCACGGCTCCTTCTCATTTAGGGCATCGCAGGTGCTCTCAGGGCACGGCTGCTTTGGGAAGTTCTTGCGTCGCATAGGCAGGGAGCCTGACGCTCGGTGTCATCACTGCGTCCGCTGTTGGTAGGACACGGCGTGGCATACGCTTGCAGAATGTGCAGCTTGGGAGGAGCCGCATCATGCCCTCGTTCCGTTAGTGGGAAGTGACCTGTCGCTGCCGTTTGTGATTCGTTCTATGGTCGGCAGCGCAGCGTCATGGGACGCGGTGATCTCCTGATGCAAAAATGTCATGTCACAGAAGGAGGCAGCGGAAAGGGAGAGGGAGATTTTGAGTGCTCTCCCAGCCCGCAGCAGGTGCACCAGGCGTCAGCAGAGGGCAGATAACGCCCTCTTCCGGCCGCCCTAAAAGGGTCCAAGGACGGCGCACTCAAGGACGTCTGCCGCCCCTTTTCATATAAGACCCGAGCTGGTGGCGCATAATGTGTCACGCAGGCGCGCGGGAGTCAAACACCTCACTCCCCCCGCTTGACCAGACGGAGCCGGCAGAGGCGAGCCGGAACTAGTCGGGGGCTGCGTTTAAAAGTGCTTAAGTTCTCCCGTGTAAGTGTGCGAGGGAACACCGGATGGTTTTAGTCAGCCCCAGGGTAGAGGACATCCATGAGGATTTCTACCCCGTTACCAAAAGTTCGGTGATAACAAATCTCAGGTCAAAATCAAAATTCAAGAAGGTGCCATCGAAAATTTGCAACGTTTTCATCATGGATGTCGTTTTCATGGTTTTCCAGGGCGGTGGTAACGAAAATGGGGTCCAAATAAAAATTCAAGATGGCGCCACCGCAAAATGGCCAAATGTTCTTCATGGGTATAATTTTTATGGTTTTCGAATGCGGTGACAACGATAATGGAGTCAAAATCAAAATTCCAGATGGCACCACAGAAAATTTGCAACTTTTTCGCCATGGGTGTCGTTTTCATAGTTTTCCAAGGTGCTGACAACAATAATAGGGTCAAAATCAATATTAAAAATGGTACCATGAACCACGAAACCGTTCAGCGATGAAATTACACTCATGACTAAAAATTTGCAAATTTTTGGTATATATCTTGAATTTTAATTTTGACCCCATTTACGACAACACAATCTAGTAAAATAGCAGCCTTTTTGCTGTTATTTTAGTATATTATGGTGTCTTACGACTTCAACTTGAACGGAGGCACGGGCAGAAGCTAGTTCATAATAACGATGCTGGCAGAGAAGAGGTTGATGCTCAGTAAGAAAAGCCTAAACTAGTATGACGACTCTAATAGTAGTTCAGTGGAAATTATCAATTTTGAACACGTCTCTTATCAGTAACTTAGTGACATTATAATTATTAATTAGTGATATTATAGCATTTCGTTAAATATTGATATAGCCTGACATTATCTAAAGCATTAAAAAAAATGTCTTTGATATTACTGAATTATTATAAATTAATTTACTTAATTGGTAAAAACCTCCCATAAATGTATATTTGTACGCCAAATGGCAAAACATAGGGAAACTATAATATAACAATTGAAACATCTTGCACACCGTTGCAACCTGTGTTTACAAAGAAAGAATATTGATTGATTGATTAGTATACCTAACTCATGATCGCTTGAGGTGTATCAAAATACTATAGACCAGGATGATCCGTTCTAAAAGTTCTAAATTCATACAAAAATATGTGCTAAGTTGGTTGGAATTCTATGGTCTTGCCAATCTTTCCCCTCTAAAGTTATAAACTACGAATAGAAAGCTAGAACTCTGCTGTTTAATTTTCTTACTGCATAGCGACTAGTGAAGTATAGCCTCTAAACATTAAATAACCATATTGAGGTCAATCGGTGGTGAGGAGGGAAACTCTGTTGCTTATCACTTTATGGAAATTTAAGATTGTCTTTATCAGCATTTATTCAGAGATCATGTACATCTATAAAACCTTTAACGTCAAGGAATTATAATTGAGTCTTAAATGCTTAAAAAGTAGTGAACTGAGAATTTAACTGAGATATTTCTCTCCTAAAATCTTATCCCTGACTGAAGAAAATGTTCACCAAAAAAGCGTAATACTAAGCTCCGACTCAATAATAATAGGAGTCATTAAACAAAATAGACTGCCCAGATGAAGCAGAAGTGGGGCTTAAAACAATTTTCCGGCATTAAACGATTATAAATTCAGACTTAACATTCTGGAACGTTAACTGCGAGAGCAACTGAGGAAAATTTATTTAACGTAGAGCGTTTTCACGGTCCAACCGATCCATAACCAGAAGCACCTTCATACCCACATGCTGAATGCAAATGCCTTTCACTTAGTAAAGAGTAATAGCTGAGATAAGTAGCCCCTGACTTAGCACATTTACCGCCTTGATAATACCTCGAACCGATGTTTCTGTAACATCCATTTTACTTAGACCCACATCACTCTCGATGGTTCCCCCCTCTCCCCGTCTGCTCTTTGATTTCGTATCCCGTTCAAAGGGGAGTGGGAGGTCTAGCTAACATGGCAGTGTCCGAAGAGATGGTTAGAAATTATGGGCGAGCATTTGTCAAAGTCCTGCTTGCAGATTGTAACGAATAGTGTGTAAGTATGTTTCAATGGAAGTACGGTGTGTTGGGTGATAATAGTGTGCTGTGTGAAATGCAATACAAGTTTTAAGAATCGAAATGTTTGTGTGCCTTGTATGGGTGTCTGTGGTAAAAGTCTACAGGAAAAGTTTTCCTTTATGTACAACATTTTACACTCACTTGTTTACTATGAGCAACTTTATTACCTGTTTGTGGTATTATGGAAATATTTATTATGACCTTTTAATGTTCAAAGAAGTTTCTACGCTCAGCAATTTAAATTTTCGAGTTGATGAAGACAAAGAACCTTATATTATTTAATCATAATATTACCGAACACTAAGCACCGCACTCAAATTGCCAAGGTCAGCGCACGTATTTCAAACAACTAATTAAAAGTTTAGTTAACGAGTAATAGCTTTTGTTTTTCCGCTTATGAATTCGTAACTCATAATAACAGCACATAATTAGCTCCAGAGTTGGCGGGATAGGGTGTTTTGGAGTTACGCAACTCTTGAATGTTTAAATTTTGAATTTTAAAATGCGTTTTTGAATTACGCATCTTGGGAATTGTTGAATTTGAATGTATCATTAAATTAAATGAATCGAGAAAAGAATGGTGTCCATAAAATGAGAGAGTACAAAGGTTTTCCGTTTAAGGTTGTTAGAATAACTTTGCTAAATTGGGTATCATTGCCTCCTTGGAAGTCCGATGGGACAACGCAAGACGTTCATTGGATATTGGATCCGGCTAGATTGAAATGATACCTACTATACTCAGGCCCTTGAACGTGTTTCGAGAGATTCGTGAAGAGAGATTGTTCTGTAAATGCACTTAAGATTTAGAAGAAATGCCAAATGAGGGCAAAATGAAGGCAAGGCTTTTTTTTTTTTTTTTTAGTGTGGGAAATCATCAAATAACTTCTCCCGCTCTGGGCGGAGCGGGAGGGTGTGTCAGACTCTTACTGACTAAAACCCACCCGTATTCCTTCTTGTTGCCTGTGTTGCGGGGGCCTCGGTGACCCATAAGTACCTTCCCGCGACCCCGGCAGGCATCGGCCCTAGTGGACCCCTACTTTTGTGCTGACGACATCTCTTTGAGGCGCGCGTGGAATACGACGCGCCGTCGACCCGGGCCTGGTCCTTACCGGACGGTGAGCTACCCATTGCTCACCGTCCGCAAGCCCGCGCCTACGGTGGCCGGAAATCCGCCCGGGATTCCCGACGCCCTGGGCGTCTCCTGCGGCGGCTAGGGGCGAGAGGGCGCGAAACTTGCCTTTCCCTCAACCGTCCCGCCTCCTCCTTTGCGAGCATTACTGCTTCGCAGAAGGAGGTGACGGCTGCCCATGCCCTCTCGCTCCGTACCATGGCCTGAACCAGGGCCGGACGCGAGAGGTCTCTGCCGCCGATCGCCTCCACGAGGACACGGCGGTGCTCTGCCCAAGCCGGGCAGACCTCCACCGTATGCTCCACCGTGTCCTCCAGGCGATCCACACAGTGGTGACACCCGGACGTTTCCTCCCGCCTTATCCGACACAGGAACCTCCCGAAGCTGCCGTGTCCGGTGAGGACCTGCTTCACGCGGAAGGTGAGGACGCCGTGGCGCCTCTCCAGCCACTCCTCAAAGAGGGGACTTATCGCCGCAATCGTGGCGTGCCCAGCACTGGGTTGCAACAACCGTACTTTCCATGACGCCATGAGATCCCGCCGGAGCTCCGTCCGCTGTGCCGCGATTTCTCGCGGCAGCGGACTTACGCCCCGGCGTTTCGCCTCCTCGCGCCACTCCCATACGTGCGCGAGGACTTTTGCCTCCAGATCCCATGGCGGCAATCCGGCAAGGAGGCTCGCTGCCTCACAGGAGACCGTGCGGTATCCTCGGACCATCCGGATGGCCATGACCCTTTGGGCCGCGCTCAACCGGCGGGCTGGCCGCAGCGCCAGAGAGCGCGCCCATACAGGTGCCCCGTAGAGGGCCATGGACCGCACGACCCCCACGTAGAGCCTCCGGCAGGAGGCGTTTGGACCCCCTAGATTGGGCAGGAGCCGCTTTAATGCAGCGCTCGCCCGCTCCAGTTTGGGAGCCAAACGTCGGAAATGCTCCACGAAGTTCCACCGGCTGTCGAGGACGAGTCCCAGGTACTTCATCGTCGACTCGACGCCGATAGAAACCCCTCCTACCGTTATTTGGGACCCCAACGGTGGCGCGTTCCGAGGACCATGAAAACACATGGCCTCGGACTTGTGCAGGGCCACCTCGAGTCCCAATTGCCGGATCCTTTCGACGATTGTCGCAACCCCGCGTGCCGCTAATTCGGCCGCCGCCTGGTGCGACCTCCCCTGCGCCAGGACCAACGTGTCGTCAGCGTAGCACACTACGCTGACGCCGCTAGGGAGGTCGGCGCGCAGCACCCAGTCGTATCCGATGTCCCACAGATGCGGCCCCAGGACCGATCCCTGTGGGACACCGCACGACATCTCTTGCCGGTTCCACACTCCCTGGTGACCGGGGTAGATGACGGCCCTGTCCGTCAAATAGGCCTCGACCACACGACAGAGGTAGGTCGGCATCCGGTGATACCGGAGTGCCTCCCTGATGCAACTCCAGGGCAGGGTATTGAAGGCATTGGCGATGTCTAGAGACACCGCCAAGACGACCCCACCCTGGGCAACAGCATTCCCCGTCGTCAGGGCTCGCACACGCATGATGGCGTCCACCGTAGAGCGCCCTCTGCGGAAACCAAACTGGCTCTCCGCCAAATCCGGCCCCACCCGCACCAGCTGGCCGACGAGGCGGTCTGCAATGACTCTTTCAAAGAGCTTGCCCACCTCGTCGAGCAGCACGATGGGCCGATAAGCGGACGGAGAGTCCGCAGGGCGCCCTGCCTTCTTTATGAGGACCAGTTTCCCCGTCTTCCAGCGAAGCGGGAACTGGCCCCTCTCCATGCATGCGCTTAGGAGCCCCCTAAGTCGAGGCCCGAGAGCCTCCAAGGCCAGGACCCAGGCCTTCCCAGGTAGGCCGTCGGGTCCTGGGGCGGTATTTTTGGCATTAAGCCTGCGTACCGCCGCTCTCATTTCTCCCTCGGTCACCTCCGGAGCATCGTCGTCGTCGTCGGCGGTGTGGTCCGCATCAGGCACCGCAGTAGGCGGAGCCATAGGTGGGGAGGAGTGTTCCCCTCGCGAAGGGAACAGAGCGCTCACCACGTCCTCCACAAGCTGGGGCCGGAGACTCTGCGTTAGCGGGGGAGCCCATGGGCGGAGTTTATCCCGCACCACCTTGTACGGGCGTCCCCACGGGTCCCTGTCCAGAGTCCCCAGCGACTCCTCGCGGGCCAAACCCCTGGCCCGCAGGATGAAGGCAAGGCTATGCCTATGGGCCATAGGCATAGCTTTGTTCATTTTGTCCTCAATTGTTCTTCATCTTGTTCATTTTTTTATCTCTCTTCGTAAAATCTATCTGTAATTCATTCAATTATATAGCGCCTAATAACAGCCACATAAGAAGAAAATCTACAATCCTAGATCTTTAAACAAAGTCAAGTCAAATACGATAGAATCAATACGAGGTTAAACTTACAATACCGACAACGATATCGGAGCTTAAAGCTCTTCGAAACAAAACCAATTGAGTACTAACTTCGTGTAGTTGCAGTATATATGTATATTAGTAAGTACTTATGTATAAACGGGTGCTGACTTGCAGCTTCGGAATTGTATAGTAGAAAATGTAAATGTGTATGGTGAATATTGAGTTCATTGATATACTAGCAACCCGCCCCGCTTTGCACGGGTGCAAATACCAAGATTTCTGTGAGGTATCTAAGTTAAATATTAATTAATATTATATTTACACGCACAGAAGCTTGTGGCTAAGTAACAACAGCCGCACGGGTCGATCGATCAGGTTAAGCTACGCTTGCCGCGGTTGGTCCGTGGATGGGTGACTTCTTTACATAGCAAGAACCCTCCGTGCCTCGGAAAATACGTTAAGCCGTTGGTCTCGGCTGTTAATTGTAGATCTTTGACAGTCGTTACGGGTAGTCAGAAAGCCGAAAGTCTAACAACCAGTCTTACCAAGGGGTATCGTGTTACCCAGTAACTGGGTTGTGGAGGTCGGACAAAGAGTCGCTCCATGTAAAATACTGGTATTCAGCAGCATCCGGTTAGACTGGCAGCTGACCCCAAAATAGTTGGGAAAAGGCTAGGTAGATGATGATGACATAAACAGGGGCAGTGGTGGCCCAGTGGTAACGGCCCCGACTTACGAGTCGTAGGGCGTGGGTTCGAACCAAGACTGGCTGTTTACTTTGTGTAAATAATTTCATCACCTATGCTCTCAAAACGATGAAGGAAAACATCGTGAGGAAACTGGCATGCCTTAGAACCAAAAATTCGAAGACAAGTGACATCTATCAACCCGCACTGGCCCCGCGTGGTAGATTACAGCCTACTCCCTCTCATAGAGAGATCTTTTTTTTTTTTTTGATGGGAATTCATCAAATCACTTCTCCCGCTCTGGGTGGAGCGATAGGGTGTGTCAGACTCTTACTGACTAAAACCCACCGGTATTCCTTCCGTTGCCTGTGTTGCGGGAGCCTCGGTGACCCATTAGTACCTTCCCGCGACCCCAGCAGGCATCGGCCCTAGTGGACCCCTACGTTTGTGCTTACGACATCTATTTGAGGCGCGCGTGGAATACAACGCGCCGTCCACCCGGGCCTGGTCCTTACCGGACGGTGAGCTACCTAGTGCTCACCGTCCGCAATCCCGCGCCTACGGTGGCCGGAAATTCGCCCGGGATTCCCGACGCCCAGGGCGGCTCCTGCGGCGACTAGGGGCGAGAGGGCGCGAAATTTGCCTTTCCCTCAACCGCCCCGCCTCCTCCTTTGCAAGCATTACTGCTTCGCAGAAGGAGATGACGGCTGCCCATGCCCTCTCGCTCCGTACCATGGCCTGAACCAGGGCCGGACGCGAGAGATCTCTGCCGCCGATCGCCTCCACGAGGCCACGGCGGTGCTCTGCCCAAGCCGGGCAGACCTCCACCGTATGCTCCACCATGTCCTCCGGCGATTCACACAGTGGTGACACCCGGGCGTTTCCTCCCACCTTATACGACACAGGAACCTCCCGAAGCTGCCGTGTCCGGTGAGGACCTGCGTCAGGCGGATGGTGAGGACGCCGTGGCGCCTCTCTAGCCACTCCTCAAAGAGGGGACTTATCGCCGCAATTGTGGCGTGCCCAGCAAGAGAGAAGGCCTGTGTCCCAGCAGTGGGAACAGTATAATCTGATAATGCGATACGTATTCCGGAATAAATTCTCTTAAATGATGATGTCAACCGCATAAAAAAGGCAGACACGAAAAGCGACTTTAATTTATTATATGTATAAATATATGTAGATAAATATGTAGTTTTATTGAGGAAGTTGGTAAAAAGATATGCTTTCTTATATCGTAAATAATTTATTTATGATACCCTTCGTCTGGGAAAGTGAGAAAATATCAATGACTTACTGAACTAGTATGATTCTGCTACAGTATCGTTACAAACTTACATAACTTTAGGAATAGTTCAAGCCGTAGTTAAAATAATAAATAATGCGTGAATATATTTATGTAAAATAAAATAACGAGCAAGCCTTTACTCCCACAGAATACAAGAGGAAAGATAACATCATCAATAAACTAGTCAGCAAAACGCATAATAGTAGGCTGACAATCAGACGTACGCAAGAACAGCCACACGTGGTGGCTATTTTGAACTAAGCAGAGTTTAAAATAGCTTCCACGTATAGCCACTCCTTAGCGGTATACAGTCATAACGTGTTATCTAAGAGCAAAGAACCTCGTCATCTCCGGAACTATAAAGCCTACAAGCTTCAAATTAAGCACGTTTGTTTGTCATAGCCACTGGGATAGGTTAGTTAGAAAACAGAGGACTTTTTTTCTAAATCCGTCACTTACGACGACAAACGACTGTTTGAAGTTTTTAAAAAGGCAGTGTATTTAGGTTAGAACTATTTTTATAAAAATAAAAAACATTGATGTACAATAAACCATAAATCTATCTATCTTTTGGGTGCCATTTTTCCCAAATATATGACATCAGGTTGGGTTCGGCTCTAGCAATTACTAAAGTGACATTAGTGTATTAGTGTGTAAGTATATCTTTTTCATATTATATACTTCCTAAGGCACCATCTCCACGGGCGAGAAAATCTCGGCGATAGTCTCGCCGTGCCATCAAATTGAATATAAAGTATGAATTAATCTCCGCACGGCACCGGCGTTATCATTGCGGCGAGAATTTGAAGGCGAACGACAGCTTGACTATCATCGCGATTTTTTCGTCCTGACGATGGCGCCTAAGCCTTTGGCTAGTGATGTCGAAAATTAGCCATGATTGATGGCTAATTTTGGACATCACTAGCCAAAGGTCCTCAGAGAATAAGGACTTATAATATTTTGAAATCGCTAACTCTCAGTGAGCAAGTGTGGTAATTAGTGCGCTAACTATCCTGCATCAAAATAGAATTTTACCATGCAGTGCAGTGGGACGATTTCAAACTTAGTAAGTATCAACTTTAAATAAATAAACACACGGAGAAGCCATTGAACTGTGTTCCACTGTTCTACACAATCAACTACAAAGCCTAACTCAATAAATAAATTAAAAGAAAATCACCCATATTAAATTCCCATATCATTTTCCGCAATATTTTGTTTTTAAACTTAGTTCAACTAAACGCATACGTCATTGAGCGTCGTAAAGCTATAACCACACTCTACTGTAAGCCGCTTAAGCACATACTTGAGTGAAATGTACGGAATTAAATCGTAAAATACGCTAACATTGTGTTTTGACGTAGTTATTACGTGTAGTTAAATAGATTGGTGGATAGAAAGTGATTATAAAACAGTTGCAGCAACAAGCAAACAACTAAATACATTTTCGATCCTTTGAGTGGCTAGGATCAATGTCAAATATTAAAAAAAAAAAAATAGTAAAGTTTTACTTTATTCGCTTTTTTATTACTTCGTACATTTTGAGTAAAACAAGGTAAAGGACAAGGCAATTATAAAGATAATGAAGTGATGTATCTTAAGTTAACTCTACAGTTACTTAGTTTTTTTTTACTATAACTAGATCTTAAAAAGTCGAATATTCTCTTAGCAAATTCCAAGTAAAAATGAAACTCGTCGGAAAGTTATTTTCGCACCTAAAATAAATGTAAAATTTTATTTCATCTATAATTCAGCACACGAAAAATGATTTTAAGTTTGTTTCGAGACTAATTTAAACTTAGTTTCTAATTTTAATTTATTTAGAATCTAACTTAATAAATTTAATATGAAATTGCTACCATATTTATACTTGGGTTTATCTGAGCAAAAAAGCCAAAGCCTGAATTTTTGTAAAATCATAATACATAATATGTGGTACCTAGGTAACACGTGCTTCAATGCTTTGAATTGGCAATACCAAGAAGTATGTCACCTAGTTAAGGAGCTTGACACTCTATGACAGAAGTAATTGCCATCACCTGATAGCAACAACATGCCATCAAAACCACTAATAGCATCACAGGAAATATGAGTAAAGTTGTTCCGGATGGGCCTTGGAGTGTCAGTCGACGGTACACGAATAGTGGAATACATTTACATTGTTTGTGAACAGCGTGATTTATTTATTTCTTAGTGTTACGTAACTAGTGTGGAATGTGAGGAGATTGTTTAGAAACGTGAGCTGTGCTGTGTGGTGGTGGAATTGTTCTAATGTGGGAACGACGCGATCTATGTAATCTGTTATCAAATCTATCGTAAATATCATGTGAACTCATAAAAGTAAACTTTATCAATAATATTGGTTGATAACTTATAAAGAATCAAAAGCTTAAATACATAAATTTAAGGGATTGATTGCCGATTGGCTAATAGCCAAAAAAATAACTAATCTTAGGCTATTTATGCTTCCATGGATATCTAAGTGACGGAACTGGCAGAGGGCAACCAGAGAGCAAAAAGTACTTTCCTCGTAGATCACAATATTCACCATTGACAATAATTCCTCTACATCATCGCATAAGGGCTTCTCTTGAAACGTTATACCGTCAAATATCCATGTGTTTCAAACCAGAATTCAGCAATACTTTTTGGCAACTACAAAACTTATTTGTCTTTACAATCGACAAAAGGATTAAGAAAGGCATCAAGAAGATTAGGTGTCTCAGTGCAAAATGCATCCTGCAGTATACTTCAGCAAATCGAAAATATACGATTACGAATGCACAAACTGAATATGATTTATCATTATGAAACCTCAATGAAGACGAAAGCTGGAGATATAAATCCTAGTTCTTATTCTTTTTAGAAACGTTATTAGTTTCACATGACGAGCACTGGCCGTTAAATCGGAAAACGCTTAGTGTGACGGTTTTCATAGATTTAATAGATTATACTGGCTTTATGGATGAAATTTAATCTGATTTAAAGATTTTTATGTGATAGCTGATTAATTTTTAGTCGAGCTTAACTTATCATGCCTGGCTAATGAGACACAATAAATAATCAATTGTTGTGTTAACCCAGGTGGGAGGGTCAACGCGTATCAAGAAGTAAAAGCCTACTTAAGGATAAGCCTTTTTTTTTTTTTTGGTTGGGAAATCATCAAATAACTTCTCCCGCTCTGGGTGGAGCGGGAGGGTGTGTCAGACTCTTACTGACTAAAACCCACCCGTATTCCTTCTTGTTGCCTGTGTTGCGGGGGCCTCGGTGACCCCTACTATGTGCTGACGACATCTCTTTGAGGCGCGCGTGGAATACAACGCGCCGTCGACCCGGGCCTGGTCCTTACCGGACGGTGAGCTACCCATTGCTCACCGTCCGCAAGCCCGCGCCTACGGTGGCCGGAAATCCGCCCGGGATTCCCGACGCCCTGGGCGTCTCCTGCGGCGGCTAGGGGCGAGAGAGCGCGAGACTTGCCTTTCCCTCAACCGTCCCGCCTAATACTTCGCGAGCATTACTGCTTCGCAGAAGGAGGTGACGGCTGCCCATGCCCTCTCGCTCCGTACCATGGCCTGAACCAGGGCCGGATGCGAGAGGTCTCTGCCGCCGATCGCCTCCAAGAGGACACGGCGGTGCTCTGCCCAAGCCGGGCAGACCTCCACCGTATGCTCCACCGTGTCCTCCGGGCGATCCACACAGTGGTGACACCCGGAAGGATAAGCCTGTGCTCTTAATAATACAAAAAAGATAAGAATAAAAGATTTTTACTCTGCAATAGGTGCATAAGGTTCAAAAACCCAGTCGATTTGAATTGTACTAGAGTTAGTCTTAACTTAAAAACGCTGAATGTCTGGATTTTTTCCTGCATCAAACATAAGTCGACCACTTTGGTACCTACACAATTTTTTAAGCAAAGAAAACTATTAAAAATATAAAACCAACATACGCTACCACCTTCCCTAACTCCAGGGACAGGATTGCAACAAGTTGAGTTACCAAGATATAATGATACCCGAACTTTGAGTTGGAAACTTTCGGCTCGGGCCCCTACTTCGCTACTTTGTAAATTTAAGCAGCAATACTTGTAATGTATGTGCTTTGCAACTCCCTACAGTACTCCAAGCAAGGAAATAAATTTCGCAAAAGTTTTTTGCTTAGTTTGCAGTTTTACGCTGTAATGGGAAGGAGCAAGTTATAGTGTTTAAGTTGTCTGCTTATGCATCGCTGTGTTCTTTAAACTTGGGAACAAGTAGTTAATAAAAACAGGCTATGGAGAAAATATAAGTCTGTTCTTATTCTAAGGGCAAGTGCCTCTTCCGATACAGACAAGGAACGAGCTTTGTTTGTCCAGTTCTGGTCGATGATTTCATAAGTAAAAGTGTAGGGACCCCTACACCTTTACTTGTGAAATCATCTCACCAGGGAGGATGCCTGCCGGGGTCGCGGGAAAGTCCGAAAGGGTTACGAAGGCCCTTGGCAACACAGGCAACAGAAGGGTTTTAGTCAGTAAGAGTCTGGCACACTCTCCCGCTTCGCCCAGAGCGGGAGAAGTTATTAAATAACTACCCACCCAAAAAAGAACCCTGATTTGTGATAAAAAATATTAGTGGTGTCTCATCGCTATGTTTTCTTTAAAAACATGTTAGTGTTTTCTAAAATAAACAAATAAACTTGAAGAAAAACAAAAAACCATTGCCACAAGTGTTTACTTGTTGAAAGTAAGGTTTTTTTTTAAATGAATATTATTTTTCATAATAGTTTCCGGCTAAATCTAAACAGATTTAGCCGGAAATCTACCATGAAAAATAATATTCATTTAAAAAAAGACCTTACATCTAAACAGATTTAGCCGGAACTATACTATGAAAAATAATATTCATTTAAAAAAAGAACTTACTTTAGAAAAAAAAATCTTAGTAGTGCCATCATCAACATCTTTCTTTTCAAATCCCAATTTATTTGGTGGTAACGCTACATGTCTTCCTCTTCCATACAACTTCCTCTTGTCTACAATATGTAACTGAATTAATACACATTATGAAAGCAGTTAACGTTTTATCCCAACAATAAAATTAAAACTACGTACAAAATTACAGTCACACTCCCGCTGCTTACAGCGGAAGTGTGAGCGTAGTAGGTAGGTATTTCGTCCATTTTGGTTTGTTTGACTTATCAAACAAACTAAAATGGACGGAGAAGAAATAACCCAAGAAAGCTGTGGCCATAGCAAGGGCAAAAGCCTAGGACAAGCTTTATGACACACTAGATAGTCTAGCAGGCCAAAAAAAGTTATGCCGACTTGCTAGAGCTAGAGAGAGAAAGACGAGGGATGTTTGTCAGATAAAATGTATAAGGAATAAAACTGGAATAGTTCTTACGGATGATGAGAAAATTAAGGATGGGTGGAAGGGCTATTTTGAAAGACTGATAAATGAGGCGAATGACTGGAGTGGTTAGCTTGCGAATAAACCAGTAAATGAGGGGTTAGTGAGAATGATTAGTATGGATGAAGTGAGAATAGCAGTAATTGGGATGAAGAATGGTAAAGCAATAGGGCCGGATGGAATACGAGTTGACGTATGAAAGTTATTACGGGTGGATGTGTAAAGTGGATGGACGTGGTTAGCTTTGTTCTTCAATAAGTTGTTACTGGAAGAAGCCATACCTGACACGAGTGGTGTAACAGTTCGCTGGTGCCCATCTTTAAAAACAAAGGTGATGTGCTGGAGTGCAACAACTATAGAGGAATAAAGCTAATGTCACATAGTATGAAGGTTTGGGAGAAAGTTATTGAAAGGCGACTGAGAAAAGAGAGTGAAATTTCGCAAAATCAATTCGGTTTTATGCCTGGTCGAGGAACAATGGATGCCATCTTTGCAATCCGCCAGCTGTGCGAGAAATACAGAGGTGCGCATAAAAACTTGCACATGGTATTTGTTAACCTCGAAAAGGCATACGACCGAGTGCCTCGTGAAGTTTTGTGGTGAGCCCTTAAGGATAAATGTGTGCCTGGGAAGTATGTGCAGTTGATTTGAGCGATGTACAGTCGATTTAGTACCCACGTCCGGTCTACAGTGGCAGTGGCAGTGGCTCTTACTGGCAGCTTCAATGTGGCTGTTGGCTTGCACCAAGGATCGGCACTCAGCCCTTACCTCTTCGTGTTGATAATTGACGCTCTTACGTCGGATATCCAGGAAGAGGCACCCTGGTGTATGCTGTTTGCCGATGACATTGTCGCCGAGAGCGGCTTAGAGGTCCAGAGCAGATTGGCGTTGTGGTGGGAAAGATTAGAGACCGTGGGCCTGAGATTAAGTCGGACCAAAACAGAGTACTTGTTTTGTGATCTTGCCAGTCTCTCCAGTTCTGTGCTCATATATCTCGCCGGAACGGCTTTACCGATCTGCTCCGACTTTCGGTACCTCGGGTCGCTTGTCCAAGGGGATGGGGAAATAGACCGAGATGTAACGCACCGGATCAACTCAGGATGGATGAAATGGCGACAGGTCACAGGAACAACTTGCGACCCACGGATGCCCCTCAAGTTAAAGGGGAAAATTTACAAGTCCGTGATAAGGCCTGTCGTACTGTATGGATCGGAGTGCTGGGCCGTGAAGAAGGCGGATGAAAAAAGAATACATGCAGCGGAGATGAGAATGTTGAGATGAATGTGTGGAGTGACGAAAATGGATAAAGTAAGAAATGAATATATAAGGGGCAGCTTGAAAGTGGCACCAACGACAGAAAAGTTGAAAGGAAATCGTTTGGCTTGGAATGGGCATGTGATGAGGAGGGATGAAACGCATGTGACTAAAAGAGTGATGAATATGAATGTTGATGGGTGGAGAGGGAGAGGAAAGCCAAAGAAAAGATGGATGGATTGTGTGAGGAGCGATATGAAAAAGAAGGAGTGAATGATAACATGACGGCTGACAGGGGAGGATGGAAGAAGATAACGTGTTGCGCCGACCCCAAATAACATGGGACAAGGGCAGGAAAATGATGATATACGTGTCGTGCTAGATCCATATACGTGTGCGGCTTTGTGCGTGCGTCAAATCATTGTTTGTATTATGATTAGTACAAAATATTGTAATTGGTTCGTGGTGTGCATTAATTACGGGACATGTTGTATATTGACCGTCATCTCAGTAGTCACTCCATTCTAGTGTGCAACAAAAAAATATAACATGTAAACTTTTGAGGCTTTACCAGACTTGATACAGACTTAATTATTTTACTGGCAACACTGAGTCAGCAGTTCCGTTGGTTTATTGGGGTAGTGGCCTGGTAGTGGGGATTAATCTACGCCCGGGCAGAAACGATTCTTTTCTAAGATTATTCTTGTTCCTGAGCTCATGGTGAGCAGTCACTCCTAAAAAGCCGACATGTAATTAATTGCTAGATAATCCTAGAAATAGACATCTATTAAAGTTAAGGTTATACTGTAAAATCAAATGTTTGGCAGTAAAACGCTTTTCTAACGATCCTCCTGTTTCAGTTCTGGTTGTTTCTACAAACATAATAACGTCGCCTTAGAGTGAAAACCTCGGGAATGTTATTTGGTCATTTTTATTTATTACATTTTTGGAAAGCTAAACCTCGCAACGCACGCCTAGTTCCCACAAAAAAAGTTTAGTCACCTGTAGTGCCATCTATGGCGAGTTCGAAATTCTCGCAAAAGAACAGATGAGATTTTCAATTTACCAACACTTAGAATTTAATAATTATTCCAGTAAAGTTGCCTTTTTCGCATATACGAGGTTGTCACTCTTTTTTTTTTTTTTTTTTTTGAGGGTGGGAAATCATCAAATAACTTCTCCCGCTCTGGGCGGAGCGGGAGGGTGTGTCAGACTCTTACTGACTAAAACCCACCCGTATTCCTTCCTGTTGCCTGTGTTGCGGGGGCCTCGGTGACCCATAAGTACCTTCCCGCGACCCCGGCAGGCGTCGGCCCTAGTGGACCCCTACTTTGTGCTGACGACATCTCTTTGAGGCGCGCGTGGAATACGACGCGCCGTCGACCCGGGCCTGGTCCTTACCGGACGGTGAGCTACCCATTGCTCACCGTCCGCAAGCCCGCGCCTACGGTGGCCGGAAATCCGCCCGGGATTCCCGACGCCCTGGGCGTCTCCTGCGGCGGCTAGGGGCGAGAGGGCGCGAAACGTGCCTTTCCCTCAACCGTCCCGCCTCCTCCTTCGCGAGCATTACTGCTTCGCAGAAGGAGGTGACGGCTGCCCATGCCCTCTCGCTCCGTACCATGGCCTGAACCAGGGCCGGACGCGAGAGGTCTCTGCCGCCGATCGCCTCCACGAGGACACGGCGGTGCTCTGCCCAAGCCGGGCAGACCTCCACCGTATGCTCCACCGTGTCCTCTGGGCGATCCACACAGTGGTGACACCCGGACGTTTCCTCCCGCCTTATCCGACACAGGAACCTCCCGAAGCTGCCGTGTCCGGTGAGGACCTGCGTCAGGCGGAAGGTGAGGAGGTTGTCACTCTAAGGCGACGATAAGTACTAATTAATCAAATTGAAACTTTCTCTAAAAAGAAATAGACCAAGTAAATGAATATCAAGCTTTTTCTAGCCCATAACGTACAATTATTATAGTAGCAATTAATCCCTCTTATAATTAATTACTTATCAGCTGATTACTTGACATAGGTTCAAGCTTATGATTATTGTGCCGTGACGTAAATCTGATAGCCGAGGAGTTATAGCGGCCTTATTACTTCGTTGCCATGTAGATGGGAGATTAAAAGAAATATACTAAAGACCTGTACTGCTATATTTTTATATATGAAGGAATAGAACACGTTAGAACGTTGTAAGGAGACTTTTTGCAGAATTTAATAAGATAGTTTGTGACAAGAATGTTATAATACAGAATTATTATAATAACAGGCACACGGGTCGGTCGAAGGTTAAGCTACGCTTGCAGCGGTCAGTTCGTGGATGTGTGAGCATCAATTACATGTCGAGAACCCTGTGTCTAGAAAAGCACGTTAAGCCGTTGGTCTCGGCTGTAATTCGTAGATCTTTGTACAGTCGTTACGGGTAGTCAGAAGCCCAAAAAGTCTGCTAACCAGTCTTACCAAAGGGTACTGTGTTACCCATTTACTGGGTTGTGTAGGTCAGATAGGCAGTCACTCCGTGTAAAATACTGGTATTCAGTTGCGTCCGGCTAGACTGGAAACCAACCCCATCATAGCTGAGAAAAGGCTAGACAGATGATAGGTATTTATTTATTTTAACTTATGACACACAAAAAAGGTAAAATGGCGGACTTAATGCCGTAGGCATTCTCTACCAGTCAACCGAGTGTGGTGAACAGATTTGATGGCAGGTGGCTCTGTTTGAGAGCAACAATGAGAATTATTTATAGTAATTATATTATAATAAATTATAAATATAATAGGTATACAATTACATAAATAGGTTATAAACTATAAGTAAATCATCGGTCAGTCTACTGTAAATGATGAATATCATTAGTTAACACAGACTAAGAATACATCCGTATTCAAATACTAGTGATGAAGAGCTGATTATGAATTACCCATTCAACTGTAGTCTAATATCGACTGTAGAGTTATAATTTGTGGGTTTTTTAAACGCCTGTTTTACCAACACAGTCAATTTAATTATACCAAACTAACTCCTGCCCGCAACTTCATTCGCGTGGAAGTCGTAAGACACAACAATATACTAAAATAACAGCCACATTTTTATTTTTTTAAACTGGCGTGTCGGACGACTCACAGTGGAAGGGTTCCATAGTTGGGATTACATGGGACGAATTAATTCCAAAAACAAACTTAGCATTGTAGTTGAAAAACATGTTCTCCCATACATCGATATAAGCCACGGTCAATTCTCCAACTACAAATATAAGTTGGTCGACTATTACTCGTTAACTTGTAAAGCCTACTTAGCTGTGATAAATTTCCTTTCAATTTCATTATATGTACTATTGCCATGAATTTTTTCACGTGTCCATAAACAACCGTTCAGCTGGCAGGAGGACACTTGACTCTAACAAAAATTAGCACTTTAATGCTTAATATTACGAAAGCGGATCCTTGAATCGAAAAGTGGTGTTCACAGACCCGTTATAATTTGGAACGGCCTATCCAACGATACCCCACACCATGGGACAGACGAGAAAAAAAATATCATTCCCATATTACGTGCAAGGGAGGTGCCCTAAAAAACTTTTTTTCAAGATTTTTTTACCACTTTGTCAGCGTGATTACTTTATACTCGTATATATACCTATGCCAAATTACAGCTTTCTAGTACCTACTAAGCGCCTCTGAGCTACAGCGGGGACAGACAGACACAGACGGACAAAGCGAAGCTATAAGAGTTCCTTGTTTACTACGGAACCCTAAAAAGAACTACCTTGTTGGTTTAGTGGTCGCAAGCGTTACTGTTGAGCGTGAGGTCCTGGGTTCGATTCCCGGTTCAGGCAAAGTGTTATTGGGTTTTCCATATGGAATTTCTCAGTAAAAGTCCGTAGTCTGGATTTGTGCTTGGTTAATGGCAATAGGGTCGCTCCCTATTACAGGGGACCTAAACATAACTAGCGAATTGTGGGTGTACTACAGGTACACCTCTGCCCAACCCTTTGGGGAAACAAGGCGTCATGTTATTTTTATAAAAAAATCCCTGTATTTTTGTAGTTTTGGCCTCAGCAGCAAAATATACAGAGACTGTGACGCGGAATCATGCGACGTACAGTTGTCCGTGTGAGAAGGAGTTAGTTCTAATGTCGACTCCGCAGTCTTCAGTAGCAATTTCTTACAGTTAGCTACGACCTTGGCTTGAATATTTCATATGGTTATAATATAATATGTTGGGAAGCCGAATGCGGTATAATGAGAAAAAAAGAACGGCGTACGGTGAACTGACGAAATGTGGGTATACTATTATATGTACTGTACATCTCTAACCCTTCGGGGAATACGGGTGTGATGATATGTTATGTTAAGAGTAAAGGCTTTTGACAACGATAATGGGTCAAAATTTTAATTCAAGATGACGTTCTAAAAATTTGCTTTTTTTAGGGTTCCGTACATCAAAAACAAAATACGGAACTCTTATAGGATCATTCGTGTGCCTGTCTGTCTGTCCGTCTGTCACAGCCGATTTGCTCCGAATCTACTGTACTTACCGATTTAGTTAAATTTGATTTAAGTACATATGAATTTATGTGACCCAAATACGAACGTGTAAGGTATTTTAATGAATGTTGAACACGAAGTTCTCTTTTAGGGGAAAATAAGAAAATTAAAAAAAAGCTTGCATACTGTACCGTGTGGCATATCAAATGAAAGGGCTTTTTTATGAGAATTTCAAACATTTTTTTATAATTTACAAATAAGAGTTATAAAGTTATTATAGAAAATAGATGAAAACCACCATTCCCCCTTATCTCCAAAACCGCAGGACCTAACACTCGTATTTTGAAAAAAATACATTGATTCGTTTTACCAAGGGGTATCGTGTTACCCATTAACTGGATTGTGGAGGGCAGATAGGCAGTCGCTCCATGTTAAATACTGTTATTCAGCGGATACGGTAAGACTGGAAGCTGACCCCAACATAGTTGGGAAAAGGCTAGGCAGATGATGATGATGACATTAATTCGTTTTTACAGGTAACTTTATAAGAAGTCTATGTTTTTAAAATAACATGGTAAATCACTCAATATTGTGCGTACAAACCTACATTTGCAGTTGGAGTGTATGGGGAAACATGTTTTTCAACTACAATTTCAAGTCTGTTCTTGAGATAATGTCATCTCAACTTCGGAACCCTTGATTGTGCGTGATCCGACACGCACACGGCCCATTTTTTTTTGTCATACAGCTACAACGGTTAAAGTACCTACCTGCCCTTAATGCCCCAACTCAAAAATCCACGCTGTATATGCTATGAATATGATAAATCTTGAAAACGAAATTCTCTTTTGGGGGGAAAATAAGTAAATTTAAAAAGTTTTGCATACTGTCAGTACCGTGTGACATATCAAATAAAAGGGTTTTTTTATGAGAATTTCAAGTATTTTTTTTTTATAATTTACAATTATGAGTTTTAAAGTTATTAAAGAAAATAGGTGAAATCCACCATTCCCCCTTATCTCCGAAACTGCAGAAAATAATATTTTGAGGATAGATTACAGGTAAACTTATAAGAAGTATATGTTTTTAAAATAACATGGTAAATCACTCAATATTGTGCGTACAAACCTACATTTGCAGTTGGAATGTATGGGGGGAAATGTTTTTCAACTACAATTTTAAGTTTGTTCTTGAGATAAAGTCATCTCAACTACGGAACCCTTGATTGTGCGTGATCCGCACGCACACTGCCCATTTTTTTTGTCACACAGCTACAACGGTTAAAGTACCTACCTGCCCTTAATGCCCCAACTCAAAAATCCACGCTGTATATGCTATGTCGATTCACTGCTTAGCCCCATAAAGATACAGCGTGATGATAATCAATAAAATGGTTGAATCTGTAACTATAATATGAAATGTTCTAACCGTTTGGCTCGTCTTTTTACAATTTCCTGTAAACTATAGAGGAATACAAATATAATGCAATATTGCCCATCAACCATCAAATAGCGTGATAATATATAGCCTACCAACTGACCAGACCTGTAGGGAATATCTTTGCAAAACTTGAACAGAATCTATTTGGTAGAATTTGCGTGATGCTGGAACATATACTACATTCATACAAACAGACAAATTATAAAAACTATATTTGTCTTTTAGTTTTTTTTTCAAAAATATTCAATGTACCTCCAATTTTGAATTCGCTGCGATTTTATTACATGTACAGATAGGCACACAAAAAGCACTTTTGAACGTCAAAATTTACAGAAAAATTGAATTGATTCTAGTTGCCCTTTCCAAAAGCTAATTTCATATGTAGAAGAATAGGCAAGAAACACCACCGTTAAGGCTCGTGCAGACTAGCGCGATATCGTGGTCGTGATAGGCAGCAATATACTTGTTGCGCCCGCGATATCGCCCCAGTCTGCGGGAACCTTTACTCTTTTAAAATGTTTTTCAATATTTTGTACAACTTACAGACACTATCAAAAATGAAGTTTAGAATGAACATAATTAGTTTTTGTTGTTTTAATCAAAATCGGAAACACAATCAACCCCTTGACAAGTCAATTGTATTTTAAAACGACGATCTTCAACTGAAGTACATTTAATCATCTTACTCCTGTATTTTCGAGTACCCATTCATTCCACTCCATCCGATTCTAAACCCTATAATTAACGCTGTCGAAAACAAAAGGATGGAAAACAAAACCATTTCAAAGGGGGTACTTCAACAATGTCTCTTTTCCAATTTTACTAAAACTTCCCTTAACAATTAGTCTCCCAAAGAGTATCTAATGCGGAAGCCTTTCAATCGGTTTTCTTTTAATTGTTGCGTTTTCTGACGTCAGCTTTGGAAGTATTACACTTGGAAGTGGGCCACACGTTCATGGCTGCAGATGAGTTCCACCACAGAGTTGAACAATCGCTAAAAAAGGAAAAACGTGCATATGACTTTGAGGACTTCTGCAAAGCTGTATCCGATACCAGCTCCCGCACCATTGTAAAGTAAATGAATGTTCAAGATTTTTATGAATTTGAAGACTGTTCCTCAGTATACAAATTGCAAAACTCAGCTCCTGGAGCTTATATAAATACCATTTCTGAAGCAACCTTCTGCAGGGGATTTAAATCTCTTATGTACAAAAATAGTCACAGTTCAGAAGAAACACTTTGAATTAGATTTTCTGAAACTGAAAAATATTAAAACTGGTATTCCATCACCACGCCAAAAGCTTGTACCAAGAGGTATCGCATCATAAAGAAAGTCTGCAATACTCACCAAGCTTGGCCCACTCATGCCCACTAAAAGAAGGGTTTTTTGGGAATCTTTACCTGTAAACGATGGTTCTGATGATCTCACTCAAATTCATGATGACTAACCAAAGTAAAATTAAGCAAGACTGATTTATAATCTGATTTATTAAGTATAATAGATTTTTTTGTTACTAATACTGATTTTGTTAAAAGATTTAATTATATAATACTATTGATCTCATTGTGATACTCAAATGTAAAAGGTGCCATCTCATTGATAAGGCATAATTATTATTTTTGGAAAGAAGATAGGTATTGTTTAAAAATAAAACTTATTTTCACTTAATTATTTTTTATTTAACCTGAACAATTATTTAAGAATTGAGTTTATAGGTAAAGTAAAACTAAGTCATTACAACTTTTGAAGTATTTTCTTAATTATTAAAAGGCACAACGAATCAAATGTGCCTTTTCATTGTAATGTTTTTTTTATTTTAACACTAAATACTAGGACGAAAGGTCACATTTGGTTATTTATGCCTTTTATACTTAACAATCATATTTTTACATAATTTATTTTACTAAGTTGAAAGAGAAAATGTAGATTATTTATTAATAGCTAAATAAATAAATTATTTGTATTAAATAGTTTTGTAGGCATCATGTTAATATAACTACTTTCATTAACACATTTTTTATAAAACAACTATTTGTATATTTTTTTGCCGAAAAACAGCAAAATATTTTAAACTCAATTTCCTTAAAATTTACAAAATGTTAGATGTGCCTTTTTACATTACGACGGCAGAATAGTTAACCGGTTTAATTAGGTTGAAAATGGTATGGTTCATATCGCGTTATAAAAGCCTCTTTCGTAAATAAAAGGAGCTTGTTTGCATCTGCGTGATAAAGATTTCTCTCTTATGGGCCCCTATGGCATTCCCATCGGCTAAAATGACGAACTTCCATACAAACTTTAGTCCCCTATTTAACTAAGAAAGATAAATTTTGAAAAATCCTTCCTTATTGCTCATTTTCGCAATTTGGTACTCTTGTGCAAAATGTAATGTTTCTAGACCTATTAGGCTGTGCGCTGTCTGTCAATGAATTGAATATATATTTATGAATGATTTATTATTCACCAACCCGTACTGCGCCCGCGTAGTGGATTACGGCCCACTCCCTCTCACAGAGAGGAGACCTGTGCCCCAGAAGTGGGAACGTTATAGGCTGATTATGAATGATTCAATACTCAATAATTTATAGCATCCACAACGTGTGCTTAGGTGGTAACTTCAAATTTAATGAAATCATTGTAGACCCGTTTTTCTGTGTGCGACAGCACAGTAAAATACATATATGGAGAAGATGAAGCTTTAAAACTTAACTTATTACTCTTCTTGACTATCTTACGTTATAATGTGTGAATATAACTCTTAGGTAATTTAGCACGTAAGTATAGCACTTATAGTTTCTCATTTAAATATCGTCGCAGTATAGAAGCATTTGCTAGCATTTTTTTAACTACAACGGTTAAAGTCCCGCCCTTACTGCCCTATTTCAAAAATATACTTTGTATATTATGTCATGATGATTGACTGCTTTGCCCCAGAAAGATATGGCGTGATGATAAAAATAACTTAAAAGGTTTAATCTGTAACTATCTTAAATGTTCTAACCGCTTGGCTAAACTATCAAGCTCAAACTTAACTCAAAACATTTATCTTAATTAAACCAATTACAGGCACTTTTAGTCAGTTAGTCAGAAAGTTGAAGCTTGCCCATTCCAATACGACGAAACTATAGAGGAATACAACATAAAGCAATATTGCTCATCGCCATAGCAAATAGCGTGATAGTATATCGCCTACCAACTGACCAGACTTATAGGTAATATATATGCAAAATATGAACAGATTTTGCGTGATGCTGGAATATACATTCAGACAAACAGCCAATTAGCATCTCTCGCGTCCGGCCCTGGTTCAGGCCATGGTACGGAACGAGAGGTCATGGGCAGCCGTCACCTCCTTCTGCGAAGCTGTAATGCTCGCGAAGGAGGAGACGGGAGGGTTGAGGGAAAGGCAAATTTCGCGACCTCTCGCCCCTAGCCGCCGCAGGAGATTATTTAGGTTTCATATTTAACACCAGTGTTGACCAAGGAGTCTTTCAAGATCTCATGAAACACAGTAAAGTAGTTCCTTTGTTCAAATCTGGTGATAGTAAAGAACTCAACAATTATAGGCCTGTGTCAGTTCTGCCAGTTCTCAGTAAGGTGTTTGAAAAGTAGATGCTTAATCAAATGTTACGTCACTTTAATAAAAATTCCATCTTTTATGAACAACAGTACGGTTTCACCAAAGGGCGTTGTACGACTGACGCCCGTGCCACCCTAATAAAGAACATTTTTAACGCCTGCGAAGAAGCACAGGATGCCATTGGTAACTTTTGCGACCTCTCTAAGGCGTTCGATTGCGTAAACCATAAGACACTTCTGTTGAAACTAGAGCACTATGGACTTAGAAATACAGCGCTTGATTTACTAAGACCATACCTAAAAGATAGAAACGTTAAAGTTCAAGTAAACGGCGTAAACTCATTGGGGTCTGAAATGGCAATGGGTATTCCTCAAGGTTCCATATTGGGTCCATTCCTTTTTTTAGTTTACATTAATGATTTATTAATGATACATCTGCAAGTACAGATATTCTATTTCACGAAGTCCGTTCAGCTTTGATTGTAGTAGTGACGTATCCCGACAAGCGCGCTTGTGTGTGTAAAAGTAGGTAACGTTAACAAAAAATCTGATATATATTCAAGTCGAGATTTAATAATCTAATTAAATTTTTGGTTTTAAAAGTATATACATTTTGTAAATAAATTAGATTAGGTTGCAATAAATACAAAAATATTAAGAATATGTAGGCATTTAATTAAGCATTGGTGTTACAGAATGGAAACGAAACAAGTAGGACTATTCAGTATTTTCAGTCACTATCAGATAAATTTTCGATTTCCGATTCCGTTTTGCTGTCGTCAGAATCATCTTGTACATTGATTATAAATTCAAAATCGAGATCAAAATATTTCAAGTAGTCTTTTTCAATTTTTTCAACATGAGCACAAGTTTTTTCCACGTTTCACTGCTAACTTGGTCCAAACTTTCATTGATCAGTCTTTCCGTATTCGTCATGTTTTGCTCGATATTTTTAGATGCGACATAATTTTTAACGATCCCCCAAATATTTTCAATCGCATTTAATTCTGGGTGATAAGGGGGAAGGCGTAAGACATCAAAACATCAAAACACCAAAACCTGTTCTTAACTTAGCTAATGTTGGAATTTCTTTATGGACAATATGGAAATCTTGTACAGTACTGCGAACCACATCGGCTGTAAAATTATCTATATCCACTTTATTATCTCGCTTTCTCCTTTTCTTCATAGGTGAAGTGAATTTTGATGAAGTGGATGGCAATTCCTTCTCTTCTTTTAATATTCTTTGAACTGTTTTTTGGCTCACACCCGTAGCTTCAGCTGTACGGCGTGTAATGTCTCGTAAATGAGACAAATCACAGTTGAGTTCCATTAATGATTTTGTAAATTCATATTCTTCTCGCAGAAAATGATAAACACTAGCTATAACAGTTCAAAGAATATTAAAAGAAGAGAAGGAATTGCCATGCACTTCATCAAAATTCACTTCACCTATGAAGAAAAGGAGAAAGCGAGATAATAAAGTGGATATAGATAATTTTACAGCCGATGTGGTTCGCAGTACTGTACAAGATTTCCATATTGTCCATAAAGAAATTCCAACATTAGCTAAGTTAAGAACAGGTTTTGGTGTTTTGATGTTTTGATGTCTTACGCCTTCCCCCTTATCACCCAGAATTAAATGCGATTGAAAATATTTGGGGGATCGTTAAAAATTATGTCGCATCTAAAAATATCGAGCAAAACATGACGAATACGGAAAGACTGATCAATGAAAGTTTGGACCAAGTTAGCAGTGAAACGTGGAAAAAACTTGTGCTCATGTTGAAAAAATTGAAAAAGACTACTTGAAATATTTTGATCTCGATTTTGAATTTATAATCAATGTACAAGATGATTCTGACGACAGCAAAACGGAATCGGAAATCGAAAATTTATCTGATAGTGACTGAAAATACTGAATAGTCCTACTTGTTTCGTTTCCATTCTGTAACACCAATGCTTAATTAAATGCCTACATATTCTTAATATTTTTGTATTTATTGCAACCTAATCTAATTTATTTACAAAATGTATATACTTTTAAAACCAAAAATTTAATTAGATTATTAAATCTCGACTTGAATATATATCAGATTTTTTGCTAACGTTACCTACTTTTACACACACAAGCGCGCTTGTCGGGATACGTCACTACTACAATCAAAGCTGAACGGACTTCGTGAAATAGAATATCTGTACTTGCAGATGTATCATTAATAAATCATTAATGTAAACTAAAAAAAGGAATGGACCCAATATGGAACCTTGAGGAATACCCATTGCCATTTCAGACCCCAATGAGTTTACGCCGTTTACTTGAACTTTAACGTTTCTATCTTTTAGGTATGGTCTTAGTAAATCAAGCGCTGTATTTCTAAGTCCATAATGCTCTAGTTTCAACAGAAGTGTCTTATGGTTTACGCAATCGAACGCCTTAGAGAGGTCGCAAAAGTTACCAATGGCATCCTGTGCTTCTTCGCAGGCGTTAAAAATGTTCTTTATTAGGGTGGCACGGGCGTCAGTCGTACAACGCCCTTTGGTGAAACCGTACTGTTGTTCATAAAAGATGGAATTTTTATTAAAGTGACGTAACATTTGATTAAGCATCTACTTTTCAAACACCTTACTGAGAACTGGCAGAACTGACACAGGCCTATAATTGTTGAGTTCTTTACTATCACCAGATTTGAACAAAGGAACTACTTTACTGTGTTTCATGAGATCTTGAAAGACTCCTTGGTCAACACTGGTGTTAAATATGAAACCTAAATAATCTCCTGCGGCGGCTAGGGGCGAGAGGTCGCGAAATTTGCCTTTCCCTCAACCCTCCCGTCTCCTCCTTCGCGAGCATTACAGCTTCGCAGAAGGAGGTGACGGCTGCCCATGACCTCTCGTTCCGTACCATGGCCTGAACCAGGGCCGGACGCGAGAGATGCTAATTGGCTGTTTGTCTGAATGTATATTCCAGCATCACGCAAAATCTGTTCATATTTTGCATATATATTACCTATAAGTCTGGTCAGTTGGTAGGCGATATACTATCACGCTATTTGCTATGGCGATGAGCAATATTGCTTTATGTTGTATTCCTCTATAGTTTCGTCGTATTGGAATGGGCAAGCTTCAACTTTCTGACTAACTGACTAAAAGTGCCTGTAATTGGTTTAATTAAGATAAATGTTTTGAGTTAAGTTTGAGCTTGATAGTTTAGCCAAGCGGTTAGAACATTTAAGATAGTTACAGATTAAACCTTTTAAGTTATTTTTATCATCACGCCATATCTTTCTGGGGCAAAGCAGTCAATCATCATGACATAATATACAAAGTATATTTTTGAAATAGGGCAGTAAGGGCGGGACTTTAACCGTTGTAGTTAAAAAAATGCTAGCAAATGCTTCTATACTGCGACGATATTTAAATGAGAAACTATAAGTGCTATACTTACGTGCTAAATTACCTAAGAGTTATATTCACACATTATAACGTAAGATAGTCAAGAAGAGTAATAAGTTAAGTTTTAAAGCTTCATCTTCTCCATATATGTATTTTACTGTGCTGTCGCACACAGAAAAACGGGTCTACAATGATTTCATTAAATTTGAAGTTACCACCTAAGCACACGTTGTGGATGCTATAAATTATTGAGTATTGAATCATTCATAATCAGCCTATAACGTTCCCACTTCTGGGGCACAGGTCTCCTCTCTGTGAGAGGGAGTGGGCCGTAATCCACTACGCGGGCGCAGTACGGGTTGGTGAATAATAAATCATTCATAAATATATATTCAATTCATTGACAGACAGCGCACAGCCTAATAGGTCTAGAAACATTACATTTTGCACAAGAGTACCAAATTGCGAAAATGAGCAATAAGGAAGGATTTTTCAAAATTTATCTTTCTTAGTTAAATAGGGGACTAAAGTTTGTATGGAAGTTCGTCATTTTAGCCGATGGGAATGCCATAGGGGCCCATAAGAGAGAAATCTTTATCACGCAGATGCAAACAAGCTCCTTTTATTTACGAAAGAGGCTTTTATAACGCGATATGAACCATACCATTTTCAACCTAATTAAACCGGTTAACTATTCTGCCGTCGTAATGTAAAAAGGCACATCTAACATTTTGTAAATTTTAAGGAAATTGAGTTTAAAATATTTTGCTGTTTTTCGGCAAAAAAATATACAAATAGTTGTTTTATAAAAAATGTGTTAATGAAAGTAGTTATATTAACATGATGCCTACAAAACTATTTAATACAAATAATTTATTTATTTAGCTATTAATAAATAATCTACATTTTCTCTTTCAACTTAGTAAAATAAATTATGTAAAAATATGATTGTTAAGTATAAAAGGCATAAATAACCAAATGTGACCTTTCGTCCTAGTATTTAGTGTTAAAATAAAAAAAACATTACAATGAAAAGGCACATTTGATTCGTTGTGCCTTTTAATAATTAAGAAAATACTTCAAAAGTTGTAATGACTTAGTTTTACTTTACCTATAAACTCAATTCTTAAATAATTGTTCAGGTTAAATAAAAAATAATTAAGTGAAAATAAGTTTTATTTTTAAACAATACCTATCTTCTTTCCAAAAATAATAATTATGCCTTATCAATGAGATGGCACCTTTTACATTTGAGTATCACAATGAGATCAATAGTATTATATAATTAAATCTTTTAACAAAATCAGTATTAGTAACAAAAAAATCTATTATACTTAATAAATCAGATTATAAATCAGTCTTGCTTAATTTTACTTTGGTTAGTCATCATGAATTTGAGTGAGATCATCAGAACCATCGTTTACAGGTAAAGATTCCCAAAAAACCCTTCTTTTAGTGGGCATGAGTGGGCCAAGCTTGGTGAGTATTGCAGACTTTCTTTATGATGCGATACCTCTTGGTACAAGCTTTTGGCGTGGTGATGGAATACCAGTTTTAATATTTTTCAGTTTCAGAAAATCTAATTCAAAGTGTTTCTTCTGAACTGTGACTATTTTTGTACATAAGAGATTTAAATCCCCTGCAGAAGGTTGCTTCAGAAATGGTATTTATATAAGCTCCAGGAGCTGAGTTTTGCAATTTGTATACTGAGGAACAGTCTTCAAATTCATAAAAATCTTGAACATTCATTTACTTTACAATGGTGCGGGAGCTGGTATCGGATACAGCTTTGCAGAAGTCCTCAAAGTCATATGCACAATGATAAACACTAGCTATCATGATAGCTAGTGTTTATCATTTTCGACCCTAAAACAAAATGTAATCAAAATAATTAAGTAATAAATAAATAAATATAAATAAATATTACCTCACTATGGACAACTCTTCTTCGTTTTGTTGCCATGCTGACCTTACTCCGTGAAACAATTTGGCGCGAACTAAAAACCACTACTGATCCGGACCGTGGCCCGATCGACACTGAGCGCTCTCGAGGTTACGCACACAAAAACATTGTGCATGTGCACGCTTGACAACATTCATAGCCAAACGGACTTCGTGACATAGAACATCTGTAACACCATCTTCGGTTGATTTAGAAGTAATTGGGGTACTTCTAAATCAACCGAAGATGGTGTTACTTGCAGATGACACATCATTGATCTTTAAAATAGACCGACGATCACAATATCATGACGACGTGAATAACTCTATTCTTCACGTCCAAGATTGGTTTACGTATAATTTAATTTTTGTATATGGTATAGCAGCAGTGGTGGCCCAGTGGTAACGGCCGCGACTTACGAGTTGTAGGTCGTAGGTTCAAATCCGGACAGGCGCTTTACTTTGTGTAAATAATTTCACCACCACTGCTCTCAAAACGGTGAAGGAAACATCGTGAGGAAACCGGCATGTCCTAGAACCAAAATTCGAAGACAGAGAGGAGGCCTGTGTCCCAGCAGTGGGAACATTATAGGCTGATTATGTATGTATGCATGTATGTATATGGTATAAGTTAAATTTAAATTTAATTTAGTAATTTGGCGTATAATGGTATAATTTAAATTTAAATTTAATTTAATAATTTGGTACTAAATGAAAAAAAAACAAATGCATTAGATTTAAATTACCTCATGTTAGAAGTAGCGAATGTGATCTCATATTTAATGGAGAAAAACTGGAATTTATTAATCAAACGGTTTTCCTAGGAATCACTCTAGACGAGAAACCACAATGGTGACCACATATAACATCCCTTGCGGGGCGGCTAAGCTCGGCCGCTTATGCTTTTAGAAAGATAAGACAGTTGACAGATGTAGAAACCGCGCGTTTGGTCTGTTTTAGCTACTACCACAGCATTATGTCGTATGGCATTTTACTGTGGGGTCGGGCTGCTGACATTGAATCCATCTTTATTTTGCAAAAGAGAGCTGTCAGAGCCATTTATAATCTACGTCGACATGAATCTCTTAGGGAACATTTAAGAAGATTATGACGGTACCTTGCCAATTAATTTATGAGTATGTAAGAAAATATGACATATTTTTAATAAAATAAGTGATAGACATAATTTTAATACTAGAAATAAAGATAACATAGATCAACCATTTTTCAGATTATCTAAAATACATACATCTTTTGTGGGGGTACTGTGTCAAATGTTACAACAAAATACCTTGTGATATATTGCAAAAATGAAAGAAAATTTAAAACTCATGTTAAAAGTACACTTTGTAAACAAGCATATTACAAATTAGAGGATTATATCCAAAATATGAATGCTTGGAAACATGCTGGTCCAGCTCCATAGGACAATCTAGAGTCTAGACAAAATCAAACTGGTTGCTATTTTAATTGTACAATTTATTATTTGATATAATAAATCAATGTTGAATTTAAATTCTGTGATTACTTTAACTCACACACTGACCTATTACTTTATTTATTATTTTTAGTAAAACGTATACTTTTACAATGTTTGTAAATATGTGAGCATCATGTACCTATCACATAATAATTTATCTGTCATTGCTTTATTGTTCATTATTTTTTACTTATTTTGGTATAGTAATTTTATTCTAGGTGCATCGTCTTCACATATAGTTTTAAAATGTACCTATACAAAATTTTGTAAAACATTTTAAAAGAGTAACGGTGGAGTTTCTTGCCCATTCTTCTCCATACGAAACTACCTTTTGGAAGGGCGACTAGAACCACTTCTATTTTTATATAATTTTTGACGTTCAAAAGTGCCTTTTATGTGCCTATTTGAAATAAGTAATTTGACTTTGACTTTGAGACGCCCTGCGTGTCGGGAATCCCGGGCGGATTTCCGGCCACTATAGGCGCGGGCTTGTAGACGGCGAGCAATGGGTAGCTCGCCTACCGATAAGGACCAGGCCCGGGTCGACAGCGCGTTGTATTCCTCGCGCGCCTCAAATAGATGTCAGCACAAGTGTAGGGGTCCACTAGGGCCGATGCCTGCCGGAGTCACGTGGAAGTTGGAAAGGGTTACCGAGGCCCCTGGCAACACAGGCAACGCAAGGAATACGGGTGGGTTTTTAGTCAGTAAGAGTCTGACACACCCTCCCGCTCCGGCCAGAGCGGGAGAAGTTATTTGATAATCCAAAAAAAAAGACCACTTAGCAATTACTTTTATTCAAAAATATTCAACGTGCAATTTTGACTTCGCTACGATTTTATTATATATTGTATTGTATTTATTATAAATGTGTATAGAGTAATACATCCTCATTGAGTCGAATGCGCATAAACACTTCACTTTTGAACAGCGAGCGTGTGAATTATCCTGAACTAGCTTTAATCTTTCTGTAATCACAAAAGAAAATCGAACAATTGTCGATTCGGCACAAATAAAAGGCAGAACAAGAATCGAGATGTTTAAAATAAATGAGAAACAATACAGATATAAGTTGTCTTCGAAATTATTGATACCGACCCAACGAGATGGGTTCTTTAGGGTTCTGCGCGCAGAATAACAGATTGCTTTCCTACATCAGATATGTATAATATAAGTGGTATCCAGAAGTTCCTTTTATTAACACACTTGACAGTGACACATAACATGTTGGGATTAATAGGTCAAAGGTGGTCAGAGGAAACAGCTTCAAAATTCTGTCATAGATTGCATGTACTTTGGACTGACTGAACACGAGATCTGTAACACCAATATTGACGATAAAGCTGAGCTGGTGATATCATTATCACAACTACAGAAGTAGTTGGATTTTTCGTTATTAGGGTCACATATTATTATTATTATTTGGGTAAGTAGTAAACCTTCTATCACTTTCCATCATCGTGGCACAGCTCTATAAAAATTGGCTATTCTACCGATATTTCGGGATCCGATGTCCGGGTTTTATTGTTTTTCTATTGATTAATGCTGGCGCTGTGTAAAATTGGGCCAGAGGTAATTGTTTAAGGACGTGATTCGGGACTGGGTAGCCATTCTGTTTCGCATAGATACAGCTAATCGGTTGTTTTGTTTTCTGATTATGTTTACGTCTCCTGTTTGATCAAGAATTGAAAAGATTTTTCAAATAAAGTCAAACTGTATCAAAACAGTTAGTTTTTTTTTTAAGAAAATCTCTACATCTCTTTATTATATACCTACTAATATATACCCACGCGTACCGCATTACCTGTATATATGTTATCTTCTACGGGTTGACAATGGTGCGACAATTTTTAAATGTTGTTATATTGATAAAAATAGCTAACAAATAGTCATCTCAATTTCTACCACCAAGGAAAGGAGCAATTGTTATCGTCAGTCTCAAAATGACGGCAGCTTTATGGTGTCGAAAACGTAAAATCGAAAAATAGATGACCGTTATATCGGAGTACCTTCCACTTTCTTAGGAAATCCAAGCTTATCAAAACAATTAAATCTCAGTGTGGTCCAAAAAATATTAGATAATATTACGCCGCTTTCAATTCCCCAAAAAGTCACTCAAATTAGAAATCTCACCTCGCCACAAAATATAATTAATTTAAATGGCGGAAATTTCGAAATTTCTAATTTATCGTCCATAATAACCCTACCAATCCCGGCGAGTTTTAGTTTTGAAATAAATCTCGGCTCGAGCGGGGCTATTGTAGAATTTGAAATACGAGCCAGAGTGCCATCGAAACTTTTTCAACGTTTCGTCCGTCCGTCTGTAGCACAGGGTTATCTCTATTCTCCTCAACGTTTTCATTTAAAGTCGGTCTTTAAAAGAATGTTTGGCGTTGAACGGGTTGTTGCTTTCGAATGATAATTATATATTTTATGTTTTGTTTTTAAAGTCTGTGGGTACATGTATTTTTAAAGTTTATTAGCTAACGAACTTATTTGCAGTTGTTTCTCTTATAATGTTACTCTAGAGAACTGTTATGACATTTTAGCTTTATTGCCTACGCTTACATTCTCTTGTATAACGAATAAATTCGAAATATTCTGCCGATTTACAATTCATTTTATCTGCGGGTGTGACCCGTGACAGGCCACCTCACCCAAAAAATACACGATCATTTTACAGTCAAAGTCAGCTGAAGCTTTCACAGTTTGAAGACCGGAGTATGGTGTTGCCTTTGAGTGAGATTTTTACTTTCCAGTTCTTAAAGTAGAATGCTTTTACGATTAACAAAGAATACTTACATGACTGATCATGTAAGTCATGATTTTATTTACATGACTAAATTTAGGGTAACCTCTGAAGGTTACCCTAAATTTAGTGATCTTCTTTGATTGCGAACAGTCATATTCATGGCTGAACAAGTAAGGTTCGCAGTCACTACTCCATAAACGCATCCATAAACAGGCATACATGGATCTCTCTGCATGTAGACCTCGTTGCATAATGGTACAAAAAATCATATTTGCCTTAATACCTTGTTTCGTTACCGCAGCGAGAGGGTTGGCTCAAGTCCAGGAAAGGAAGCTCGATGGAGGTTCATGCTTTACATTCCTATTTAGAAAACTGTAATTCTAGCAGTCATAGATAATTGCCGTGCTCATAAGTTTAGCTATCCTTAGCGTGACTTTCAGGGTTTTATTCCTAGGACGGCAAATATGATACCAGTTTTGCATGTCAGAATAATTGAGGAGTGCCAATGTCACACATATGAACAGTAATTTGCCATACATCAGGAGCTTTTTAATATATTTCTAATATTTTTTTTGTGTGTGGCAACCCTGACAAGCATTTAGGTAGCGTCGTCTGCCCTGGCGCGATACCATTCGATCGCTATTCAAACAAACACGCTCAAATCTACTTTTGTTTCTTTTACTGAAGCTTAAAATGTAGGTTAGCACGAACTATTGTTTTATCAAATACCGTGTTTTTTATTATTTTGAGTATCGAGAGGAAGTGTGTCAGGTGTGTTTGATGAAGCCGCTTTTTCAACGTGACCTTTTTAAAGATGGTTCGGGTAGAAACTAAACAAAGAGGTGTTTCACTGAAATGTATGCGGTTCTTTCTAACTTGATTATAAAACACCGCGTGAGAGCGAGTAAGCAATATCAATTATTTTGGGGAATCCTGAACATGCTTTTTGCTTTCGAGCACAAGAAGGGTTTCCATATTGATTCAAACAAGTAAGCAGAAAAATCAGAAAAGGTAAATAAATCAATATTGCTGACGTAATCACCATCCAGACCTTCATCGAAAATAAGCAACGCAAAGAATCCCCCACCTCCTTTGGTGCTTACGTAATACTTGAATGGCTAGGGGATAGTTAAATTGTACTGTGTAAGTACAGCGATAAGATATTATTGGAGGATGGAGGTGCAGTCGCACATTAAGTTACCACAAACTGTCGAATGAGTTTTAACCTTGAAATGTTGATGGTTAAGTTCAAAATCGAATGAAACATTTGAAAGTTTGTGGTAACTTGTATGCTTTATCTAATCAGCTGTCATCATTCCGTAAAACACCGCTGAGATAGTATTTTAGAAATACCTACAATTTCTGACAGTTTTACCAAGACCGTCACGTTATAAGTAGGCTCGAAAACCAAATCATAACTATCATTACATTACAAACATCAGTGACTTGGCACATCACAACAACGCAAAGACACGACACACCGTTCGTCCAACTGTAGCTTAATACCAAACTCATAGGAACCTCCCACACAAGCCACAAGTCAATAACTCTCTCACGGCAGCAAAAAGTCGATAAATTATAACTTTACAGCACACACGTGTGAAATGACGGTAGTCGCAAAAAATACGCAACACCAACAACCACTATAAATGCAAATGAAAACGTCGTATCTTGATAAAAAGTGGCACTACTAATTTTGACGCACATACGACGTGACGAATGTGTTATGCGTGGTGACGGGAATTCTGTAAGTGCTGACGAATTGGCACTAAAATTCTAGGTATTTTGTTTTTAGGAATGGAACATGGTATTGTAAATTTCAGCAGTATTTTTCTGTTGAAAACTTGATTTCAGGATAAATTATGTCTAACGACATAATTACATATATTTCTGAGTTCAATGTATTAAAACTGCTCTAATATAAAAGTGATACTAAGTCAAAATGCATTATGCATTAATATTATCTCGATTATTCATTTAATATACTTACGTAATATAAATATGGCATAAGGGACCAACCAAGCAAATGACAGGTTTAAATCGTACTTAAGTGATAGGCGTCAATGTGTGCAAATATGAAAAGACATTGATGGAAAGAAAATAGACTATAAGTGTGTTTTAGTTTAGTTAGTAAGTGTTTTCGTGTTTTATGGATCTCTGGTCTGAAAATAAAGATTTATTATTATTATTATTTCGTTTATCAGACTTTTTGCCTTATAAAATACATTTTTAAATATTTTATAGAAAAAATATAAAAATACATTTAAAAATATATAAAATAGTGGTCCGCCGGTATCGGGAGCAGGGTCCAAGTTACCGGTGGTTAGGGCTCCAGAGACAGGAACCTCCTCACAATGCGAGCCGTATCGAGGAGTACTGCCTTCTGAATCAGGCCCTTGATCCAACCGCCAAACGAGAGCTTCGAGAGATATTCGTTGAGGCTTTCGGCCATCAGGCCATTGGCCGTTACGACAATCGGCACAATGACAGCCGAGTTCACATTCCACATGTCAACAAGCTCATGTGCTAAGTCAAGATATTTTATTTGTTTTTCTTTCTCAGCTTTCACGAGGTTTTGGTCATGTGGAATGGTAACATCGACTATCATTGCGCGGCGCGCTAATCGGTCTATCACCACTATATCAGGCTTATTGGCGACAATAGTCCTGTCTGTAATGATAGACCGATCCCAGTACAACGTGACATGGTCATTTTCGAGAACTGGGTCGGGAACATACTTGTAATACGGTACCTCAGAGTTCACAAGTTTATATTTCAAAGCAAATTGCTGGTGAATAATCCTAGCTACTTGGTTATGTCTGTGCAAGTACTCGCCGTTAGCCAGACGAGAACAACCAGAGATAATATGTCTGATAGACTCACCCGGACGGTGGCATGCCCGACACACGTCAACCGTCCCGTCCTTCATAATATGTCTCCGGTAGTTATTCGTCAAGATAACTTCGTCCATAATTGCACAGACGAAACCTTCAGTTTCCCCGAAAAGGTCCCCAAAGCGTAGCCAGGATACGGACGCTAAAAAATCTACATCGGGCTCATGAAGAGCCCGATAGAAGCGCCCGTGTAGCTCCTTGTTTTGCCATATCTCCTTGCGGTCATCCGTTGTAAGTATTACAGGTTTGCACCAGTTCTCTTTAGCCATGGAAAGTGGGGTGAGCCCTTTGTCCACTGCGACCACATCACGGTGCATACCCACTTCGGTTTTCAAAAAATATTCCCTGAGACTGCATATCTCGCGGTTGTGGAGGGTCTTCGCATTTAAAAAGCCTCGACCCCCGCACTTCCGCGGGATGTACAGTCTCATCACCGATGATCGTGGGTGATGCATCCGGTTTGCGGTCAATAGTGTACGGACCCTCCTATCCAGGGCGTCGAGTTCGGTCTGAGTCCATTTGAGTATGCCGAAAGAGTACATCAAAACCGGCATGACCCAACCGTTGAAGGCACGCACCTTGTTTCCGCCTGAAAGAGGACTAATCAATACCTTCTTCAGACGGCCAAAAAAGCGCTCCTTCAATGATTGCTTCATGTCAGTAACGTTGATGCCTAACGCTTCCGACATACCCAAATACTTATAGCTTTCGGGTGAGGAGAGGGGCCAGGGTACTCATAGGCAAACTATACTGCTTCAGGGAGGGAAATACACGACCACGAGTGATGCGCTTTGTAAGGCGGGTATTCTCGGGGACTGGAATCAGCCCTCGAGAATACATGTCTCGTGTCACGGAGCGCATCGACTTCCTGAAGCAGAAAGTTTGTGCATGGGCGAGCCGTATTCGGCGGTATAAGCGGCGGGTTGATCGATACACGCAAAATCGCATGTTCCAGAGCGATGAGAGGTGGGTATATAGAGCTTGGGAGCGACCTGAACAAAACGAGACAGACGTGTACCGCCCCGATGATGCCACCACGACTGCGTTCTGGCGCAGCATCTGGTCGGTACCTGTCTGCCATGCTGAGGCTGACTGGATGCGGGATGTCGAGCGAGTGTGTGAAACTATACCAGAAATGGAAGTAGTCATTATCACGCCATCAGATATAGCTAGAGCGGTCCGTCCGTTACCGAATTGGAAATCACCAGGACCGGACGGACTGCACAACTTTTGGCTGAAATGGCTAACTAGTTCACACACTTGCCTGGCATCTCAGTTCCAGTCATCCTTAGAGTCTGGGTCGCTACCACAGTTTCTGACGACAGGCATTACCCACCTGCTCCATAAGTCAGGTAGTCCCGCGGAACCCAAGAATTATAGACCGATCACGTGTTTATCGACGGTCTATAAACTTCTTACATCCATTTTGAGAGCGAAAATTAACACACACATTGACAGTAATTCGATTATGTCAGCCTCTCAAAATGGATGTAGGAACGGGTCCCGTGGCACTAAGGAGCTACTTCTCATCGACATGGCCATTAGCCAACAGGTTCGTCGATTCCGCAAGGATCTGTCGACTTGCTGGATAGATTATAAGAAGGCCTACGACTCGGTGCCACATACATGGCTCATGAGGGTGCTGGAGTTCTACAAAATAGATACAACTCTACGCACCTTCCTTGAATCGTGTATGGGGCAATGGAGGACAGTCCTTCGCTATCCAGGGTGTCGACAGATCCAGGGGAATGATGAGCCTGTATGGATTAAACGGGGAATATTTCAGGGTGACAGTTTAAGTCCACTTTGGTTCTGCTTAGCCCTGAATCCTCTAAGCACGCTGCTGGAGGATTCAGGTCTAGGCTATCGGTTGAGGAGAGGTGGTCAGGTCATATCTCACCTCCTCTACATGGATGACTTGAAAATCTTTGCCCCCAACAAATTGCAACTGATGGAGCTACTGAAGGTAACTGAAACTTTCAGTAGTGCCATCAGAATGGAGTTTGGTGTGGACAAATGTGCAGTCATGCATGTAAAGCGAGGGGAGATAATGGAATCCGAGGGAATTCAACTTTCGGATTCCATATACCTTAGATCCCTCTCCTCACCCGAAAGCTATAAGTATTTGGGTATGTCGGAAGCGTTAGGCATCAACGTTACTGACATGAAGCAATCATTGAAGGAGCGCTTTTTTGGCCGTCTGAAGAAGGTATTGATTAGTCCTCTTTCAGGCGGAAACAAGGTGCGTGCCTTCAACGGTTGGGTCATGCCGGTTTTGATGTACTCTTTCGGCATACTCAAATGGACTCAGACCGAACTCGACGCCCTGGATAGGAGGGTCCGTACACTGTTGACCGCAAACCGGATGCATCACCCACGATCATCGGTGATGAGACTGTACATCCCGCGGAAGTGCGGGGGTCGAGGCTTTTTGAATGCGAAGACCCTCCACAACCGCGAGATATGCAGTCTCAGGGAATATTTTTTGAAAACCGAAGTGGGTATGCACCGTGATGTGGTCGCAGTGGACAAAGGGCTCACCCCACTTTCCATGGCTAAAGAGAACTGGTGCAAACCTGTAATACTTACAACGGATGACCGCAAGGAGATATGGCAAAACAAGGAGCTACACGGGCGCTTCTATCGGGCTCTTCATGAGCCCGATGTAGATTTTTTAGCGTCCGTATCCTGGCTACGCTTTGGGGACCTTTTCGGGGAAACTGAAGGTTTCGTCTGTGCAATTATGGACGAAGTTATCTTGACGAATAACTACCGGAGACATATTATGAAGGACGGGACGGTTGACGTGTGTCGGGCATGCCACCGTCCGGGTGAGTCTATCAGACATATTATCTCTGGTTGTTCTCGTCTGGCTAACGGCGAGTACTTGCACAGACATAACCAAGTGGCTAGGATTATTCACCAGCAACTTGCTTTGAAATATAAACTTGTGAACTCTGAGGTACCGTATTACAAGTATGCGCCCGACCCAGTTCTCGAAAATGACCATGTCACGTTGTACTGGGATCGGTCTATCATTACTGACAGGACTATTGTCGCCAATAAGCCTGATATAATGGTGATAGATCGATTAGCGCGCCGCGCAATGATAGTCGATGTTACCATTCCACATGACGAAAACCTCGTGAAAGCTGAGAAAGAGAAGCAAATAAAATATCTCGACTTAGCACACGAGGTTGTTGACATGTGGAATGTTGACTCGGCTGTCATTGTGCCGATTGTCGTTACGGCCAATGGCCTGATGGCTGAAAGCCTCAACCATCATCTCTCGAGGCTCTCGTTAGGCGGCTGGATCAAGGGCCTGATTCAGAAGGCAGTACTCCTCGATACGGCCCGCATTGTGAGGAGGTTCCTGTCTCTGGAGTCCTAACCACCGGTAGCTTGGACTCTGCTCCCGACACCGGCGGACCACTATTTTTTATATTTTTAAATGTTTTTTTTATACCTTTTTTCAAGAAATATTTAAAAATATATTTTATATGTAAAAAAATAAATAAACGAAATAATAATCCCACCGCCGTATCTGCACGTTGACGTCGTGGTGGGGCTTGCGCGCTCCTATGAACTCTAGGTCTGTGTCGGCAGAGTTTACTTTGCCGACACAGATCTAGGGTGTGGAGCCAGACCAAGAGAGAAACAATCCAAGCCAAGGTCGTACATGCCGATGGCTGCATGGCTAAGGGAAGGCGCTAGTCGTTAGTTTGCCAACTCTGGATAATAGGGGACCTCCAGTTTTATTCACCCTTGCCACAGTGAACGCCCCTGCGTGGCTCTGCTGTAGTCGACTCTTAAAGTCCCTAGCTACTCGTGGGAACAACATGAACACTAGATCTAAAACAAAAATACTGGTTCAGGCTAATTTGCCTAAGATAGATAACGAAACATCACAACTCTCTTCGTCATCTCCTTCATCTCTTTTTCCATCAATTCCATCATCATCACAATCCGCATCACTCCGACGCCATCTTTGTCATCTATCAGTATACAGTCAGCGGATGTTGTACAGGAGACAAATATTGTCGACGATGCTGTATCCACCGCTAGAACTGCAACAACTCGTAGGAAATAGAGCACTGAAATGAATAAATTCATCCTACGTACATATCTTCATCTTACTCATATGGATACCGACAAAAATGCATATCTTCCATCGCTTCACACTAAATTTTTAGAAAAATATCCGTTATGCAAGTAGGGCGACAAATGATAGGTGACCAACGAAGAGCTATAGTTCAAAGGAAACTATTACCTCAGGTCACAATAGACCAGATTTATGAGGAAGTCAGAGCTGAACTACAAATGGTTCATACACAAATACAGAAACACTCCACACAGTCTAAAACACAAATTAATATACAATCCGGCCAGTGCATGAAATGGACGAATGAATATAATGAAGCAATAATCAGACTATACTATACTACCACACAACTAGAAACAAATAAAACGGCCTATAGAAAACAGTTACAAGAGGGATTCATAAATATATATCCAGAATTAGCACATGTAACAGAACAAAGACTATCTGATCAAGTGAGAGCAATTATAAATAACAAATATATAAACCCCTACAGATTAGAAGAAATTAAAAACCAGGTAGCTACTTAATTAAGAAATAACAACACCAACACACAAAATATAGAATACTTTAATAATGATTGTTTAAACACACAAACACAAAACGACTCAGAACAACCTGATGAAAACATACATTCACTTCATACTCAGCATACAAATATTCTCATTTCTGACACAAATACAAACACCCCCACAACAAATAATATATTTCTAAATAACAGCTCAGATACTCTTATAAATACAGATGAAGAACATTTCTTGAACCACATAGATATTGGGCAAGTTGAACCTACGCAAACTAACTTTGCTGCCTTACAAACGAACTCAGAAATAGAAGCCACGTTTCAACAAGCTCAACAATTTTTCTCTGATACACACCCCACTAGTAGGCCTTATATTCCTAAGCAGAATACTTCTAAAAAGTTTTCTACCATATACAGGGTGTGGCGTAAGTAGTGGTCCACCGTTCAGGATTCGACGAACCAGATATTTAACTATAACAATTAAAAATTTTAACCATTTTTACCCAAGGGTTACGAAAATATTTCCTTTCTGTCTTTTATTTACGAAATTTCTACCTTTTATTACAAATTTGTTTGTAGTTTCAACAAAAACCATTATTTTTTCATTTTGATTTCTGCTAAATACTGCTGAATACTAGAGCTATCATGATAAATAAAGATTTTTTATGTAAATTTAGCTCTTTTGAAGAAAAAGTTGGTTCTTCTCTAATTTTAACGCTAATTTTTACATACCATCGAAGTTCAAGGGCGATTTTTGTAAAAAAACGTACTACACTGTCAGTGCCTATTTATTTAATAATATGCCTACTAAATACCGATTTCAAAATGGTATCACTATAACAGATCCTATTATTTATCAAAAAGATATTCAATTTTAATTGAAGAAAAGAAGATTTTCATTAAACTACTTTTTTAAACTTTACTGCGTTAATACTTACGATATTTGCAAAAAAATACACTACAGTGTCAGTGCCCATTTGTATAAAAAACTACTATTGCAGAGTTATCTAGACCTAACTTGTTACTTTAGGTATTTGAACAAAGTATTAAAAAAAAAACAAATCACTTTATTTATCATTTATTATTAATCTTTGTCATGATTAAAATCATTAAAATTAAACAAAATGTTCAAAATGGCCACCATTCACAGCTATACACGCTCTGCAACGTCGAATAAACGACCGTTTAATTCGTCGGGCAAACCCGCTTTCGCTGATTTCTCTAGCTGCTGCCTGGATTCTAGTCCTCAATTGGTCAATGCTAGTGATTTGTTTGCTATAGAATTTTTCTTTTAGGCAACCCCAATAAAAGAAATCTAGGGGATTTAGATCTGGCGAGCGTGATGGCCACAATATTGGACCTAAGCGCCCTATCCACCTATTTGGATACGCTGTATCAAGGTGCTCTCGTACTCTAACAGCGTAGTGAGCGGGACAGCCATCGTTCTGCAGCCACATGTCTTCTTGGACTTCAGGAACGACACCTTCCAGAAGCAAGGGCAAGTCAATTTGCAAAAAACTTAAATATCTTTCTGCATTTAATGTTTCTGGCAGCTCGTGTGGACCGATTATTTGTCCGTTAATGATTCCGGTCCAAAGGTTTATTTTAAATTGATACTGTGATCTGTCTTGCCTTATGAGATGCGGGTTTTCTAGCTGCCAGTTATGCAAATTATGTAGATTTAAATATCCATCTTTTTTGCAGGATGACTCGTCGCTCCATAGTATTTTATTAAAAAACTGCGGGTCTTCTCTTATTCTGCGTAGCATTACTCTACAAAATGTTACTCTCAATAGATAATCTCTTGGTAGCAATGACTGTACCCTTTGATAGTGGTATGGGTACAGTTCATGTCTTTTGAGTATTCGATGTACAGATCTAGTTGATATGGCATATCAACTAGATCTGTACATCGAATACTCATATTTATAGTTTACGATATATATATAGTTTACATACACATAGTTCTACGACTTAAGACACGGACCGATGTTGAAGGATCTTCTGTAACTAAATTCATTACCTCTTCATCGTTGTGTCGTCGCGGTCGTCCTTCACCTGCACCGCCTACGCCTGTGCCAGGTATCCTTCCCTCGGTGTATGCGTTATGCACTCTTCCGAAAACTCGGTGGTCTGGATGTCTTCGATCGGGATATCTCTCCCGATAAAGTCGAGCTGCTTCTCTACCGACACCTCTGTATTCGCCATAAATAAAATGCATGTCAGCATATTCGCGCGGTGTGTACCGAGACATTTTTTAATTGTCACTGCACTGCACGTTTGTCCAAATCGTTGAGCAAGCCAAAGTCACCAGTACACGTAGCCAATATCGCAGAGATCACCAAAACAACAAGTCCAATCAGTAGGCAAATTAAACAGAGTCCGGGGGCAGGCAGGGGTAAAAAAATGGCGGAGGTAAACACAGGCAGAATAAAAACGAAACGCATACGACGCACGACACGAGTGATGAGATCGTACTAAATCATTTCGAGATTTCTGAAGATTTCAACGTTAGTAATGAAAGAGATAGCAATACCCTACCATATCTCTTCCTTATCACTCCTATTGTGCGTAACTCGATTGCGAGAGCTTCAACCGGTTTTTGTTAATAAAACAAACATGTCTCAGGTAAAAAAAGGGTCAGGGTTTTTTTACCTGACATGTTTGTGCTTTAACACAAATCGGTTGAAGCTCTCCCAATCGACTTCGGGAGGAGGTGTCTCTAGGGTTTGGTTCGTGGTGTCTCTGTTATTATATGCAAGTTTCCTATAAAATATATTTTCGTTGTTGATAAATTTTGTGCTTTGAACTTTACGATTCGTACATGTGAGATATATTTTAAGTCTACTGGATGCCACACTTAATTTTTGTTTTAAAGTGTCCAAAAAGTGATCTATTTGTGTGTTTGAGTCTTCGTGTTGTGCGTGTATTTGATATTTTTTCTTTATTTCTTCTATTGCTGCTATTAGTTTCTGACTTCTACAACCATTAATAAAATGTGTCAGCCTACCTATGTTTGCTCTTAGATTTTCAATTTTCTTTTCTAATCTGATTTGCCATTTTGGTTTTCTATGTCTATGTACGACGCTAATTTTGTGTAGAGTGTAATATTTTAGCTCCGTTGCATGTAGCTGCCGTCCATGCTGCACAGTAAATTATTGTCTGCAATTTCATGAAGTCGGTATCGACATTCGCGTACTTAGGAAGAATCACAGTATTTATATAAGTAACTATGGTAGAAAACTTTTTAGAAGTATTCTGCTTAGGAATATAAGGCCTACTAGTGGGGTGTGTATCAGAGAAAAATTGTTGAGCTTGTTGAAACGTGGCTTCTATTTCTGAGTTCGTTTGTAAGGCAGCAAAGTTAGTTTGCGTAGGTTCAACTTGCCCAATATCTATGTGGTTCAAGAAATGTTCTTCATATGTATTTATAAGAGTATGGGGTGTGTATCAGAGAAAAATTGTTGAGCTTGTTGAAACGTGGCTTCTATTTCTGAGTTCGTTTGTAAGGCAGCAAAGTTAGTTTGCGTAGGTTCAACTTGCCCAATATCTATGTGGTTCAAGAAATGTTCTTCATCTGTATTTATAAGAGTATCTGAGCTGTTATTTAGAAATATATTATTTGTTGTGGGGGTGTTTGTATTTGTGTCAGAAATGAGAATATTTGTATGCTGAGTATGAAGTGAATGTATGTTTTCATCAGGTTGTTCTGAGTCGTTTTGTGTTTGTGTGTTTAAACAATCATTATTAAAGTATTCTATATTTTGTGTGTTGGTGTTGTTATTTCTTAATTAAGTAGCTACCTGGTTTTTAATTTCTTCTAATCTGTAGGGGTTTATATATTTGTTATTTATAATTGCTCTCACTTGATCAGATAGTCTTTGTTCTGTTACATGTGCTAATTCTGGATATATATTTATGAATCCCTCTTGTAACTGTTTTCTATAGGCCGTTTTATTTGTTTCTAGTTGTGTGGTAGTATAGTATAGTCTGATTATTGCTTCATTATATTCATTCGTCCATTTCATACGCTGGCCGGATTGTATATTAATTTGTGTTTTAGACTGTGTGGAGTGTTTCTGTATTTGTGTATGAACCATTTGTAGTTCAGCTCTGCCTTCCTCATAAATCTGGTCTATTGTGACCTGAGGTAATAGTTTCCTTTGAACTATAGCTCTTCGTTGGTCACCTATCATTAGTCGCCCTACTTGCATAATCGTATTTTTTTTTTTTAATTTAGTGTGAAGCGATGGAAGATATGCATTTTTGTCGGTATCCATATGAGTAAGATGAAGATATTACGTAGGATGAATTTATTCATTTTAGTGCTCCATTTCCTACGAGTTGTTGCAGTTCTAGCGGTGGATACAGCATCGTCGACAATATTTGTCTCCTGTACAACATCCGCTGACTGTATACTGATAGATGACAAAGATGGCGTCGGAGTGATGCGGATTGTGATGATGATGGAATTGATGGAAAAAGAGATGAAGGAGATGACGAAGAGAGTTGTGATGTTTCGTTATCTATCTTAGGCAAATTAGCCTGAACTAGTATTTTTGTTTTAGATCTAGTGTTCATGTTGTTCCCACGAGTAGCTAGGGACTTTAAGAGTCGACCACAGCAGAGCCACGCAGGGGCGTTCACTGTGGCAAGGGTGAATAAAACTGGAGGTCCCCTATTATCCAGAGTTGGCAAACTAACGACTAGCGCCTTCCCTTAGCCATGCAGCCCTCGGCATGTACGACCTTGGCTTGGATTGTTTCTCTCTTGGTCTGGCTCCACACCCTAGACCTGTGTCGGCAAAGTAAACTCTGCCGACACAGACCTAGAGTTCATAGGAGCGCGCAAGCCCCACCACGACGTCAACGTGCAGATACGGCGGTGGGGTTATTATTATTATAAATCTAATTTTAAAATTAACACAGTAGGAGTTCCCCAAGACAGCGTGGTGAGATCGTTTTTATTTCTGTTATATATGAATAACCTTCCCAATGCTACGCGCCACGAAACAATTTTGTTTGCTGACGATACAACACTAATAATTAAAATGTATTGACCAAAATAAATTAGAACAGGAAATTAATGAAGCAACCAAAGACATGATAATTTGGCATAAAAAAAAAACGATTTAAAAACCAATATAAATAAAACTAAAATAAAGCATAAATAATTCAATTTCTAACTTATAAATCAAACTTTTAGAGTCTTAATATAAAATATGAATACGGCATCGTAGAACAAGTAGTAAACACAATATTGTAACTGGAACTGTAACTGTAACTGGAAATCACACATCAATTACGTATGCGATAATGTAGACGAATTTGTATAGGTACGCAAATAAAACGTCTACGAATCACGAGTGTCCGTAGATAAAGTAGTCACTGCATATCACGGATACGTATCGTCTCTCTGTCATAGTATGAGCTATGGGGCAATTCAGTTGAAGTTTTAATGGTATTTCAGGAAAAAAAAGTGTGTTATATATAATATAATATGTAGCGTCTGGTTTTTGGACAGCTGTAAACCTTTATTTAAAAACCTTCACGTTTTACTTTTACCCTGCATTACATCAAAGAACTATGTATGCTAGTTAAACAATATCCGCACTATTTTCACATGCAATCAGAAGTGAGCCATAAAATGGCTAGAAATAAGTATACGAATTAAATGTACCTCAATGTAGATTGCAAATATTTAGGAAAAATGTATATGTAAATGTCATTCAGGTGTATAACAAGTTACCTAACTCGTTTATGGAACTTCCCATCCCCATGTTCAAAAAAAAACTGACAAGTTGGTTATTGGATATTGCTTTTCTGGCATTGGCATATGGAATATTGTAAAAATCCAGGATGACATGTACTTAATTTTGACGTTTCTAAAGTAACGATTACCTGATTATATTAATATTAATTAATATTGGGCTTATTTTAAATCAAAAATTTTAAAATTAATTGTTCTTAATTAAGAATGACCTTTCAATTTTTATACACCATATGTTGCGGCAGAATGTATAACAACTTAAAAAAAAATATTAACACCATACTATTTAAAACTAATGTACTTATTATTTATATAACGAATGTATTTATTCTTACAAATAAATACATTCTTATTCTGATTCTAAAGTATGTAGTGGTAGGAATGTATCCCAAGTGCATCACAACGTATGTGCGCCTCCGTTGTACCTGACGTGACGTCCCTGAGATGTAGTTATGTGTGTTTTTGAATTTGCTGTATAGGTACAAAATACACAAAACATATGAACTATTTAAATTAAGTGGGTATTAGTAGTATTTTTTATTTATTATATTCTACATAAGTAAAGGGGCCTACTATTGTTTACTATAATAATATTATTGTTCTTATCTTAATTTAATTGAAACAAAAATATGTCACAGTCTGGAACAAATACGAGTATGTCATCAATGCTCATAGGGAGGCTCGTTCTTATTAATAAACGTGGCTATTGCATGGTGCACCCACTCCGGGGACTATGTATAAGAAAATGCGTGAATCACGAAGAACATTTAAGACTATATTAATATTTATTCAAAATAATCAACAGCAAATTAATTTAGATAAATATGTCAAAAAGTAATTCGAAAAAGGAGTTTGCTAAGTTTTGGAAGTCCACTAACAAATTATGTAAATGCCAAGCCTAGTCTTCCTACAAGTGTGGTAGGTCTGAGTGAACCGAAATTTATTGCCAACCTTTTTCAAAGACATTTTATCGTTCAGTCTCTTTTGCAAAAAGACGTTCGATGTAAGGTGTTCGATGGGCGGCGCGGGAGTGTGTGCCAGACTCTTACTGACTAAAACCCACCGTATTCCTTCCGTTGCCTGTGTTGCCAGGGGCCTCGGTAACCCTTTAGTACCTTCCCGCGACCCTGGCAGGCATCGGCCGTAGTGGACCCCTACACTTTTGCTGACGAGATCTCTTTGAGGCGCGCGTGGAAAACAACGAGCCGTCGACCCGGGCCTGGTCTATACCGGACGGTGAGCTACCCATTGCTCACCGCCAACAAGCCCGCGCCTACGATGGCCAGAAATCCGCCCGGGATTCCCGACGCCCAGGGCGTCTCCTACGGCGGCTAGGGCGCGAAATTTGCCTTTCCCTCAACCGTCCCGCCTCCACCTTCGCGAGAATTACTGCATCGCAGAAAGAGGTGATGGCTGCCCATGCCCTCTCGCTCCGTACCATGGCCTGAACCAAGGCCAGACGTGAGAGATCTCTGCCACCGATTGCCTCCACGAGGACACGGCGGTGCTCTGCCCAAGCCGGGCAGACCTCCACTGTATGCTCCACCGTGTCCTCCGGGCGATCCACACAGTGGTGACACCCGGGCGTTTCCTCCCGCCTTATCGAGTCTGGTGAGCTTGCCGTAATGATTACAGTTAAACTGGTTGCTACTGTTATTAAGAAAATGAGATGAGGTAAATCGCCCGGCCACGACGGCCTTAGCGTCGAGCACCTGAAGTACGCGGGGCCACACCTGTCTTGCTCTTCTTTTTAATGTATGTCTCAGTAACCGTTATTTGCCACAGGGCCTTAGTTCTGATTATTAAGGACAGGATAGGGGACGCTTCTGACGTGTCCAATTATAGGCCTATTTCGTTGGTCACGATAGTCGCCAAAGTCTTGGACAGTTTGCTTGATCAACAGTTGGCTACGCATGTTGATCTCCATGACGCGCAATTTGGCTTTAAGTCTGGTTTATCCACGGAAAGTGCCATTCTGTGCCTCAACCAAACTGTTAAATATTATACCTCCCAAACGACACCTGTATCTGCTTGTTTTTGGACCTGTCAAAGGCATTCGATCTAGTGTCGGACGCGGTACTATGGGATAATTTGCGGGGTGATACAACACTACCAAATGAAATTACATCCTTGTTTCATTACTGGTACTGCCACCAGAGGAATAGTGCCAGATGGGCGGTGGCTCAGTCGGATGTCTACGAGCTGGAATGCGGGATGAGGCAGGGGGTTAAGTTCGCCTCGCCTCTTCAATTTGTACATAAGCCGGCTAATCGGTGAGCTTAGCAGCACCAAACTTGGATGTCATATTGACAACGTTTGTTTGAATGATATTAGTTATGCGGATGACATGGTGCTGCTAAACCCATCGTTTGGCGCTTTGAGGAGACTGGTGGCTATGCAGTGTCCCATGGGCTCAGGTACAATTTTAAAAAGAGCAAACTTATTATGTTTAAAGCGAATGCCATAAACTATTCTGATTTTCCCGTTGTCTCGCTCTGTGGCACTCCTTTAGCATGGGTGACTAAGTTTAAGTACTTGGATCATTAGGTCACGACAATATGGACGTAGAGAGGGGAGCGCAGGTCGTTGACTGTTTGATGTAACATGCTGGTTCGAAGATTTGCACGTTGTACAAATCAAGTTAAAGTCACTCTTTGCAAAGATTTCTGTCAGTCTTTCTACACGTCTACACGTGTGCTCTTTGGACCCGTTTTACGCAGACGACATACAGTGATCTGCGTGTCCAATATATTAAAGCGTTTAGGATTTTTTCTTTTTGGGTGGGAAATTATCAGATAACTTCTCCCGTTCTGGGCGGAGCGGGAGGGTGTGTCAGACTCTTACTGACTAAAACCCACCCGTATTCTTTCCGTTGCCTGTGTTGCCAAGGGCCTCGATAACCCTTTCGAACTTCCACGCGACCCCGGCAGGCATCGGCCCTAGTGGACCGCTACACTTGTGCTGACATCTCTTTGAGGCGCGCGTGGAATACAACGCGACGTCGACCCGGGCCTGGCCCTTTTCGGACGGTGACCTACCCATTGCTCACCGACCGCAAGCCCGCGCCTACGCTGGCTGAAAATCCGCCCGGGATTCCCGACGACCAGGGCGTCTCCTGCGGCGGTTAGGGGCGAGAGGGCGCGAAATTTGCCTTTACCTCAACCATCCCGCCTCCTCCTTTGCGAGCATTACTGCTTGGCTAAGGAGGTGACGGCTGCCTATGGACGCTCCGTACCATGCCTGAACCAGGGCCGGACGTGAGAGATCTCTGCCGCCGATCGACTCCACGAGGACACGGCGGTGCTCTGCCCAAGCCAGGCAGACCTCCACCGTATGCTCCACCGTGTCTTCCGGGCGATCCACACAGTGGTGACATCCGGTGCGTTTAGGATACTATTGGGGCTGTCATGGCGTTGTAGTGCGTCCACAATGTTTGCGCGCCTCGCACAGACGATTTTTACGCCATAATAAGAAAAAGGGCCGCCTTCATAGCCGGCCGGCTGCGCGCCACCACCCCTCAGTGTGTTCTCAGATCGGTGGGACTCCCTATGCTGCGCCACTGGGTAAGAATCCGTACCAGTTGATATTTAATGTATTATCTCCTATTTACTAAAACTAGTTATAAAGTTATTTTGTTGATACTAACACTGTGAACTCATTGTATGAAATAAAGAATTTGAATTTGAATTTTTTAATGTGATCTACAATATTAGTGAATTCTTAAATTATAAGCAAAGTTCCATAATATGATCTCACTAGTAATATAATTTAATTTTATAGTATGTTTTGATCACATAATCTCAGAAGTAAATCTTGAAGTGTTTTTTTGTTATGTAAAATAAATATATTATATTAATAAATAAAAACCTCTTTAGATCACAACCTAAAGTACACCATCGACCCATCATTCGCATCATATTTGATAAATTAAATTAATGTTCACACTTTTTAATTTGTTATCAAGTTGATTGCATCACGATGTTAAAGATACGTCATTATCTCATACAACATTTTGCGAACTCATTAGATAAACAAGTTTTGGTACAAAGTTACGGAGTTGTGTTTTTAAGGGATTTCGGGTCGTTTGTCTTAATTAGAGTTGATATTTTTGAGTGTTTTGTTTTGGTTTTGAGTGGGAATCAAAGTCACTGAGTGAAAGTATTTCTTTGTCAAATGAGCACTGTCTCTTCCACACCTATTATGTATCTAAATAAGAATGCTTCACAAATGAAATACATTATTTCCAAATCAAATACGTTCATTTGGACATAGCTACAAGATAAGTGTTTTAAAGGTATAACAGTAACATTTCATAATGTGCCCAAACGGCAGGATTAGTCCCATGCGACTAAATCCTGCTATCGATAAGCAGATTGTAAGATTCGTCATTATACATGTTAGGTTAGGTTAGAACTGCGATCAACCGCGCGTGTGCGAGCGAGCGAAGCGAGCTGTGCCGCGGCAGCGGCCGGTAAGTAACCTATGAAATAGAACTAAATACTTCAATTTGCCGCGGCATTTTGTAGACGGCGTTTGATTTATCCATCAAATATTGTGGTATATTATACAGTGACAAGGGAATTTAAAGTATACCTTCGGTATATTTCATAACTGCGAGCGTTTTTTTTAAACGGACGAAGCCGTTTGTAATAAGAGGAATCATACAAATTACCTGCGACATGTACTTTGTGGGTATCTCTGTGACCTGTCACAGTAAGTATATACAAATTAAGCTAATAGTTGATGCGATCACTGCCAACATATGTATACTGGGCACCCTCTTGGTGAGTTGACACTATTTTCAAATACAAATTATTTATTAATAATAAATAATCTACATTATTACACATTTTATGAGAACACGTTATACATTGCTCGGGAAAATATATTAATTTTAGTTTATCATTGCAGTACTCATAATAATTATTAATATGTTCACCGTTTCTTGCACTTTATTACTAAGAGAATTCCGAGCAGATAATTTCTGATTAATGTTAGTTAAATACATTCAAATAAAACAGGATAATTATCAGACTAGTAAACCTCATATGAGACTGATGCTCTAGTAATTATGTTTTTGGCAGCGCTTGTTATCAAACAATGATCTAACCAACGTCGCGAGCCGCTCGCTTGACAAGCAAACGTATGTGTGTCTTTTGGTAGGAGCTCATAGTCCGTGCAAAACCATGCCTGCTCACTACAAACTGAAATAAGTTCACTAAAAAACCGCGAGCCAGGGTTGGCATTGTCGCGGGAAGGTACTTATGGGTCACCGAGGCCCCCGCAACACAGGCAACAAGATGGAATACGGGTGGGTTTTAGTCAGTAAGGGTCTGACACACCCTCCCGCTCCGCCCAGAGCGGGAGAAGTTATTTGATGATTTCCCACCGAAAAAAAAAAAAGGGTTGGCATTGAAATCCTCCAGTATAATTACACACTCAATACTACTACTTTCAATTATAGCTATAATCTCACTGAGAGTTTGTGTAAACAAATTGTCACTCTTACCGTTATCGTAGGGCATATACACTGAAAATATCAACATAGGACGGCTTTCGTATTCAACTTTTATCGTAACTAATCGAACATTGACACACTGTTGACATAGATGGAAACACTGATCCTCTCCACAGCAGTGCCACTCCACCGTATGGTCTTCCTGTGATCACTTTGACGGACGTGCCAATGGCTGACTTGCCGTTGTACGCGAAGTTGTCGTCTAGGTATCCTAGGAATCCTACATCGTGTGGCCAAATCCAGGTCTCCTGGAGTGCAATGATGTCGGCACTCATGCATACGTTTCTCACACATTCCACCGACCTGTTCACACCTTTACAGTTAAATGTAGATAGTGTTATTTTACTTTTATCATTAAGAGCCATTATTTTGTCTTGTTTGTAGATGGGAGCTGAGTCTTATAGGTTCCTTATCCTTTTTTAAAATCACAAATCGGTTAAAGCGTATACCTTCAGGCCAAAGGCTATAATCTAAAAAGGTGTCTAATTTACTTTTGTAGACAAATACCTTAAATGAATTATACGTCCTTTCTGTTTTCATATTATTTTCTCCAGCGTTACGGTTACCTGAGTTTAAGTTTTAATATAATCACAAATATCGGCTTCACTAGTGTGTTTATCAACATTCGAAACAAAAAGCGGGAGAAATGATTCCGTTGTTTTAAAGTTCCCCATCGGAGCGGACTGACCCTTGTCTATCCCACCAATTTGGTTTGATTGAAGAGATTGAGAGTTTCTATGGACAGTTACACACGTCAACAGGTAACCCTGTTATGAATCTGGCAAACGACCCAAGAGCTAGATTGACCCGACACTACACCGAAGATTTCCCGGACGTCAGCTTGGATGAGATGAGGATGGATCTGAAGCAGCTCAAAAACAACAAGGCCGGGTGATGACGAAATTATGGCCGAACTTCTGAGGCCCAATGGAAAACCCGTTCTCAAGGCCCTACAGAAGTTATATGATTCCATCATACTTGAGGGCAAAACGCCACAGGAATGGAACAGAGGTGTGGTGATAATGTGCTTTAAGAAGGGTGACAATACCCTCCTTAAGAGTTATAGGCCCATCTCACTTATGATCCATGTCTACAAGCTGTTTACAAGAGTCATCACGAACCGTGTCGCGCGCAGGTTTGACGACTTCCAGCCTCCCGAAAAAGCTGGATTCCGTAAAAGCTTTAGCACCGTAGACCACATACAAACGCTGCGGCAGGTTATACAGAAGTCCGAAGAGTGTAACCTGCCTCTCTGCATAGCGTTTCTGGACTACAAAAAAGCCTTCGATTTGATCGAGACTCTTCAACGGTGCCAGATAGACTATCGGTACATCGAGGTACTTAAGTGTCTATACGAAAACGCCACTATGTCAGACCAAGTCCACTGTGTCAGTGGACCAGACCTCGAAACCTATCCTTCTGCAGCGAGGTATGAGGCAGGGAGACGTTATTTCTCCGAAATGGTTCACCGCTGCACTGGAGGATGTCTTCAAGGTTCTGTACTGGAAAGGGCCAGACCACAACATCAATGGCGAGTACATCACTCACCTTCGATTTACCGACGATATAGTTGTCATGGCTGAGACTACGGAGGATCTTAGTACAATGCTCTATGACCTCAGTAGAGCTTCCGAAAGAGTGGGCCTTAAAACGGACATTGACAAGAGAAAAGTCATGTCAAATGCCCATGTTACACCCACTCTCATGAATATCGAAGACGCTGCGCTCAAAGTTGTGGACGAGTATGTTTACCTAGGACAAACTGTCCAGTTAGGTAGGTCCAACTTCGAGAAAGAGTTTGATCGTCGAATCCGACTCGGCCGGGCAGCGTTCGGGAACCTACGCAATATCTTCTCGACCCACATACCGCAGTGCCTCAAGATGAAAGTCTTTGACCAGTGCGTGTTGCCAGTAATGACCTATGGCACTGAAACGTGGTCGCTTACAATGGGCCTTATTAAAAAGCTAAAAGTCACTCAAAGGGCAATGGAGAGGGCTATGCTTAGATTTTCCCTACGTGATCGAATCAGAAATGAAGAGATCCGCAGGCGAACTAAGGTTACTGACATAGCCCGAAGAATAGCCAATGATGAATGACCCTTGCTTAATACTTCAGCTAAAGTCAGCTGTTTACTCGAAAAATTGTTAACATTCGTAACATTCCTACCCAACAAAGTTGAGTTTACTGGAGCCAATGCAACGGAATGCACGTGCGCAGCCCCGTTCAAGCTACAGAGAGAACGATATTGCAATGAACTGTTTATGCCCTGCGTGCTGTCATCTATGCTTGTTTCCACAATTGCGGCGTGGGAGCATGATGGCGGTATCGACGGCAGTGGCTCGGTACTTGTTTCACACGGTAGCGCAGGCGGTGATGACTCAGAAACATGCGACAGTCCGAACGGTCCGCTGTCCAACAGATACCCTCCTCCACGCATATTAAAATTCGAATTAATATACGACACAGGGTTATTTATACATATTCTATCCTTCTTTTGTTTACTTTGTAAGTCTTATTTCGTTTTTTTTTTTTTTTTTTTTAAATAAAAAAAAGTCTTATTTCGTCACATAATTTACTTTTATCTGGCTTATTTCTTGACGCAAAACCACTAACTCCTTTAATAACTTCGTTACGTCGATAAGATCAAAACAAACGGGTGGTAATTTCTCTAAGTTGTAGTCTACAGAAACCAGTAATTGTTTAGGCTCAGCTGTTTTTAATACCGTCAGCATTTCTTCGAAATTCTTTTCTTTTTTCTGTTTACGTATTGATACGAGCTTAAGATTTGTTTTCACAGATGAAAACAGTAACTTTTTTGCACTGCCAATGTCTTTTTCAGAGAAAGCTGATACACAAATTCTTATTAAGCTTTCATTATCCATTACATCAAGTTTATTCCGAATAAACGCGAACTCCTCACAATACTATGTAACAATTTACACACTTAAGCGTAGTCACACTGTTCTCGGACATTGTTATAACTTTATTTCGCAGTGACCTCTCGGGAACGCGCACGCGCGAGGACCAATATAGAGCCATTTCTTAAGTTTATTTTTGAAATCATTTATGGCAGTTCTCTGATTTGTTTAGGTGTTTGCTAATAAATTTGACAGACAATATAAAAATCAAACAAATACCTGGCCCAATTTTGATCTGTTTAGCTTTAAATTAAGTTCTTATAAAACGAAATAAAGAAAATGAGACTGTTTGTTGTGTAAAGAGACCAATAATTATGTGTGTCGATCCTAAAAAAATAAGGAGCAATCGGTGGTCTTACTATGCCTTAAAATTTATAGTCGAAATTCATCGTTAGTTCAACTTCAGGTTCAGTCATACGTAACTGTTCAAGGGAATCCTGTATACGAAAAATAGCACAGCATTGTAACGATAAATGTAACCCCGAAATGTAAATGGACAGCTGAACGTAGGTATTCATGATTTCTGAATAATTCGTCAGTTATAATGGCAATTTTTTTAATTTAACGTACAGTACTACGCTAGATCAGCTCAAGGTCAGAGTGTTATCATCGACGTGCGGTCGACTGAAGGACTGTTGAGGACAGAGGACTAACTAGTGGCAATGAAACACAGTATGAACAATACATTGGTAGAATGAACACAATAGAATGAATCCCTGTCCAGCTATACTATTTTTAAGGCTGAGCCTGGTACATAAAAATGTTATGGATCATGCCAGCTTTTTAGTGTAAAGCCAATAAAACTTTTGCAGTGGCATTTAAATTAATTTACCAATAAACACCACTCTACATTTATTATTATCTTTGGCCACCCGCATGTGAACATGCCTTATCGCCACAAATGAACTGTGAATTTCATGTCGCTGAAATAATAATTTAAAATTCACTCCGATGTGATTGGGAAATTATTAACTACTTTTAGGGTTCCGTAGTCAGCAAGCAACCCTTATAGTTTCGCTATGTCCGTCTGTCTGAACCCTTCATTGTGCGTCGTAGGATACGCTCCTAGCCAGTGTAGCGACGTCTATATTTTATGTGGCGTAGATAATAGGTATTATTAAGACGCTGACAACACCTAAACCGCGGTCACTGTCAAATTCCATAGAAAAGAAAGAGAAGCGCGATGACACAACGCTTGCAATTTATTGCAAAATATGAAGTAATTATCTATTTACTCAAAACTGAGTTGAGTAATCGAAAATAAAAAACAACCAAGTTCTGCATTCAAATAAGTCGTTCATGTTATTAATTTAATTAAATTAAATACGTAACGTATGTTGATATTTGATACAGATATTTTGGATTAGAACTCAAAGTAAGAGGTTAGTTTAACGTTAGTTTGTATCGAGATTTTGTTTTCAAAACGTGTTTTGGTAACAACCAAGTTCTGGGAAATATGTTCAAAATTAATATATTTTTTTTCCGTTACCACAAACTATCCAGATTTGGCAATTTTTTTTCTTAAGCGAAGCCTATTTTGGTCAATTGGGTCTTGTCAGCGCCTTAAGTTGACTTTTAGATTAAATATAGACACGATGACTCTTACGTTATGAAAATGGGTTTTGGTTTTAAGGTCGATTCCTATTGCGATACTATTGTGATGAACTAACTACGAAAAAGAAAGACTAACAGGAACACACACATTGCTATTCTTAGATCACTGGTTAAGTCCATAGACGATATTATTGCCGACAATTATTAGTTTATTTCACGTCCACTACAGTACAATGTTACTTCTGTTTATCTGAATCAAAACAATAAAGGCTCCAGCAGACAGATGCGACGCGACAGCTCGAAGCGATTCTAATAGATCAAGTAGAATACACGTCTACGTTAATATCTAACAATCATGCAATTAGGGTAACATAAAATCCACAACTTGAATTATATATAGACACTTTTTTTAACGAAAATTATGAAATAAAGTTTTCGTTTTCTGCATTTAATAATTATCTAATTGTAACAGTGTAAAAAAAAAACAAATCTACTTAGATGTTACTAGCTGAATAAATTAATTTGTAAGTGTTTAAAATTGCGAATGTAATAACTTAACTTATTACATTAAACAGATTTTTTATTGTTTGCTGACAAGCATTTTTGCATAAAAACACTATTAAGATATTTTTTGTTTTGATTTACACAGAAAACAAAAAATACAGACTTAAACAGTCAATAGTATAATTAAAGAACAATTAAAATATTCCGCCATGATTTTTTTAATGGAGCATCTTCTCATTTGATGATAGACTTTTCTAGTGCTGCCTCGTTGACAAACCGATTTCATTGTCGTAATACAGATAGAACTAATAAATTGAAAAATGTATTAAAAATAATGATTTAGCTGATTTTATAAATAATAATAATTATAATAGAAGGAGAGCGCACTTCACAAACATAAATGTTGATTCACAAAATAGAAGTAACTTCCCTCAATTGACACAGGAAGATTTGATATTAATTGTTATTGGTACTTACGAAATAAAACAGGCACGGTCATAATACGGTGAACATATTCGGTTGAATGGTCCCTATACTATTGAAGTGTGTAGAGAGGCTCATCTTAGCAACCTAAGGGATGAATTGTCGCTCTCTCAACATCACTGGCTCCTTAGAGGCAAAGCAAATTCAAAGCATATAAGTCGCAAAATATATTATGTATATATCATAATTAATAACAATGAGTGGGAGAGAGAAAATTGAGCAATACTGTTGTATGGTTGCATGGTTGGGCGAAGAAACGTAGGTTGCTGAGCACATTGAATGACAATAATATGGTACATCGTTTGGGCAAGATATCAAACAAATATAACCCCTCCAGCCCAGATTTTAGACGATTTATTAATTAAATATGTTGATGTACTGTTTGATGAATAATAAATTGTTAAAAAGTAAAAATTTGTTTTTTTTTCATATTTTCTAAAATAATGTAGGTCTGTTATAAATGTATATTTTTACAATAAAAACATAATATATATACGAAGGTAATGTGCTAAAAATCTTTAATTCGATTAATCATTTAATAGTTTATTTCATGTTATCGTTAAAATCAGAAGTATTAAGTGGTCACCTTCAAAGACCTATAACTTTTTTTGGTGTACTTACTTCTACTACTTCTACTAATTATACTATCAAATTCTATAATTATTATCCTTTTTTATGAAATATAGTTCACCTTTGGTGGTTGTGGCCGAGTCTTGTAGGAAACCTTAGCATTCTACTTTGTTGTAATTGTTTTTGTAAACACGATTTGTTTGTGTGTTTTGTTATCATTAGGCAATTTTTATTTATACGCTCCCACAAATTAAATATTATATTTAATTTGTGGGAGCGTATAAATGAAAATTGTATTGCAAGCGCTTATGATAAAATGGGATGATTTCCGATTTAATATTCCCGTTTTATCAAGAAATGTAATTTATATGACTAACACCAGGGGCAGGTCGCTGGTATAAATAATAAAATACATTAATAGTAAAAAAAAAAATTCTCAAAACTAAATTACGAACAGCATATTCAAGCTGGAGCTATACGATTTTCTAAGTGGCTTAGCATCGTTTGCAGATTGTTTTAGTTCCCACGAAACAGCAAACTGCAAGTTTTGCTTGTCACTGTATTAGTTAAACTACGATGTGGCTAACTGAAACGTAGTTTGTTTTGATGTTCACGTAATACTCATTTACATCTCAGAAACAAGAAAAACATAACTTAGTAAAATCTTGGACGAACAAAATTGATTACCCTCCTCGTTTCTTTAAAAAAACAATTGGATTTTTGCTGTGAAATATCATGTATGCTATTGGCTGTCCTTTCTAGCTGAATCACTCACACCAGCAAAAAGGATTATGAGTCGATAATGTAGATATACAATCATTAATATTAATAATCATAATGATCTTTTAGAAACAATGGTTACTGCCGTTTCATTTCCTAAGTCAGTGTATTCGTAATTACTTGCAAAATATATAAAATAACATCAAGCTGGTATGTCCAGTTATCACACATTTTATCAGTTGTGTTTAGAGGTACTTTTAATGTAAAAACATATTACTAAAATTAAATATACTGTCCTACTTATTCAGAATCCACCTTATCTCCCGTAAGATACTAAACAACGCGTCTTATTCACACTATTTTCCAAGAAACTAACCACCTAATTAAAGCGGCAACTACTAACAAACTTCCAAGATTACTTGACGTGAAGTACCTAAATCATCGCGTTCGTAAACCGAGCATATTAAACTGTGAACGTGACGTCAGAGCTCCCCACATTAGGGCTCAAACAACGTGTGCTTGTAATTACCATTTTAATAACTAAACGTGTGCCGACTGTTAGGGTGACGTGTCACAGTCTACACTCAGCAGTCTGCAGAGTTCACGATAATTGACGTAGGTTTTACTGGCATTTTAGTTGAAGTCTATTAAATAGTTAACTCTTATGTGTTCATTTGAAATTGCTGATGTGTATTTGCCCGTTTCATGTTTTGATTATTCTCTGATGAGTAGTTTATTTTAGTGATGTGTTAATTGAGCGCTTTAGGTGTAATGTTTGTATTTATTTCAGTTCAGTTTGCTTTATTGACGTTTTGATGAGGGTTAGTGTGGAATTTGCTCTGCGTTTTGGTCCTATTACGCAGTTAAGGTGAATTAACTTTTAGAGTGTTTGTTGTGGTTTATATTTTCACAATAACACTGTATATAACCTGCAATTTATCAGACGTCAAGACAGACCACTAGGCACATTTAAAATCATATGTTATTATTAAAGTATCTATTTCAAAATAACTTCTATCGAATAAATATTTATTACATAATTTTTTGCAATGCTACAGACCTGTATCGTCTAACTAAGTCTTTATAGCGACATTGTGTTTAATTTAAACTTGTCACTGATAACATGAATGACGGACAAATAGAAAATGCCGCAGTTTTAATTGCCCAATGAATAAGCAATATGCAAACTACTATTTAACGTCACTGTTAATTTATTTTCAGTGTTTTTGCAAATGCGTGACTGAACGTTGTTTTATAATAATTATTTTGAGAACTCAGTTTCATACTAAGTATTAAAAAAAAATGAATTGTATGTAGGTACATTGCACAGGTACTAGATTGCTTTTGAGAAACGTAATTATAGAGGCATGAGGAACAGGGTGTAAAGTTCACTCATCCTCCATAGAAAAGGGAGCATCCTTCGACCTGATGGGTGTTGTGTTTGGTGGGCAACTGCCCGACGGCTGATGTTGGGATATTGTACCTTTAAATACTAGTTGCGCGGTATACTCTGCTTGCGCGATGCAGGATTTTGTGTGACGTCAGTGTGTTGCGCAGTTCGCATGTGGCGATGTAGATGCCGGCCACATAATAAACGAAAAAATAACGTTAAAAATACTTAGTATATATATAGACAACTATGTTTTAAAATAACATAAAACGGGTCTAACTAGTTTCCAAAACAAGATTACCTTTCATCGTCACCGTAATTCATCAATCCGAAAACAGGCGTTTAACATATCTTAGACATGTTCATACTCTGTCTATTTGTACGTACGTATGTAGACAATTGGCGAGTAACTATCTAAATGTTAAAGAATGTTCACACCTTTTCAAAGTCATTGTTTCGACGACTAGTTTGGCAGTGAGTGGCCTACTTATACATATACATATCAAAAGTGTAACTAGTGTGTGTGTAACCAGGCAAAAGACTCGACGAGGTACGAGGTAAGGATCGTAGCAGGTGACGTTCCGTAGTTTATGGTTACCCTTATGAGAAGGTGTGAGTATATTTATGTGTCATCATCTGCCTGCCTTTTCTTAACTATGTTGGGGTCGGCTTCCAGAATAACTGGATGCAGCTGAATACCAGTATTTTACATGGAGCGACTGCCTATCTGAATTCCACAACCCATTTACTCGGTAACACGATAACTCTTGGCAAGGTTGGCACTGGTCGTCAGACTTTCGGGTTTCCTTCTTCGGCGGAGTTTATGTATGTGTATATGTGTAAAAGTGTAAAAATGATGTAGCATAAGCATACGCATAATCAGCCTATAATGTTCCCACTGCTGGGACACAGGCCTTCTCTCGGTAAGCGAGAGTGGGCCCAGTGCGGGGTGGTAGAAGTCACATGACTTCGAAATTTTTGTCCTACAGCCGGTTTCCTCGCGATGTTTTCCTTCACCGTTTTGAGAGCAGTGGTGGTGAAATAATTTACACAAGGTAAAGCGCCTGTCTGGATTCGAACCTACGACCTAGAACTCGTAAATCGCAGCCACTACCACTGGGCCAGTACTGCACGATGACATAGTAACAATATGACGTAGTAACAATGACGTAGCAATAATTACATTGTAACAACTAACTCTAAAACACGCCAACCTGACCCATATACATATGTACACGGCCTATTAACCAACGGGCAGGGCTTACAGTATTAATCAACGAGCATCATTTAACCTACGCTAATTCATCAGCATTTTTATCCTTATGGGTTCTATGCACGACATCCCATGATCGTGTTTTAATGACCGTCGCCATACGGTTAACTGTCAAGTATAACATCGTGAGGAGACGTGTGTACATGTCCCATCTAAACTAATCTATCTCGCTTGTATTCTCCCGCTGCTGGGCAAAGCCTTGCGTCTTCATTTTCTAAACAATTCTGTCTTTTCTGGTGCCAGCCACCGGCAAGTACTTCCGGAGCTAAGCTCGCCCCGCCATCTATATGCACATGTCCTAAACTAAAAATTCGAGGACACGTGTCACATCCACCAACCTGCACTGGACTCACGTGGTGGATTGTGGCCCACTCTCTCTCATAGACAGGTCTGTGTTCCACTAGTGCAGTGGCGGGGCAAGATCTAAATTCTATTTGGGCCAGTTACATTTCGCGAGGCCCTCTGCGAGAAGACTTATAAAAATTTCTAAAATAAAAAACTTTGAAAAATTAAAAAGAGAATAATTAAAGAAACATAAATTTCCTGTTTTAAGGCTCCTACATACTGGCGCGACTGGTCGCGCGACGCGACGCGACACAAAGACACCGCTTGTAGCGCTACACGCGGTGCCTTTGTGTCGCGACGCGTCGCGCGACAAGTCGCGCCAGTATGTAGGAGCCTTTAAAACTTACAGAACTCTTTAATAATTGTATTTTGATTCAACTTAGATGTAGATATATGTGCTAAGTCATTCTTGAGTCTTAGTTAGACTCAGTTTTTAGTTTTGATTGCTATCAGCGGAGGCCGTACTTACCTGTATTGTTAACAAAACTCCGAACTACAGGGTAAATATTTTGGTAAATTTATTTTAAGTTATTTGTTGTTATGTATTAGAACAGCTGTTTCACATCGTTGATGAAGTTAGATAAAATTGGGATCATTGTTTGTAATTCTTCATATAATTTGTAAGGTTGGAAGTCACTGGTCTCACCCACTCGCAGGTCTATGTAGATCTTAGGAATATTTTCAATTTAAAAGCCGCGAACTTCGAGGCTTTTAAGTAATGCATAAACCTTCGAGGCGCAAGGCCCCTCGAACCGCGAGGCCGTGGGCGGTGGTCCACGTCGCCCACGCCTTACGCCGCCTCTGCACCAGTGGGAACATTATAGGCTGATTATGCTTATGCTACGTCATAGCTACACTTTTACACACATTGTGGTATTTTGCTTCACAAAGCCACATCTATAAGTTATATTTATAAACTTTACCTTTGTTATAATTCCTGTACTGTTTTCCTTGCTTCAAACATGAAATCATATTATTTTTCTAACTTTATTACATATGTTTGAACACCACAGCTGAAAATCAACACCACAATGAACTGTTTCTAACACTGAAGACTGTATTTTATATTATTAATTTTCTCTTGTTGTAAAATCTTAGAATATTTTTATCCATTGACATCTTTCATCATTGAAAAAATCATTGAATTGTCATCTGTCTAAGATTTTCTTTCTCTATGCATACCGGCCTTGATAAAGCTAGTTTCAGACATATTTCGCTATGTACTCATGTAAACCGTGTTCATTGATCCTGGCAGGCATTCAAACTAATCATTTGGAATAATGCTTCACAGTAACTTCTAGAACTTTTGCCAGGATCTATAAAAGCGGTCATCGGACCTGACAAGGGTTCAGTCTAGTTCGAGTCCGGTTCAGTTCGGTTCAGTCAGTCTAGTCTTAGTCTAATATAGCTCACTCTGTTCACTTCTTGTAAAACTATATACTAATTATTGTAACGTGTGAAAATATAATCATTTAAAGAAACTCATAGTGTATGTGGTTTGTGATTCACTCTACATAGCCTCCGGCCCTCTCACTTCCGCCTTTGGGAGATTTTACTTTCATGTCTACCTGTGGACAGCGTTGTGGCTTATATTATGACTAAAATTGTTTATGTTAAATTAGTTGTAAGTTCTTATAACGTAACTGTTTGCTTCTTGTTCCTTTCAATATAAATAAAATAAAATAAACTAGTTTCCCGGGTCGGGCAAAATGTGATTGGGTTTTTCTATCTGGAATTTCTCAATAGCAGCCCGGAGTTTGGATTTGTGCCCGGTTGATGGCAATAGGCTCGCCTCCAATTACATGGGAGTTAAACATAACTGGCGAAATGTGAGTGTACTACACAGGCACACCTCTGCCCAACCCTTCGGGGAAACAATGCGTAATGTTATGTTATGTAAATAAAATAGTTGTTTGCTTGTACAAAAGTAGTTATTTTCCACTCTGCAATCGGCATTTTGTTTATGTTTTGATTGTTTGTTTGTTTGTTGTCATCTGCCAGTGTCGCAACATAGAATAATTACGCAATATAAATTGTCTTTGGTCCCTGGCCCTGACATCAAGCAATGGACAAGATAGTCAAACTTTTATTGCTTGATCACGAGGCTTTTGGCTACTTTGTATGTGTGTATTTTATGTTTTTTTTTTTTTGTAATATGTGTTTTGTTTGTGCAGAATAAACAGTTTTTCTTTCTTTTTTCATTATGTAGATTCTATATTAAAAATCCCATTATCAAGAAGTCAACATTACACAGATAATCTTATCACAGAAAGCAAATCAAAAACCAATCTAAGAAATTGAAATACACAGACAAAAATACGAGAAACTTTCACAAAACACGTCGAAGTCACATTCGTGGGATGATTGTCGCGAAAAACGGCTCTCGCGTTTCCAAATCGCGTTACCTCGATAATTTGTCGTAAAACCCAATTTTATGGGGCCTTACACGGCCGTGTGACATTACAACTGAATATTTCCTATGTTTCACTATTCCTAACTTAATATATGGTTATCGTAACTGAATATTTAGAATTATTTTTATATGACAAAAATGTTTTATTATAGATTCTTTTACAAAAGATATAGATACAGAAAGCCGGTTGCATAAAACTTGAACCAACACATAGACGCGTTCCTACATACGGTACAAACAAACCAAGTGCCATGCACTTCTGAGGACCTAAAAAAACGCCACCGTGGCGTGGGCACCTACTGGGCTCAGCTTATCTCATCATCATCATCATTTTAGCTGAAAGACGTCCACTGCTGGACATAGACCTCCCCCAAGCACCGCCACTTCGACCGGTTTTGTGCTTCCCGCATCCAGCGGATTCCTGCGGCCTTCACAAGGTCATCGGTCCACCTTGTAGGAAGCCTCCCAACGCTACGCCTTCTGGTTCGCGGTCGCCACTCCAGAACCTTTCAGCCTCATCGGCCATCTGTTCTGCGAGCAATGTGCCCTGCCCACTGCCACTTAAGTTTTGGCGATTCTTCGGGCTATGTCAGTAACCTTGGTTCGCCTGCGGATCTCTTCATTTCTGATTCGATCACGTGTCCAGCTAATATATATCTATACAAATAAATAAAACTTTTTATACAAATAATACAAGTGTCTATTTTTAATGTCAAAATTACAGCTCTTTACTAAATGCATATGAAAGTATAAACGGTACTTATAACAAATCTTTTATGTTTATATTATGTCTGTCTGTCTGTTTGTTCCGGCTAATCTCCAAAACAGCTGGACCGATTTTGACGAGACCTTCACTGGCTGATGTAAGAAGTAACTTAGGCTACATTTATTTTAGAAAAAGCCACGCGGATAAAGCCGCGGTTAGCAGTTAGTCTAACATAATAATATAGTTACATTTACCACCGACTCGAATGAAGAAGACATAATACGGCGATCTCAAACTAACGCCAGTCGCGAGTGCACCTGCACTCACTGTACTTGAGGCATATCATGTGTATGTGCGTTGTATGGATTCGGCCTTCTGTAGAAATCGTTTCGTTTAAAATTGCACATAAAAACAAAATTTAAAATATTTTATTTCACATAAACTTACATGGGCACTTATGAAATGTCAGTAGCTAGGTGCACACACATCCTTCCACTAAAATTCTATACAAACTGAAATGTATATGCTACAAGCATTGGAGTGGTGTGCAATTTAAATTGCACTCTACGATCTCTGCCTCTCTAGGTTACTATCGTTTTAAGGAATATCTTTTCTTGTGAATCTAACCGTTAGTATTCGATACCAAGCGTTTATTTCCTTGTATCTGTGCGATAGGCTGTGAACTGCACCAGTATCGAAGCGATGTTGTGTACCGATGCTATCGTCCTGATGGTCTGTAATTTAATGTTCTGTAATAACTGGGTATTGCATAGGATCATCTATCTATATAAATAAAAATGAAATGCGGTTCGTTGGTAAGCACATCACTCGAGAACGGCTGAACCGATCTGGCTGTTTTTTTTTTTTATGTTAAAATATTCGTACATTTATTTTTTATCATACATATATTCGTGCACATAATCAGCCTATAATGTTCCCACTGCTGGGACACAGGCCTACTCTCTGTGAGAGAGAGTGGGCCGTAATCCACCACGCGGGCACAGTGTGGGTTGGTAGATGTCACATGTCGTCGAATTTTTGGTTCTAGGACATGCCAGTTTCCTTACGACGTTTTCTTTCACCGTTTTGAGAGCAGTGGTGATGAAATAATTTACACAAAGTAAAGCGCCTGTCCGGGTTCGAACCTACGACATACAACTCGTAAGTCGCGGCCGTTACTACTGGGTCACCACTGCTCTAAGAATATGCTTTGCTTTAAAATATTCGCAATAGACCAAATTAGGTTTTTATGGAAAGAAAAATTCGAAAAGTTTCCCGCAAAATTATCAAATTTTGGAAAACTGAACGTCCTTTTTTCAACGAGATTGTTGTATGAACTGTTTAAGTTTGGATAGGACAACGTCTGTCGGGTCAGCTAGCATTTAATAAAAATGAATCTCTATTAATATTTGTGTAATTATTAGTATTATTAAACATTTATTTCAGACCAGGTCCATATTCCGTAATGCTGCTGTTGATCTTAAAACGTCTTTTTATTTTGGATGGGAAATCATCAAATAACTTCTCCCGCTCTGGGCGGAGCGGGAGGGTGTGTCTGACTCTTACTGACTAATACCCACCCGTATTCCTTCCAATGCCTGTGTTGCCAAGGGCCTCGGTAACCCTTTCGAACTTCCACGCGACCCCGGCAGGCATCGGCCCTAGTGAACCCCTACACTTGTGCTGACATCTCTTTGAGGCGCGCGTGGAATACGACGCGCCGTCGACCCGGGCCTGGTCCTTACCGGACGGTGAGCTACCCATTGCTCACCGTCCGCAAGCCCGCGCCTACGGTGGCTGGAAATCCGCCCGAGATTCCCGACGCCCAGGGCGTCTTCTGCGGCGGCTAGGGGCGAGAGGGCGCGAAACGTGCCTTTCCCTCAACCGTCCCGCCTCCTCCTTCGCGAGCATTACTGCTTCGCAGAAGGAGGTGACCATGCCCTCTCGCTCCGTACCATGGCCTGAACCAGGGCCGGACGCGAGAGGTCTCTGCCGCCGATCGCCTCCACGAGGACACGGCGGTGCTCTGCCCAAGCCGGGCAGACCTCCACCGTATGCTCCACCGTGTCCTCCGGGCGATCCACACAGTGGTGACACCCGGACATCTTATAACGTCTTAAAGACACAACTGGAAGTTTTACAAAAAATGTTTATATTTTAATTTGTGACGTCAACATTTTAAGATTTAAACCCTTATTTCAACAAATCCTGCGTCAATTGTTTAACTAACCGTTATTTAGGTACTTGGTCAATTTTGTTGACGAGTCTGTTCATCAAGAAGTAATATTTTCCTCAGTTATAAAATAATCATAGTACCTAGGTACTTGAGGTTTCATTTGAGATGTTCATTATCACTTGTTATTTAGACGTTCTAAAATTGGAATAGTTTCACCCTTGTTTCGCAAATCGATGGTGATGCTCACCGCACTCAGTTAGAAGGCTCATAGCAACACAGAAAAACAAAATATTCATATTTACTGTCTTCTTCTGTTGTTCAAACACAGAAGAAACACTGTAAGAAAAAAAATAATTGTACGCAATAAAAGGACATGAATTTCTGTTTTGCGTCACTTGCTGGACAAAAATATACCAAAGTATACTGTGGCCATTAATAACATCGTTACCAGCAGACCACTTGTGTTTATTTACGTAAATATACGAGTATATGTATACCTACAAGGACTAAGTAATAGGCACTTAAGTATTTTTTTCTTGTTCAGTTAATGATAAAATGTTTTATTTAGTAATAATCAAAATGTATTTTCAAAGGGCAAAGCTATTTATAAGAGTAATATTATTTTTAGGTTATCATAAAAATCTTAGTCCTAAAATAAAGAAATTATTTTTTATATGATAGTACATGTCACGTAGTATCGGGTTGATAATTTTTATCATCTGGCTTTATTTAAAAACACAGCAATGAGTCATCAAGACAACAACGATCTGCAGAGCTGAACATTTTTTTAAATAAGATTTGCTAGGTATATTAAAAAATAGCCACGTACATTCTGCACGTAAACCTAGGAGAATACCCCGTTATTATTTACCAAGTACTATACCAACTGATACTTCTAAAACTAAATACCTGTTATAAGGTTTTTTGATCGGGATTCTCAGTAGCAACAGCCCAGAGCCTGAATTTGTGCCCGTTTGATGGCCATAGGCTTGCCCCATATGACTTAGGACTTAACATAACTGACGTAATGTGGGTACACTATATAGGCGTACTTTTGCCTAACCCTTTGGGGATTACAGGCGTGATGTTATGTTAATTAGCTAACGAATGAACGCGAAAACAATATGTCACATTATCATAACCGAACTGAATGAACGCGAGAACAATATCTCACATTATCATAACCGAACTGAATGAACGCGAGAACAATATCTCACATTATCATAATCGAACCGAATGAACGCGAGAACAATATCTCACATTATCATAACCAAACCGAATGAACGCGAGAACAATATCTCACATTATCATAACCGAACCGAATGAACGCGAGAACAATATCTCGCAGGTTTTCGAAGAAAATATTCACTTTATACGATTCCGGGTATGTCACGGGGCGATATAAAATTATTGCAACGTCTACTAATGAATCGGTTTTTCTGTCTGAATCTACTAACATGTACAACTGAGAGATAAATATCAAGGTTCTAATGTATTTCGTGGCAGCTTTCTCCAAACAAACTGCCTGTGATTGAGGACATTAATAATTTACTGCTATTTACTTACTAGTAAATCCAAGTTATCAATAGAATAAAACCAATTTCTGTGTACATTCGAACTGCTCTGTGTGTTTGTATTAATATGGAAAAATTACTTAATTCTGCCTTATAAAATTTTGAAATGCAGTAAGGTTAGAGAGGTTTATTACTGTTGGTAAATATACTTTCGCCAACATGTGATTACCAAACTAAACGGCTGAATACACACAATACGTGTTTAAAAAGGATATTCAGTCGTTTAGTCTGATAATCACGTGTTGGCGAAATCTCGACTTGCTAAAACATCTTCAAAAACTATTTTACTCAAATCAAAACTTGATTAAAACAAAACTCCTATTTCCAATTCTTTTTGTAATCCCTATCAAAGCCAGCATAAATCATGCAAATGAAGTCACTACAGCAGCTCATAGTAGGTAACTGAAGTCTCAAATCTATGCCATCGGCTTCTCGGTCACGTGTACGCTATTTGCAATCACAGTAAGAAATGTACAGTCATGAAATGAAATTCTTTCCGTATTATGTTTAAGACTGTTATTGTATTGTTCTTTGAGATAAAACTAGTGGAAGTAAATGAAAAAAGGAATTTTAAAAGATCAATAGAAAATCATCATTAGCTGTCCTTGTCCAATTAAAAAGAGTGCTAGCAACTGCTGAGATTGTTTTTCATAACATTGACTGACCGTCTCGCCAAGGGTTAAAATCGTTTTTTGACGTGTAAAACTGTTTGTTAAAACCAATCATCATTCTCCTGCCCTTGTCCCAATTTATTTGGGGTCGGCGCAACATGTTGCTTTCTTCCACACTTCTCTATTACTCATCATCATCGGTAGTCACCCCCTTTCTAGCCATATCATCTTTCACACAGTCCATCCATCGTTTCTTTGGTCTTCCTCTACTCTTATAGCCATCGACATTCATACTCAAGACTTTCCTCACGACATCTTCCTCATTCCTCGGCATCACATGCCCATACCATGACAACCGATTTCCGCACAACTTTCCACCGGTACCACTTTCACTTTCGGTTTGTTAAAACCAATATACAGAAATAAATATAATGCTATCAGCAGCTTCCCAACCTTATCCTAAATAAGTAAGGGTCAGTTCACAGTTAACTCACAATCAGATACGATTTCCAATTACCATTTTACGTGGAGCTAAATAACTTCACATCTTAATGACTGGTCGATCTACAACCACATACTATCCTAGACTGGATGTCCTTATCAAGCTTCCATATACAAGGAGGTAATTTGGTGTTCAACTAGATCATAGTTTACAAGAACCAGTGGCAGTGTAGTCTCCATGTATAGAGAATAATCACCCATGCACAAAATGGCTTCTGCAAAGTGCACTAAAACATACCTCAAGTTACGATTGAGACGTGCGTTTTTTTATTTATCCATGAGAGGAGGCAATCTTCTCGTGAATGCACAGCAATCCTTGGAACCAATTTACCTTACTGTAAGGCCCGTCGTCCACGACGCTACTCAAAAGTGACGTGATACAAACTCACATCACCAATGAGTAACCAGAATTTCACAGCACTAGTACTTCAAAGGCGGTCCGTATACGACGCAACCAATCACAGACTAGTTAATAACGCGTTAGTAATCCGCGTCGTTTACGGACCATCATTGAAGTACCAGTTTTGTGACATTTTGGCTACTCATTCGTGATTTGAATAGTGAAACTTTAAAGTAACTACGGTATTTAATAACCGAACGATGTGTGTCATCATTTAATTTAAAAACAAAAGCAAACATTTCAATATTTCCTCAGCTGTTCGTAAGAGTAAACCAATATATTAAATCATTCGATCAGTAAAATTCAGTCTTTTGGCACTTGACGTTATGAATGAATTATTTCGTATTAATATTCTGCTGTGATAGTCCAGTTTATAAATCAGATTGCACAAATTAAATTTTGATACTGTGACGGCTATCCCATCGGTTTTTGACATGCAATACTATTTATGCCATGTTTTTGGGTATTGACGTCATTATGTTGACAATTTGAAATCATGATGTCAATAATGTCATAAATAGACAAGATTCTAATATATATGGCCTGTTTTATTAGCTTATCATAATTAATATTCTTCTGCTGGAAATACTTCTTCAATAACGTCAGTAAAACTCGATCTTCGGCCACTCCCATCCAGCTACTATCTACTCATCAGCTGTGTGATTTATGGTCAAGTGGTCATGCCGAGGCTTATCGCGACGAAGGTGGGGGCACTATGTACCTACTTAATGTTCTTAGTTCCAATGTAGCAATGTTATAGCGTAAAACAACCTTGTAATACTCCTAACTGTTGACTAATAACCAAAATCGGGGACCAAAACCACCCTCGTTAACAAGGATAACATCGGCCATTTGCATTCCTTACCCAAAAAAAAAAGATTTATAAAATCTTTGGTGATTGGCCGTTAGGGCGCCCGATCGGGTCCAGCAGGGAATATATTAGAAAAATATATTATGAAAAAGGGACACGCTCGTCTTATTTTGTTTATTGATGGTTCCGCATCTCAAAAGATTATTATTTGACTTATTTTCTGATTAGATTTAAAAAAAATTGCGTATGCATCAATTTTTTTTTAAAGCGAGTGGAAAGTGGGGCGATTGCGCAGCGAGCTCGCCGCGAGTTCACAACGTGATAGCCACGAGTGCGCAACGTGTTCGCCACGTTTTCCCAATATTTTATACTCGCTTGTCTCGCTCTCTCTTGTACACTCACGTCAACCGTTCTCATTTCGCAAACGCGGCGAACACGTTGCGCACTCGTGGCGATCACGTTGCGAACTCGCGGCGAGCTCGCTGCGCATTCGCCCCGCTTTCCACTCGCTCACAACTCGCTAGTGTGATAAGTTCCTTAAGGTTGACGCACATTTGGGCGGGCCGCACCGCAATTTATTGTATTGAAATGCGTTGCGCATGCATTTAGCTAACTGACTTCCTTTTACGATTACGGAGATAACATTTTATGACGGAACGACAGATTGAAGGCTTAGCAGTAGAGTCACAATATTACCCTTTGAGCACGGAACCCTAAAAAATGCATAATTCTTTTGGTTACGAAGCGGTGACTTCCTAATGAAGACGTCTACTGTTTAGCATAATGAGAACTTGTACACGATTAGCTTTTAACGATGATGACTCCCTTCAGATAGAAAAACAACACCGCAACTAAATTAAACCTTATTTTAATGCCACAAAGTTCAAATTACCGTGGATGTATTTTAAGATTTTGGCATCTAATTTGTATGCTGGCGGCGTCCGTAAGCGTCATGGTTGGTAGACAAAATAATGTTTTCGCGGAGATCGTGTGCCGTAAATTAAAAAGTGATCTCACTTTTTCATCTACGGCACGTGAGCTCAGGCTTACAGATCAATGGAAAATTAAATCTGAATCCAGATACAATAAATATCATGAAAAAAAAATATTTTGCCAGGAGAAACGTACGTTACAGATGATTGTGGTGGTATTGTAGCTACGACGCCGCCATTGCTACGTCTGCTACGCTGCTACACTGCTACACTGCCGTAGCTGATATGCTACGCGCCACACACAATACATAACTTTGAATTTGTTTGCATTAGGGACGTAATGGAAGCTAAGGTGGATAGCTTCCGCGGAGAACAAGCTATTTTTTACACATTTTAAAGAAAAAAAATTCCTGTTGGTAAACAAAATTTAGAAGGAGCAAATAATATGCAAAAAAACATTTGTGCCAATTTAAAAAATATTCACATGGTCATATAAATTAAAAGAGTGATATTTTGAAGAAGAGACCTCATCAAATAATACAAAGAGTATTCATTGAAATACAATAAGCCCACAATGACAAAAACATGAATTCTTTATGAAATAAGGTTTGCGGTTGTTTTCAACTGAAACTTCTATTAATTTATTATAGTGAACATAATTACTCAACGAGATTACTTTTACAACGAATTCATTTGTCCTGAAACAACCACATTTCACAGAAATACCTAACACTATAAACCAAGATTTTCTGCCACAGTAATTATTTCGTAGTAAACTATCTAAATGAAATATTCTAACTTAAATTAATTCGTAGCATCAACCTTTGTTAGATAATAATTAACTTGAGTATTTGCTTAGTTCCAGAATTATTTTACGGTTTTCAACTGTTTATCTCGGTCTAGTAGCCTAAATAGTTCGTACTGAGGACGTGCTTTGACTTAGATGTGTTCCCGTCTCTTTCTTGCATTTGTAGTTTGATAGTTGTGTGACATTGGCAGGAATAACGCTAAGCCAAAGGGCGTGCTAAGTATCGTTTATAGATCTCAGCGTTAGACTCGGTAAGAAAAAATAAAAGTCTTAGCCAACACCATTGGTTAAGAAAAATAAAAACAAGTACAAAATAATAATAAAAATCTCTTTCTTACACACTTCCTCTTAATATGAATCTCGCAAAGAATTAGCATTTTTTCCTCACGCCGAGATTTTTAAATTTTTTTTTCACTCTTGAGAATAAAATGATTGCGTTTCCTTTTGTCCCGAAGGTTTTGAATTGTTTAGATTTTTTTTCTTTTCGCGTCTAAAAACCTCCTTTGCTATGGTAATCGGAGCGGAGAGGGACCGTTGTAATGAAGCCGTGCTTCTCACTCATTATTTCCTGGTACTCTAAGATTTTTTTAAGAAACTAAATGATAAGGAAATCTTAGAGAAATCAGGAGGATATAGGCAGGATGGAGGGAGGTTCTGTGTATAATGCTTGTGTATCTACAATAAATTTTGGGCGTGGTTACATTTGTAGTTTTATTTGTAACCGTTTGGTCACACAAATGTATTGTCTTGTATGTGTAGGAAAACTATAAAGAAATATATAGACTTCAATACAAACTTTCATCCCCTATTTCAATTTATACTTCAGGGAATGAATTCAAACTTTCAAGTGTGTAGACCTGGTAGGTTTAGGCTGTGCATTGTCTGTCTGTGAACTTAGGATTTTTTTTTTTATTAACATCGATCACTTTCCCGATTATAAACCACCCTAAAAGTTTGTAACACCTTGTTGTGTCTGTGTCAATTACGGGAGAAAATAATAAATACATATAATATTTTGTAACAATTCTTTTTTCTTGTTCATAAACATCTCAGAAGACGCTGCAATGGCCACAACAAGGAAAAACACGCGATGAAAACTTCGCGCCTCCGCCAAAGTTGTCAACTATCCACTGCTTGTGCGGCGTTGAATGATGAGACACATCTGAGATACAGAAACGGAAGGCTTCTAAAACCAGTCAAATGGACGAGGACGGCGTTACTCTAGTTGAGGGCAACAAAGGTAAATCGCCTAGCAGCCACAACAAACACCGTACCACTCCTGCAAGCAAGGATTTTTGAGCTGCAGTGCTCACGAACCTCCTGCATATTTCCCGGTGGGGACTCACAGACATCGAGAGAAAAGGAGCCAAGGCCAAATCAGTAGCGATGGGAGGACGTTTCTGAAGCTATCGCGGATGAAGACTAGCAAGACTACAAATTTTTAGTTCTACATCCTCGAGGTTCTCACGCTGTAAAAGGTTGTCGTCCTTAGCCTAGAATTTTGCCCAGCTGGAGTTGCGTGTAGATGTTACAGAGAACCATGACCAAAACTAAACTACCATGTGTGATGAGATAATAAATACGTTTTTGTGGTTTATACCGAGGCGTATACTGGATTTATTTATGAGTCTGAGAGTAAGGTCTGTAAGGAAGGTTCTTTTATCACTAGAAATAAACGATATACCTACTCACCTATTATTATTGTTCTACCAACACGATGCAGTGTTTTAAAAGCATTTCAAACAATACAGATTCCAATCAATCAATCATTTATTTTGTTAAACATAACGTAGCGTTGGAAGGCCTCCTATGAGGTGGACCGATGACCCTGTGAAGGCCGCAGGAATCCGCTGGATGCGGGAAGCACAGAACCGGTCGATGTGGCAGTGCTTGGGGGAGGCCTATGTCCAGCAATGGACGTCTTTCGGCTGACTTGTACTGAGAATACATAATTCTGGATAATGTCACCATTTCATAAGCGACATTTGAGACGAGCGGCAATGACGAATGCGTCAGGCAGTGTTAACGCGAGAATTGCCTTCCTGCACCATATTGTTCCCATATCTATTGATCATGGCCCAAATGGCTTCCAGTTACTGTCAGCTGATTCACAGCGCCATAGAAAGCCCATGGGCCCCTTCACCTCCTATGTTTGCCATTAACTTGATTTTATCTCGTCTGCGGTAAAACGGTAGCTTTCCGGACCGTATCGGGAATTACTATCTTAAGTACCTCCACGGTTCGTAAACATTTTAGCAAGAACAAACAGAGGGTGACAAAAGGTTCAGTGATTAAGTTGATGTGTTATAACTTTATGAGTAATTAGGTACACCTTGCGTGGACAGGTTATTTAAGTTTCTGTTTAATTTATATTGTTATAGAGGTGATAATTATTTGAATTAGTATGTGAGCTAAGTTTTGGCAGGAATGGCAAGCTAAAACTTAGCTAGCTGCAGTTACCTTGACAGTGTTGAAATGTTCGGCGTTGATGGCCTTCCTTTGGTTGCATCGACAATTGTATAATATGTTCTGGGTACGCTCCTTTTATCGTAGGCTTGATCAGCCGCTTTCCACTAGGCGTGATTTAAGACGAGAGAGTGCAAAGCTCGCCCATTAAAAAAAACATATTGAGCAAAACAAATTTTATTTTATCAAATTGGTGATTGATAGCTGACTATCCAGTACAGTCAATGTAACGCTTGTATTCACAGCAAGTCACATCGAAATCGGAGGACACGGTGGAGCATACGGTGGAGGTCTGCCCGGCTTGGGCAGAGTACCGCCGTGTCCTTGTGGAGGCGATCGGCGGCAGAGACCTCTCGCGTCCGGCCCTGGTTCAGGCCATGGTACGGAGCGAGAGGGCATGGGCAGCCGTCACTGCCCATTACTGCGAAGCAGTAATGCTCGCGAAGGAGGAGGCGGGACGGTTGAGGGAAAGGCACGTTTCGCGCCCTCTCGCCCCTAGCCGCCGCAGGAGACGCCCTGGGCGTCGGGAATCTCGGGCGGATTTCCAGCCACCGTAGGCGCGGGCTTGCGGACGGTGAGCAATGGGTAGTTCACCGTCCGGTAAGGACCAGGCCCGGGTCGACGGTGCGTCGTATTCCACGCGCGCCTCAAAGAGATGTCGTCAGCATAAAAGTAGGGGTCCACTAGGGCCGATGCCTGCCGGGGTCGCGGGAAGGTACTTATGGGTCACCGAGGCCCCTGGCAACACAGGCAACAGGAAGGAATACGGGTGGGTTTTAGTCAGTAAGAGTCTGACACACCCTCCCACTCCGCCCAGAGCGGGAGAAGTTATTTGATGATTTCCCACCCTCAAAAAAAAAAAAAAAAAGTCACATCGAAATATAAAGTATGGTAAAGCTCGTAAAGTAAAACAACGCATGGATTTTCAAAATACTTTTCTCATGCACAACTCAAACCGTATCGCCCTCATAACGGCGCGCCTAAGGTACGCTACGGTAAGGTAGATAAACCATCTCACCACGTACTAACATAACCGCTAAACTTTTCATTGCAAACTATCGGACCGACACCCACTAAAAATATCGCGTGGCCAATTTTTTGTTCGTACCCAAAAAATCCTTTTTATTTCAGGTAGGGTCAGGCCTTATAAATCTTCCGTCCTAAGTTGTAGCGGCCATAAACTCTAGTGGTCGGATCCGATGGTATCAAGATTGCTTTTATCGAATATTGCCTGTACCAAATGTTTATTTATTTATATATTTTTTGTATTATAACGATGGCGCGTGAGCTTGAATAATGTTTTGTTATTAGATTGAAGGTGGATTTATGAAATATTTTAGAGGGTTTGATAAAAAATTGGAGGTCACTGTCATTCATGTTTCGATACAAAAAATAACATTCTATGTAACACTAATAATTAATTCATCACAAAGCGTTAATAGCGTAGTTAATAGCAGTGCCTTTTCAATAAATCTCATTTTAATTAGGATTAATTTCTTTAGTATTGAACGTATTAATTAGATGTATTTTAGACCGCACAGAAAGCCCTGTTTGTAATATTTCAAAAAACAGCGATAAAGCTATGGTTCTTCGTGATTGTAGCCTTATTATATGGGATGAGTCCACAATGGCCAATCGAAAAGCAGTAGAAGCAGTAGACAGAACGTTGCGTGATGTTAAGTAAAATGATCAATCCATGGGTGGCATTACTATGCTTTTTTGTGGAGATTTTCGTCAGAATCTCCCTGTAATACCACGTGGAACAAGGGCTGATGAAGTTAGAACCTGCCTAAAGAGTTCTCGAATGTGGCATTACATTATCCCTTTGCATTCGACATTAAATATGCGTGCGCAAATTGGAGGCAACGAAAATGCTCAAGAATTTTCAGATTTGCTACTTGACATTGGTAACGGTGTGTATCCGCAGGAACAAGGAAAAGTTGTTCTTAATGAAAACCTATGCTACATAGTATCATCAATGCGAGACCTTATATCATCTGTGTATGGAAACGCAACGCAAATACCAACTTGCGAAAATTCCTGGCTTTGCGAAAGAGCTATTTTGACGCCACGAAACGACCAAGCAGCAACAATAAACGCTGAAATTTTGTGCTATGTTCCGGGGGATTATGTTGAGTATATCTCCATTAACAGAGTCATGGAAGAAGGAGAATCTACAAGCTACTCAGTAGAATTTTTAGAATCCCTCAATGCTCCTGGACTACCAGCACATAAAATAAAATTAAAAGTAGGCGTACCCATAATGCTTCTTAGAAATTTAAGCCCCCCAAAACTTTGCAATGGTACTAGGTTAAAAGTGACCAATTTACAACGAAATCTGATAAAAGCAGAGATTTTAACAGAGTGTGGAAAAGTTGAAAGTGTTTTCATTCCTCGGATTCCTCTCATTCCAAACAATTTTCCATTTAGTTTTAAACGAGTCCAGTTTCTAGTCAGCTTATGTTTTGCGATGACAATTAATAAAGCCCAAGGTCAGACGCTGAAAGTTGTGGGTGTAGATCTAAGTATCAGCTGTTTCTCGCACGGTCAGTTGTATGTGGCTCTGTCACGGGTTAGCAATCCTAGGAGCCTGTATGCTTTCATCCCCGATGGCCATACGTCAAATATCGTATACAGAGAAGCATTACTGTAAAGTAAATTTTTAGCTACCCAAACGATGGTATATGTAATTCAAAATATGCTGCCCGAAAAGTCACTATTCCACGCGGACGAAGTCGCGGGCACAGCTAGTAAATGAATAAATGCGTATCAATAAAACACTTAAAAGCTTCCCCAAAGCGAAAATAAAAATTTCTTAGTTTCAAGTTAAAGTAAACAAAACAAAAATAAAACCGTCTTCGCAGATACATAGCGACATCAAAAATAAAGGAACAATCAAATCACGGAAGAAGTTCAAATGTTTCTTTAATTTATACATCCAAAGAAAAGTTAAGAGGAGGGGCCAAACTCCGGAACTTAAAACGATGCGATACCATTTTATTCGGTGCAAGCGACAAGATTTTTTTTTATTTCCTCAATCTAACCAGGTGTTTGTTATGTTTCAGCTTTTCTGATGTTATGCCAGGCAGACTGGCCTAAAAACTATATAAATGATTGAAGTTGCTTCCAAGTATTGATTCTGAGGATACGAATAACTACGCCTATACTTAACAGTAGTTTTTCCACACATGGTACCAATAATAATGAAGAGTAGGTAAGTACATTGATTCATGGATAGATTTGATGATTAAATGTTATTATCAATAGGGTACCTTGTGTTATATAAAAAAATGGTTCCACACATCAAAATTTTCTCCAGTATCGTGACGTTTACAAATACTAACTTAACACGTTCATGGATACTAAACGCCCAATAGGCGTCATAACAATTATACTTCTATTGTGTCTCGTTCAGTGTCCTTGAAAGCGTTAATTGCCAAATCAAAAATAAAGTTCAGCTGGTCTTTGATTTGCTAAAGTTATGTAAATACGGTTTCTTAAAATTGCTTGTACGCTTGCTGCACTGCTAATCCCATAAAATGTAGCTAGCTTTTTAGCAACAATATTATCCTCAATGATACCATAAAAACGCACTTGTCCATATGCCCAAACCTGATTGACCTCTATTTCATAAGTCTCTCCCTTTTTTTATAGCTTCTCCCGCTCTGGGCGGAGCGGAAGGGTGTGTCAGACTCTTACTGACTGAAACCCACCCGTGTTCTTTCCGTTGCCTGTGTTGCCAGGGCCACGGTAGCCCTTTCGGACTTTCCCGCGACCTCGGCTTGACCTCTATTAACATTTACCGATGATTTGGTAGTTTTTTTTTGACAAAGTTTAGAAATGACAGTTCAGTAATAAGAACATGCGGCTATTAAGTTAGTTTTAACATATACGGACCTGCTCGTAACTTGACCCCTCAGCTAAACTTGTTTTCAATTCTTCAAAGGAGGCACGGTCACAGTTGAAGAGAGTGCTCCAATATTTCATTCAACATTGAGCAAATCGTCTGTTTGACGAATTTCTGTAACTCAGTCCTTTTCTTTTTTATGCTCAGCACGTGTTTGAGGGCTAAACGGGGGGTTTAAAAAATATTTGATCGTTTAAGTTGATTCTTATATATTGGCAACTTTTTTTATTTTTATTGCGGAGTTGGCCTCCTTTTGGCCTCGATTTCGCATGATGGAAAGCAATGGATGAGGTCAAAGATGGAACGAGTGGGCCCAGAAGATGCCTGTTCACTCTTGCTTTGAAGGCAGACGGGCTATATATGCGAAAAGGAACACAGACGCTGGCAGAGAGCTCCACACTTTGGCCGTGCGCATAAAAAATGTGGAGGAGAAGCGCTGGGTATGACTAGTCGGGATATCAACCAACACCCAATTGCAACTTAAGCATAACAAGAAAACTGACCTAAACATTCTGTCTGCCTTTTCCCAACTACGTTTGGTTCGGCTTTCAATCTAACTGGAAACAACTGGATACCAGCATTTTACATAGAGCGACTGCCTATTTGACCTCCACAACCCAGATACTAGGGAACATGATCAAATCAAATCAAATCATTTATTTTTGCCAACATGGGTAGGAGTGATGATATACAAGTTTTGATAGTGTTCTCCATGCTCTGCCGTCACTTGGGCATGCAAATTTTACACATAAATTACAATATAATATCAAAATACAAAATTATTAAATTGGAAAATCATTTTATCTTTCACGTTCAAGAAGTATCTAGTAGTCAATAATTAAATAATTGTCATATTAAATAGTGAAATAAATAAAAGTCCTAGATAAATAATAATTGTGAGTTACACATGTCATTTCTATTATTGAATAACTGGTCAATATTATTGGCCTTAAGGATTTTCTTTTTAGATACTCCTTCACACTGATACCTCTTGGTAAGACTGGTTATTACACCTGGACTTCTGATCACCCTTCACGACTCTCAAAGATCTACGAATGTAAACCGACCTAACCAGTACGATATTATTGCGATGACAAACTTAGTGCGAGCCATGAATAAGTGCGAGTAGTTGACTGTACCTCTTACCCTCGGATGTCTTTAAAGAATTATGTGTCAGATTATAAAAAATATTAAATTTGTGTATTTATTGGTTAGTTGCTTTGAGATATCTATTCCTTCCTTGTCTACGTCAGTGCCGACTGTACTGAAAACTGCGCTGTGGTTTTTTCTCATAGTTTCAGCATTATGCTCAGCGACAACCGTTTTGTGTGGATGTGACGCATATTTCCCCCAACTCTTATCGCAACCTTTGTGTGCTTTATTTTATTTTTTATTATGCGTCATAATTACTGTAATAAATATATTTTCTTTCTAGTTCTTACATCAACTGCTTATGATAAATATGACAACTAACTCTTTTTCAGTAAAACGCGACAGAACTCAATAGTGAACAGCACGAAAAATAGCGCAAAAATAAAATATCAGGTAAATTGAACCTGTATATTTTTCAGTTCTGACTCCTGAAAACTCCCAATACATGCAAGTTAAGCTTTAAAACCAACCAGTAATTCACAGAACGGATCATTTGTGTTTCGATTCATGAGCGTGGCCGGTTAACTGTTATCTGCGAGAATTAACGACTGCTGTAAGTGGTGATTCACACCGTATCACTATATCGATACTATTCTCCTTTGTTGCGTTCTCGCGCCGGTAAGCACGCTGTTGTTTAAGTTACGCTTGCGGGTGCGATAGAGTAAGAAGAAGAATGTTCGTGTTTGACTGTTTTGATAGTCCTCCTGTGCCAGCCTCATTCAGGTTCTACCGACGATGGCAACTATGTCGTCCGCCCATCTGTCGGCCGACGACTGACACTTTGCCTTCCAGTCCTTGGACACTATTCAGTCACTGTTTTACTCTACCTGTCATCACCACCAGCCTTGTACCATTTGAGTTCCATAATAGCTAGCTTATACGGCTGAAGAATCCCAGGTCAGCCCAAATATAGACCTTCTCAACAAAACATGAACAAAAATCAAGACACAAGAAATTCTCTGAATCAGCACAGAGTTGGCGACATCACGCCCTAGCGCCTTAGATAAAAGCCATCAGTCCTACGCCTGATCTCTGTCCACTCGTTTCAGCTTGCCATTCCATAAGGCTATAAGAGTGAGGGAAGAGAGCGTGCAGCTGTGATTACAATTATGGTGGTGGCGTATGTCCAGCAATGGACTGTGGTAGGCCGAGTTGATTAAAAAGATGTCTATATTCGACTTTGTTCACTGCACGTAACAATGGCCGACTTAAAAATTACGCTAAATAACAGTATTTTTTAAGGTGACCAACATAAATTCCGATTAAAGTAACTCGATATCGAAAATGCCTCCCGATTCGACTCGATAGTCGGTGATTCGATATTGTGTCATTCGAATGTTCGTTGTGGATGTAGTGTTGTTTGTTATTGCGTGAATTTCGAGATCGGAGAGCGAATCGTGGTTCGTTCCGTTGTTTTTAAAGGGTAGAACTGTTTTTCGATCACCGGGCCTATTGTGATGAAAAAGACTGTAACGAAATGGAAAAATAATGCAATTCTTCTCAGTTACCGAACCATGTATTCTTTCACTCTGTTATTAAAGGGTTATTAAGCAATTTATTCCGAAATTGATCTTTAAAATGATCTTCGCAAAACCGTGACCTTTCTGCTTTTTACTTACTTCTACTTTTCAATTTCAGTGCGTACTTGCTTATGAATAATTATGTCAAAACAATAGAGAACACATGAATAAAGATCCTACTACTTTTGACAACATGACTAATACAGGAAAAAGATTACTCTCTTTGTAATATGTGATCTGTTTGACGTACCTAATATGCTGTTATTATGGATTTGTAATCATAAGTAGGTTTCATGGTTGTAATTCATTTTCTATCGAAATAGTCAGAAGTCTTGGGACCAATCCCTAATGCCACGGATAATTAAAATTACCCATGCTTCCGGTAATGGGTCGACCCACCCACGGGTAACGAGTGAGATCATTTAGGCAGACAATAAAAGGACATTTATATAAATGTAGATATATTAGAAAATATATAAAACAAAAAGCACCAACTATCATAAAGCAAAAATGCTCTTCCTATCTACTAAGCACGATTTTGCACACTCCATTAAGTCTCCTCCTACCTCGGGGAAATAAGCTCTACAATACTTCAGTATTTTTAATTACCATCCACGTGGTTTTAATGAATATGCCACTTTGGGGGCGACGACTGAAAGGAAATGTTCGCAGAGCAGGCTTCCATGCTTATCGTTAATGCTGTCTCATAGTTGGTTGAACGTTGGCGTCCAATGAGCCAGTGACCAATGTTTGTGACAACTTCTTTTATTTCTGCATATTTATCATCTATGAACAAGGCTGACTCTCCTGTAAAATTAATTTAAAATTTACTTAAAACCAGCATAAAATAAAGTAGGGTGAAGTAACGTGCAAACCATTTTTCTTTTAAATCGGTATCTACGATGCAGTTTAATTTGAATCATTATTTGATTCTCTGTTCGCTTCCAATTATTGTAGTTAAAATAGGCTTATACGCCGGGGGTTCGAACCCCGGACACAATATCGCAAAAATTAAACAACTTCTTCACCAAAAAATACACTTTATCGAAAATAAACAAATAACACTAAATAGAAAACAAATAAAAGGTAGAAAACAGTCGGTTTTTTTTAAATATATATATTTTAGTCGATTCTTCAATTATAATTTTTTAAATGGGTTTTTGGGGAAATGTGTGGAACACCAATAAATATGAATTTAGCCACTTTTTTGTCGTAGGATTACAATCATTCGTAGTGTCCGCATATGTTATTGACATATAGATCATTCGTTTTGATACAACACACTCGTCAATACTGCGGAAAAAACGGCATTATCACCTTAAAAAATATGATATTACACTAAATAGATAAGTGTCTTCACCGCAACAATCAAATCTCACGACTCCTCTCAAAATATTTGACAACCTTGATTGGAAAGGCAATCTAATTGATTATTTCAAAAAATGAATACAAAAAGGGTCAAACGTTTTTGCGCACAAAAAGTTGCCGCCGAGCAACAGAAAGTCTTTAATAGCAGCAGGCTTAGCACGAGATCCGGGTAGAGCAGCGGTTTGTCGACGGAAGAGTAGACAAAAATGACGAGTCCGTGTAGACAGTTGACAGTTTTCTACCGAGAAATGTAGACAAGCGATTTCTACTCTACAGTAGAGTAGAAATGTAAAACGTCATGCTAAGCCTGCAGGAGTAATATTAAACTCACTATGTAAGAACTTTATACGCAACGGTTTATTTAAAAAACAACGGTTCAATTTAAGCGGTTTATTTTAAAAAAGTAATCTCCAACAATTCAATAGTAAGCGTTAATTTCCAGCGCTTTGTCCCATATCCCATACCACATTTGACAACATTGGCGTGTACAAGCCAACATGCAATCTCTTTACAATCAGCATTGGCGTACACGCGGTCTTGTTGGCCCAACATTTCGAGAGAGTATAAAGGCTGCCATACATTTTGTAGACAAGAACTTTGCAAGTTGAGACTATAGTAATTACTGTAGTATTCGCTGAATGGAGGAGTCTTCTTTTCAGTAAGTTATGATGGAATGTGCTACGTGTTTTCTGCTTGATTGCATTTCATACTGCCATGTTAAATTGTAAGTACTTTACAATGAGTCTTTGTACCACTTATGCTTATACTGCTTATATACTAGTGACAGCTTTATGGCCTTTATAAGGAAATCTCAAGACGGCTGGTTGACACTTCCCGTGACCCAAGTGCTGGCTTTTACCTTGGCCAGAGGTTAAGAATTGCCATACAACGTGGCAATGCCGCCAGTCTCTTGGGTACATCACCAGTCGACAGCGATGTGGATGAATTTTTCGACGCCCTATTTTAGTTTGTGTATAGTTTTAGTTATTTTTATTAATCACATAATCAGCCTATAATGTTCCCACTGCTGGGACACAGGCCGTAATCTACCACGCGGGCCAGTGCGGGTTGGTAGATGTCACATATCTTCGAATTTTTGGTTCTAGGACATGCCGGTTTCCTCACGATGTTTTCCTTCACCGTTTTGAGAGCAGTGGTGATGAAATAATTTACACAAAGTAAAGCGCCTGTCCGGGTTCGAACCTCCGCCCTACAACTCGTAAGTCGCGGCCGTTACCACTGGGCCACCACTGCTCTATGCACCCTCTATTTGCACTGCTCTATCCAATGCACTATTAATTAATTAGATATATTTGTTTATTTTTAATGTACAAATTAATATTAATTATTTCAATAAATAATATCGAAGAGCGTAATAAACATAACATTTTATCGTGACAGCTTAAAATTAAACTTAATTGATTTAATTACATTGAATTATGCATTATAAAATAACATTAAACCACGCCTGCATTCCCCAAAGGGTAGGGCAGAGGTGTAACTAGAATACACAATGCAAATTAAACGCACACACATGATTAAATTCAATATTGTTAATTTCTTTGTATGGTTCGAGGTTTTTTTTTTATATTGATGGTGTGCCGGTACTTTAATATAACTTATTTTATCCGCACCTAGTAGGTATCTAAATAACAATTTGACCTTTATCTCACAACCGTGCAAGGCCGCGGGCCTCTTCCTAGCAATGGAATGACTACAATAGATAGATAGATGACAATTAAAAAATTGCTCCAACCTATCAACAAAAAACGTCGTAAAAACTTAACAAAAGTAATAAGAGAGGTAACAGTTTCAAAAAACTTATGTGCAGAACAACCTACGCTTCAATTCATTGAATACTGGGGGCCTAAAATAGCCACATTAAGGCTACCGCAGACTGGGGCGATATCGCGGGCGCGACACGCATATTGCTGCCTGTCGCGTAGGGATGGCGATCTGAGATCGATTAATCGAAGAATTGATTTCTTGGACCAAAAAAACGTTTTTTTAAATCGATATCCAGTACGGAATCGATATTTAACCCTAGAAAATCGAGATTCAATTTTTCTGTTTTGATAAGAATCTGAACCGTACATTATTTACAATTAGTTGAATGTGTTGTTCACTTACTCAATTAGTCAAAAACTCGCTAGATGGCTGTGTACTTAGTTTCCTTCGTCGCTCGTAAATAGGTAAAATAAATAAATAAAAAATACGTTACGTATTTTTTACCATTAACAAATAAAATACAAACTCGAAAAGCAAATCGAAATAAGATCGATTTCTGGAAAATCGATTTTTAAAATATAAATATATCGTATTAACAGTTATCAAAAAGGAATATTATTTATTAATGTAGCACGTCCCGCACACAACAGTACCTACTACCTAATAAAAATGAAGTACACGTAAAGTAAAGTAAGATAATATGACATATAAATATCACACCTATATATCCCCGATGGATGAGGCAGAAAGTATACCTTTAGTACCACATTTCGCCATTTATGTTGTAAGTCCCATGTAGGAAGTTCGATAACATTAAATATAATTATATTAATGTTCGCATAAACAGTTAGTAACTGTACGGGGAAGATACTCATAATTTGAGCATATAAATAGTGATATAGTTATCGGTAAAAACCCTCTCCTCATGTTCTTCAGGCCTAACTATAGTAATGTGAGTATCATCAATACAGCCCAAAAGACCAGATAGGCATTCTAAACTGGAAGTTAAACCTGAAAACATAATACTGTTAACGGATCTACCGTTACCGTCCTTTTGTTTCCACCTCGTATTCCGCCGCCGCAACTGCCACGGCCAAACCAGGCTACTCGGGGCAGACCAAGGGCGGGGCGGATACACAGGTGGCGAGGGCCCTGGCGGAAGGACGGCCGCCCCCACCTCCTAAATCTCCTCCGGCCGACACCAAATGGCAAGTAGCCGGGGGGAAGAGGAAGGCGGGTAAGGCAGCAATTGCGGCCAAAAGAAAGGAGAAGCGGCAGCGGCGCAAGAAGCGAAGCGTCGTGGCTAGGCTCGCACCCCAATGTCCGCAGCTGTAGTGATCACACTACAGCCGGAAGCGGAAAAGAAGGGCGGGTCCTACCGGGACGTGCTCACCAAGGTGGGGGAGGCGGTGGACCTCAAGGAGCTTGGCGTCGCCGATGGCAGTCATTGCAAACCACCTCGTCGGGCGGCGGAGCACCGGGTGGTGCAGGTGGGGCCGAATTTGGCGGAGAGCCAGTTTAGTTTCCGCAGGGGGCGCTCTACGGTGGACGCCATCATACGTGTGCGGGCCGTCACGATGGGAAATGCAGTGGCCCAGGGTGGGGTTGTCTCGGTGGTGTCTGTAGACATCGCCAATGCCTTCAAAACCCTGCCTTGGAACCGGCTGCTAACCTACTTCTGTCGTGTGATCGAAGCCTATTTGACGGACAGAGCCGTCATCTACCCTGGTCACCACGCGTTGGTCCTGGCGCAGGGAGAACCCCCCGGCCGCCACCTGGTGCTACCTGGCGGTGACCGAACAAGCGTCACGGGGGGTTGCGACAATCGTCGGCAGGATCCAGCAATTGGGATTTGAGGTGGCCCTGCGCAAGTCCGAGGCCATGTGTTTTCGTGGTCTTCGGAACGCGCCACCGTCGGGTTCCCAAATAACGGTAGGAGAGGTTCACATCGGCGTCGAGTCAAAGATGAAGTACTTCGGACTCGTCCTCGACAGCCGGTGGGTCTTCGTGGAGCATTTCCGACGTTTTGCTCCTAGACTGGAGCGGGCCGGAACTGCCTTGAAGTGGCTCCTACCCAATCTATGGAGTCCAAACGCTGCCGGAGGCTCTACGCGGGGGTCGTGTGGTCCATAGCCCTTTACGAGGCACTGGTGTGGGCGCGTTCCTTGACTCGGCGGCCAGCCCACCCGTTGAACGCGTCCCAAAGGCTCATTGCCATCCGGCGGCTCCGGGGATACCGCACGGTCTCGGTGAGGCGGCTAGCCTCCTTGCTGAATTGCCGCCATGGGATCTGGAGGCAAAAGTCCTCGCACACATACGGGAGTGGCGCGAGGAGACGTAACGCTGGGCGTTACTCCGCTGCCGCGAGAAATCACGGCACACCGTACAGAGCTCCGGCGGGATCTCACGGTGACATGGAGAGTGCGATTGTCACAACCCAGTGCTGGGCACGCCACAATTGCAGTGATAAGTCTCCTCTTTAAGGAGCGGCTAAAGAGGCACCACGGCGTCCTCACCTTCCGTCTGACGCAGGTCCTCACCGGACACAGCTGCTTCGGGTTTCTGTTCCAGTTAGGGCGGGAGGAAATGGCCGGGTCACCAGTCACCATTGTGTGGATCGCCCGGAGCACACGTTTGAGCATAGGAGGAGGTCTGCCCAGCTTGGGCGGGGCACCACCGTGTCCTCGTGAGGGTGATCGATCGCGGAGATCTCTCGCATCTGGCCCTGGTTCAGGCTTTGGTACGGAGCGAGAGGGCATGGGATGCCGTCACCTACTTTTGCGAAGCAGTAATGCTCGCAAATGAGGAGGCGGGACGGTTGAGGAAAAGGCAAATTTCGCGCCCTCTCACCCCTAGCCGCCGCAGGAGACGCCCTGAGCGTCGGGAATCGCAGGCAGGTTTCACGCCTCCGTAGATGCGCGCATGCGGACGGCGAGCAGTGGGTAGCTCGCCGACCGATTAACACCAGTCCCGGGTCGACGGCGCGTTGTGTTCTACGCGCGCCTCATAGAGATGTCAGCATACCTGACGGGGTCCGCTAGGCCCAATGCCTGCCGGGGTCGCGGGAAAGTCCGATAGGGATACCGTGGCCTCTAGCAACGCACAGGCATCGGAAGAAACACATTGTGTGGGTTATAGTCAGTAAGAGTCTGACACGCCCCCCCGCTCCGCCCAGAGTGGGAGAAGTTATTTGATAATTTCCCACGCAAAAAAAAAGGTTCCCTTTGTTTATAATAGATATGTGCAGCTACTTTTAGTCCTGCATGATAGGTACCTTAGTATTAGTACCTATAGTAAACATCGGAGAAGCTGCGTATACCCACATTAAGTTATAATTAAGTATTTCTAAAGTAGGTGTCGTAGTGATTTAATAAATTTATTCTTACTTATCCAGTTTTGATGGTATTCTGTTCTGATTGCGTTAGCAGAAAATCAATATACTCGTATTTAAAAAACGAAAACTCTAAGAGAAATAATAGGTACAAGTCTATTACATGAATGCCTAAATATTATTAAAAACGTCATTGAAATTCCAGTATAAAGTGGCAAAATTGGTTTACACGCCACGTTCCGGAGCCGGTAAACAATTTGCCCAATGAAGGCCCTGAAAATATTGTGACAAAAATATATAATCCTAATATTTGTTTGCAAGGGAATAAGGAAACTACCTCTAAGTATGCTTAGCAGTAGATGAGTCTAGGGGCCAACACGCACCAACCAGCATTGGCCCCGCGTGATAAATTATGATCCTCCCTCTTACAGCATTCCTTAATCCCAGCAGTGAGAAAAAATATAGGCTGATTGATTTTGTAAGTTTGAAGGAAATTCTTTACATCACGAGTCTAACCTGGATGATACTGGTGCAGGAATTTGGAGCGATCGGGCTGTGAATAAGGATAACAATGAACGCGCTCAGAAGTAGTAAAGATTCTATAATATTGTGTTTGTTAAACCATCATTATTTCAGTCATGTTTTCTTGCAAGGATGACATTAAGGTGCTTTTTTAGGGTTTCGTACCATAAAATAAAAACACGGAACCCTTACAGGATCACAGGTTTCTGTCGGTTTGTCTGTCTGTCTGCCTATCTGTCCGTCTGTCACAGCCGATTTGCTCCAAACCTACTGAACTTAATTTGAAATTTTGTACACATAGGATTTTTGCGACCCAAACACGGACGTGTAACTTAAATAAATTAATTTTGAATATGAGGGTCACCTTTCTGGGCAAATTAGAAAATTGAAAATTGTAAACTGTACCGTGTGACATATCAAATGACAGGGCTTGTTGTGAGAGTTTCAAGTCTCTCTATTTATAATTTTAAAATAAATAGTTTTAAACTTATTTAAGAAAATAGATGAAAATTGACAATTCGCGCCCCTTATCTCCAAAAGTACGGAGCCTAAAATTTAGCAAACAACCAAACTTACATTTGCAGTTGGAATGTATGGGAGATGATGTGTTTTAACTACAATGTTAAGTTTGTTCTTGGGATAATAAACATGGTAGATAACATATTCATTGTACGCAACCCTCACCACGCGAGTTCAACTCGCACTTATCCGGTTTTTTTTAATGTAGGTACCTACCTATATCAACTTTTTCGTCTCTTTGCTTCCCAAGTTGAAGTGGGCTACTTCAATTTGGGAAGCAAACAGACGAAAAAGTTACTAAGATTTAAGCTTGATAAGATTTTACTCTTATCATCAGGTGGCATCTGCTCTAGCAAGACATTCTAAGTTCTTAACCCCTTCCTACTTTCCTTAGTATTTTCCTTACCCGAAGCGGAATCAAATTTAGCAATTTAGTTCAGTAGATCGATCATAGTGTGTTAAAGAAAGTTCGGCTTCGTTCCCGGTGATTGATTGTGTGTACATGTAATTTCTTAGTTTAATAGTGGGTATTTTGCTAGTACTTTTCATGGTGTAAATATTTATAAAGGAAAATACTTTGTCAGCTGCTCGTTCTATCAAAGTGGCGACAGTTTGGCAGACGAGAATACTTTGAGACATGACAGATTTAATTTATCTATACCATCCTTTGGCCATTCTTTAATGGTGATGTGCTTTAAAATGGTCGGGTGTATAGAACTCGTAACCAGTATGAACGTGGAAAAGATGCATGTAAGGATCGTAGCAGATGGCGTTCTGTAGTTTCAATCTAACCGTATAGAAAAAAGTCGTGAATTCGTAATGTTTGTTGGAATCCATTGGCTCTTGTTCTCTTTTGTTACAATAAAATAGCGCTCCACATACTCCAACTAAATGAAATGAAATGTAAATCTTGTATTAAACGCACACCATGCAGCCAAGCGTATCATCACTTGGTTGGGGGATTACATCGCTGACAAAAATGCTTGGCTCATCGCAGGTCCTGCTGCACAAGAGCGCATAAACTAATTGATTAGTATTCGACAATATTTGGTGGAGCTGCTGAAGATGAATATTATATATATAGTATTGAATAATTGCATGGTACATGTGGGTACGTCTTTAATTGACTTGAATTTGCGCTGGCGGCTGAGAGTATGTCATGCTTACTCAAATGCCCCGCTGGTGGTGGCGTGTGTGTTGGATCATTAAATTCCCTTCAAAATGGTTGAGCTGAATGGTGCTGATCCATGAGTCATGTTCGTGAACGGGCGCCGTCAGTAGGGACTGGTCATTTCTTAGCTGCCACGCCTTATTTTAATTATTCAATTGTTGTCAGCTTTTTATTACGGACACTTTTAACGTGCACGTCTTTCTACGTTGTTATCACGTGTATAATTTCAACATGAAAGATGTAACCAAAATCTGTGTAACAATATTTTAATTTTAAAGAGTGTCCGTTGCCCGTTCTTCTCTATAGGAACCTTTGTAATAGGCAACTAGCTTCATCTTTCTGACTGACCGACCCCTTGACAATTCAAAAGTGCCCGTATTTGGTTTAAATGAAATAAATGCTTTGAATTTGGATTTTGAGTCTAGGCATATAACAAATAACAAATCTGATATTATTCAGCAGTGGATGGATTACTATTTCTTGATCCCCGGAATGATGCTGCTATTAATCCTAACTTTATAAATTATTCATATTTGGCAACAAAAAAAATAATAATAATAAAACCGGCCAAGTGCATGTCGAACCACGCACAATGACGGGTTTCGTAGTTAGGACGCGTTTATCCCAAAAACAAACTTAACATTTTAGTTGAAAAACATGTTCTCCCATACCTACATCGATATACGTCTCGGCCAATCTCCAACTGCAAATGTAAGTTGGTCGACTATTACTCGTTAACTCGTTAAGCCTACATAGCTGTGATAGTTTTCCTTTTAATTTCGTTATATGTAGGTACTACTGCCACGATTTTTTCAAATATCTAAAAACAACCATTTAGGTGGCAGTGGTATCCCCCGGATACTAGATTCTAACAAAAATTTGCACTTTACAGCTTGCAAATGGATCCCTGAAACGAAAAATAATTTTCACAGACTCGCAATATTTTTGAACGGCCTAACGAAACCTCACACCATTGGATAGATAACAATAAAATATATCACCCCACTTTACGTGCAAGGAAGGTATCCTACAATTATTTTTTCAAAATTTTATTTTACCCCTTTGTCGGCGCGATTAATAATATGTATCACATAATCAGCTTATAAAGTTCCCACTGCTAGGACACAGGCCTCCTCTCTGTGAGAGGGAGTTGGCCATAATCCACCACGCGGGCCAAATGCGGGTTGCTAGATATCACATGTCTTCGAATTTTTGGTTCTAGGACAGGCCGGTTTCCTCACGATGTTTTCCTTCACTGTTTTGAGAGCAGTTTGTGATGAATTAATATACACAAAGTAAAGCGCCTGTCTGGGTTCAAATCTATGACCTGCTAGTCGTAAGTCTCAGCCGTTTCCACTGAGCCACCACTGCTCTTTACTTATTCATTTCACCTTAATTCTGCATACATTATTATGCATATACAGGGAGACATTGAAAACATGCGACAAATCGTAATGGGAGATTGTACTCATCATTATGAACATCTTTTACTAAGGGACCAAAGCTACAATCCCAAAAAAAAAAACTGCTGTCCCCTACATTTATGTTCGCAATACCTCATCAAAATGTAGGAAAAGCAGATTTTTTTTTTGGGATTACAGCTTTGGTCCCTTAGTAAAAGTTGTTAATAATGATGTATACAATGTCCCATTTCAGTTTGTCGCAAGTTTTCAATTTCAACCTGTATATGTAGCGGTAAATATCGATAGAATAAAACTAATGGATGTTATAGATCAATTTTATAATTATTAAATCCACACAGTCATTATTTGCACAACAAAATGATGTGGTAATATAACATGATTACATAAAATAATAAAGGATATGAATAACAATTATCACCAGCATTTTGCGTAACAACATAATATATTTATTATGAGCAATATTAATTAATACAATCAAAATAAAACGTAGGTACCTGACCATTCAGAATTCTTTCTGAGTCCGTAGTCGAACAAAGTCTGAGCGATCGAGGATCGAGCTACTTGCGTGCTCTCTTAAACTATGGGCTGCTTGTCAGTGGGTGGGGGCAAGTAGTCAACAGAACAACTTATTAAACCGGAAATTACTCTAAAACTGGCGTTAATATTTTTAATTGAATACAAATTCAATGTTTCTCCCACATATATATAATATGTATACCCCTGCCAAATCACGCTTTCTAGTACTAAGAGTCTCTGAGCTAAGCTACGGACAGACAGACAGACAGACGGACATGGCTAAAATATAAGGATTCCCTGTTGACTACGGAACCCTAGAAATACCATCTTAAAAAACTTCGATTCTAAGATGACGGTTCCAATAGGCTCAGCAGATTTAATTATTCGTGCCCATTCTCCAACAATTGTGTTAAGCCCCCTTACTTTAATAATTCCAGTTTGTTCTAGAACATTCCGGGGTAAGGACTTTTGTCGTTTCCCGATCCAATTAAGGAAACTGAAATAATATTTCGGCAGTTATTGAAATTCTCTTCCGAAATATGTTGGGCCCTTTAGTCTTGTTAAGAAAATAACATAATAACCGTTACAAATTATTTTCGGAGTATTTTTCAATCAATACAGATTGTTATGTAAATCATAGGTTGTGTTTATAAGCAGAAGCTGCTTCCGAGGCCTTTTAGAATACTTATTTTATAAAAAAAACATATCAAATGAAAGAAAGAATGAATTACAAGAATTAAGAATACATGGAATTATCAGCTTTAACACAAACATGCATCTCTTATTCCCACACTGTCTCGGTCCAGACCACTGGTAGAATTCCACAAGGGTCAATGTATAAATTGTACAATGACCACAAAGTCCGGGCAATGCCACTACAATTCTTCAAAGTTTGTCCCCAACATAACCCCGTCTGTAATCTAATTCCACTAACTTATTTGTCCAATAAATCCTGATACATAAGGGTATATTCTATTCGGAGAGACACATCAGAGAAACTAAATTGATTTCATTAAAAACATTCAGAAACTTTCTAATTCAGAAAAAGTTAGAACTAACAAAATTTTGAAAACTCAAAATGTTTTCAAACAAACGAGTAAAACTGTCATAAAATATGGAAAACGAATTGGAAAGTTTTTACTCTATGTATAGGTAGTAAAAAAAATGAAGTTGTTATACATTTAAAGTTTCAAAATCGACGCGAGATGTATTTTAGTTTTTTGCCACCGACTTCCGAAATGAAAGTTATTTTTCACTTTGTAGTGTTTTTTTTTTAGAAATTGGTTATTTTTTGTAATAAAGTTTTTTTCATATTTCACTTTTTAGTGGGTCAGTTTGTAATTTATATAAGTTACAATAGTTTAATGTCAACTGCTCATCACCTTTTACAAAATATTGCTTTTCCAAGAAGTAAGAACCAGGAGAACTGTCTCTCACCATATGCATTGTGACGAGCATAAATTGCTTAGCAACCATATTAAAGTACCTAATCGAATCGCAACCCGTTAAAAAGTTATTATCACGTAGTTCCGGTGGCCAGCTGTGGTCTTCATCATCAGTTCCACTTCGCCCAATGGTAAATGATAAATGATTTTTATTTCTGTAAGTTGGTGGTTTCCGAAAGCAAATACACGAGTTACCACTGAAATTTGAGGATTTCCCTCGATGTCCATGGGATCCCCTCACCAGATTCTGACTTGGTGACAATGGTACCACTTCGGGAGCATACCCTTTCAAACAAAAAAATAACTTTCGAAAGCGGTCTGTAATTGACGGAGACATCGGTGCACATACATAAAAGAAAACCGGCCAAGTGCGAGTCGGACTCGAGCACGAAGGGTTCGGTACCATTATCTATAAAAACGGCAAAAAAAAATCATGTCTGTTGAGCCCCTTTAAATATTTATTTTATTCTGTTTTTTAGTGTTTGTTGTTATAGCGACAACAGAAATACATCATCTGTGAAAATTTCAACTGTCTAAATATGAGATACAGCCTGGTGACAGACGGACAGCGGAGTCTCAGTAATAGGGTCCTGTTTTACGCTTTGGGTATGGAACCCTAAAAAAATCTACAGACGAACATATTATCCTCCTCCTTTTTGGAAGTCGGTTAAAAATAGGTTTATTTTTACAGAAGCACGTAAATACAAAAAATAATTCCGAAGGGACGAGTAGCAGGACCCGACCGTCACCAGAGCGATCAACTGCGTAAGCGTCGTTTTTAGAAACATCACATGTGGCACTACAAAAAATCACTCCGCATAGCCACGCTATGGACCAATATAAAATTCTACGGTCAGCTCTTATGGCTTTCCCCGACCCTTGCTCGACGAAGTGCCAGCCCGCGCCGTAGCTAAGCCTGTAGCTTTAAATTCCCCCGATAATAACAACAATCCAGTTTTGATTCATCCAGTCCCATTTTGCTGTCCTCCCCCCAGCGACGCCCTAAGCAGAGGTTCGTACCCCACAGTGGATGTCCTTAGCCTGCAATTGCTTAGTAATTTAGGGAATTCGCACCTGACTGGAGGCTTTGAGTTAGCAGCTTAAGGCAGCCACAGGATTGTCCGGTTAAGTAGTGATGACCTCTCAATGTCAACTACGAGATGGCCCATCAAAAAAAAAACGTATGGCGATATACGTCTACTCCCAAGCTTTCAATCAGGAGAGAGCGCCCTTGACTGTACCGTAGTGCAGCAAGCATGTGGAAACATCCTAATAGAAAGGCTTTACTAGCTATTTACACCCCGTGACGGTACCATAGAGCAGCGCGTGGCCGGAACTAGTGAGTAATAAACTCACAGTCTCTTTCTGCCTAACCCACGTCCGTTAAGTGAAACATCTCTCGCGCACAGACTATAACTAGTTAACTATAGTGTCCAAACTTTTGGACATTCTTATACTGTGTTTTTTGTGAAGAAATAAACTCGTTTTTATAAAAGTGAAAGCTGTTAGTTTTGGAAGACGACCAGGCGACGAACCTTAAAACCACAGACATAAAGAATAGGAAAACACCACTCTACAGTACTTAAATTCCCAAAAAATATTCTGGGATGAAACTTTAATGTTTTAACACAAAGAACCGAGACTAAACAATATTTAAAATGACTGTTTTAAATGACCTAAATTTCCTAAAAAATGAACTTCATTCCATTAGCTTTGATCTCAACCTTTCGAAATGTAAACTATACTTAGCGGACTGTACAGACAGACAGCTGACACTTCCTAAATTTAATGCAATAGCTCCAGATCAAAATTATTGAAAAAGCTCTCTTCGTCTCCTGGGGTCTCCAATATTTAAGAATTCCTTTCCCGTTTTTATTGAGGAAATAAATACAAAATTTCAACGACGTTTCGGAAAGATTGTTCCAAATTAATATGCATTCGGCCATCACATTATTTCGCTACTACTGTTTCGGCCCTAAAATAACATATTGCCATTTATGGAAGCACACACACCTTTTAGACAAAATTGACCAAATTATCCGACACACATTAACTTCAGTTTTAAATTTGGCCATGGACGACCGAGCTTCGGCACAAGCTACTCTTCCCATTCGTATGGGAGGCCTCGGCGTCCACAAAATTTCTAGTAATAGTTTACCGGTACTGAGAAATTAATCAGGAAAATCCTAGTTTCTACACTGATTAATTTTGATGTACCGTATTTCACCGAAGCTACGTATGCCTGGAGACTCGCTTGCCCGAACTCAGACCTACCTGACAATCCATCTTCCCAGCGACGGTCGGACGAGCCGCTCTGTAGGGTAGTACAGAACGATTTACTTAACACCTCTACTACTACTGCGGAGCGTGCGCGCCTGCTGTGGGTAAGTGGGAGTCGGGTCTGTGGCTTCATGCACTACCGTCGTCGAACATTGGTACTCTGTTCGACGACACTACTCTCCGCCTCGCTGCTTCCCTAAGACTAGGAGCTCCATGTTGTTCTCCTCATCGCTGTCACTGTGGCGAAGTTGTCAACAGTCTCGGACACCACGGCCTGTCTTGCAGCCGAAGTGCGGGTCGCTTAGCGCGGCACGCGAACATTAATGACATCATCCGACGAGCTCTTGTCACCGTCGGCGTTCCAGCTGTATTAGAACCCAATGGCTTGGCACGCGACGATGGTAAGAGACCAGACGGCATGTCATTATTTCCATGGAAGCTGGGTAGGCCTTTAGTGTGGGATGCAACGTGTGTCGATACTCTTGCGCCATCCCATCTTCCTGGCACGGCGTGCTATGCTAGCGCTGCTGCTGCGGCTGCAGAGAACCTCAAGCAGCGTAAGTATAATAACCTAGTTGGTAATTATATTTACGAGCCGTTTGGGGTTGAAACCCTTGGGCCGTGGGGTCCGAGTGCTCATGGCCTTTTTAAGGAAATCTCCAGACGGCTGGTTGACACTTTCCGTGACCCAAGAGCTGGGTTTTACCTTGGCCAGAGGCTAAGCATTGCCATACAACGTGGCAATGCCGCCAGTCTCTTGGGTATATTACCAGTCGACAGCGATATGGATGAATTTTTCGACGCTCTATTTTAGTTTGTGTATAGTTTTAGTTATTTTTATTAATTAATTAGATATATATATTTTATGTCTAAATACATGGTTCACTTCTAAAAATAAATAAACATTGTAGTTGAAAAAACAATATTTGAATCTAGTCTTATGATGTTTGAAAACTATTTGGTGGCTGTATTTACATTAAAATTGAAATGGTAATTGTATTACCATTTTAGAATTGATAGCTACGATAATAATAAGATTTTCATAACGGTTTGTTATAGTAAAGTGAATAACACTACAATAAGAGTTTATTAAGCCTACAAGACATATTAAACTGCCCATATTATTTTGTGGTCGAGCGGCTTACTTGGTAATAAATATTACATAAATGTGAAAGTAAAAAAAAGTCTTGGTATCTGTTTAGTACCTATTTAGATATTTTCTGCAGATAAACTAGGGATAACAGATAAATATGTACTATTATTTCTTAAATCTTTTTTCATGCCATGCTTATCATACAAGGTGTCGTTTTGCATCCTCGTCAAATTTCAGGAGGCTGCTATGAAAGACATATATAATCAAATAAAATAACGATACCTGCTCAATAATTAATACACACTTGTTTTTTTAGTTATTTAACTTTGACAGTAATTTAGAATACACCACTTTCACAGAACAGAATCACCCCGTTGCGTATGCAGTGGAGTGTAGTGTGTGTGTGTAAAAGGGCAGTTACAGTGCGGTATCACACGGACCGCATTTTAACATGCGTGTCCTACACATGCCGATTACCGAAAATTAGAAAAAAAAGACCTACTTATTTTATTATTGATTCTTGTCGAGAATCATTAGCATAGTTACCTCCTTGAATTTGACGAGGATGCAAAATGACACCTTGTATAGTGTTCCTCATGGTTGATGTACAAGTACATAACAATATAAATGTAAATGGCGGAGATCCTGGTGTCCTGAAATACAGACCTCAAGCTTAGTTTAGGTGAGGAGGCGGGACAGTTGAGGGAAAGGCAAATTTCGCCCCCTCTCGCCTCTAGCCGCCGCAGGAGACGCCCTGGGCGTCGAAAATCCCGGGTGGATTTCCGGCCACCGTAGGCGCGGGCTTTCGGACGGTGAGCAATGGGTAGCTCACCGCCCGGTAAGGACCAGGCCCGAGTTGACGGCGCGTTGTTTTCCACGCGCGCCTCAAAGATATGTCGTCAGCACAATGTAGGGGTCCACTAGGACCGATGCCTGCCGGGGTCGCGGGAAGGTACTTATGGGTCACCGTGGCCCCCGCAACACAGGCAACGGAAGGAATACGGGTGGGTTTTAATCAGTAAGAGTCTGACACACCCTCCCGCTCCGCCCAGAGCGGGAGAAGTTATTTGATGATATCCCACCCTAAAAAAAAAACAAATAAAGCCTAGTTTAGGTACCAGTCTCCCACAATATTAAATAACAAATATGTATTCATACAACTGTGATTACTCTGTTCTTTTGTATTGTGGCGAGAGAATAAACGATTTTTATTATTATATGACAAAAACTAGCTTATCACGTACAGCTTACACTGTTTATCATGGAAAATCTGTTGCCACAGCAAGATAGAAAATATCAACTTTTCAATGGATTTACGCACCTCAGTTACGATTTATGACTTTTCACAAACCAATAGCGAAATTTTCAACCGCAAAATCTAGTTAAAACTAAAAAAAACACTACGATCTTGTACCGCAGACTACAAAAGAATTTATTAAGATAAAATTTTACGAAACTTGGTTCTAGGGTCTTGGAAATTTTAGCAGTTCCCTTATCTACCGTGATAAATAAATGCGGGTTGCGGCTCTTACGGGCTTATATTTAGAGTAACGCCTTGCTTAGACAAAAAGAATATTACGTGTCAAAATGATTGAAAAATAAGGTGGTAGCTTGCTTAAAAAAACGGCCAAGTGCGTGTCGGACCACGCACAATGAAGGGTACGTACCTAGTTGGGATTACTTGGGACGAATTAATTCCAAAAACAAACTGAACATTGTAGTTGAAAAACATGTTCTCCCATACACCGATATATGTATATGCATGCCACAGTCAATTCTCCAAATGCAAAAAGTTGGTCGACTAGAACTCGTTAACTTGTAAAGCCTACTTAGCCGTGATAGTTTTCCTTTTCATTTCATTATGTTCTACTTATGTACTACTGCCATGATTTTTTCCACATCTCCATAAACAACCATTTAGCTGGCAGGGGGGGGGACGCACGACATTAACAAAAATTAGCACTTTAATGCTTGCTTATTACGCAAGTGGATTCTTGAATCGAAAAGTGGTGTTCACAAACCTACATTATTTTTGAACGACCTATCCAACAATACCCCACACCATGGGGTAGACAAGAAAAAAAAATATCATCCCCACATTACGTGCAAGCTAAAAATTTTTTTTTTCTAGATTTTATTTTAGCACTGTCGTCGTGATTAATATACCTGTGGCAAATTACAGCTTTCTAGTAGTAAGCGTCTCTAAGCTACAGTGGGGTCAGACAGACAGACAGGCAGACAGACGGACATGGCGAAACTATAAGGGTTCCTTGTTTACTATGGAACCCTGAAAAGGGTAGAGTATATTATCACTGGTGGTAATAAAGGGTGGAAAGATAAAGCGGTCTGTGGAGGGGAAGTACTTTAAATATTGATGCTACCAATTTTTACTCAAAATAAATATTAGACTTTCAACTTTACTCTCTGTATAGCCTACTAGTACCTACTAGAAGATGAAAGTTGGTTATGCACCACAAAAACAAACCAACGATGTAAAGATAAAAGATCAAGAACAAATTTGGCTTTATTATAAAATTAATAAAAATTTCCATAATCGTAAAATCCAATGAGATTTCGATAAAAGCTTGCAAACATTTCAGAAGCCAATCTCTTTAAACAAAACCAATATAATCTTAGCTCACTTCACTAGCTAATACCTTGACAAAACGTTCGCCAGTAACCACTCAAGTAAACCGTGCTCCTCTGAACCCAACCTTATCACACCGATTCATAGTTTATTAAATACTAGATTTTGCCCGCGGCTTCCACCGCGTGGATGTCGGAAAATATCCCACGGGAACGTACTACCGGGATTATAAGTAGTCGTCAATCCTATGTTAATCCAGTAGTGCTATTCTGTAAATGATAAATGATTTATTTTCTGTAAGTAGGTTTGTACAAACACTTTTACACGTCAATCATATTTTTAAAATAAAGCTAGATGAGGTCGGCGTTTCCTATCTGTAACAATCTCACCGTGAAAATTTCGGCGAACGTAGAGTGAACTGTCAGTGTCATCCCACCAGATGCTAGGGATTGACCAAGCATTACATTTACAATCGTAATCGAGATTTAAATAATATTTTTTTTGATAATTCTATTGAAAATTGTATATTATTTACCAATTAGGAGGTTTCTAAATAAAATTGCAAAACAGAGAGTCAGTGAGAAACGCAAATTGTTTTTTTTTTTATTTTTATTCTAGACGAGTGCACTCTATGGGGTGAGCGCGTCACGCACGAACAATAAATAAAACAAACAAGTCTAACGTAGTTGATAAATAAATGGGGTCTCTCTTGTTTCATCGAAAAGAAATTGCCAAATTATCACTTCCCAAACAATTTTCCGCATAATTTCATTTGCCAAATTATTACTTAGCAAATAATCTTTTCACAAATAATTGTAACGCAAACTTAATGTTTGGCAAGTGAACGTTTAAACAATAACTTGTTTACCAACTAGTACTTTTACCATTTTTATGTAGTCAAATATTTCAGTTGGAATTCATTTATTATTACATTTATTCATTTTACGCAAAATAAAATTTCTATCTCGTCTAACTAGTTCGTTTCTCAATAGCCTGCTAAAAATAACGAATAGATTATATAGAAAAAAATATGGAAAAAAAGAGATTATTTTTAGCAGGCTATTGAGAACCGAACTAGTTAGACGAGATATAAATTTTATTTTGCGTAAAATGAATAAATGTAATAATAAATGAATTCCAACTGAAATATTTGACTACATAAAAAATGGTTTTTGCCGGCCGCTACCGCGGCACCGCTCGCTTCGCTCGCTTCGCTAGCTCGGCTCGTACGTCACAGGAGGTCACAGTTTTAACCTAAGCTAACCTAACCATTGTTTAAAATAATTAACCTACTTTAACTAGTTCCATAAACAACCATACATTTGACTTGTTTCAGACAAGTTCAACCACATCTCATTCACACAACACATTCTCTAACGTTTATTGTCTACATTTTGTTTGCTGTAATAAATCATTTGATTAAAGACCAAATGCCTAAATGACATTATCCTTGATAATATTCTGCAAAGTAAAAATTTGACTAAATGAAAATGTGCTTACTAAAATCATTCCAAACATTGCATTGGTATAAAAAAAGGTTGCTTAAATTTGTTTGGGTATTGAAATTTAGGCAAAATCTTTTCGGCAAAACGGCAGGATCCCAAATAAATGAGCATGGAAATTGTTTGTTTTTATAAACCCATTGTTAACTGATTAAATAAACGTAATCCGAAGACCCAATCGCAATGTCTTTGAAGAAAGACTGTGCGAGGTTGTTCAGCGTTGTTATTAACCCAAATCTATTGAATAAAAAGAGATAACTGAGCGTGTCAAGCGACCGTATGCTAAAGGCTCCTACATACTGGCGCGACTTGTCGCGCGACGCGACGCGACACAAAGACACCGCGTGTAGCGCTACAAGCGGTGCCTTTGTGTCGCGACGCGTCGCGCGACAAGTCGCGCCAGTATGTAGGAGCCTTAAAAGTGTGCCTGGCTGACGGACCATAGAATTTAACCACACACAAAACTATGAAGGAACCCAACTAAACGATGTGTGTGTATCTAAGTCATTTAAATAAAAAGACGTGGGTATTATAAGATATATACACTTAACATTTTGTTATAGATATAGATCTACATACTTACCCAGTCCTTGCCAATGATAAAACAATATTCATCAAATCATCATCATCATCATGCTATTACAAAATTTAACTGACACTCGCGCGATGAGCCCGATGCGCGAGTGCGAGATGCGAGTCTCTTCACCTAGCGATTTTACTTTGACGCGGGTGGTTGCTATGCCTACGAGAATCAGGTGAAGTGATAAGATCACTATACTCGCGCATCGTGCTCACCGACTCGCTTCACCTAGCTTAATCACTTCGGCGCGGGTAGTTACTTTAGCTACGGGAATCAGGTGAAGTGATATGCTCACGCCGCGCTTACGCGTGAGGTGGCTGTCATTGATATCATATCACATAGGTATTGAATTTTAATTTTCCTTTTTTTAAAGGTGAACGGAAGATTTCGTACCGCTTACATTTTTTGTTGTTTTGTTATAGAATTTGTACCACATATACACTTACATGAAAATAAATGGCTTAGTTGCCTAACTAAGCCATTTATTTTCATGTAAGTGTACTATTTTTAGAAGTTCGGATTAATTAATAATATTTAAAAAAAGATTTTAATCACTACACGTAATTTAGTCGTAAACTAAACGCAGTTATGTTGGTATTTAAGCTATGCTCGCCACGAGGGTATTACCCAAACTGCCCCCTTCTTAGATGAAGTAATATTAAGAATTAATTAAATAAAAATAAAATAAATGTACTTAAATAAAAACTATTAACTGTATTGTTTTATTTACCTACACTCAAAACCCCATCAGGACTCCATCATTATCAAACTGTTGCAGTCAGCTGCTGGACATATCCTAATGCACTCCGCTGAGTAGGTACAATCCTCATCTCAATTTACCTACTTAATAGTAAGTAAAACACTACAAAAATCGCGACAAGCAATCTAGAACATATACTTTATGACCGAAACAATGTTTATGTGCCTATAAGTAACAATCTACATTGGTACACTAGTACATAACCTTATAAAATAAAACTGGTTATAACTTTTACGTCCCAAGTTCTAAAAATCCAAGAATTTAAAAAGGGCTTGTCTATCGTATTAACTACCAATTAAAACAAAAAATGTCCCAAAACACGAACTTTTATTAGCTGCACGAAAGTCCCATACAAGCCTGCCGTTCGCTTTTAAATGCGCATTAAACAAAAGAATCACTTTACCACCTTTATATCAAAATACAAGCTGGCGGCTGCGAAAATTTTTATCATGGGTGTTGGATTCATGGTTTTCGCGGCCGCTGAAGCCGATAGTGAGGTCTAGATTAAAAACCATGACGGCGGCGACGCAAAATCAAAATCTTTCAAAGCCTGCCGGGGTCACGGGAAGGTACAAAAGGGTTACCGAGGCCCCTGGCAACACAGGCAACGGAAGGAATACGGGAGGGTTTTGCTCAATAAGAGTCAGATACACCCTCCCGCTCGGCCTAGAGTGGGAGAAGTTAAATATTATCTATGAAATAATATAAATTGATCAATAGAATGAATATAAAAAGCGTGTGTGGCTGCGAAAATGTTCAGACTTTTCATCATGGGTGTCGTTTTCGTGGTTTTCGGGGGTGTTAAAGCCGATGGTGAGGTCAAATCTAAAAACCAAGATGGCGGCTGCGAAAATATTCAGATTTTTCATCATGGGTATCATTTGCATGGTTTTCGGGGGTGTTAAATCCGATAGTGAGGTCAAAATTAAAAATAAAGATGATGGCTGCGAAAATGTTCAGATTTTTCATGATGGGTGTCATTTTCATGGTTTTCAGGGGTGTTAAAGCCGATAGTGAGGTCAAATCTAAAAAGCATGATGGCAGCTACGAAAATTACCAAACCTTTTGGAATGAAAAAAAACCAAATTGAGTTTCTGACTGAATTTCTGCTTTGCTATTTTATTTAAAAAAACCCTAAATAGTAACGTTTCAACAATTAAATACTAGTTTTGAAATAATATAAAATGATCAATAGAATTAGCATAAAACATATTATTTAAATCTCGATTGATTATAAATGTAATGCTTGGTCACTCCCTAGCATCAGTGGGATGACACTGACAGCTCACTCCACGCGAGTTTTCACGGTGAGATTTTTAAACAATCGACATGCAGGTGGGAAGACACTCACAGTTCACTCCACGCAAGTTTTCACGGTGAGATTTTTACACAATCGACATGCAGGTGCGATGACACTGACAGCTCACTCCACGCAAGTTTTCACGGTGAGATTTTTACACAATCGACATGCAGGTGCGATGACACCGTCAGCTCACTCCACGCAAGTTTTCACGGTGAGATTTTTACACAATCGACATGCAGGTGGGATGACACTGACAGTTCACTCCACGCAAGTTTTCACGGTGAGATTTTTACAGAATTGACATGCAGGTTATTAAAGTATATATTAGTACTTTTGTATAATTTGAACAAAAACGGTTATTGTGACTTTTTTGTGGGTAATGATGAGTATTCTAAAAATGTACTACATTAATTTTATTATCACCAAACGTTTTCTAAGGCTTTTATAGGCAAATTGATACCTTGGGTTACATTATTGCAATTTTTGTAGGGGTTTTTATTCAAATAAAATACAGCCCATGTTACTCGCCGATAATGTGTGCTTTACGTGAAAGGATTATAAATACAGTTAAATATTTTTTGAGTTCATCCATTATAAACATACAAACAAAAAAATCTATACTTTTATCTATACAATCTTAGTTCAGGTTTAGTGTTTGCGGCGTTATAATCTTTTGCTTATTACAAGCACTCTAGAGATAATTGGTAAAAATAATAAAAAGAAAACTGGAATATTATTTTATAGGTTGAATATTATTTTATCGTAAAAGGTATTCTTTTCTAGTGGAATGGTTTGCGTACCTCGCTATGGTAAGCTTATTTAATGCTTCATTTGAGTCTAAAATTAATAATGCCTAAACAAACAACTCAGTACCCGATTAAAACGTAACTAATAATGAAGAAACAGTGTATAAGTAGATGTACTAATGAATAATATTTTTTTAAGGAACTGTTCAAAGTCAAAGTCAAAATATTTATTTAAAATAGGCACATAAAAGGCTTTTGAACGTCAAAATTTGATAGAACTTCCGAAAGGTAGTTGCTTAAAGAGAAAAATGGGCAAGAAACTACACCGTTACTCTTTAAAATGTTTTATAATATTTTGTAAACATGTGTCCCGCCGCGTCTGCCTGTATATTTGAAAGCGATAAACTCATAACTACCGAACGGATTTTCAAACGGTTTACGTGTATAATGAATTAAGGATTTTTGTAAATTGGCTGAAATATGACGATTATTGTTGAAGATGTCGGTAAAAACATGCACTGGGAGTTTTAGTGGCGTGCGCCGCGTAAACCGTAAGAGATACATAAAAAGATTAATGTGGACAGCATTAATTTTTTGGACTGTATATCTTAAAACCGGCCAAGTCCTTGACGGACCACGCACAATGAAGAGTTCCCTAGTTGGGATGAATTTGTCCCACGAACAAACTTAACATTGTAGTTGAAAAGCATTTTCCCCCATATAATTCATCTGCAAATGTAAGTTTGTACGCACAATAATTACCATGTTATTTTAAACTTCTTATAGGTTTGCCTGTAATCTATAAGTAAAGAAATACTTTCTGTATCTTTTCATACTTTTAAAAATATAAAAAATATATAGTCGAAACTTTCATTTGATATATAATATAGCACGGTATACCCTGCTATATTATATATCAAATGAAAGTTGCAATACTTTTTTTTTGTTTGGGGGTCACTTGGGGGCCAAATTAGAATTTGGCCCCCAAGTGACCCTCATATTATAGATAATTTATTTACGATACACGTCCCTGTTTGGGTCATAGAAATTCATATGTATACTAAATTGCAACTAAAACGGTCCAGTAGATTCGGAGCAAATCGGCTGTGACAGACGGACAGACAGACCGGTATTACATTAGTCCTTACCCAATAAAATACGTCATTTAAATTGGGCATTTAATTAAAATTAAAATATGCCTTGACATCTTATCATTTAAATGAATACTTTATCACAGATTCAAAACTACGCGTAGCAAAATAATTAAGGTTGACGGTGGCGCGGGAGTCAATGACCTTTTCCTCTGCTGTTACTACGACAAAAAAACGGTTAAACGGATTTGGGTGTAATTTGGCACACAGATAGTTAATAACCTGGATAAATTAATCCCGGTAGTATATTCCGTTGGATAATGTACGAACACCACGCAGGCGAAGCAGCGGGCAAAATTAGTATAGTAATATGTGAAGACGATACATCAAGAATAAAATTACTACATCATAATAGGTAAAAATAATTAAAACTGAAGCAATGACAAATTAATTATGTGATAGATACATGTCATGATGGTCACATATTTACAAACATTGTAAAAGTAGACGATAAAATAGAGAGAGAAAAATGTTTTAAATAAAAACAAAATATTTTGGAATGATACAGTTGAGCTAAAATAATAGCGAAATTAATAACAATTACATTGAATCTGCGAGGTTCAGCTGTGCTTAGCTCGGCTAGCCCGGACATGGGTGAAAATTTTCTACCAACAAACAACTTTTAAACCAAAATAACTTTTATTTGGCATAAATGTTTTTATTTTTTACATTTTAGTTGTGGTACAGTCAGCGTCAAAAATATCGGGACGAACCGACTGTTCAAAATGATTTCAACAACTAAAATAGAAAATTAAACTTTATCTCGATTTGATAAAATTCTTGTCAGAATGACAGTTGTCGTGTACTTTCTTCATTTTGAAACAGTTCTTGTGTCATTGAGTTAATATTTAATTTTCATAGTTGTTTAGATCATTTTGAACAGTCTGTTCGTCCCGATATTATTGACGCTGACTGTACCTTCTCCATACAATCCGTATACCACATACTAAGTAGTTAAATAACAGTGACAGAAATTTATTATAATATCATCAACATAAACTAATATTGGAAAAATACATATTATTTAAGCTTACTCAAAAACCACTTATCAGAAGTGTGACCAAATTTATATTGGATGTATCACCCTATGAGTATGCCCTTTCAAAAAAGAAAATAATTTTTCAAATCTATAAATAATCGACAGAGATAAGAGCTAACAAATATAAAATAAAAAAATACAACCGAATTGAAACCTCCTCCTTTTAAGTCGGTAAAAAACCATTCACACGTTATTTAGCTAAGCCCATAAGTTACTAGAACAACGTAATCTCTATCCTCATTGAAAAACAGACTTTAAAATGACTTCTTTTAAGTCCTTAATTATTTGCAACGGTCCATCAGGTCCTATCTTTTCAACTGGAAGCCATTAGAGTTTTATATATTTTTAGATACATCTATCGGAAAGTTCGTCGGAGACACTTCAAACGACTTAGGCAAGTCGTAAATGGAAACTTACGAGCTAAAATAAAATGCAAGTTTTAAACATACCTAGGTAACTACCCAGTACATAGTTGTCTATGGACGGCGTGTTATCCATATACCTATATGGGTAACACGCCGTCCATAGACAGCTGCTGTGACTGATCTTCTTCGATCAGATAAATGTAAAGTCAGGAAAATAAGTTATTTAGAAAATTGATTACGAAATTAAATTGTCTTTATATTCAAAATACAACTGTCATTATTTGGCTCTAACCAGAGATCGGATATTCGGATGCATATTTACCTAAATTTAAATTTTTGCTGTGAAAGTATGGAAGCGGCTTCTGAAAATATTTAAAGTTGTAAAAAAAAATCACGGGGTGCCAGGAACACCGGGAATGCATAGCTAGTCGGGTGTTTATTAAAGAAGCGACTTCTAAAATATGTATATGTAGGGTGTAAGAAGAGGGGTGGTGTGTGTTAGTTAAAACAAAAAAAAAACACCCGAACGCATGGCAAGCACAGCGACGAATGCAATTATTGTAATTGAATAAACTAAGAGAACTATTTGTCGGGGTAGCTATTTGCGCATAAGCAGGTATAATTTGCCATCCCACTCACAAACTCGCAAAATGCCTATCGTCGTTTTCTATTAATATAATGGTGCTAACATATACTGTTTTTTTTTCGCTATGTGGAGAGGACAGGAATTTAACAGAATTTCACTAAGCGCAATAATTTTTAACTATTTGTTTCAATAGGTACCTACATCAATTATTCTAAATATATGTAGTCCGTTATCCTATATTAACGTTGTTTGCTATGGCAGTTTGGTATCTACCTACCTACTTTACAATATTAGGTAGGTAGATATTATGCATCCGCTTATATAGTCAGGAAAAACACAACATTTGTCGATTCCGTAATCGCGGGCTTTTTTTTTTTACTATAGTGCATTCCATATAAGCCAACATTTGAAAGTAAGTTATATGTAGATTATAATACTAATCTGATTCAATAGTCAGAGACCTTGTTTATTCCGGAACCGCGGGATTTTTTCGATACAAAAGCACATTCCACATTCGCCAACATCTCAACTTTAGGTGAATATGCATCCGAATATCCGATCTCTAGCTATAACACGGCAAATCGACGTACGGTGTTAATTAGAAAAACAATTAATTTCCCGGGGTTTATACTAGTTTTCAATAGAAGGTCACCACTGTAATTTTGCTCACACAATGTTGCGTGAACAAACATAGCAAGTGCCAATACAACTTTTGAATATCATAATTACAAATCAAAGTTTTCAAAGAAATCTTTGATTAACGTTGAAAGAAAATCACAGGCGAATTTCCAACCCACTGCGCAAGTTAGGCAATACCCCTCCCATTTCACAGACCAGCCGGCTCAGGTGACTTCACCCCCCCCCCCCCTTAATTTTCACGATGAGATTTTTACGAAATAGCAATACCTACAGTAATAGTATAACCTAAAACCCTTTCAAAATAAAACAAATCACCGCACAGTCCAATTCGCGTGCTCACCGAGTTACATGTCAAAGTAACGGCAACTGACGCGGAATGATAGCATTGCGAACATCAACGTCACACTACGGACACAGTGCGACAATTTAACAATCCTTTTTTGGACAAAAACTATATGTCAAACCTAGTGGTGTGCGTACAATCGAAGCGCTAAAACGTGGTTCACACAAAACAATTGTGACAGCTTTTTCGACCAGCCCCTTTCGAGAATACAGACGTGTTGTTCTTTTTATTGATGAAAAATAGAATGACGTGAATCAATCTGCCAAGCCTTTTCCCAACTATATCAAGAGTCAGCTGTATAATTGGATGTAGCTGAATACCAGTATTAGAATGTGCCGTACCTTCCAGTTCCAAACTTGTTTAGGTGTTTCTGTTCAGAGTAGTCGGTTAGTTAGGAATTACCGACTTCCACTTTTAAAATATGATTATTTATTTTTGACGTGTTTTTTTCAAACCAATTTGAAGAAATAAATATTATTTATCATTTACTTTCCTCTTCTTTCTGTTAAACCCATTTGCTTTATCAGTAGGATGTGACTCTTCCTTGGCCTGTCCATCCTTTTTCCCTTTAAACTTATCCGCCATGATTTCAAAAAATATGCGTGTGTTGTTTTCAAACACATGACGCATCAAAGCCACAGTTGTGGCATCCAAGCTATGTGGATGACACGTGACCAGGGGATACGGGACGATTGGCGGTGGCAAAAAGTTTTTAGAAAAACCATTGGATCTCTACTGTATACAACATGCTTTGATGGTTCGGAAGTTTAAGGATCCAATAATTCTGAAACACAATGTTGCTGTGTTGATTCGAATCAGGCAAGCGTAATTATGGTACTTTTATAAATTCCTATTATTTTCCTCACAACTTTATTGTGGTATCGTTAGGAAAACTGAACTTTATAACAATCTGAATTCGTCAAGTCATATAGTACAAATATGGCGATTAATGCATATTCCTTCTCTATATGACTAGGGGCTCTTATCGTATGCTAGAAAAATATATAAAATGAATACCTCATTCCAAGCAAGGCAACCAAAAATCGAAGGTCCAACAAATAAAAAAACAAATACGCATCTCCAATCTTTGCTATTCATATCACGGAGATAGTAAATTCCCTATATGATAGGCTGTAAATTTTATTATACAAGAACATGTAGGTATGTATGGATTTCTCGCAATATTTTCCTTAGCTAAAAAGCAGATTGCTTGAACAAAATTGCTTGTTCAGACCAAAGATATAATATGTCTCAATAGACAAACTTACATGAATACAACCATAACACGGTTTTATTTTTTTGCATACCATTATCGTGACTATGACTATCTCCATCTATGATGGACAACCTTGCAGCTGAATCTTCATAAAATATATTATTATAGTTGATCTTTTTCACGTAACAAAATCGACACCAACCCACACTGGGATCCATGATCCATGGTGGATTATCGAGTCCCAGTAGTGGGAACATTAAAAGATAATACTATGTTTGCATTAAAGCAACATGCAAGGTCATTAAACTCTTTAAGACAAGCAAGAACACATTCATGTTATACGTCATTTAAAATAACTTAAAACCTACCTACATCTTCAAGTAAACACGACAGTCTTCCATATATTACTGGGTAACCTCTCAATCCAATTGTAAAACTGAGTCGAAGTTGTGCGGAATTTTTAACTACCGCTACAAGCTCGCAAACTACGAAACGCTTCGAATCAAGTTTTAGTGAGATTTTCAAACTTTTCTGTCGTTTTAAACGGCAGCTTCCAAGAGCTTGAAGGTGTTGTGTGTCTTTTTTGAGAATTGAATCAGAAATGAAAGTTCTGTGTTTCTGACTTTACCAAAGCATCTTATCTTCTTATCCTTAGATAATAATAATAATAATGACATTTTTTTTATTTTAGACATATAGTCCACTTTATATCAGACAAATAGTCCACTTTGTTAGTAACAATTTGACATACACACTATGTTAGTAAGAAATGGAGCATAAATTGAAAATTAAAAGTAGGACGATTCATTTTGGTTTCGATCGAATATCCTACTAAGAGGTTATTCGATCAAAGCCTGGATGAAAGCCCTCATAATTGGAGAATTGAATTTCTCCGCAATAACCTACAAAAGCGATCAGAAACATTTAATTTTTAAATAAACAAAATACACGTGACCATAAATGAGACTGATTTCTCGTTTTTTTCTCGAATGATATAGGGGAGTATGCAGTCACTAGCTTTTACTAATCAATCGTCAAAATCAATTTGCTTTTAAAAATGACTACAATATGTACTATCTATAGTGAAATGAATGTCCAGGTCGCTAGTAGATCACATATAATATATAATATTGATTCATAAAAAAACACATCGCCGAACTATTTCAATGAGGGCCGTCGTAATAAGATCGTGAGGATAACTTAAGGGTTATTACATAAGGTATTTAACGTGTATTTGGGAACAGCAATGACGAATTAAATTGAAAAAATGGTACGATGTCGGAGTACAGTCCTGGGAATTTCCGCCTAGATTGGGCGTCGCCCCGCGGGTGAACCGCCAATGCTGCGTAGGTTGGGAGCAGCCGAGGGTCTATAGTGTCACACTAAACGCTGTGATACTGGCTGCAAGCGAGTGCGGTAGAATGTACTCGTACGATCCCGGGTCGTCCGGACTCCGGAACACAGAACCGGATCTTCAAACAGATCTTCTTACGGTGTCCTGTTATTTGACAAAAAACGATTCGTTTTATAAATACCATTAGGTAAATGTATACTTGATAAAGTTATCACTTTACAAACTATTATTTCTGTAAATAACTCATTTGATAAGTAGGTAATTGAAAGACAACATTTCATTACATCAGAACATTATTTGTTAAACTAATCTTTTTATAAAAACTACGCAAAGCATGTAATTATAATGATTGACAAAATGCATTGCTTGATAATTACTTACTTAATTTACTTTAGGCCTAAAGTTTCAACTGCCGATGCGGTACACCACCTGACTGACTATCTAGCGAAAGAACTTGACAAGGGGAACCACACAGTAGGAATTTTCCTGGACCTCGCCAAAGCTTTTGACACAGTTTCCATTCCAATTCTGTTGCGCAAGCTTGAGATCATTGGTGTAAGAGGCACCCAGCTAAAAATGTTCAAAAGTTATTTAGAAGATCGTTCCCAGTGCGTAAAGATTGGCAATGTTCTCAGCGCTGTTCAAAAAAACACATTTTTCGGTATTCCTCAAGGAAGTATTTTAGGACCCACTCTGTTTTTGATCTACATAAATGACCTTTGCAATCTAAAGCTAGAGCATGGCACTATCATAACGTACGCTGACGACACTGCTCTACTTTTTTCAGCTGACTCAGAAAATGAAGTCTACAATCTTGCGCAACACGGATTCAATATTGTAAATAAATGGCTTCAAAATAACTCACTAACTCTAAATGCAGAGAAGACACAATACATTCAGTTTTCGATGCGCAAGCAAATATCGAAGAACCCTTCAGCGTTGCATGCTCACTGTTGCCCAGTCTCTGCAAATAGCCAGTGTAAGTGTCCCAATATTAAAAAGACAGATAAAATAAAATACCTGGGTATAATAATAGATGATACCCTATCCTTTAAACAACACATGGAAGCTCTAAATAATAGAATTCGTAAGCTGATATACGTATTCAAAAAGCTACGATTTATTGCAAATCCAAAAATAATTAGGCAAGTGTACTTTGCTCTTTGTCAGTCAATTTTGACTTATTGCATTACTTCATGGGGTGGGGCAAGTAAAACTTTGTTATTGCCCATTGAAAGAGCTCAAAGAGCTATTCTCAAGGTGGCTACTTGCCGACCTTTCCTATTCCCCACTAACCTACTGTATAAATCTTGTGAAGTACTAACAGTTCGACAGTTATTTATAATGAGCACGGTACTAAAACAACACGCAGCACTTCCATACAGCACTGAATTTACTAAAAAGAGACGGAAAGATATGGTTTGCCCTCAAAAAAGTACAAAACATGCTTTCACAGCCAAATTTTATATGTTCCTCGGTCCACTACTCTATAACAGGCTAAATGAAAAAGGAAACATCTACTCCGTAAATCATAGGAACTGCAAGAAAATCCTTAAGGAAACTCTTCAAACTATGTCCTATGACGATACAGAGAAGTTATTACTAGTGCTAAAGTAAAATATTGTTTGTTATTTCTTTTTTTTATTTAGTTAGGTTAAGATACTATAATTTTTAGACACCATTTTACATTTATGTACCAATAATATTAATATGATATGTGATTATTTATTCAATTAATGTTACCTCCAATCGCCTGAAACACAGGATTTCCTAGTTCAGGCACAAATCATGTGTGAACTTGACTTAGATTTAAGAAAAACTGTTATTTAACGCTGTACCTTATATTTTTGAATATATTTTTATTTTTATTTTTTTTACTTTCAGTACAAAATCATCGTTCATTAGTAGGGTAGGACAATTGAACAGAAATGGCTAGGTTTAGTTTGCGACCACAACGCACGAGCCGAGCGAGCGAAGCGAGCGTACCGCGGCGGCAATCAACGAGTACCAGAACCGCATTCTACCTATTCTTCATGGTAGAGCAGCATATATATTTTTTAAATTGACTGTCAATCAAATGGTATCAGTATTTGTATGATACTTGCCTTTAAATGATCTTTCCCAGATGAAATTTGCAACCATGTCAAAATTTGATCAATGTTTTTAAGTAACAATTTATCTACCGTCGTTTAGTAAAGTCGCAAATTTTACAAACGAAGTACTTGATCAAATTAATATTTTTGGAATGATATATTAATATTTGAAATATTTGCAAAGCAAAACATTTGCAATATCTATATTTCGTCAAATGATTAAGCAATATGTTTGCGAAATGAGATAATGTCAAATTAGTTTTTATAATATTAATTTTAAAATGATCATTTGTCATTCTTTTTGTCAAAAAATACTGAACCCATATTCAAATTAAAAAAGATGAATTGAAGAAAGATGTAGAGGCCAGTTGGGAATCAAAAAGTTTGCAACGGCAGGGATTATGCTGCAGCGGGGGTGCTGCAGCGTAACCTCTGCCGTTGCGTAGCCTCTCCAGCAAAAAAAAACGAGAAAGAAAAAAATACCGATAAAGGAGTAGCAACACTATGAGAGGGTAACATCCCTATAAGAGTGACAACACTAAAGGCGGGTGACATCATCACTATAGGAGTGAGTAGGGGAGTGAGAAACCTACCTGAGAGTGACGGCTTAAGTGGCGTCACTCTCAGGTAGGTTTAAGTCTTAAGTGCGGACGGTGAGCAATGGGGCGGACGGTGAGCAATGGGTAGCTCACCGTCCGGTAAGGATCAGGCCCGGGTCGACGGTGCGTCGTATTCCACGCGCGCCTCAAAGAGATGTCGTCAGCACAATGTAGGGGTCCACTAGGACCGATGCCTGCCGGGGTCGCGGGAAGGTACTTATGGGTCACCGAGGCCCCCGCAACACAGGCAACGGAAGGAATACGGGTGGGTTTTAGTCAGTAAGAGTCTGACACACCCTCCCGCTCCGCCCAGAGCGGGAGAAGTTATTTGATGATTTCCCATCCACAAAAAAAAAGTGGCGTCACTCTTAGAGGGATGATACCCTCTCATAGAGTTGCTCTTTTATCAATATTTTGTTTTATATAAAAAAAACACCATTTTGGTCAAAAACTGATCCTGTTCTCACAATTTGTGATTTTCTGCCTGGTATGTTCAATATGCGCCAGTCTTTATAATATCTTTGAAAGTCCACTCACAGTGTCACACCTAGAATCGCTCTCGAACAGCAAATATCAGCAAACTAAAGCTCTTTCAATCCCCATATCGATTCGCTTGTTCCAGCTCACATTTGTACTCGTTCGAGTAAATGCCACAATCGATACTAAAACGTTCACTGGACCCGTGCTGAGATCTCAGGCAATGGAGGAAATTCTTTAACGCGTTCCCAAGTTTAGAGGTTTTTAAGCGATAGTTTTTAATTGTTTTTATTTAGAAGCTTTGCTGGGTTATTTTATTGGTTCGATCAATGCTTCTCTTTACTCGACTACCCAAAAAGGAGTGTAATGTGTTTAGGGTTCATGTATGTATCTATTTATTTATGGCGTGAATAGATTTAATGTATAATAGGTTAACCCTTCCTTACATCATCACCAGTGACAAATATTTTTGAAAAAATCAACATGGTGGCAGTATAAAAATAAAAAAAGAATAATAAAAATAATCTTCAATTATTACAATATGGGTATCAAATTTAAGGCCTTGATGAGCACATGCCAAAACTATGATAATAAATTAGACATACATTTTACATAGGTAGGGTGTACAGTAGAGTTCATTAATATATTGACCCTTTCAGGCTTCAAAAATATATGAACGTCAAAAAACTTCATAATATTGTAACACCTATAAGCATCATTAAATTATGGTCAAGATTTAGATTCATTAATATGTGACTGCTTTTTTTAAGTAACAGGTATACAGTTAAAGGCACATTTATTATATGAACCACTTTAACATCATATTATCTGAACAATGTAGGATTTACAATTGGACGTAGTTACACGAAAAGGATCCAATCCACAAAAATACCAAAATTGTGTTAAGTATACCAAAGAGACCGTGAAAACTTTACGGTCTTTTTGGTATACTTAACTCAATTTTGTTTTTTTTGTGGATTGGATCCTTTTCGTGTAACTACGTCCAATTATGTATGCACACATGAATACAACAATATCTGAGCAAGTTAATGTAATTCAAAGTCAACCTTATTACTACGTCATAAAGATGATTTTACTAGCAATCTTAAAATTGCATGGTCAAGAAGTTTGCAACATTATTTATCACTGGCTAGATTAACTTCAAATGACGTTATGTTTTCTAATACAATTATAACTCACGCACATGTCATTCAACGATTTAATAAAATCCTACGATTTACGATACAATATTAATTCAATTGAAATATACACACACACACACACAAATATATATTTAAAATAAAAATGTATAGAATTGATGAGCATACGAAACATAAAATAGTTTATATGTGTGAGGAAGGTGTTTCTAAATCAGCCATTGCAGAAGAATTAGGCATATCGGTAAAGTGATTTTAGGTATTCATCCAAGTTTTTATCTAATCTCTAATGACGTGGTAATTTAATAAAATCGTTCTTTAACAGAGAAATACTGTTACATCATGGTGGAAAAGGTGGCAAGAAGAAGGAAATCTTACAAAACATGTGTCTTTTGGCCGACCTAGGAAAACAACTCATGATCAAGACTTAGAATATAGAAAGAACCAGAAGCCGCGAGTGCGCCTAATACTGAAGCGGCAAAAACTACTCTTAAATAGAGTAGTTTGAAGATCAGCCGATCAGTTACTCTGTGAACGTCGTATCGCGTAACGTGTTTTTACCGGTATGCAATTTAGCTAAATTATGCCGTCTTGTGTCGTTCATACCAGTGAAAAAGCAGCGGGGCTAAAAAAACACATTTCACGTGTAAATAGCGTATTCAAATATCGTCTTATTTAATTACTGAATGAATTGTTCAGTTTGTAATTGTCATAGAGAATGATGCATCCATCTTGTTAGTGTTGCCAATATAAGAGTTTTGATTTTCCCTTCTTTTTATTACCTACTGAGGGCATTTATTCGTTGTAGTGTTAAATTAATAACTACTTTAAAAAAATACCCAACTTAAAAAGAATGGTTATCAATGCAACCCGTATGTATATATGATTTTGTTAGAATTGCATAACATTCATAATAGGTACTATGTTAGACTATTAGGATTTCTAGGGGTTAGGGGCTAGGGGCTAGATTTCTTTCTATATATAATAAAAATTCTTTCTATATATATAAACCCGGTGTATGAAATTATGTATCTATGAAAAGACCATTTGTGATTTTATTATTTATATTATCTTACCAATACTCTCAATGTTTGCCCCAAAACGGGTTCATAATGTCCGAGCTAGCAACATTACGCGGATGTGAAGTGAGGCGGGCGCTGGACGCTTGTCTTGATTTTGGACACAGCGTGCGGCTTGCAATGATAGTTGAACGCGGATTCTGGTTCTTTCTATATTCTAAGGATCAAGATATGCATCTGGTTGAAAGTGTTCGAAATGCAAGATTTATCAGAACATCTACATTTGCAGCTGATCTGGCTGTATCCAGTTTAACTTTACGACGAAGGCTTAATGAAGAGGGAATTTATCACCGAATTCCAGCTAAAAAAATGTTATTAACCGAAAGGCATAAAATGTTACGTTTACAATTTGCTAACAGATATTTAAATTATGATTTTGAACATGTCGCTTTCATGGACGAGAAAGTTTTTGTTTCTTGCGCGGACGGTCGGATCTCTTTGTATCGTGCAGCCAATACACGTTATGATGAAAATAATGTATTGCCAAATAGACGTAGTGGACGCATTACGATCGGGTTTTGGGGGTGGATAAATTCGGGTGGACCCATAGAATTATGTGAAATATCTGGCCGAATGAGGAGTGATGCCTATTTAGATATTTTAAAAGACGTGTTTTTACCAAGTGCAAAAATTGTCTATCCTAATAATCACCGAATTACTTTTATGCAAGATAATAGTTCCGTTCACAATGCCAGACGAGTTCAAAATTGGATAGCTGAGCAAGTAGACTTGGAATTAATAAAAATTCCACCGAAAAGCCCATAGAGATTCTATGGGGGTTTATGGTACAGAATTGGGACTGTAATGAGGCTCGCACGGAAGAGAATTTAAAGGCTCATGTATATGACATCTGGAATAGTTTTAGAAATAGTGATTGTTGCCACAATATGGTTCAGTCAATGAGAGCTCCACTACAAGCAGTGATTGATGCGAACGGATCATACACAAGATATTAAGTAACTATCACTTTTAATTGGGCCACTAATTAGATAATCTATTAAAATTTACTTATTTGATAGACTTGCCCTTTTTATAAAGTTATTATCTAAGATTGATTTTAGTTTAAGACAAAATATTGTTTGTTTTTTTTTAACCTAAGTCAAGTGCTATTTGGTTGCATATTATTTTAATATTTTCTTAGTCATATTTGTCAAATAATACAGTTTAATGGTATTCTTTTCTATTCCGTGACGTGAAACTCAATTCACAGCTATGACTTCGTAAGTCCTGTAAAAGTTGTGGCAAAATTATCAAACTTTACGTCGAATCATATTACTATATAAAAGACAGGTGGCGCCCTCAATTTTTTTACAGTTCATAAATGGCCAAGCTGTACGAAAACATACGTCATTGAAAGACACTCATTTTTAAAACTTAAAAAGCAAACGCGAGGAAAACAATGGAAACTACTGTCATTTCTGTAAACTAGATCTTATTTGTTCGAGCAAATAATTGACTTTACCATGCATGTAGAGATAATTAAGAAGCTTAGTCTGCTTAGATATTTTGAAAGCCAGCAGTTTAGATATATTTTTGAAAAGGGTGATCACATATTATTGCCTAACCCACAGCATATATTATTCAACCGTTCATAACGACATATTTTTGATCTATAGGTTCTATAGAATTTATTGAGCTTACCGACGCTCACAATATTTTGAATCCTTGACAGTGCCAATATATTAATGAACTCGACGTACATGCTAAATAAACATTTCATCCAAGCGCCATCCACGCCTCGCCTCGCCGTGAGAGTGTTACCACCAGTGTATACCACCTTAAAATTAAAATAGAACCACATTTTTTAAAATAAAACTTGTCACTAAAATTTATAAAATAAAAATCTGTCGTATTTTTTTTATCTAGTTATTTGCAGGGCCTGTTTTAGAGTGTGCTGATCTGCGCCACAGTAGATACATTAGTTAATGAAATTAATTTGAAATTGTCTGGTACAATATGCCATCTAACGTATATTATAGGTTAGTCGGAACTTGACCCTAGGATATAAGACAAAAAAAAAATCTTTACATCGTATTCAGAAATTACTGCATTTAGCTAGCTTGAAGAACGAAATAGTCTTGTCAAGATGTGAGAAAAGCATTTCCTCTGCAGTAGAATATTAATAGAATACAAATTCGAACGCAAAGCACCGATTACTTCATTAAACACAAAGAAAATTCTCTGAAGCAATCTTTAACAAAAACACCACTTACAAAACTCATTTGGAACTCAAAACAGGACGCTATAATACTAAAAATAAACAATAGACATTATTATGAAAACGTCGAAGATGAGGGATCGAAAATTAAAGAAATCCGCTTAGTGAAAGACAAATCCCTCAGACACGGCGTTTGAATTATTCAATTCATTCGATTAAGGTGGTACGTATTAATTCAACTCGTGTGCTGAATTTGTAAAAGGACTTTTTTGAGGATCTACGGAGTGACATTGTGGACGGGTCTGTTGAAATCTTAAAACGACAGAGGATACTATACTTACAAGGTACGGTATAAAAAGAGATTCATGAATTCATATGGCATAGATCTTCTGCTTGTACGGGCTTCAAAAAAGAACAGGCTTTGTCTAAAGTGAAAAGCTTTATCCGATCATTAGGGTTTTCCCTACGTAGATACTATCATAACAGTACATATAAATATACAAACTAACAAACTCGTAGTAAAATTGTGAAAAACTCTTGCTCAATTTTTTTGTAGACGTTTTGTAATCGGATTCTGTGTGACAGACTTTTGTCAGGCCGGAGTTTTTCGTGTGCCATCACGTTCACGCAAGTTTTATCCTCCCATATATTCACCAAGAACCCTAAACGTAATGGAAGGGAATCGTTTACATATAATTATACAAAGTACTCGTTACTACAAGTTAAAACGGTCCACGTATGTATGAGATATCAAATCAATGTCTAATTTGTGTTTAAATTTTCAGTTATGAATACAGAAGGATTAAAGAGCTAAATTTAATTTAATATTCAAACAGATTTAGATGTGAATTAATTTCAATAAATATAATGTATATTTTGATTAATGTTTTCGAAGTGATTATAACTTGGAGATACTTTAATGGGGTAGGCATTTATTGGCTCACTGAGTTAATGCCAATGTTGGCACATGTTCTCATGCAATATGTGTATTGGGCACAATTCCAATTAGACGAAATGGCTTAGATTTTTTTCAGCACGAGGTACATAAACGTCTAAATAAATACATTTGTTTGGTGACCTAATTTTCTTTTGTTTTTAGTGAAAAATCTGACACACCTGGTGAAAAGTGATTACAACCGCCTGCCTACACACACTGGCAGGAGAATTGGCAAAAGCATAGTGATTCAAGTCCTGTGTGCCTGTAATAAATTCATTAATGTTTCAGAAATCAAAAATGAAGAATCATTTATTAAAATTCGGCCGAGAATCAGCACTTTTCGAACGTCAAAATTACATAAAACAGTTCCCCAAAACGCACGCCCTTCAACATTTACTAGTGCTTTAGTTGGGAAAAGAAGTGTTGCAACAAACTCCCCAGAAAGATACAAGTATCATAACAATGAATACCTACATCTTACAGAAGAAACTTTGCTCATACGTTACAGCTGTTCTTGACATTTTACAAGTTACAAACGAGATTTAACAACCCAGTTATTAAACTCCAAAATGCATTCAAAACTTTTCAAATTCAAACATAAAGAACAATCTGAAAAATAAAATGTAATACAAACTCAAGGTAACAACATTTTATTGCGTACTTACACTTTTTGGAGTAAACTAGTTTTGTTGAACAACTTTGTTCATGAATACCGCTTACATTTTCCACGTGACATGTTGTAACAATGTTATTAAATAACTTATCGACTTAATAACTTAACGATAAATAAATTATATAATTATAAATTAAATAACTTAACGACTTATCGTGGCACTAAAAGTGTTAAAACTTGAAGTTCTTTATTTTGTTGCTTTACTTCGTGCATAATTTTAGTCCATCTTGTAGTCAGGGAAGTTATTAAGCAAATTGACACCCCAATTTGCCGTGTTATGGCAATTTAATTAGGAATGACAGTTGAGATTTAAATATACGGACAAATTAAATAGGTAGTCAATTTGCTTAACAATTAATTTCCCTGACTTTACATAATGGTTAGATTAATCCTAAATAAAATGCGAAAGAGAGTTTCTTTGTTTGTTACGCTTTGACGCTAAAACGGCTGATCGGATTTGGATGAAATTTGGCACATGGCTAGACCATGACCTGGGTTGTTCTTCCGCTTTATAGTTGCACTCTTGACAACGTGGTCGTGGTCATCAAGTTGCAGTGAGATTTCAGATAGCCGTGATTTGCCTCACGATTCGATGCCATCCTTCCCTGTCGGCTGTAACATGTGTGCGTTCGTGTAATGGGCCGTCCAGTGCGGATTTAATCAGGTCGATTCATCGAATGGGCGCCTTGTGCGTACTCTCGTTCCCTCGACCTTTCCCTGCACTACAAGACGTTCTATGGAATCGTTTCCCCTAACCGGGGATAGGACATAGGATACTTTTTTTCCGGGTATGGTATAATTTCCGACCTACACGCGGGAAAAAGCTCGTTTAATATAATTTACTTACCTATTTGTTATTGCGAACAAATGTTTTGAGTTGTTATTTAAATATTCGAGATGTTATTATGATCAGTTGAAAAACATATTGAGCAGTTATTTAATTTAATGACGGTTGATTAATTATTGCGACAGTAAAACATGGACAGTAATAAAAAATCAATTAGTCGGTTATTTTATCATACAATGTCAATTCTAAAAATAATTGAGCAGTTCAATAACTGAATGAGCGGTAAAAATGATGGAATGAGCGGTTCGATAAATAGTTCAGCAGATCATAGCGAGCGGTGACACCCGAACTCAAATTAGAGCTTATTAGCGCGGGTGGCGGAAGGTTAGGTTAGGTTAGAACAGTGATCATTAACGCGCGAAGGCGAGCGAGCGGAGCGAACGTGTCGCAGCAGCGACCGCCGAGCACCTCCCCCCTATTCATCCCCTCTATTACTCTAATTCAGGGTAATTTCGAACTGGCGTTTACCGACAAATTCCGATTTATTACTGCCCACACGTAACCGCTCGTTAAATATTTTTTACCGCCCATTTAATTATTTTCCTGCTCAATTATTTATTCACTGATCTATTTCATTATTTTTTATTACTCATTTTTGTTTACTTAACTGCTGAACTATTTATTAAACGTGCCATTTATAATTTTTAACTTACCAAAACCGCTATTTACAACTGCCTCTTTAAATCAGTGCCTTTGTTATTTAGCTACAGAATCAGTACGACTGAGCTTATTGTGATACTGCATGCATATTCAGCTTATAATGTTCCCACTGCTGGGACACCGGCCCCCTCTCAGTAAGAGGGTGTGGACTGTAATCTACCACGCGGGCCCAGTGCGGGTTGGTAGATGTCACATGTCTTCGAATTTTTTGGTTCTAGAATATGTCGATTTCCTCACGATCTTTTCGTTCACCGTTTTGAGGGCAGTAGTGATGAAACAAATTACACAAAGTAAAGCGCCTGTCAGGGTTCGAACCTACGACCTACAACTCGTAAGTCGCGGTTGTTACCACTGGGCCACCACTGCCCGTGATACCTACTATTGGTCACCTATTCCCAGTACCTGAAAGAAAAAAAAAATCTTCTTAAACAATGTTTCCATATTTACCCTCTCCAAAAAATAGCTTCGTTTCCTCGCAATCCCTACTGCCCCTCATTAGCGAAAGTTTGTGTGAAAGAAAGCAAAAAATTTACTCATAAACTTATCATTTCACGAACAAACAGGCCAAATTGCCCCGAGAGATGCGCTGCGAAAAATAGTCCTCTCATTAGAGTTAAGAAGTCAGGAGACTGCGCTTTGAAAAAGTTCGAAAAATCACGAGTTATTGTTTTTTTTTCATTTAAATGTTTTTCACCGAATGTGTTTAGCATAAGCGTCTCTGCTTGCTCTGAAGTGTTTCGAATTACCTATGTTTGCACAGTAGGTAGAATTATGTATAGGAGTGATTCATAATCCACTTATTTAAAAATAAGTGGCTTCATCTCTCACACACAATTCCACCCCTGTCAAATGTTTGAATGCGAAAGACAGTAACTGTAGTGTACTTCTTTTGAATTTATTGTTAATACATGTAGATTTATATTGTCTTGTTTCTATTTTTTAGGGTTCTGTAGTAAACAGGGAACCCACGAAGTTTCACTATGACCGTCTGTCCCGGCTTAGCTCAGAGACTCTTAATTTCTCTTAAAGTGATAAAATAAATCAGAATCTTTATTTGTTAAACATAGGTATTTACTAAATGGTCTGGTAAAATATTGAAAAAATATTTTTTTTAGTTAACTTGCACGTAAAGTGGGTGTGATATTTTTTTTCTCGTCTATCCTATGGTGTGGGGTATCGTTGGATAAGCTGTTCAAAAATATTGCGGGTCTGTGAAAGCCATTTTCAACATCCTTCCATTTTGATTCAGGGATCCGTTTCCGTAATATTAAGCTTTAAATTGCAATTTTTTGTTAGAGTCAACTGTCCCCTCTGCCAGCTAAATGGTTGTTTATGGATATGTGAAAAAATTCATGGCAATAGTACATATAACGTAATTAAAAGGAAAACTATATTTGCACACCAGAAACCTGGAAGAGCATGACGAAAACCTAACAATGTATGCTCTATTTGTCATCTGACGTGCTCTGGACACACTCATATTCTAGCGAATACATAATTCTATTTCTAGAAACCATAGGTACTACCTATTGAAACATCATTACATGCACCTACCGAAAATGTTCAAATCCTTTAGAATCTACAACAAAATCCAACATTAAAACCGACACCACCGAACTCAATCACGCCTTAAGAATCTCAAGGAACTATAAACGAAATTCGATCAACAAAAAGTCCTCAGTATTCAATTCTGAAGAGAGGATGAAACATAATCTTCTACAAAGACAAATAGGGGACAACGGCGCGGGAAGGCGGAAGCGATCCGTTCCGGAATCTATAATTAGCATCACTTTGATGTTTATTAAAATTCAGTTGTTTATGCCGAACACTGTAGTAGTAATAGGACTCTGTGATTGACGCTTTGGATGATATGGGAGGAATTGGATATGATGGAAGAGATCTGGTCGCTGTTATCGCAAATCGGTATCAATTACTTATGAATAGGTTGAGTCGTAGTAAAAGTGTTAGCCAAGTCAGCTGACTGTCGAGAGTTTATCGTTGAACTATCAAAAACTCAAAAGTAAAAGCATTTATTTCAATTAAACCATTTACAGGCATTTTTGAATTATCAAAGAGTCAGTCAGTCAGAAAGTTGAAGCTAGATGCCCATTCCAGAAAGTGGGTTCCTATGCATAAGGACGTTCTACTCTTGGCTCCTTAGACACACTTTTAATTCAAAATATCAGGCTGCAGTGAAGTGTGTACTTCTTACAAAAAACATTAAGATTGATCATGTTCACAAAGTGTAACGCATGATTTATGTCTTAAATTCTACTAAGGTTCAAATGAGTTTTCTGCTTTTTATTACCTCTACTCTACTACTTTGAGTTAAGAAATTCATATTTTTAAGTTAATCAGGCGTTTCTCAATAAAATGTTATGTACTAATATTTAATTTCAGTTTCGCAATAACTGGATCCCGGCTTGTATGCAGAATCTTCCACCAGCACCAACGGCCCGCAAAAATGCACATGCAGAAGATGCAGTTATTAAAATGCTTTTATATACATATTGTTGTAAAAAAAAACCCGGCCTGTATATGAAGATCTGTATAACAAACACAGCAATAGCCAGTCTCAGCCGATGCTGGAATAGTTCCAATGTGCTTCGGTTCAAACAACATTCTGTATAGGCCCCTTGGTCTTGCTATTCGGAAGACAATATTGCTTATAAGACGTTCATATTGCTCCATTGATTAGTTAGTCATTTACTATTTATTGCTATGAGAGCTATTCTTACTACTTATATATTATTTTGATACGGTGATACGATACGTTACGTTACGTTTTGATATGGTGTTATAATAGTTATTACCCAACGACGATGCAAAGAAGGTGTTATGACTTATGAATATCAAGCATATGTGGCTAAGTAATAACAGCTGCACGGATCGATCGATCAGGTTAAGCTATGCTTGCCGCGGTTGGTCCGTGGATGGGTGTCCAACTTTACATACCAAGACCCCTCCGTGCCTCGGAAAGCACGTTAAGCCGTTGGTCCCGGCTGTCATTTGTAGATCTTTACAGTCGTTACGGGTAGTCAGAAGCCCGAAAGTCTGACAACCAGTCTTACCAAGGGGTATCGTGTTAACCAGTAACTGGGTTGTGGAGGTCAGATAGGCAGTCGCTCCATGTTAAAATAATGGTATTCATTTGCATCCGGTTAGACTGGATGATGACCACAACGTAATTGGGAAAAGGCTAGGCAGATGATGACAGCGGTATTATGCTTTCCTTTATTCACAATGCTTTCAGTTTTACTGGTTATTTCAGTTTTATTGGTCCTTGTTTACTCTTGCATCATACTATTTTTAAATTATCAAAATAAACCAGCAACCTTTATAGAAACAGTAACAAATCATCATAAACCAATTTCTTTACAAACGGGAATCTTAACCCACATAACTAAACTAAACAAAAACCAGTAGTTACATATTTTATAGGCCCACTTCCTTAACACGTCCAGAAAGTTAGCGTCCATTCCCTTCAACTTCAAGGCTAACCTTTTCAGCTTAATATCTCGTAGAATTTTTTTCACGGTTCCTTTGAGCGTATCGCCAAAAGGAATGTTCTCTATTACTTTTTAGGGTTCCGTAGCTCAAACGGAAAAACGGAACTTATAGGATCTTTATGTCTGTCTGGCTGTCTGTCTATCTGTCTATATATCTGTATGTCTGTCTGTCCAGTGTCACAGTCGATTAGCTCCGAATCTGCTGGACCGATTAAGTTGAAATTTGGTACACATATGGATTTCTCTGACCGAAACACGAACATGTAACATAAATAAATTAATATGGAATATGAGGGTCACTTTTAGGGGGAAAAATGAGATAATTGAAAGTGACATATCAAATGAAAGTAGGTAATTGTTATGAGGATTTCAAATATATTTTTTTTTATAATTTTAAATTATTTCGTTTTAAAGTTATTAAAGAAAATAAATGAAAATGGACCATTCGCCCCCTCCCCCCCTTTTTTTTTGAAAAAAAAACAGTCAGAGAACAGTTCCTTATTTATAGATTACAGGAAAACCTTGAATAATTCTATGGTATTAAAATAACATGGAAAATCAATATTGTGCGTATAAACTTACACTTGCAGTTGGAATGTATGGAAGAGCATGCTTTACACTACAATGTTAACAGTAATGTTGTATGTTCTTGGAATAAATTCATCCCGACTACGGAACCCTTCATTTTGCGTGGTCCGACACGCTCTTGGCTGGTTTTTTATTTATAAGGGACCTTGAAAACTTTGTCTCCTCTTTATCCCTTTGACTTAGGAGTTATGCAAACCCTGCCGGCGGGTGTTTCTCAATGGAGCCGGTCAAACGACTGTCCCTATTAAGCCGTCGGGACTGCACGCGTGAAGTTTGAGATTTTTTTTTTTTATGGATTTTGGATTGCGATGTGTATTTGAATGTGCTGCTCATAGAATTATAGGTACTTCGGATGTTTCCACTTTGTAAGTTCGGCTCATTGATTAAGCCAATCGAAAAAAAATAAAACACGCTTGCCGCCGACAGTTCGTTATTTATTTATTTCATATCGAGACCCCTCCTTCCCTCAGAAAGCATGTTAAGACTTTGGTCTCTCATTCACCTACATCCGGTTAGACTGGAAGCTGACCCCAACAAAGTTGGGAAAAGGCTGGCAGATTGATTTCAGTTCGGTTCATTGATCAAACACCACGGCGACTACGTCCACCTGTTTGATGAGCTGTGATTGATGTTTTAAACATTTTTTGACCATTTAGTAAACTTAAATACTTACCTATACAATTATATAAAAATAATATTGGGACAGTTCAAGCCTTCCATAAATAATGCAAGAAAAAAAGCATTTCGAGGCGCCAAGAACTAAACCAAAATAAGCAATCACTAAGGTACTTAATCCTTTCTTGTCTAACAGACTTCCTCGTTCCGACCGTTTTTGTTAATAATGACCACTAATAGTGAACTTGTGATAAAACAAAATGGATAAATAAATGGATCCTTTAATCCAAGGGGCCCTGTGCAATCCTCCGTCTCACCGTCAAAGACGACTAAGCAAAACTCAGCCCTCGAGTCGGCCAGGCCCGGCTGATGTTGTTTTGACGTCCGAGATTTAAAAATGGATGTTAGCCATCGAGCAAAACCTTTTTTTTCCTGGGTGGAAAATCCTCATGGATGTCCTGCGCTCTGGGGCGTGGGTCTGTCAGACTCATACTGACTAAAAACCACCCCAGCGTCCCCCCCCCCCCTCCACGCACCTGGCACCTAAATGAAGCATGAGCAGAACCTTAATGAAGTTTGCTCTATTGCCGTGGGTGGAAAACTGAACTTGGAGCATAAAATGAAAATTTGTACCGTATAAGTAGGTTCTGGCACCTCACAAATGGCAGTCCTATATCCGTCGCTCAAGCAGAAAGCCATTCACGCGGATAATATGGTTGATGCCCTTTAAGAAAATGGTTCTTTTGCCGATATGATGAAAAAGGGATCAAATGATTTCGTTCAACCCCATAACCTCAGCTCTGTTGCCATTTAATTTTATCCCAATGATAAACACAAATCATAACTACAGTGACGAAACGAAAGAACTCGTGCAAAAAATCATACGGCCCAAGCATATGAAGCTGCACGTTTGTGGTGTCCGGAAAACAAAAAATGGAAGCGTAATAGAATAGAATATAATAGAATAGAATATTCTTTATTATGTACACCATGAAAATTACAGATACAAATGTTGAAATTTTACAAGGGGTGACACAATGGGCGGTCTTATTGCTAAAAGCGATCTTTTACAGACAACCTTTGGATGGATTAAAGGGGGGAGTAGAGCCAATACTGCAGGTAGTCAGTTGTGTACCAGTATAAATACATATATACATAAAGCATATACTATACATAACATATATTATACATATATACAGGGTGGCCCAAAAGTCGTGGATCAAACGCAACTAGGGGTTAGATGGGGTCATCAGCTGCAAAAAGTTGTTCTACGGGAGGTCCTTAAGGTCAACCCCTGCAGAGATATAATTTATTTTGTGTTTTTATGAGAAAATTGACTTTTTTTAACTAATTCTTATTAAAATTCGAAAAATCTACATCCGGTATCTTTTTTATAATTTTCACTAGATTGTTACTGATGAGTCCTTGCGTTAGACATAAACATATAGCTAGTTATGGTTGTTTATTGGGTGTGTTAAAGATAATATTAAGTTTTACGATTTTTTTTTTCTCAAATCATAACTTTTTATTTACTTCGGACCTTACTGTGAAAAATAAATACTCTACCGAAAAGTGACCCTGTATTACAAATTTTGGCGCATTTAATAGGGATTCTGAAAAGGTATTACACATGGCCATGAGTGGCTCTAATATCTTTCTAGGATGAAAAACCAAAACAACGATTGTGAAATAATTGTTTTATTAAGCAAAACATTTTACAATAAATGCTCAAAATTCCTGCCTCTGACCATAATACATATCCTGCACCATACATACATATACATAATCAGCCTATAATGTTCCCACTGCTGGGACACAGGCCTCCTCTCTGCGAGAGGGAGTGGGCCGTAATCCACCACGCGGGCCCAGTGCGGGTTGGTAGATGTCACATGTCTTCGAATTTTTGGTTCTAGGACATGCCGGTTTCCTCACGATGTTTTCCTTCACCGTTTTTGAGAGCAGTGGTGATGAAATCATTTACACAAAGTAAAGCGCCTGTCCGGATTCGAACCTACGACGTACAACTCGTAAGTCGCGGCCGTTACCACTGGGCCACCACTGCTCTCTCCTGCCATATCCCGCACCGTCTATTAAATTCCTACGTAACTTACGGAATGCACCTCTGTTGTTAGTTGTAACCTAGCAAATTCGAGCTTTTGTCGTAGTTCTTGTTCGCTATTGTTCTCTCCTTGGTAAACTATTTCTTTAGAATAGCCCCAAAGAAAAAAATCTAATGGATTTAAATCGGGTGACCGGGGTGGCCACGCAATATGTCCGCCTCGACCAATCCACCGGTTGGGGAAACGCTCGTTCAAATGATCTCTAACTGCTCGAGCGTAGTGAGGCGGGGCGCCATCATGTTGCAGCCACATTTCTGCTATTCTTTCATCTGGAACTTCAGCTTCGTTAAGAATATATTTCGCACTCTAGGTTCATAGTCAAAGCTTGCACCCTTTGCACGTGGTAGGCGTGATATTTGTTTCTGTTAATGACACGTTGCACCGTCGATCTTGGAATCGCGAGATTACGGGATATTTGGCGTTGACTTATACTAGGATCCAATCTTAATTCTCTCAGCACTTCATCTTCATTTTCAAATTGCACCACTGGTCTGCCTGCTCTCGGAGCATGCTGACCGGGCAAGACTCCCTCCATGTACGAATTATGTCCGCGCAAAAAGACCCTGTAGTCCGGAAAACGATCACGGTTAGGGTAGCGTTGACGATATTCCCTGGCAGCAGCCCGAGCATTGCCGTCGCAAAAGCCATACAGGTAATGCATTTCTGCATACTCCCGTTGGGTGTATTGTCTCCTCGCAGCATCCGCCAGCAGCAGCCATCTGTCCACTTTTGTAGCCAGCCCGTCCGATTCCGAATCTAGTCGGATTCACACAGCACTGGTCACAGGTAGGCAATCTATCACAAGTCCGAAAAACAAAGCGTAGGTCAAAGGAAAGAAACTGATCACATGTCGTCGTAAAACGGAGAATAAGAACACGTGCGTACTCACAGGCAGGAAGCGAGTCACTAAAGAACACTAAACATTCTAAAGAAACATGCTCACGCGTATCCCCCGGCCCCCGCCCCGGCCGGCCCGGCCTTTTGTTTCCTATAAAAGATATCGCTACCTGAACTAACGGGCGAACCGGCCTTTTATTGACAAAGGATTAAATGGTTAGTGTAAAAGAGAGGCAGAGAGTCTTTGTCATTAATTGTATTAGTTCCAGTTTATTTTTAAATAAGCCTAACCGAGTTGTATGGTTGGGTTAACTTTGGCTTTGCTACGAATAATCGTCCTTGAAAGATATCAAAGCCACGCATAGCCATGTTTAATACTTTTTCAGAATCCCTATTAAATGCGCCAAAACTTGTAATACAGGGTCACTTTTCGGTAGAGTAGTTTTTTTCACAGTACGGTCCGAAGTAAATAAAAAGTTATGATTTGAGAAAAAAAAAATCGTAAAACAATATTATCTTCGACACACCCAATACACAGCCATAAATAGCATGTCTAACGCAAGGACTCATCAGTACCAATCTAGTGAAAATTATAAAAAAGATACAGGATGTAGATTTTTTCGAATTTTTAATAAGAATTAGTTAAAAAAAGTCAATTTTCTCATAAAAACACAAAATTAATTATAACTCTGCAGGGGTTGACCTTAAGGACCTCCCGTAGAACAACTTTTTGCAGCTGATGACCCTATCTAACCCCTAGTTGCGTTTGATCCACGACTTTTGGGCCACCCTGTATATATATATGCCATAATCATAAAACAAGATCAATCACTATAATAAGTAATGATGTTAGAATGAGAATGAGAGAGAAAGTATTTTTTTACCTGAATTTTAAAAGTGGACAAATTTTGAGCACGTCTTATCGACACGGGCAAGGTATTCCATAACCGTACTGCTTGAACTGTAAAAGATTTGTCAAAAAAGCTGGTGGAATGGCATCTCTAGTCTTAAGTTTTCCGATGACCTCAGGTATCTATTATGTGTGTCACGAAGGAACTTGAAACGTTCTTTAAGATAAGAGGGGGTTGTAGGATTGAACAGAATACTGTATAGCTAAAATAAGATATGAGCATTCCGGCGAAGACGTATACGTAGCCACTTGAGTTTTGTACGAAATTCAGAAATGTGATCATACTTGCGCAAGCCAAATATAAATCTTATGCAAAAGTTTTGAAGTCGCTCAAGTTTATCTAGTTGTGCCTCAGTGAGATCGAGATAACTGACATCAGCGTAGTCAAGGATGGGAAGTAAAAGGGATTGTGCAAGCGCAGTTTTAGTGGCAGTTGGAAGGAAGTAATTATCAGTACCGAGACGAAACTTGACGCTGATAAACTGAAGCAAGCAGTACCGCCGCCGAACCCAGCAAGCGCAAATATTGGATCGTGGTTGTAGGAGTGACTTCCTCGGCCGAATATAAGGTAGCGGACAAATTACCAGCAATGTCCTTGGAATCCTTCGAGATGCTACGACCTGTAACTACGTTGTGGAAGTTTCAGCGGATATACGTAAAACCCTAATCCCTCAATCAGAATGTCTAAAGTACACCCTTCTTTTATGGGGTAGGTACTGTTTAAAATGTTATAATAAAATTCCACTCGATATTCTTCAACTAAATGAGAAGTTTAGAACATGCATTAAACGGTCACTATGTACATAAGCATATTATAAGTTGAATGAGTATATCGTCGATAAAAATGCTTGGCATTAAGCTCTGAGGTCTTGCTCCACAGCCACTTGGGCCCACTTGTTAATACTTTAATATTTGGAAGAGTTGCTTCCCTTTTTTGTTCTGACATTACGATCTTATCGTTTACTTTTATTTAATCAAGTTTTAGTTGTTGTTCATTCAATAGGTAATAATGATTTTCTTTCGTTTTGCTAGTAAGTTTTAGTAATCTTTCAAAAACATTGCTAACTATAGTTTTGTATAATTTAGAAGTATTTTTCAATTTTGTAAATGTGAGTACCTTGGAACCGTTTATGATGTATGTTGACTTGAAAAAGCTGGGCAGTTGAGAGTAGGTCATGCTCACTTAAATGTCTCGCTAATGGTGGTACGTGTGTTGGATCATTCAGTTCCCTATAAAATTGTTGTGCTTGATGGTGCTGATCCACGCGTCATGTTCATGAACGGGCGCCGTCAGTTGAGACTGGTCATCTCTTAACTGCCAGCCTTAATTTTAATCTTTTAATCTAATATTCTGAATTGTTTTTATTGTTTTTTTTTAACATTGCTCTCACATATAGAAGCAACAAGAATAATGTGCCCAGGATTTGTAAAATCTTGATTTAAAAGAGTGTCCTTGGAGTTTCTTCCCCGTTCTTCTCCATGGATATCTACGTTTTGGAATGGGCAACTGTATAGCTTCAACTTTCTGACTAACTGACCGACTCTTCAAAAGGGCTTGTAATTGGTTTAATTGAAATAAATGCTTTGAGTTACATTTTCATGTAAGCTTATAAGCTTCGTCTCTCATATTATTAATTCTTATAGATATATAAATTCTGATGTCTTCCGTTTTTTTTTTGGTAGAATATACTTCTTAGATTGACGTGATGGTTTTTATTTACTTTAGCTAAAACTGCCATTGGCCAACCAAAACAAAATCGGCAATTTTTGCCAGAAAGCCAGAAAACTAAAGTCGTAGCAAAGGAAAACTACGAAGAACAAAAATAAATAAACACGTTACTGTTACGTATTTCTAGAATAAAATTCTAACAGTAATATATTGTCGTAACACACAAAGCCGTCTAGACTCGCCGCAAATATTTATACACTATAAAATATTTATATTAAGGTGCCAGAGTCTGAGCAAAAAAAAAAGGATACCTACTTCACAAAAAAACATTGTTGAAATTAAAATTGAGTCCAATAAATTGTTTCATGAAATATTCCTTCACTGTATCAATGCTTACTTGAAACTTTAAGGAACTTACCCATATAAGTACGGCATGGAAAAGTCACGTAAGGGTTCCTTTAATTTTTAAACTTTGCTCCATAAATCTCCCTTTATAGGTACATCCTACAGTATTGTTTGCGTATCATATCCTGCAGCTAAGTCTCAGCTTACATAATGCAGTATCGGCAAACTTAGTGTTTCCGCATCAAGTTTGTATTGCGAGTTCATTGATTCAAAGGAGTTCCTAGTAAATGGAATGCTCATCATTTTCAAAGACGATTGCATCTTTTCTATAATTCAAATATTGAAAAATGCCTGCACGAATTTAAGTTATATTTATAAATTTTTGCAGTAGATGTAATATAATATTATTTAATATGTTTTGTATGTCCTTGCGAAAGATTTCTGGGGAAGAACAATGCATTTCTGTTTTTTTTTATTTGGGGATATAGGTGCTTGTTTGAGCCAATCACACAATTATTCATGATTGAACACAATCCAACATACTGTGTGTTTGGGTAGAAACGAAAACTTCTTTTCACTACATTAAAAATAAACTGCCACTGGACGTGTACATACTTCATTATTGCGACTAGGATCTAGGCGATTCCTATAGCAGTTGTGCAGTAACATTTTCAGTGTTCACTTCATTTACTACTTACTCTGTGACAGCTAGGTACAAAATCTTAGCGATTGTTTCTCTTTGGTGTTGTAGTTTCTGAAGCGAGTGACCGCTCGATACTCGAGTTAGAATGTTAGAGTGGCTTACAACTTGTAGTGTTTGGTCATACACGGAGTTTAGTGGAGTTTAACTAAACATGCCCAAGAATTATGCCTGGCACCTTACATTTTCCTTAGAAACCTTACAGTTTTATCTGACCAAGATTATGTCTGGACTTTAAAAGAGACTGTGACCTCTGAGTTTGTTTCGGCCTTTCTTCTCAGAATAGTCAGATAGGAAACGCCGACCTCGTCTAGCTTTATTTTAAAAATATGATTGACGTGTAAAAGTGTTTGTACAAACCTACTTACAGAAAATAAATCATTTATCATTTATCGGTAGCAATATTTCAAACCTCACAGCCCAACGTGTCCATCTAGTAGTTTTTCGTAATTGGAACGAAGCCTTTTCCCAACTATGTTGGGGTCGGCTTGTAGTATAACCGGATACAGCTGAATACCAGTATTTTACATGGAGCGACTGCCTATCTGACCTCCACACCCCAGTAACTGGGTAATACGATGATACCCCTTAGTAACCCTGGTTGTCAGACTACCGGGCTTCTGACGACCTGTAACGACTGTCAAAGATCCACGAATGACAGTCGGGACCAACGGCTTAACGTGTTTGCAGTATTTATTTTTTTAAATATCGCAGCATTATGTTGAGATAGGAGCCTTTTTGGCATCGTATAAGTCGTTTTTATTTATGCTCTTTGTTGTTTTTTGTTTATTTGAACAAATACGTAAATTTTGTTAGTTTTAAAAGTTCCTTTTTTACTTTTTGTATTTCTTGTACGTGTCCCAAATAAAATATATTTCTTACTTTCTTTCTTTCCTTTTTTTTTGCCGAGGCATGGAGGAGTATTGGTATGTAAAGATGGTCACCCATCCACATACCAACCGCGGCAAGCGTAGCTTAACCTGATGGATCGACCCGTGCGGCTGTTATTACTAAGCCACGAGCTCGTCTATTAGAACTGCCGTGGTCTTATTAATAAAACTTAGTTACCTACTGTCATGGTGACCACGAGGAGAAAGGTTTTTCGAGATCAGATCCTTTAAAACATAATCTACCCAACGAATTCAAACATCATTTCGCAATTACAAAATCCCATTTTTCTGCCAGTCGAATAAAGTAGAATCTTAAATAGAATCGTGAGCTGGTTGTAGGAACACGATTCATCGTTTAGTCTATATCGATATTTACTCGGATACTGAAATCGAGTTATCGGCGTCCGTTCTCTTGGAATCTAGTTGATTCGTTGAAACTGGGTTTATTGGTGACGTTGGTTGTAAGAGCTGTCGGGCAAGCTTTGTCGTTTGTGGGTGGGACTTTTAATTAGACGGTTAAAATTGTAGTCTTAGTTTTTAAAGCAGCAAACTTCGGCCAATGAATTGACAGTTCTAAATTGCGCCTTTCTGAGTAAAATTTCAATTTAATTGAACATTTTGAACCTTACAAAACTTCACGTAAAATAAATAATTATACATATAAGCGCAATGAGGTAATCTTTTTCCCAGAAATCTCATACAAGTCAAACGTTGATTTGAAAGCTTAAGCGGTCCAGTATGGGTTATTGTCTAAATGAGATATCCGAAGTTATTACGTCATGTGTATGTTCCAATAAAAATATAAATAATTGATATCTATACTAATATTATAAAGAGGAAAGATTTTTTGTTCGTTTGTTTGTTTGCACCGAATAAGCTCCGAAACTACTAAGCCGATTTTAACCATTTTTCGCCAATATAAAGTTAAATTATCAGGAAGTAACATAGTCCGTTTATTATTTTCAAAATAAATTTGTGATCCGTACGAAAATTATAATAACGTAACCCAAGGTATCAAAAATTTGCCTATAAAAGTCACTATAAAGCATGCGCTGCGAAAACTATTAATGATACATAAAAATAATGTACGAGTACTACATGTGTATAGTACTCATAATTACCAGTGGCGGTACCTTCATATAAGCCCAAAAGCCCGCTAGAGAATTAACAAAAATATGAGAATTAAAAAAAACTAAAATGCTCGATAGAGAATTTATTGTACCTAACCAGTAGTTTATGAGAAAATTGCGATGATACATACGTAGATACGTAGGTACCTACATACTCAGTCGAAAACTGAACTTTCTTTTTTTGAAATCGGTTAAACGTTTATTGGGCTTGCGTTATTTTGAAACCCTAGGCACGCCACTGACCGGGTGTCACCACTGTGTGGATCGTCCGGAGGACACGGTGGAGCATACGGTGGAGGTCTGCCCGGCTTGGGCAGAGCACCGCCGTGTCCTCGTGGAGGCGATCGGCGGCAGAGACCTCTCGCGTCCGGCCCTGGTTCAGGCCATGGTACGGAGCGAGAGGGCATGGGCAACCGTCACCTCCTTCTGCGAAGCAGTAATGCTCGCGAAGGAGGAGGCGGGACGGTTGAGGGAAAGGCACGTGTCGCGCCCTCTCGCCCCTAGCCGCCGCAGGAGACGCCCAGGGCGTCGGGAATCCCGGGCGGATTTCCGGCCACCGTAGGCGCGGGCTTGCGGACGGTGAGCAATGGGTAGCTCACCGTCCGGTAAGGACCAGGCCCGGGTCGACGGCGCGTCGTATTCCACGCGCGCCTCAAAGAGATGTCGTCAGCACAAAGTAGGGGTCCACTAAGGCCGATGCCTGCCGGGGTCGCGGGAAGGTACTTATGGGTCACCGAGGCCCCCGCAACACAGGCAACAGGAAGGAATACGGGTGGGTTTTAGTCAGTAAGAGTCTGACACACCCTCCCGCTCCGCCCAGAGCGGGAGAAGTTATTTGATGATTTCCCACCCTCAAAAAAAAAAAAAAAAAAGGCACGCCACTGATCATTACCCACAAAAAAAATCACAGAGTATAATGACTAACTGTTATAGCTAAGTCACAATAACTGTTTTTGTTCAAATGAGTCAATCAAAACACGGGTAAAATCGAAAGATGATGCGCGGTGATCTCTGGAACTGCCAGTCGGATTTAAATGATTCTTTTGCATTTTATAGCGCAATTCTTGAGAGTGGTTAAAGCCTATTTAACATCACGCTACGACTCTTGGGAGCCGAGCAAAAAGAAAAAAAAGACAGAAAGAACGCAAAGCGAAAAAGAAGTAATCGCGCGGGCGGGCGATGCGATGCGACGCGGTGGGTCGAGGGCTGAAATTTATAATATATAAATGAAAACCCCCATCCAATATTTGCTTGCAGTCATTGATTATTTACTTATTCACTGGACCGTTGCGTAAATTGTTTCAGTTGGCTCGCGGTCACGAGCAATTTACTTTTGAAACTACGCGGTAATACCATTGAGAATGCTAATAGTATGGAAAAAATATTCAATTAATATACCGTTACACTTTAATGGGCTTTTCAGTACGGTTCGCTTTGCCTTTTGTATTTTTAAAGCTTTTCATTTATATTTTTCCAGATTCTTTATGGAATCCTGCAGGTTTTAAACCTGGCACCAACGGTGACCTTTCCTTTTTGAGTTAGCTTATAGCAATGACATTATACCTTGGAATCTTAAACTTTTTAATAAGAATTAGGGACAGTACTAGCGTGGTGATAGGTAATTTTGCCTAATTGGGACGATAAATGATAAATGATTTTATTTCTGTAAGTAGGTTGTAAAAATACTTTTACACGTCAATCATATTTTTTTAAACTAGATGAGGTCGGCGTTTCCTATCTGACTACTCTGAGAAGGAAGGCCGAAACAAACTCAGACGTCACAGTCTTTTTTTAAGTCCAGACATAATCTCGGTCAGATCATGTGAAGATCATGTGAAGACCATGTCATTGGTGTCTGAAACCACACAGATTGAGTGGACCTGTCCAGTCAGTGCATGCATTTGTCAGTAGTTGTGCACCTCAACTCAGAACTTAAGGAGCTTAACGACGGTGACGATGTTATAACTTATTCTCTTAACGATTTATTTCGATTATATTGCTATTCTTTTGTAGGCAACATAAGCCTAGTAGGACTGTCGTCTGCTCTAAAATGGATAATACAGGATGAAACTCGAATCTATGAGATAGTACTCAAGAATGATCCTAAGGCAGACAATGGTCAGTCAAACTGCCTAAGCTACAACAGCTTGGTAAATCTATTTTTCATGCAATACCCTAATGTGATTTTAAGTGAATAACCCGTCCCACGTGTCTACTTTGACCGCTAAACGTAGCAAAAATATCCACTTTAATAAAATAGTTTATAAATTGAAATAAGCTTTCATTTTCAGATCTTATGAGTCACACGTTTCACACAAACTTTACATAATTTTGCATTTAGATACATTTTCCATTACAATTTAAATTATTCAAGTTTATCTTAAAATTTGTTTGGATTTAAGCTGAACGAAAATCTTTGTTATAACTTTTTTCTTTTCTTTTAAAACATCATTGTTTATTCATTTGAAAGTTGAATACAAGGCTGAGATAGAATTTGTAATGATTCGACGAAAATACTTTATTGTGTTCTACATTGTTTTAGATCTAGGTACCAAACATTTTACAAAATTTGGTTAAACATTTCAATTTTAGTTAAGTTGCAGTATAAGTGTTAATCACGCCGACAAATTTGTATATCGTTGGATAGGCCGTTCAAAAATATTGCGAGCCTGTGAAAACCATTTTTCGTTGCAGGGTTCCGTTTGCGTAATATTAAGCATTAAAGTCATAGATAAGATAAGATAAGATAAGTCTTTATTTGCCTTAAACATGGTATAAAGTTGTTACAGTCAGATATTAATCTAAAGTCCGCATGTTTAGCTATACAGGATATTTGTATCAATTGCATGCAAAATAATAATTATAAGTAAATTTAAAGTACAATGTCACAGATACAAGGTTAATACAATAATAATAGTTTTCGCAATGACATAAGTTCAGAAATTATAGATTATTGTTAAGTAAATCTTTAATGTCATAACACATGTGTTCTTTCAACCATTTCAATAATTTGTTTCTAAATGAGTTAATATTAAATAACAATTTTAATTCTTTGGGTATTTTGTTATAAATGCGTATACACATGACTAGGAAACTTTTTGCGTACTTGGCTGATTTAGGAGTATCCTGCAACACAAGTCTGCATGGATCTCTATTTCGAGAATTCAATTGATAGGCTCTTTTGAACAATCCCTTATTATTATAAACATAATTACAAATTTCAAAAATGTACAGTGACGGAAGTGGTAATATACCTAGCTTTTTAAAGAACGGTCTACATGACTCGTCAGGACGGATACCACAAATGGCTCTAATGCATTTCTTTTGCGCAATAAATGCTCTGTGTCTATCTGTACTGTTACCCCAAAGGATAAGCCCGTATCGTAAGATAGATTCTATGTAGGCGTGATATGCTGTAATTGCTGTTTTTTTATTGGTTATGTTCTTTATTTGTCTGAGAGCATACACAAACTTATTAATCCTACTGCACAAACTATCCAAATGTACTTTCCAATTCAGATCTTGGTCTAAGAGTACTCCTAAGAATTTAGTTTGTGGAACTTCTTTTAACCTGTCAATATGAAGTTTGAAATTGTATTTGGTGTGTTTTGATTTATTAAACTGTATAAAATTAGATTTGTCTAAATTAATTTTCAATTTATTTGCTTGTAACCATTTTATAATGTCTTCAATAGTATTATTAATGTCCACCTCATGATCAGATTTAGTTTTATACTTTTTGTCAGATGTCACAATAATTGAAATGTCGTCTGCAAATAATACACATTTATGATTAGTCACTAGCGGTAAGTCGTTTATGTATAATAGAAACAATATGGGTCCCAACACACTCCCTTGGGGGACGCCACACTTATTAACTCTATAGTCAGATGAATACGAGGTTAACAAATTTTCATTTACTTTATTAATAACAACGTATTGATTTCGGTTGCTTAGATAAGACGCGATCCACTGCAGTGCTAAACCTCTTATTCCACAATTTTCTAATTTTTTCAACAATATGCCATGTGCCACAAAGTCGAAGGCTTGTGACAGGTCGAAGAATAATCCTGTCGTTAAATAATTTTTATTTAGGAAATTATGGATATGCCCTAAAAGATTAGCAATTGCTAGTGTTGTTGACTTGTGCTTTTGAAATCCATACTGTTCTTTTGTTATGATATTGTATTTTCTACAGTAGTCGGAAAGTCTCTTTTGCATACATTTTTCAAATAATTTAGATATTATGGGTATAAGAGTTATCGGACGATAGTTTTTAACATCATTTTTATCGTTTTTTTTGTAGAGAGGTTTAACGACTGATAATTTTAACGCATCAGGAAAAGTTCCAGATGAAAATGAAAGATTAATTAAATAAGTCAAAATAGGAATTAATTCTGTACTGCAAGTTTTAATGACTTTTGTACTAATTCCATCGTAACCTTCTGAATTAGTGTTATTTAAAGCCATTATTTCTTTTTTAACTTCGTCTTCAGTCATAGGGCTAAGAAATGTCTGGTTCTTTATTTATGTCTCGTAACTCCAGCAACGTTAGTTCTAAAATTTCCTTTTTTGAAAGAATACTAGCGATATTTTGGTGCAATATTTTAAAAGTTTTAGGTTCAGTTGTTACGACGTTGTTGTTCACGAAAAAGCTGTTTATCTATAACTTTAAAATAGTGTGGAATTGTACCTTTTTTGTATGAGTAGAGTTTTCAATATCAGGACCATTTGTAGCAGGGCATTTCGTTTGATGACGTGCAAAATAATAAGGGATTGTACCTTTTGAAGCTATTACGACATGTTTGCGATCTGGTTTTTCACAGTTAGTTTGATTACGCAGTATTATTTTCTTTAATTCTTTAACATTTAAATACTTATTTTCGTAATCGTAACAGTCAATAGCATAGTTTATAGATTTACATGCATTGTACAATTTGTATTCAGAATCAATATATTTACAACATTTGTATTCACTGCAAATATTACGTATAGTTTGTTTCAGATCATTTATATTTATATACATATTCTTAAGTGGGCTTAAAACAATTATAAAATTATTACTGAATACGTCGAGGAGTTGGCGTAATTGCACAGATAAGATTTTTGTATCATAGTCATTTTCACCCACACAAATTATAAGTTTGTCGCCACTTGATGCTGAAATATTTTGACAATTCTTAATGATGTCACAAGTAAGCGCGTGTGGTTTTGTTTCCGCCATCACAGTATATTTTATATAAGGTGTAGCCGCTCTCGACTTCATCAATGCAGACGAAAGTCCAACACATTGTTGTGTGCCAAAGATAAATATCTTGTTAGTGCGTTCTTCTTTTAGTCCTTCAGTTGTTTTCTTTTCGTTAAATATTTTACCGCTCTCTTTTAAATCTAATAGCTTCTGTAGTTGTAGAATTTGATCCTTGAGGTATGCTATATCGTTTCCAGCCTGTATCAACTGATCCTCCAAGTCGGCGATGTTTTTTTGTAGGCTTAGGATATTCCCGGTTAGGTGTTTTTTTGTATGTGTATCTGTTGTGTTATTTGTAGTTCTAGGCAAATATCTAGGCGGTGTAAAGAATGCCTGCATATCTGAATGTAATAAAGAGTACGACGCATTTGCTTTTTTTGCGCCTTCATTGCTGTAAAATACTTTTTGTGGGGACTGGCCTAAGAATCCTTTTAAAGTGATATTATCTTTAAGGAGTTTTTCATTTTGTTTACGGAGCTCAATATTGGCTAGTATGACATTATCAAGTTCGTTTTGTGAACTTTTAAGTTCCATCTGGAGGTTTTCAATTGATTCTTTGAGCTCAAGATTCTGCATAGGATCAATTGTTGTATAGTCCATACTTCTTGACAGTGTTTTATCGGAAATAGCAGTTGAATCATCGTACATATGTTCCATTGTTAGTATATGTGAGTCATAAGCTTCAGAAGTTGTGCTCTTTGGGGTAGACCAAGGTGTATTCCCTTCTGGTTCGTTTGGTGTGACACATCTACTTGATTCTGCTTTAGGTGATGAGTGTTTTTTCCTCAATGTCACATTGGATACTCCAGGGGTAGGTATATTCTGCTCTTTTGCTTTTTGAGAGCATGATTTGCACACCCACCTAAATGTTTTTCTCTCCTCTAAGTTCTTCAAGCGATACACTTTCTCCGGATAACCAGCACATTCAAATTCAAAATGGTTTTTACAAGAAGAGCAAATCAGCGTATTTCTGTGTACCACTAGTTTCTTGCATTTATTACAAGTGACTAGTGGCTGCTCTTTTCGGCCGCTGTTGGTGCACTTAGTTTTCGAACTCATGTTAAATTTCTGTCTGGACTGGTCCTAAATTGTATTTAATTCCCCGAATCCGTTCGTTCCGTTCGTTGGCAACTCTAATATTTGGTTACTTCACTATTCATTTCATTTAACTATTCATTTCATTATTCATTTATTATTGTCTTTGTTTCTTGCTTTTTGTTTTTTAAATTGAAAGAATTAAACTTCCAAAAAGTGCTGCTAGATGCGGGGCTCGAACTCGAGACTTGACGCGCTGTCGGGTGGCGGCCGGCTTACGCCTTTAGACCACCGAAGCTCTAATGAACACGGCAAAATTAGTCGTTCTGTTTTTAATACTTTAAGGAAACCAGACGTGTGTCATTGATCCGTTCGAAGGTCAAATCACTTCGACACCGACACAAAGAAATTTATAACGTTCACTTTTAAAAACTTTTAGATTGTTTTGCTTGTATCTCCGTTAATAGTTTGTACACACATTTAGTTTTTTCACTGTTTGTTATAAGTTTTGTTGAGCAACTATTGGTGTAACTTTAAAACAGATTACTGCACTTTAGACTATTTTCCGAAATAAAATGTTCGCGAGCACAAAACACACGTCCACTCGACTCAGAGCGCCCGTCCACTCCCCTTTTGTTAAAGTCAACTGTCCCCCCCTGCCAGCTAAATGGTTATTTTTGGATATGTGAAAAAAATCATGGCATGTATATATAACGAAATTAAAAGAAAAACTATCATTGCTAAGAAGGCTTTACAACTTAACGAGTAATAGTCGACCAACTTGTATTTGCAGTTGGAGAGTTGACTCTAAAAAATATTTTTCAAGATTTTATTTTACAAATTTGTCGGCGTGATTAACACTTATATCCATATCAAATTACAGCTTTCTAGTACTAAGAGTCTCTGAGCTAAGCCGGGGTAGACAGACAGACAGACAGATAGACGGACATGTCGAAACTGTAAGGGTTGCTTGTTGACTGCGGACCCCTAAAATCAGAAAAATTATGGATAAATTGGATCGCAGAGGTAATGCTGCACTATATAGGTATGTAAATCCTGGGCATGCTCCACTTGGCGCCCAAAATATCAGTCGGCGACGCATAAGGACAACCGTGGGTAAAACGAGGATATAATCTCCGACCTCCTCAGGAGATTTACAAGGCCGTCGAAATTTGAATGAATTTCCTTTTTCCTTGGGTCACGACCATTTGCATGCGATGGTTCTGAAAAATGCCCTGGGTGAGATTCCCAGGGAGTTAATTTTCCATAAACCCATTTTCAATCAATTCTTATAGCTAGTCGAACATGATACACTGTTACAAGGGTCTTTTGGCATTGGAATGACGTTTACAGGGCGGCGCTAATGTATTTAAAAATGCGGAACCCTAAAAAACCGGCCAAGTGCGTGTCAGACCACGCACAATGAAGAGTTCCGTAGTTGGGATGAATTTATCCCAAGAACAAACTTAACATTGTAATTAAAAAGCATGTTCCCCCATACACTCCAACTTATAGGTTTTCCTGTAATCTATAAGTAAAGAACTATTTTCTGCATTTTTTTTTAATTTTAGGGTCTGTAGTTTCCGAGATAAGGGGAATGGGAATGGTCAATTTTCATTTATTTTCTTAAATCACTTTAAAACTATATATTTTAAAATTATAACAAAAAAATATTAGAGACCCCTTATTTTTTCACAGACAAGTCCTTTTATTTGATATGTCACACGGTACAAAACTTTTTAATTTCTAATTTGCACCCCAAAAGTGACCCTAATATTAAAATTCATTTAAATACGTTATACGTCCATGTTAGGTTCACAGAAATTCATATGCGTACCATATTTCAAGTTGAACGTTCGAGTAGATTCGGAGCAAATCGGCCGTGACAGACAGACAGACACGAGTAATCCTATAAGGGTTCCGTTTTTACCTTTTGAGATATGGAACCCTAATAAGAAAAATAAATGTTTTCATTCATTGATTCAAGATCTGCTACAACAATAGCGTTTGCACTCCACATGTCCATCACTTTTCAATTATTTCAAAAACAATAACTCTTATTGGAATTTTCTAACAATTCTGAACACAATCCACAGCCACCCAGTCAATTCGCTGTTGAAAATATTCAGGCTCCCGCGGGGCCTGTAATAGTTTGGCGGCCGCAATATTGCATTACATTCAACAAAGATTATAAAATATATGGATATGTTATTAAAAATCAATAATAATTACTAGTTAGAAGGTTCAAATAAATGAAGTAGTTGTAGTCGTGGTACATGTATTTCGCTGTCCGCATGCGGTTACGGACGCCATACGTCCTATTTACTTTTTAAAACCGTACAGTGCAGCTTCACCACTGCTAAGTCCACGTGTAAAATATTATAGGGACAGTTGGAAATTAGCACTTTAAGCCCGCATGCGTCGCCCGGAGGACACGGTGGAGCATATGGTGGAGGTCTGCCCGGCTTGGGCAGAGCACCGCCGTGTCCTCGTGGAGGCGATCGGCGGCAGAGATCTGTCGCGTCCGGCCCTGGTATGGAGCAAGAGGGCATGGGCAGCCGTCACCTCCTTCTGCGAAGCAGTAATGCTCACGAAGGAGGAGGCGGGACGGTTGAGGAAAAGGCAAATTTCGCACCCTCTCGCCCCTAGCCGCCGCAGGAGACGCCCTGGGCGTCGGAAATCCCGGGTGGATTTCCGGCCACCGTAGGCGCGGGCTTGCGGACGGTGAACAATGGGTAGCTCACCGTCCGGTAAGGACCAGGCCCGGGTCGACGGTGCGTCTTATTCCACGCGCGCCTCAAAGATATGTCGCCACCACAAATGTAGGGGTCCACTAGGGCCGATGCCTGCCCGGGTCGTGGGAAGGTACTAAATGGTCACCGAGGCCCCTGGCGATACAGGCAACGGAAGGAATACGGGTGGGGTTTAGTCAGTAAGAGTCTGACACACCCTCCCGCTCCACCCAGCGGCGAGAGAAGTTATTTTTGATGATTTCCCATCCAAAAAAAAAAAAAGCCCGCATGCGTTCCCCACTGCAGATACTGGTGGCAATTGTGGTATTTTGCTACAAAAATCCACATATTTATCTTGTATTTTATATTATTCGTTTTCTCTTGTTGTAAAAATCTTAGAATATTTTTATCCATTGACATCTTTCATCATAAATGTCAGATGTCTTTCTGTGTGCTATAAAGCTACCATGACAATGCTAGTTCAAATTACGTTTAGTTAGGCTAGGTACTCATTGTAAGCCATTTTGTTGATTCTGGCAGACAATACATAATTTGAATAATGTTTGAATTGACAGAAACTTCTAGAACTTTTTCCAAAATCTATAAAAGTGGTCACCAGACTGGACGAAGATTGAGACAGTCTTGCTTCTCAAGCCCATTTAGTTAGTCTTGGTTTTCAAGGCAATTCAGTCCGTCTTTGTTCTTAAACCGGCTCAGTCTGTCTTTAGTTGTAACTCGGTTCAGTCTGTCATTATTCTGAAGCTATTGTCTTTATTTTTAGGCCGGTTCGGTCAATCCTTACTATTAAAAACGTATTTGTGTGCTAGTTATTTGTTAATGTAAAATTCTCAAATATAACCATTTAAAAAAACTCAAAAAGTGTGTGAGTTGTGACTCATCCTCCATTACCTTCGGCCCTCTTACCTACACCTTTGGGAGGTCTCTAACGCCAGAGGCATTATAGTTGCGTGGCGTAAGACGCCACAGTCAGAGCCTACGCAGGCTGCCATATCGGCGGGATCTACACAACGCCGCCCTCTTCTCTATCCACTCCTGGACGGAGAACCCTTCTGACCCTAGGACATTCTAACCACGTGGTGTTTGACACTAGCGCAACTCTCCTGCTAGTGTGAAGCAGCACATACTAATGCACCACCAAACCACCATAAAACTATAAACCCTGGGACAGAGAGGCCGACTACGACGTAGGATATACCAGCCTCGTCTTCGTGCTCCGCCTCATCTGCTTCATCTTCTTCCACTACTGCCTGCTAGCCCTGTTACACTACTGCCTGCCGATCATGTTCCATTACTGCCTGTCAATCCTGTTTCCTGCCGTCCAAGCGTCCAGAGCTACGACACTCTGAAGTCTGGAACTCCTATTCATAATTACCTTTTTATAAACATTGTTATTAATTTTAATTTTTAAATATGACTTACGAATGGCCTATAGACCGGAGGGGTCTATCGTAACGTTACACAATCTCACCGTGAAATCAAAATTGTCGACCAAAGTCCATGCCATTGCCATTTTTAAGTACATTTTGAGCATGTTCGGCCGACAAACGCACATTATCTGGCATGTCTTAGTATACATTCCATAATCTACGACATGAATGTACCTCGGTATATTGGAAAAGTTGCTGAGGTCGCGAACGCGCGGTGCATTTCACGCCATATTTGCCCCCAAACGTCGGTGACGGCTGCATGCAATTATTCCAACTGTAAAGTGCTGACAAATGGGAAGCTTCTTGAATATTATCTTTCTAAGGAATTGTAAAAAATTTGGACATTTCAACGAAACGGGTTTCATATAAAATTGTTGCCTTTGTCAAATACTTTTATAACTATTATCCAAAACAAGTGTTTAAGTAATTTTCACGGTTCTTGAGCATGTCGAAGTCGGCGACTAAACTAAATAAGTCACAATGCGAAAACAAAATACATTTCATCAGTGTGAACGCGCCGTTAGAAATTGGCCAAAAATGTTGACCTTTAAACGAACTCACTAATCTTGCAAACTCAGCACACCTTAAAAACATGTACTACCTTTACCTGATATATTAGCCGCTGCATCCAGCGACAGCAATTATAAACGTAGCGCATAACTCACAGGTCGCGCGAGTTCATGCATTAAGTACACCGTGTTCTAATTTATTAGAGGCTTTCTGCTGTAGATAATATCCTTGAAAATTGGTGAATTCTGCGCTACGTGATTAGGTATGGGGTATCGATATTAAAGGCTGATTTTATTTGATTAAGGAGTTTATATATATTATATTACTAACTGTTGCTCGCGGCTTCACCCGCGCGGTGGTCGTAAATTATCCCCCGGAAACGTATTGCCAAGATAAAAAGTATCCTATGTCCTAACCCAGGCTATGGTCTACCCACGTGCCAAATTTCATTTAAATCCGTTTAACTGTTTTAGCGTGAAAGTGTAACAAACAAACAAACTCACTTTCGCGTTTATAATATTGTATATACTAGTTGCACCTCGCGGATTTTCCCACATAAGTCTTCATCCCGTAGGAATATCGGGATAAAAATAATTATCGGTCCTAACCCAGGTCATGGTCTACCCATGTGCCAAATTTAATTTACGTCCGTTCAGCTGTTTTGGCATGAAAGCGTAACAAACAAACAAACAAATTCACTTATTTTGTGATATTAGTTAGGATGGGATTAGGTACTTAGAATACTAGTTGCGCCCCGGAGTTTCACCCGCATAGGTCTCGATCCCGTGGGAATATCGGGATGCAAAGTATTTCACTTTCTAATTCAGGTCATCGTCTACCCATGTGCCAAATCCGTGGAGCAGTTTTAGAAGGAAGAAAAAAGAAAGAAAAAAAAATCTTTGGGACACGCACAAGAAATACAAAAAGTAAAAAAACGAGCATTTAAAACTAAACTTCGAAAAAACAAAAACCACAAAGAAAATCAGTAAAAACGACTTGTGTCCCGCCAATAAGGCTCCTCAGCATAATGCTGCGATATTTAAGAAATAAATACCGCAGCGCTGGTATTCTGATAGGGCGAAAGCGTGAAAGCGTAACAATCAAACAAACAATCTCACTCTCGCATTTATAATATTAGTTAAGATTAAAAAGTTAGGAAGTTAGGATGCCATAGGTCTAGACATAGCTGCTTGGCTGTAACTGGCTTTCTACCCTAGTAAATTTAAATAATAATAATAATAATTCATTTATTTCAGACATAGTCCATACGTTATATAAAAATAAAATCATAAAAAAACACATTACCTACATTCAAATAACCAAAAACAATAATAAAATTAAATTTCAAAATTACACATACACAAAGGTATGTCAAATAATACGAGGAGAGGCGCTAATATGCAGCTGCATCCACCTCTGTATCAGCAGTGCTATTCTGTAACCTTCTCACCGTGAAAACTTAAGTGAAGTGAGCGTGGAGTGAACTGTCAGTGTCATCCCACCTGATACTAGGGATGGACAAAGGATTACATTTACAATCATAATCGAGATTTTAAGAATATTTTTAAGCTAATTCTTTTGGTCATAATCAGTTAACTGATTAACCCCTCACAAACTATGTGGGAACCTAACTAAACGACGTGTGTGTCCGTGTACATAAGCCATTTGAATAAAAAACGTGCGGATTATTTAATAAGTATCTTTTTAATATTTTAGTTTAGGTAGGTAAATTTATACCAACCTACGCGTTGCTAATAATAAAATAATATTCATAAAATCACCTGACACTCGCGCAGTGCGCGCACCGGCCGGCGTGCGGCTAGGCTCACTTCATCCAGCCCAACTGAAGTGATGTTGCTATGGCAACGAGAATCGAGTGAAGTGATAAGATCACGCCACTCGCGCGTCGCGACTCGCGTTTGCCGACTCACTTCACCTAGCCGATTCACTTCGGCGCGGGTGGTTACTATGGTTACGAGAATCGGGTGAAGTGATAAGATCACGCCGCGCTTGCGCGTGAGGAGCTGTTATTAATAACAAGTTGATTTTTTTTTTAATTTTCCGTGTTTTACTTTTAAAACAAAAATTTGGTTATACCACATTTATATCAAAATCCAAAATGGCGGCTACAAACATTTTTCATCATAAGATGACGTTTTCATGGTTTTGGTGGGTGTTACAGCCGATACTGAGGTCAAATCTAAAAAGCAAGATGACGGCTGCGAAAATATCCAGAATTTTCATCATGGTTGTCGTTTTCATGGTTTTCAGGGGTGTTAAAGCCGATAGTGAGGTCAATACTAAAAATTAAGATGGCGGCTGCGTAAATGTTCAAATTTTTCATCATGGGTGTCATTTTCATGGTTTTCGGGGGTGTTAAAACCGATAGTGAGGTCAAAACTAAAAGTAAAGATGGCGGCTGCGAAAATGTCAAATTTTTCATCATGGGTGTCGTTTTCACGGTTTTCGGGGTTGTTAAAGCCGATAGTGAGGTTAAAATTAAAAAAAACCAAGATGGTAACTGCAAAAATCACTAATTTTTTTGGAATAAATAAATAAAATTGAGTTGTTGACAAAATTTTTGTTTTGCTATTTTATTTTAAAAATCCCTAAATAGTAACGTTTAAACACTTAAATACTAGTTTTGAAATAATATAAAATGATCAATAGAATTAGTATAAAAATATTATTAAAATCTCGATTATGATTATAAATGTAATGCTTGGTCAATCCCTAGCATCAGTGGGATGACACTGACAGCTCACTCCGCGCAAATTTTCAGGGTGAGATTTTTACAGAATCGACATGCAGGGACAGGTCCCACCGCTCGGACTATACCCTCAGGAGAATTTATTTATTTATTTATATATACTTTATTGTACACCATAAAAATACATTACAAAAAATATATCAAACACTACAAAATATACAATGGGCGGCCTTATCGCTTTCTGCTATCTCTTCCAGGCAACCATGGGATGGACAGTGATTTGTCTGGACATAAAGTGGGGCTGTCGTTGGTGTAAAAAATAAATAAATACAATATACTAAAATTGATACACAGATACACATATATATACAAGGTGTTTTTTTTTGATATCCCATAACTCTAGGGTATGAATCAGATCATATCAAAGAATAAACTGACATATGAATTATTTTTTTAATTTATCTATTTTTTTGTTTTTATTTTCCATACAAAATAATGCGATAAAGTCACGATTATTAATAATAATATATTAATAATAATAAATAATATGAATAAATAAATTTAATTTATTTTATTTATTTAGTTTATTAATGTAAAACACCCTTACGTGAAATATGACAACGTCGCATTTTGTTAGCTTTAAATATGAATGATTGCTTTGAATGAAAATTAATTGCTCGTATTTATCAATAAAACTTAGATACCGACACACATCGAGAGTCTAGGGTTAGTATTATGATATCTTCGAAATTATGCATTTTTGGACCACATATTCTAGGACTTTTTGTATTATTTTTACTTATAGAATATAACCCCAGAGTTATGGGATATCAATAAAAACAAGTTTTATATATACAGGTTGAAATTGAAAACTTGCGACAAACTGAAATGGGACATTGCATACATCATTATTAACAACTTTTACTAAGGGACCAAAGCAGTAATCCCAAAAAAAAAATCTGCTTTTCCTACATTTTGATGAGGTATTGCGAACATAAATGTAGGGGACAGCAGTTTTTTTTTTGGGATTGTAGCTTTGGTCCCTTAATAAAAGTTGTTCATAATGATGAGTACAATCTCCCATTTCGATTTGTCGCATGTTTTCAATGTCACCCTGTATATAGATAGATAGAAGATAGAATACTCTTTATTATGTACACCATAAAAAATGCAGCTATAAATGTAGAAATTTTACATAGGGTGACACAATGGGCGGTCTTATCGCTAAAAGCTTAATATATATATATATATATATATCCTTAATAACATATACATACATATTAAATGTATAAGCAACGAAAATAAAAAAGACTATAGATAATTACAGTTAAGAGAACAAGCTCACAGCGACAAGTAATGTTCCTTTACGAGTCTTTTAAATGCGAATAACGATTGCGCGCGTTTTATTTGAACTGGCAAAGCATTCCACAAACGAGTGGCCTGGACAGTAAAGGATTTGTCGACGAACGTTGTGGAATGCATAGGCATTTTAAGCTTCAAGTTATCTGATGACCTTAAAAGACTTAAAAGTGAAGCGCTCCGCTTCCATATGATCACGAAAACATCATCGGTCCGCGCCTCAGCAAACATAGTCGAAGCACTACAAAACCGCGGCAGCCCTAACAGTATCCTGAAAGTATTGTTGTGCTGCACCCGCAGTGCGCTGTACGGCCGCTGCCCGTGTAAAACGACTGACAATATGCCTTAAATAAAGTCACCTTCACAGGTATAGTACATCGCGCAAACCTGCGAGCCAACATATTACACCGGACAGACAGCGCCCTGCGCTCCCTCTCAATGTCCAGATTGTCACATAAGTCGTCAGAGACCCAGTGGTCCAAGTACTTGAAATGCTGCACCCTTTTTAAAGGAATGCCGCAGAGTGACAGGAGGTACAGATGAGTAACATTTGGTACCTGCTTTGAAGATTATGAATTCACTCTTTTTAGCATGGTAAGTGAGCCCATGGGCCTCCGTATATGACTCACATATGCGCAAAAGTTTGCGTAATACCGTACACCGATCGATAGGCTCAGCAACACCATATCATCTGCGTAACTAATGTTGTTTATACACACTCCGTCTATGGAACATATCAGCCGGTTCATGTACAGGTTAAAGAGGCGAGGCGAGGATAAACCCCCTTGTCTTACTCCGCATTCCAACCCATACACGTCCGACCGCGCACCCGCCCATCTAACGGTATTCTGCTGCTTACTATACCAGTACCGGAGCAAAGACACAATCTCACGTGGCACATCTGTTTCACTTTCTAGCTTCTGCCACAGTTTGTCATAACACACCAGATCAAAAGCTCTTGAAAGATCTAAAAAGCATTTAAAGCCTGTATCTGTGTGGTTGTGTTGATATCTTTCAACGACAATTATTTCGTAGTCCAATGACGGTAACGTTACATTGGAGTTTTTGGAGTCCCTATGCATATAATAATAATAATAAATCTTTATTTCCAGTTTACAATTTTAGATTTACCATTTGGTATAATATGATAAATATTTCCATATAAATTGTAAATTAACTGAAACCAAGCTAAGATTAAACTTGTGTTAGGTTCGTTTGTGTGTGGTATCAGGACTCTCAAGTTAAACCAGTTGGATCAGCAAAAATTCGGAATTTCACATTGTAGGATTATAGACAGAATAATTAAAATAAAGATTTTATAACTAAAATAAACTAATTAAGAGAAAACCATTTAAAAAGTGTGTGTTGTGTGTGTGGTGTGTGTGTATGTGTGTGTGTGTGTTTGTTTGTTTGTATGTGTTCTGTTGTGTTGGGGGTGTGTACCAGGATGTGTCGGATAGGGTACTGTTTGGGTGAAAGGTTGTGTGGGTTATGTTTACTTGGTGAGATTTTTTTCAACCTCATCATAGCTAAGGGTCATTATTCATTTACAGATCTTACCTTCACAATTAAATTTATTAAACGTGTGGATGTTGCATCGTTTGTTCACAAAGTTGTATACCTATCTGACTACCAAGGATTCTGAAATGACGTTCTGCAAGTTTGGTTCTGTGCTTCTCTATGGGACACACGTTTGCGGTCCTACGTTTTGCCACACGGAAAAAAAGGATCTCTTCAGCGAAGAATATCAATATTCTCAGAAAAATTGTTTCAATCCAAGTAAATATTTTCTTAACAAGTAAATGTACTCAGTCCAAGAAAACCTATTTACTCAAATTAAGAATAATAAATACTTGGTTTTATTCTTGACTTAAGCAAATATTTTTGATTCAAGACTACAATAATCTTAATTGAAGAAAATATTTTAAGAGAGAAATAATATTCTTAAAATTAAACTTAATAATTTTTCATTAGGTATAATGTCTTCGAAGAAGATAATAAAACTAAGACAAAATTTTACTTCATTCAAGAATATATTGTTTTCCCCATATATGAATCAATATTTGTCTTGAGCAAAAGGATATTGTCTTAATTTAAGACATCCTTTTTTTCCGTGCAGGCGATTGAGATCCAACTGTAAAGAAGTATGTCTGTGCAACGTACAGTTTAGCTCAAAGATATAAGATATACTGAAGAATGATACTTTTCATCGGGTATCATGTCAGTAATTAGTATCTAGTGCTATTTTTACGCAACTGTGGCGGACCCCAAGAGGAGGGCAATGGTTTGTTTATTAATATTAAACAATATTGGTACACGAAGCTAACAACCACAATAATGAGCAGCTCGTGTTGCTAATAGCTCGTGCTCGCTAGCTCGTATTCCTTCTTAACCTAACAATTTGCTGTATACTTAATATTCCAATTGTATGTTAAACATTTGATAGGACAAAGTAAGTCAACTGAAAATATTTTATGTTAAATTGGGAACAAATGGTTATCTGACCGATTAGGTAGATGCTACTCCACCTGACAGTCAGTCCTGAGATTGAAAGCCACTCAAATCCTAACACAAACACAGTGACTGACAGTTGTCTAATTTTATGGATGAAGTAGTAATCCATCGGATACACATAGCAAGGCACGCGTCTCTATTTTTTAAAGTTTACAATATAGCCTGAAGTTTTTGATTCAGGTTAAACTACAGCAGGCTTAGCACGAGCACCGTTTTGTCGACGGAAGAGTTGTCTACTCTTCCGTCGACAAATGACGTTCCGTGTAGGTAGACAGTACGACGGCAGCAAAGTAGAAAGAGTCAACTGCACTTTTTACGAAATTCACTCTTTTACATAATTCCTTGTTTTGTGATTGGATTTTGTTTTGTTTGATTCTCATTTTTTACTGATATGAAGTCACGTACATAACGACAACTACAACAATTTTTCGCAAAGTGTCGAAGTACCGTTTTTGGAAAAAAAAATACAGTAATATTGGCCTTAATCATTTCAATGCCCTATTAACTAAATAATGTAAAATAGGAGAATATAGCTTTGTTATTCTATTAATTATCACAGTTTTATGTTCAAAACACTCTCCTGTAAAGTCATGATTTTGTAGATAACAGTATATAGGTACATTGTGGCTGTCGAGTATAAAGTTTTTACTATCTTTAGCATGGCGATTACAAAATCAAATTGTCTTTACTAACTTAGACAACTGTCAGTAGTCCGTGTGATTTTGACAGTTTAGGAAAGAAAACTTTCTTCTGAAATAGTCAACATAAAAAAGGATTTATATATACAAAGATCGTTAGAAATGAAAGACAAAATAACTGATTGTTGAAGGATTTCTACGGTGCGTTGTCAAAAATGGAGATGTCACTTTTTAAAGAAAAAGCTGTGTCTATTCTTCGTAGAAATAGAAAGCGTCACGCTAAGCCTGCAGATCAACAAACGCTCATCATAATGTCTGTAAATACAAAGACAAAGTAACTTCACTGTTCACAGCTTTCAGATCATGGACCTCTAAAAGACACAATGAGCTGTACGAATATTCCAGTCACATTACTGCAGCTCAACCATCCCCAAAGTGTCCTTTCAAAGACAAAGACAACAAAGACATTCAAATCCCAGGATTAAATACTTATTCGTCTAATGCACGTATAACAAGGCACAAATTAGTGTTTTGTCCGCGGTCACCCAGACAAAGTTTTAATGAAACGTACATTCATTTGGGAAGTCCCAATGCATTTGCATGAGAAATGCTCTTATAAATCTAAAGTAAACAGGAGCGCAGGTAAATTGCACATGTTGAATTTATTGTTGAACCCGTCGCCTCCATAGTGAGTTGGAGCTTGCTACTATTTGTTTTCGTTTGCCATTCGTATTAACTTAATGTGTAAGTTAGTTATTTCGGAGTTCCTGAGATTCACTGCACACATAACAGCAAAAACAGGTTATGTTTTCTCGTGTTTCCGTGTGTTATCTTTGTATGTGGGATTCATTTTTCCCTTGAGGTGTCGTGCAATGGTTATAGGGCTAGTATATTGTATTATATAATCAAATTGGCTGAGTTTACATGTCAATATGAAATGTCTTTGTTTCTTATGAGTTTTTTTTCTTAAGACGCTGACAACACCTAAATCGCGGTCACTGTCAGATTGCATAGAAAAGAAAGAGAAGCGCGATGACTTAACGCTTGTAATTTATTGCAAAATATGAAGCAATTATATATTTACTCAAAATTGAGTTGTGTAATCGAAAATAAAAAACAACCAAGTTCTGTATTCAAATAAGACGTTCTTGTTATTAATTAAATATGTAACGTAGGTTGATAATTAATACAGATATTTTGGTTAGAACTCAAGGTAAGAGGTTGGCTTAACGTTAGTTTGTATCGAGATTTTTTTTCAAAACGTGTTTTGGTAACAACCAAGATCTTGGAAATATGTTCGAAATTAACATATATTTTTTCCGCTACCACAAACTATACAGATATGGCATTTTTTTTTTTTTTTTCTTAAGAGAAGCCTGTTTTGGTCAATTGGGTCTTGTCAGCGCCGTAACTATTGTGCCTGACAAATTATCCGCCAGAAAACGTTTTTTAAATTATTTTATCGGGCCAGTTTAGGAAACTCACTATTAATCTTTGTTATAATGACGACGCACGACGGTAGAATTGCTAGCAATGTTGTTTCTTACTATCTATAGGGAACACAAATTGCAATAAAATAAAAACTAGAATTATCTTGAATAAGAATTCAGTAAATTCAAAAAGTAAGCTAAGGATTGGGATTGAGGTCGAGAAGTATGATAATTGAATAGCAGATATCGGAAATTAAAAACTGAAAATTAACGTTCAAGTTAGTTTGTTCTGATTGATGGCACAGTTTGATAGAATAATATACTTAGATGTACCCACTTGATCTAAATTACTATTGAAATATTGGAATAATTGCCCAATACTATAAGGTACAAGAGAGTTAGAAAAAGCCAAATCGTCTGATTTTCTAATCACAAATTAAGCAAATATAGCATAAACTAATCGAAACAATGTCAATAGGAACAAGATGTTTCAGTTTTGTTGAATACTAGCATCACAATTTATTTCTGTCTGAAAACGAAGCGTCACGACACTTTAAAAAACACACAACACTGCTTCCTAATCCGGTATTATACTATTGTAAGCTGAAGTATTAATAGCTGCAGACATTTACCGAGTACACGGCATCGTCCGATGAGAGTCCGGTAATATCTGAGCAAATATTGGAATGCCAGCAGATATCAGAATCATTTCTATTGAAGCGGACCTGGTTTTAGTTGAAACCGTTCCGTGATATTTGATAGTTTAGGATGCATGCTAGCTTTGCGAATTAGCAAGAATTTGAAGTAGAGATGGAAGGGATATTGTTTGAGCGTCTTCGAGGATAGAAAATTGATTGTGAACTAGTAACTAACTCCTGCTTCGCACGGTTTTTACGACTTGACAAAACAACGACATTTTTTTTTTAAACAAATAAGCTTAGTATTAATGTATTACACACATACGTTCTCTAAATAATGGTGAAAACTGCATCAAAATAAGTTACGTAGCTTAGCAGAACAACGCGGTCAGACAGACTGAGAAATTAATAGATATGAAGGGTATCGTTCCACTCTTCACCAACATTACATTACTTTTATTCTCTTGGAATCAATGTTTTTAATGGAAATCGCTGGATGCGAGAAGCACAGGATCCGTTAGTTTGGCGACGCTTGAAAGAAATCTATGTCCAGCTGAATCTATGTTCAGCTAAATGAAGATGATCTTAGAATTGTTGGAAGTTTAACCCACGTTGTCAATGATGTGTCAATAAGTAATGTTCTTGAAATCTGTTCTATCACACACAGTTTTTTGACCACCTTTTCATGGATTATTTTAATTTATTTATTAACAGTGTTTGGCTAAAAGGAAGTGATCTCTTAGCTCTGAAGTGAAACCACTGGTACTAGCAGTTAGCAGTGTGTAGTGTGTTAACAAATAGTTGACAACTCGACGCTGCTCGCCGCCGCACAGCGAGTGCCTAAGTAACGAACTTTACGTCAAGTGAAACGCTCAAACTATTCGATGTTAGTGCGATTTTCGAGGCTCTTCCTAGTTTTATTTGTCCTAGTTTTGCGGTGAATATTTTGGGGAAGAGTGTTTAGTTTTTTTATTATTTACTGGCATCATCGATGGATTGAAGGCCATGGCGAAATGTGTTATTATAAAGAAAACATTGCTTTAAAACAAATGATAACGTTGATGTTCATATATTTCAAAACAAAATTGTCTCTAGGGTTTTTGCTTGTCGGTATTCATTTGTTTTGAACCAGTTATAAAATGTATATAAGTTATGTTTCTTCTTCTTTTCTTTGTGGATAAGAATGAAAACTAGCCCAAAATACTAGTCTAGCACCTTAGTTGTCCTCAATATTTGATATCTCTGAGTACGTATTTTGGTACAAAATATTTTTGAAGTCGTATCGCTTTTTGCGGGAGTGATTTCGAGAAAAGAGACGAAAGTGTGTAGGCAGGAAGTGACAGCTTGAACTTGGAATAAGTTAGTACTTTTTAATAGCATGGAATTAATAAGTACTGTATACATAGATTGTAAGTAGAGGAGGTCGAATTTCGACCAGTGGGCGACCACTAGTAATGAATAATTATTTCAGTATTTAACTTTTAAATTCTGAGGATAATTTCTGTCCCTGCTCAGTTCCTTATTAACAAGGTGAGATGTCAGATATCACACATAATATGCGACTACTGTAAGGCTCGCTCGTTTTTTTTTCATCAGACACTTCACGTAGCAACAGCATCATCCAGAGATCCTAATATTCAGCCATAGTGTTAGCTAAACTTAACACCACTGAAGCTTCCGGCCGCACTTCGTTCATCGCTTTACATTGCTTTATTCAAGTATTGGTATTCGGTCCGCGTTCACGACTAAACTGATTCATCGAGTTAATTTGGGACCGCTGTGGGCGAAACGACAGTTTAGTTGAGTCGATGGCGTGTGCACGAGAATTGTTGAGCGTCCTAAACTTAAGTGGGGTTATGCATAGGAGAGGAATAGTAATCATGGTAAAGATGTAGTATTTGTCATCCAAAAAAATACGTAAATATGTGGAAGAATTAAGGGTTTTCTTCAGCACGTTTAGAATCTGGTGTTTATATAGTACCTGTGACTTCTTCAGAGTCAAAGATACTTCTAAGTAAAGCTAAAATAATATGACGTTAAGTATCACGACGTCAACATGCAGTCAAAATGACAGTGATCAATAAAATCAAGGTATTTCATTTTGGTGGGACAGCTGACGATGATGTTTTTAAATTAGCGAAGTTTACGACCATAGAATAATATCAAATAATATCTACATGAAGGCAGAAAAAACAAATATTTCCTTAAATTCATACCTACAATCAATTGTTTCTATACTACGTCTATGTACAACTCTGTCTGTCTGTCTGTTATCTTTTCACGCTTTAAACGGCTGAACGGATTTTTACGAAATTTTGTACACAGGTAGACGATAACCTTGGTTAGTTCTTATACTCTTTAACCGAGTACATTCCCTTGGGATAATTACCAACCTCCACGAGGTCGAAGCCGCGGGTATAAGCTAGTTTAATAGTAAATATTTTATCATTTTAAGTCCACCAATAAATTAATGATCCAGGACCTTGGCACTATGCAGGTACGCACGCAGCCAAGTCGTCAGTATTGAAAAAGAACGAGCTCTCTTGGCAAGATTCTCAAAAGCATTTATGAATTATGTTCCGTTCGTTGGCAAAGTTAACAATTTATTATCACACGATGTAATGGAGTATGTGTCTCGTTTTTAGGTAAAAGTTGGAAATGGTAGGTAGGTATGTAATCTGCGTAAGAAAATCTCAGCTTATTAAACTTCTTGCTTCCTTTTTTCTTTGCGCAGGAAAACTCAGCAGGTTTATTACAGAGAAAAGACTAGCTTGTTTTTATTAAGAAAGTTCTTGAATTAAGATCTAGATTTAATATCTTAATTATAATTATAAATATTAATACGTGAAGCGAAAACTTTGTACCCCTTTTTACGAAAATTACGCAGACGGAGGAGTATGAAATTTGGCGCAGTTAAAGTTATATGGAGGAGGAGAAAGAAAGAAAGCTAATATTTTTACCTAATATGCATTAGAAATAAATTAAATAAAAAAAAAAAACATTACACCCACTACCATGCGTTTGACACACACACAAGTGACAGAAGTGACAGCTTGTGCATGGAATAAGTAAGTACTTTTTAATAGCATGGAATTAGTGTACTCATGGAATTAGTATTATTAGTACACGTAGATATTTAGAACAGACTCGGTGCAATAAATTTAAGTTTTTATAAGTATAATTAATTAAAATGTAAAAAAACGATTTTCTTTTTCTATTAAATTAAAGAGGGTTTTACCTACTGTTATTCGTATTTAGCCCTGTTGTAACCGAAATAACAAGTCGTAATATAATGCTTTGTAGCTCTTTTATTTTCCACTAAAGACTATGTCGTTCCAGATGCATTAAGGCCCTCATAAAATACATCAACATTAAAATTGGTCCTAAATTAATGGCCTCAGTTAGGAGCACGCCAAACCTCGTGTCCAGGGAAGCACATACATTACGAGTGACTGCAGTTTGTCACCGGTTGACATGGACAGAATGCGTAGCGAAGGTCTGGGCCTCTGGCCGGGTATTTCAAGGGAAATTAGCTCTGAAGACTTAAAACATAAAGTAGGTAAATGCTGCAACATTTCCCTTGTTTAGCTTTTTTACGAAGCAGAGTAGTATGGTAAAATAGTTTTAGTAGATACGCTTGTCTAGTTTGCTGCGTGTAGAGCCCCCGGTAATCTTTTTGGCAATAGGTAAAGTTTTTATTTATTTAATTACTAGCTGCGTCCCGCGGTTTCATCCGCATAAATCTCGATTCCGTGGGAATATCGGGATAAAAAGTATTTTATGTCCTAATCCAAGTCATGGTCTACCCATGTGCCAAATTTTATTCAAATCCGTTTTACCGTTTTTACGCGAAAGCGTGATAAATAAACAAACAAACTCACTTTTGCATTAAATTAGGATTTATTTTCAAATTCATAGAAAAGTGTTACAGATAACAACAAACATATATCGTACGGTTTCAGGGCGTAAAAGATATTACCGTACAGTTTCAGGGCGTTTAAATACTCCCAGCATGCATCCATAGGGTGTTGTGTTTTCTTTGTCAAATTAATGGTCACAACATACAGTTACTGTCACTAAAGCTAATAAACATAAAATAAGTAATAAATATCCATTAGTTTTGCATTAGCGTGATTGTGATGAAAGAGTTCAATAGTTCAATGGAGTCTGACTCGAACCCGCGCCCTTCCGACCGGATATCCGCACCCTGAGCTATTGTCGCTTACAACGTCAATGGGGCAACAATTGCGAGGTTTGTAGCAGCTAAATATTAAGGTATATTTACACATTTACATTAATTTTACACTGCAGAACTATTCTGTAAAAGTTACACCGTGCAAGCTTAGGTGAAGTGAACTTGTGGTGGGTTCGCAGTGGTAGCCCGCGAATGTTTTTTTCGTTTTTTTACAATTTGCGGATCAGTGTCAGATTGTAACTTGATCAACATATTATTTGCGACAAAATATTAGAATCATTAATACATATCTCTTAGTTAGATTTGTTCATATGGAACAAATCTCTTAGCGAAAAGTTATTATGGAACAAATCTAACTTAGAGAGATATTAATGATTTTAATTCTGTAAATACATATTTGTTATGGTCACGAATCACATTTTGATCAAGATACAACCTGACACCAACCTGTAAATTGCAAGGAACGTAAGAAAATTGTAATTTAGCGGGCTTCTACTGCGGATACCCGATTAAGTGAGTTATCGTTCCACCTGATGCTAGAATTGACACTATTGACAGCTTACTTCAAGCTCACTTCATCTAAGTATTCACGGTGAGATTTTTACACAATAGATCAGCTGCTGTTAGAGAAGTGTACTGTTAAGCAGGTCGACATGCTACCGGGTAATAACACATTTATACGACTTCTAAATAATGACTGTCATAATTTGTTTTTACGGACATTCAATTGTCCGTTGACATAAATATGTCAACGACAGGAAAATTGGTTGTATAGTAAATGCTAAACAATCAATTTTCCTGTCTGTACATGAATTTCAAATTACACTTTTGCGTAGATTTTCGTTGATTCATTAGGGTTGGGTTGTTTCAAACCGTCTGAATTCGTAAGTGCGTAATTGTCATTCTAGCGGCCATTTCTGACGATTACAGACACGTAATGATAGTAAAACTGACCCGTAATGTGGAACTTACAGCGCCATCTAATATAGCTCTGATACTTACTATAGTTTATTGTGCCCCAAAGGCGTCGTCTCATTCAGAGAAGAAACGAACATATCAGCACGTTTGTTCAGTGTGGGTTCACACCATTATACCCGATGAAGACAGCAGTGGTAGGTCGTGGGTTCGAACACAGGCAGGCACTTCACTTTACATAATTTATTTCATCACCACTGCTTTCAAAACGTTGAAGGAAAATATCGTGAGGAAACCGGCATGTCCTAGAACGAAAAACTTAAAGACATGTGACATCTACCAACCCGCACTGGGCCCGCGTGGTGGATTACGGCCCACTCCCTCTCACAGAGAGGTGCCTGTGTCCCAGCAGTGGGAACGTTATAGGCTGATTATGCTTATACCCAATAATATAAGTAAAAAGAGGTAGATTGGTTAGTTACGCAACATTTGATCTTCAAAAACGACTCACTTATGCGCGTGATATATAAATGTAATTATTATGAGTCTATATTTAAAAATAAATACTTGATATACCTATAAATGTAATTATTATCTGTTGTTACTTTACTAAATGATTTTTATAACAACTTATTTGTATAAGTCAAACACTGATTTGACTGTGTGTCACTTGTGAATCATATTGTTTGTTAAGACGCTGACAACACCTAAACCGCGGTCACTGTCAAATTCCATAGAAAAGAAAGAGAAGCGCAATGACACAACGCTTGTAATTTATTGCAAAATATGAAGCAATTATCTATTTACTCAAAATTGAGTTGAGTAATCCAAAATAAAAAACAACCAAGTTCTGCATGCAAATAGGACGTTTTTGTTATTAATTAAATACGTAATGTATGTTGATATTTAATACAGATATTTTGGATTAGAACTCAAGGTAAGAGGTTAGTTTAACGTTAGTTTGTATCGAGATTTTTTTTTTAAAACGTGTTTTGGTATTAACCAAGTTCTGGGAAATATGTTCAAAATTGACATATATGTTTTCCGTTACCACAAACCTTACAGGTACTGCAATTTTTTTTCTTAAGAGAAGCCTATTTTGGTCAATTGCGTCTTGTCAACGCCTTAACGGGTATAAAAGAGTGGAGCCACAGTGGTGTAGTTCAGTTCAGTTCAGATCCAGCCTGTCCCACCTTCCTGTCCTCCCCCCAGCGATGCCCTAAGCCGAGGTCCGTACCCCACAGCGGGTGCCCTTGGCGTGCAGTCGCTTAGTAATGTAAGAATTTCGCCCCTGGCTGGAGGCTTTGAGTCCGCTTCAGCCACAGGATAGTCCGGTTGAGTAGGTCCGGTTGACCTCAAGGTCAACTACGAGAGGCCGTTGTCAAAAAAAAAATGGTGTAGTTCAGTTGCTCTTCGACTTTCAAGACGTTAACATCTAAGGTATGATATTATTCTGATTATTTGTTGATGATGATGTATATTGTATATTTATATTTTATTATGAATTATGTAAATATAATGTTATTATTAATTGAATCCTATTGTCTGTATTTTTCCTTTAATACCTAATAAGTAACGAAGATTAAATATTTACATACACTTAGTTACATATCTACATATATACACAACCTCTAACATGCGTATAAATATCGTAATACTGTATGTATGCGTAAAACTGCGCCGGCGCCCGCCATAATGTTAAAATTATGTCTCTGAATAATTTAGAAAATACATTAAGAAAATGCAAAAATTCTTATTGTTACAATAATTATTACTAACACTAGTTTTTTAGCTCGCAATTGTACTAACAAATATGAATGTAATCGAAGGATGAATCTGAATTAAATGATTTATTATTATTTTATTTATTTATTTTGTTTACATACAAAAAAATATTATTATCATAATCTTCCATTTTACGGCTATAATCTATAGAGTCTACACAAAGTGACATTCTATCATTGATAACGATGAAATTCAAAAATGTATGGAACTGACTTGAGCTACCGAAAAGCTTATGTCAATAGTGTTGAAAGTTATTGTAGAAATACGAAACGCTCGGAAGCAATTGCCACTTGTATAACCCCCTGGGTCCAAAATAAATAAAATTCGTACTCGATAGTTGATTCCATTCCTAGAGCATAGACATTACATTGGTTACAGACAATAATATTTCCAAACAACATTTTTAGAATGATATAGTGAAGTGGGACATATGTCACGGTTGAACGAGATGTTTCGCACGACTACACTTCGGTTCGCACGCGTTCCGAACTGCCAGTGACAAGTTTCCACAAATCGAAACTAGTGGTTCTACCACGCTTCTATACGATTTAAGCTTTTAACAAAAAACTATTCAGAAAAATCTAGCAGGCTATATTCGCTACGCATACAAACTTTTATCCGGAAGAGTCCCAAACGGAATTCACGTAAGAATTCCGATTGAGATTCTTACGAATAATCTTTTCTTCATAAGTACACTTCTACCACTGAATAAATTAGTCTCCACCCTAACTGTATATTTCCACTTTTAGTTAATATAGAGCTGATGGTCGTTGAAGCAGACGAGGTCACAAGTGGGAACCGTGCATCGGCATCAATCGGCATCAGCAAGGGCTTTGTGAGACCCAGCTGAATAGACGGATGACATTACAAAGGATCTGCGACAGATCGAATGCGAAAAGTGGTGAACCGGCTATTGTGGTGTTACTTGGGAGAAGTATGGTAGTGTTCTACGATAGGCTGACTTGGTACATCTTCAGAATGTCATAGCACTCTTTCGATAGCGATTCGTATACGCTACGGACTACACAACGGACACTATTATCAATCACAAACTAGTTGATAGCGCGAGATTAGGTCACGTCATTTACGGACCGCCATTGAAATCCCGTAACATTCTTCTACAAATTTGTGATTAAAGTTGATAACACATGACCCTTGAGCAGCGTCATGGCCGATAGGACTTAGACTTTCAGTCAGTGTTTCGTGAAATGTATTTGAATAAATATGTAGAATACTGCATAGATAATATGTAGATAGTGCGAATAACATTTTATTCAAACTATCTATCTCCGAACGTCCACAAATATGCCTGCATTGCCGCCATGCTGCTACGTTTGACCCTGCATTCCCCTTACACACGTTTGTGTCAAATTCCACACGTACTTGTGACATTTTTCACGTCATAAATCACGAACGAACATAATACGAATCTGAAAATTTTTTCACAAAAAAATATTGTTTTCACAATAAACTTACCCCTTCTTGATAGTCGGGTAAAAGAACCTCTATCTTTAGGTGCCTAGGTTCGATCTGGTGGCGTCGCGCACAAGAAGCAACTTCTGGGTTATCAAGAAAGAAAGAATAGCATGTATTTGATAACAGTTCATGTAACTCAAAATACATAAAAATGTGAACGTAACTTTAAAAACAACGGTGTTTGCCTCATGGCTGCCTCAAAAATCTCCAGCATATTCATGCCAGACAGTCCGACGCACGGTGGATCGAAAATCGGCTGTAGAAGACATAGGATCTCGATTTCTTAAATGTTATTTTTTTTGCTGGAAATGACTTCTGCTGATCATTACTGTTATATAAAATGTCAAATGAAGTAATTGTGTGCACAAATGGAAGAGTTATAATTTTTATAAGAAAAAAATGTATGGAGCTGACATGAAAAATGAGGATATCTCTGGAATCGCAAGGTTGGCCGTTATATCCTTGCACACTGTTATAGTACTATTTATTTGTGAGTTTTTGACATACTTAATATCGCGGCATCACTTGCGATTTTTTTTTTTAAATCTTCATAATTAAAAAAAAAGTATATGATACATTTTAATGCTTAAATATGGCTATACCAAGTGTAATTTACAATATTTTTTATGCTTAGACCAAAACATTCTAAGAAATCACAAAGTCGTATTACCTACTTATTTGAAATGACATGGTAATTATGAATTACGTAATACGTAATCTTGTCTAATGCCTCAAGTCCACATTAGCTAATGATTAATAAAACTTAATACCTATATACCTAGTTAAAAGGATACGTACCAAAATAATTTGGGGTACTCGCTAATTTAGCAATTAGTGCAGGATTAACTTAATGAAAGTAATTAGATAAATGTGATACCATCATTAGTCAATAACAATAAATAGTCAAACATTGGATTCACAACTTCAGTTCATTTAGAGCATTTCTAATACTAACATCTATCCTACCGTGTCTTTTTACTCAGTGATCGTGAATAATGGAAAGCATTATTACAAATTTGGATTTGTTTGTTATTCTGAGCAATCAGGATGCTTCGTCTTTCGATCATGAAATATTGTTCAACACACTTGTTATTCGACTGGGCTCTAGCCTTTCAGATGAAGACAGTGTTACCGTGAAAGAATTTTGTCGAAGATTTACACGGGCAGTTCAAAAGAGATGGTTACGATCCCATAGGAAAAGTGAAGTTTTTAGACGTGATTACAGTAACTGGCAAATATTGACTGGCCAAACTGCGTGCAAACCAATTTGCTCATTCAAGAATCAACAAGTGAAAATATTTCTACTGAACCTGTACCTGAACCTGTACCATCAACTTCAACGATGACAAAAAGATCTCGAAAGCCGTTTGAAGATCTAAGTAACAAGCAGAAGAAGAGATGATCTGATGAACATATAGGCGATGACTCTAATGAAGTAGCTTATTCAGCTGCAGCACTTTTGAAAGGAGATGGCCGTGAGGATATTGCATCTGTTATTGAACATATGCTCCAAAATCCAGAAGCAGCAGCAAAAATCAAGGAAATGTTGAACAAACCAGCTCCTTCAACAATATTTTCACCAGAAAAAGCACTGGGTTTGCTACTTTCATTAAAACTATCGAAATGGCAATATATCACATTAAGGGAAACGACTATTCGAGAAGGTTCAAAGGAGATATATCCGTCTTACTATAAAGTGCAAAAAGCTAAGCTACAGTGCTACCCTCCGAAGACATTTGTGACTGTAACGGATTCATCTGCATCTTTATGACCTCTTTGGTTCCATTAAAGTTGACAGCTGACGGTGATACCGTATGGGTGAATCCAAAACCCTGCTCACTTAGGTATTGCCGTCCAGTCCAATTTAGTTTTGTGAAAGAAACCAAAGACGTTGTCATAAATGAAAAAATTGCAATGGATAACGAAATTGAAGCTCTCGTTCCCTCAAAATGTCAAGGACATGAAATTAGTCACAAATTAATGATGACGATGATTGAAGGCAAAATTTGTACATATCTGTCTGAAGCGAAGTCAAATGCGGCCTGCTACCTGTGTTTGGCTAAGCCTACAGAAATGAATAAGTTAGATGTCATTGCGTCAAAAACCATTTCTTCTGGTGTGTATGAGTTCGGATTATCATCACTTCATGCCCGCATTAATGTGATGGAATGTCTTTTACACATAGCGTATCGTCTCGACTTCAAAAAGTGGTCTGCAAGAGGAGAAGGTCATCAAGAGTTATTGCATTCACGAAAAAAACTCATTCAAGATCGATTCAAAGATGATCTCAACCTTTTGATTGACATCGTTAAGCAAGGATCAGGCACAACTAACGACGGGAACACAGCAAGGCGGTTTTTTGAATTTCCTGATAAAACTGCAGCGATCACTGGATTAGATGAAGACCTAATACGCAGATTTGCTGTGATTCTGCAAGCTATCACATCTGGAGAGATTGTAGACGTGCCGAAATTTAAAGAATACGCTAGAACAACCGCTGAAAAATACGTGGAACTGTACGATTGGTACTACATGTCATCAACCGTCCACAAATTGTTGATTCACGGAGGGGAAAAACGCAATGAACGTGGCTGAACTGTCAAAATGAAAGAAAATGCGATCAATTGTCATTGTATATGTGTACCGCAAGGGGGCCTGTTGTAAACAAAGATATCAGTCACAAAGACATTTTAACGTCGATTTTTTGAACTTCCGTTATTTTAGTGCATCATCAGTCACGTCGGCGTTACAAATAATGGTTACATAAGGAAAAATATTACAGACCTTTATTTATTATAGTGTGGGAACACTGACACATTCATGTTGTATTCATTTCGCACGTCCAGCGATCGGCGGACAAGAAACTTTATAAAAAATGGCTGGCCTGCTAATAATAAGGATATTCCACACGGTCTGCATTGCGGACGGTGAGCAATGGGTAGCTCACCGTCCGGTAAGGACCAGGCCCGGGTCGACGGCGCGTTGTATTCCACGCGCGCCTCAAAGAGATGTCGTCAGCACATATAGTAGGGGTCCACTAGGGCCGATGCCTGCCGGGGTCGCGGGAAGGTACTTATGGGTCACCGAGGCCCCCGCAACACAGGAACAGGAAGGAATACGGGTGGGTTTTAGTCAGTAAGAGTCTGACACACCGTCCCGCTCCGCCCAGAGCGGGAGAAGTTATTTGATGATTCCCCACCCTCAAAAAAAAAAAAACATAAATTAAGAGGTGAACTTTCAGAGGATAATAGTTTGGAATTTTTTAATGACCGATTAATTGTTCCAAAAAATTTAAGACTAACTTTTATTAATACTTTATATGAAGGGCACATTGGTATGTCAAAGATGAAACTAAAAATTACAAATTAAAAACTGAAAATTATACTATTGGAACAGGCTTCTTCTGGGTAAGCTCGCTCCATCGTCGACTTTGTTTCTGTCACCTCTGACATAGACTAAGGTCAAGAGCAAACCCATCACAAATAAAAAAAAAAAAACATATTGAAAAATTTGTCAAACAATGTTTTCCATGCCAGACATGCTAAAACAAAAATATTAAAGAGCCATTAATGAACCACAAAGTACCTACCTAACTTACCATTTACAAAGATAGCTACAGACGTCATGGATTTTAAGACAAAAAGTAACCTCATAGTTTATGAATATTATTCAAAATGGCTAGAGATTAAGTACATACGTAATAAAAGTGACAAATTTTGGCTTTCCAAGAGAAATTATCTCAGATCATGTACCATTTGATTCTAAAGAATGTAAAGACTTTACTCGTGAAAATAGATTCATATTCACATACCCAAGCCCCAGGGTATCCACAGTCTAATGGCATGGCAGAGAAAGCAGTTCAGATTACTAAGAAAATTCTAAATAAATGGCACGAAGGTAAAACCTATTACAGATTAGCCTTATTAAATTACAGGGCGCACCCGTGTCTGGTACTAACTTCTCACCTTCTGAGCTAATGTTTAATAGAAACTTAAGAACTAAATTAATTGTAAATTCTCAGTTCCTACAGCCAAAGATTAATATTAATGTAAATGAGCAATTTGATAAGACAAGAAACAGAAATATTAGTAATTATAATAAAACTAGTCGAGTCAAAGAACCATTTCACGTGGGCCAGAGCATCTGGTTTGAGAAAGACCCTAATAAAAATTGTTTAGAGGGCAAAATTTCCAGTTATAATGGTAATAGATCATATAATATAACGTAGGTGATAAAAATAATGTAATTTACAACCGAACCTCCTTACATATAAGATCACCTTAGCTGGCCTTGGTGCTTCATCAGACTCAGCGGTCAGGTTCAGCACCGCTGGTCGAATGTGTACTGTAATGTGATAGACTTAGTTAATGTTACTTATGTTTAGGGTAACTTGATTTATGATATTACAGTATATGGATGCAAAATTATATGTAAATTCATTCTCTTTTAAAAAGGGGATGAATAACACTGTTCAGCAGAACATGTTAATATTGTTAATGTAATTGCTAAATATAAATCATGTATAACTATTGAATAGATATAAGTGATGTGAACTTACTTGCCATACTTAGACAAAATGTAAATCTGTATAACTTCTTTAAAAAGGGGATGATGTATTGTAGTATCGAAACGCAGTCCAGTCATTGACTACAAACTGTCACTTTTGACAGCTACTCAACCTCTTGTAGCGAACACACGTAACATTATATTAAAATATTAAGAATACCTTATTCTTTATATAAATAAACCACTGAAAACCTAAAGACCATATTTTATTAAGGAACAATACAGCTAGTTTGCCCGTAACCACCGCCCGATATAGACGCGATTACCATCTGCATAAGTACCTGTATTGTAATACGTTTTGTGTGTAAAATAAATATCCAAATTCTTCACAACCTTTCATTTCTCTCCGTACACACACATCTATAACATTATATACACGCTAACACTCAAAAATAGCAATAAGCAATGTAAAATACAATAGAATAGTAATAACTGTCTTAATATTAAAAATTAAATGAGCTTAAGCAAATAGGAAATCCCGCGCAGAAGCGGATATATGGCAGTTGACTCATTTAGTTTACTTTTTTGTACGAAGTAGATAAAGACATCAAACGTATTTGGAAAAAAAATATTATATTATTACAGTAATTGGCCTTAACCATTTCCTTGGTAATTCCCTATTAACTAAATGTTGTAAAAAAGAAGAATATAGCTTTGTTCTTCTATTAATTACCACAGTTTTGCATTGAAAACGGTCTCCTGTCAAATCATGGTTTTGTAGTTAACCGTAGGTACCTATATACTTTGCGTCCATCGAGTTGCTGTCTAACGCTGGTTTCCTAATGAACGTTTACGACAATACATAAACCACATGCAAGGGCAATTTTCATAAGTTCCATGAAAATCTTGTTTTCCCAGTCGAGCAGTTTAGATGACAAATGTTTCGCGCAGACCCCGAAACATGCCATGAGGGAAGTCTCATGTGAAAAGTTAGTAATTTTGTGGAAGCTAATTAAATGAGCATGTCGCTGGCTACAGAATACATAGAAGAAATGGTTAATAAGCGGCTGGATGATGTCAATGCGTAGAATTAAAAATACGAGACTAGACTTTGTAGCGTGTGTCAGAATATGTAGCATCATATAAAATTATCAACGATTTAATTATTATCCTAAACTGTCGCTGTATTTCTAGACGAACAGTCAATTCCGAATGAAACCTGTGATCTGTGAGTCAGTCTAAATAAACACAAAAACTTATCTTACTTTGACCTAAAATTAAATGATAACAGAATTATAAATTGTATTTAAATTATTTGCTTGATTTTATATGCTATTTCGATGTATAAGTTGTTTTATATCAAAGGTTTTTATTGTGGCTTAAAAGACTACTATTACAAACAAAGTTTCTAGACGAAAAGTAGGTATATCAAAACATAAGTTATGGTTGGTGGTTCTTGATTAACCAAAACAAATGTTTATTAATTTAGGATTACAATGGATGATTAAGCTATAATTAAAATTATACTATAATGTTTATTACGATTTTATATTGCCATTTTCAAAGAACAAGTATTTTAAAACGATTTCCAGAACTTGTATTAGAAATTATTAAACAATAATTGATGACCATCTGCGATTGGTCTAAAATGGCGGCAACGTTGGTTGTACCTACTTGATTAATATGGGGAGACTACTCGTATAACAAGTACTGCGAGTTAAAGGACTTTTTTGATACAACGGTTGTGAAAGATGGGCTACCTATAATGTTCCGTAAGTTAATAAAAACGATCCTATATCTTGATTATTACTGATAACTATGTTTTTCTGTAAGTGTTATAATATGTCTTATGTTTTAAATCGAATTATGAAATATTCATGTTCTGTTTCTTTCCGTTGATAAATTTCTATAGCTTATAGAAATGGTCGAAGAGATTAATGTGATAAAGATAATTTATACTAATATAAAAATATGTTGATAAAATACTTTAACCAAGCTGCCATGGAATTTCTTGTTCTTCTTCTCCATGAAGACCTAGTTTAGGAACGGACAACTAGTTTTCTCTTTAACGTATTTACCTGACAAGCCTTATTCAAATAAATACCTAGTCTTGTCTCTCTGTGCTTTTCTTCATGAAATCCTTTCCCTACACACCATATTCATAGGTACTGCCATACACAGTACATAACTAGTAACCATTCTGACACTCAAAACTTGTTAATTTAGTGGATATACTAACCTAACCTAACCTAACATATAGTATTCCATCCACTTATCTGAATCGTGCATAGAGAGAGCAAGGTAATGTAGGTAATATTTTGAAATAATTTTTATATACTCTTATATCTTAAAATTCGGAATTATAAACTTCAAAACGAGTTTATATTGACATACTGTATAATCATATTATTATACCTAAGTAACACTTTTTCATCATATTATTATCTATACCTAGGTAACACTTGCTCTATCAAAATAATGTTATAAAACAATTAAAAAATAATTACCAATACGATACAGGGCAAATCCAAGAAGTTTTAATATCACCAAGGACTTTCCATCAATTTTTTTTTCCCTTGGAACGCTTATGCGGGGCCCGCCATTTTTATAGCATTACAAAAAAGTTTTGATTCCAATTTGTACTTGCCAGCGGCAGCGCCCGCTTTAACGCATATGCAGTGATGTGCTGGGTTTTGGCGTCATTCATACGTTTTGTTGTACTGAATTTCATGGGTAAAATTGTATCTTGCTTAAGAATGTCTGATTTTTAAGTGAGTGTGAAGAAAATGTTACTCCACCCGATAGTTTAGATGCCCGGAAATAACTCATAATAACCAGCAAAGTCAAAAAAATAATATGATAAATGTTATTACGACTTTTATTTAGTAGGTTCCATCCCAATGTATGAAAGTAGATAAAGAAGTGTATGAAACTGCACATAGCTAGGTATTAAAACACTCGTGTAATACGATTAAATTTTCAAACACTCACACACACACTTCAATTTAAACACACACTTCTGTTTTAATACCCTCATTATGCAACAGTTTCATAAACTACTATTACACGACTACGATATCGCAGAAAATAAGATTGAATAAAGGTTCATAAATACTCAGCGAGTCTAAATTATTAACATTGGTATTTTGAAACAAACTAACAACAGCCTAAAATACTAAGTTTATTTTTTTATTTTTGTGAGTTTCTTTTTTGTTTGCACTTTAACATCACGATAAAAACTTGTGCATAAAATGGTCTGAATAATGTATTGCCTCAGGAAAAAAGTTTATTTTCAGTCGAAATAAAATTTCTAGGGCATATTTTTTACTTCCTCAGAAAAAACAATAATAACCTCATACAAATAAAACTGAAGAAGCACTTCGAAAAAAAACGTAGGTAAAGTGAGCACATGCCTTCAAGGGGCTCAGCAGTCAGCCATCCAACCGTGACGAGTGCTCCAGATTGAAATACGAAACTCGACGGCTTGACATTTATAAAACGATGTGTGAAGTGGTGTATATTTCAATACGCTCGTGTGAACTCGTCACGAGGTATATGATAATAGCTCAGCAGTGAGATGAGTTGCCAGTCAGCCATGTTGATATCAGGAATGATGCAGGCTAGAGTCTGGATTTGTGCTCGGTTGATGGCAATAGGCTCGCCCCCTATTACATGGGACTTAAACATAACTAGCGACTTGTGGGTATACTATAAATACACCTCTGCGTAACCCTTCAGGGAATACAGGTGTCATATGAGGGATACATAGAGGATTCCATCCAAAAAAGTCTAAAATATGTAAAGGCATCGTAGGAGCCATTACACTGAAAGAGCCTCAGTCAGATCCTTGGCCCTTCTACATAAAAAATAAGCCGTTACAAAACACCTAACCATCGCCCTCTCTCGCCAACACAAGGGAATCCGATGAATCGGTACAACTATTAAGTATGACAGATAGTTTACCAAAAAACAGTACACAACTCACTAAAAACCAACATCACAGTACCTAACAAAAATATTACACTCAACTTAAGTAACTGTAGCAACGTCAGATTATTTTTTTCTTAATTTGTACCTAAGTATTATTTGTTATAATTTAAAGATTATTCTGTAATACTTACCTATCATAATGTAGTAGTTAATACCTAAACTGAAATAAAAGAATCTTGTGATTGTAAATGTTTTTTTTTTTTTGCATTTAGTCATTTCCTCGCTGAGGTGGGATGAAAAGTTACGTGTTGCACTCGAGTGCAAAGATTTTTCACCTCGTGCTCTTTTGATTCCCTCGCTAACGCTCAGGATTCTAATTTTTGAATCACTCACTGCACTCGTGGTTCAATTTTAGAATATTTCGCTTGCACGGTCATCAAAATTGAGCACGCGGTTAAAAAGCAACTTTGCACTCTTGTATAACAAATAACTATTTAACAAAAAATACAACGTACATATGTGTGCCAAACTTGAAAATTTTGTAGCTGAAACTCAATCAACCCCTATGTTTTAAATGGGACCAACTTTGAGGTACACACGGCTACACATCAAGCTATACATTTCCAGTTTACACTGACTTCTCATTGAAAGGAAATCCTATACAATGCGAGATCAGCTTATACTGGAAATGTATAGCTTGATCTGCAGCCGTGCGTACCTATACCTTAACCAATAAAAAAAATCGTCTAAATCGGACTACTATAATTATAAAAGTTATGCACAGAAAAACATACACCCGTCAACTTGAACCTCCTCCTTAATTTCTTCGGTTACATAACACATAATCAGCCTATAACGTTCCCACTGCTGGGACACAGGCCTCCTCTCTGTGAGAGGGAGTGGGCCATAATCCAGCACGTGGGCCCAGTGCGGGTTGGTAGATGTCACATGTCTGCGAATTTTTGGTTCTAGGACATGCCGGTTTCCTCACGATGTTTTCCTTCACCGTTTCGTCGGTTAAAAATACAATAAAAAACAATAAAAATAAATATTTATTACAATTTCATCGTCCAATTTTTTCCACAAACTAACTGTAAATACGCTGATAAGATAAAATCAAAAAAGATGTCCTTAATAATCTAGTACTACCTACCTAACGTTTAGATAGAATTCGGCACTTCACTGCATACGTTATTAGATTAGATTTCAATATAAGTCCTAATCAAAACGGTTCTGACCTCGCATAAGATGCTTGCCAGACAGAATGCAGTTTGTGTGCAAACACTGTAACATAAGTGTAATTATTGGTAACCATATAAAAGTTATAACACAAACTTTGTAGAAATTATTTTAAGTAATCGCATTGAACTTTTGTCTACTCTTAGAAACATGAATCATAGAAAGAATTTGTTTGTTTGTTCACTTATTCAAAAACTATAATTTTCCTTTTCTCGTCCGACTGCATGTAATCCTATGACTATACTGAGATATACGAACAAAATTAGAATAACTAATTTGACGTTGGAAAAGAACGTTGAACCGCCTGAAGCGGATAAAGAGAGCAAGTAAATAAAACTGTAGGAAAAAGTTCCTTATCTACAATGTTTTACTACATAATATAGGTAGTCCTTATCTTATTGAAGATCTACACATCTGAATTCGTCATCTGCACGTGCTTTTTATACCTAATAATAATTATAAAATACGCAAATCCATTGCGTAATTTGCGTAAAACTGACAAGATAGGTAATTATCATCAGGTATTATTTAAGAAATGTCAAATTTAAAAAGATTTTCTCTGTGACAGCTGTGCACACAGATAACACAACTTTACGTTTTAGCTTTGTGCCTTTGCGGGTGCCTCGATCGTAAATATTGTATTTCGTTCAATTATTATTATTATTGTTCTCTTACTTACTTATTAAGTTACGTATATAGAGCGAAGAGTCTCTGCTTCAAGTCTGGCAAAATTTGCTTTCCTCTGTCAGTTTGTTGGTACACCTCTACAGGTCGTATTTAACAACCAATTTGGACGAAACTTAGTCTATAAACTTCACGACTTATTAATTGTAGTTGTCGTCGAGATTTTTGATTGTAGGGGTAGTTCCTTCAAAAAGGGGCAAAAAGTGGGCCACATGATAATATATCCACCTTATGAGATACTCGTACGATTACAACGGTTCTTTGAAATTTATTGAAGCTCTGATGAGGTGAATGAGCAGATTAGCTCCTCAAAATGCAGTAAATTGCTCAGTTTTAGATTTGTACCAGTGGAATCGGCCCTTTAACTACTGGGTAGGGATTGATGGAGCACCTGGGACCACCTGGGAGTGGTCCCAGGAATTCCAGGTCATAGGAAAAATTAATGTTTAACAAATGGACTATCACTTAAAGTTGTATGTGTATTCAAAGTTCAAACCGAAACTATCTTTCATTATCAGTCGTAGGAATTAGCTATAACATGGTATCCTGCATTTTCGCCGAAAATTGTTTGGCAGATGATCACTTGCCAACCAACGTTTAGCCGATGTTTTACTTTGACAACTAACGATTAGTAAATTTTTGTATGACAACCTTTCATTTGGTAGAATTATTGTTAAGCTGATTATTATAATGACACAAAACATTTGGGACATTTATCATTTGTCAAACATTTGGCGAAACCCTGGTCTTGAACTTGCCTAAAACAAATAGTTTTTGTTTAATAAGTATAGCAACAGAAATCTTAGGTTAGGTTAGGTTACAAACAACGTACGAGCCGAGCGAGCGAAGCGAGCGTGCCGCGGAAGCGGCCAGCGATGTGCCAGAAGCGAATCGCTTTTGTAAAAATAAACAGTAAGGTTAGGTTAGGTCACATTAAAGATAAAGTAAAAAAAAAAATTATAACAATAACTACCTGTTGTTGTAGTAGTTGTTGGCATTTTAAAAAGTGTCATTATGAAAATCAGACCAAACGTACAATTATTGGTAACTGTGAGGTTGGGATATAAAATTATAGGATAAGTCGGCAAATGATTATTCGGCGACATAAAATTCTGCGAAACGTTAGTCGGCAAGTGAAAATCTGGCAAACAATTTTCGGCGAAAGGGCAGAGAACCCTATAACGTGACAGTTATTTTTACATTTTAAGTTAATCTCCTAAACAAAACATTTCCCTTACTGTACAAGGGGATTTCAAACCGATCGTCTGTTGGTGCCGTAACTAGCACGCAGGAACTAGAACGTAGCAGGCAGTGGCCGAGGCCTGCACTCAAGTTATTAGTAGGTACTTGTGCCCGTCGTGTTCAGTTTCTCCTAATCCGTTTTACTGTGACCATACGCCTACGTATACGACCATACATTATCTATACACAGCTTAGTCAACGAAATACGTGGGATAGAACTTCATGGTAAACTTCATATTAGTTGTGAAACATTTTAATTTTCGAAAAATATTATCAATTCAACACATCCAATTAATGTCCTCCACTTGTCATTTTGACGGATAACCGTGTTTGGGACACGGTTTGTTGATCTCAGTTTGTTATTATTACTGCAGCAAAGAGCATTCAAATGCCTTGTTCTAGAGAAGTAAAAAGCAAACTATTAAAAAAAAACAAAAATTCCAGTCGCAAAAACTCATAACTGAAAAGAGAAAAACAAGCATCATAATCTGTAGAATTTTGGTATTGCAGGGGGGGGACAAACAAAAGTTACATCATATGTCAGGTAATTGGTTTGTCCCGCCTGCAATACCAAAATTCTATAGATTATAATGCTTGTTTTTCTTTTTTCAGAGTTTTTTTTTTTATAATTTGCTTTATTTCTAGCACTTTAGTTGTATTAATATATTAATATATATATTTGGAATTGACTCATTACTAGCTTTTATTTGATATCAATATTGTTGTAGTAATTTATTTTAAAACTCCCTTTTTTTGTATTTGCAGATGCAATATATAAGTATTATAAGTCAAGACGAATCTAAGGACACTCATTTATTTTAAAATCCATCAAGCCGCCGCGCCGCTACAGAGCGTGCCAAGAAATATATACATTATTCCTGCTGTTAAATACTTTACTTACAAACGGTCAACTTATTTTGGTAACTTTATATACTTGTGAAGCCCGGTGCATATTCTATTCAGAGGAACAATGGAAAATCAATTGTGTCTCATTAGCTGCCCTTGACCGATTATTTGTTTAAATATTCGGATAATTTTCTTTCCAAACAACCTTGTAAAATAAAGATTCGGAGCAGCTTGTTAGTCGGTCGATATCATTTGGAACAGGTGTTTAAAATGTCTAATAAGAGGATAAAATGAAAATGTATTGCAAAAAAACCAGCTAATCAGTCATGTTTTTCCTGTGAGTGAAACAATATTGCTATGAAGCACTAGTGAAGATTAATAGTTTACCCGTTTCTGGTGTTGTCTTTTCCTCAAACTCAGGATTTTCCATTTTATGGTATGTATTCTTTTCATAGGCCCGGTATTTCTTATGATTTCCGCCTTGTTTCCTGGTCTAAGAAAAACTCCTTTTATTTGTCATAGGTATATGATCAGTCAAAAGGCCAAATTTTTGACCCAAAACCGGCTACCGGCCACCAGGCCTTTTACGCCAGCAGCAACATCTGACGATGATCTGCGCTGACGTGTCCGTTATACCAGTCGTCCGTGAGGCAGTCCGGGTGGTTTGTACACCCGCGGATCCAGGTGGCGCTACAACGTGCAACTGCCACCATCAGTCTAGGCATGTAGAACAACTTCGTCAGGAGCGTTTTTCTTGCTAAGCATTCTCTTTAATTTGGACTATGATAGTTTTACATTATTACTTATTCATCATAATCAGCTTATAATGCTCCCACTGCTGGGACACAGGCCTCCCCTCTGAGAGAGGGAGTGGGCTGCAATCCACCACGCGGGCCCAGAGCGAGTTGGTAGATTTCACATGTCTTCGAATTTGTGGTTCTAAGACATGCCAGTTTCCTCACAATGTTTTCCTTCACCGTTTTGAGAGCAGTGTTAATGAAATAATTTACACAAAGTGCCTGGCTAGGTTCGAACTTACGACCTACTCGTAAGTCACGGTCGTTTCCACTGCTCTTTACTTATTCATTTCACCATAATTCTGCATAAATTATTTAAAACAATTTTATTGATGTACGTGAAACTTAAATCTATTCCTTATCTTTTGGGATAACTACATAAATAACGACGCGAATCTACGGGGCGATTTCAATCGAACCGGGGACTTCCCGATGCATATTTACTCCGAAATTTAGGTTTAAATTTAGTTTTTTTTTAAACTTCCTACTCGACTCTTCTCATTTTGTATCACATTTTTTTTTACTTCTTTTTTTACGTCTTTCGTGTATTTTTTAATCCTCAAAATACGTGTATTTGTGGTGAACAAGTGTTTGATTTTGCGACATTGCGTCGGGGTTCGAACCCTCGGTACACCAGCCTACATTGCCATTACGATATAGAAATCCTCATACATGTCTCACTACAATACATACATACATACATACATACTCTCGAAAAACATCACCCTCCTACTGGGGCAGTCGGGTAAAAAAACCTTCATTTTACACCTGCAGCCTAGTAGATTACACTCAAAAATCATACAACCCCTTTGCATTAAATATAATAATGCGTTCCAGGTGTTGATGGGGCTGTTCTGCTTCCGTAGCGAATCAGGGATGTTTACTGAAGCTCACGTCAATTGCTTCTGCGCTACGATGTGAGTGAAATTAAGTTTCTCTGGTGCGCCGAGTGCGGGCAGCCTCAACATCATACTGCGGTGTAACGAGAGCAGACTGGACTACTTGTGTGTGAACCGCTGCTTCAAGCTTTCTACCTCAGTGTAGTTTTTTTTTTTGTGAAATGTCATCTCGCAGGTCCACCTAGAAGGTTGTCGGCTACTTAACCAGACTTTCCTGTGGATGCCTCAATAAATTAAGGCCTCCAGCCAGGGCATATTACTTATAAACTATGCGACTACACGCTAAGAGCAGCCTCTGTGGGTTACGGTCCTCGGCTTAGGGCGAAGCTGTGGGAGGGCAGAGCAAGGGACAAGCTGGATCGAATAAAGATTATTTGGGGACGAATTTAAAGCGGCATGGGCTGACGCATGCTAGGGATGGGGCGGGGATGGACGGGGACGTCGTGGTAAGCCTTGGCGGCGAGTACAGGATGGCAGTCTGTGGTTCTGTTTACAATCTGTCCTAGTGGTGAGACTACTCTTCTGGAGGAGTGTCATCGGGAATGGTGAGTCTATGCCCTGGTCGGCGAAGCCTACTTATGCGGGAGGGAGTGCGGTGCATTAGTGCAGAGTCGAAAAAGCACTTTTAGAGACATTTCGATCAATGGTCGGGCAGTAGCCCACCAGATACAACACCGCTCTGGTTGGAGGATCCTCCCTTTCCTATTGAGGATGGATGAATTTTACACCCTGTTCCTCACACCTATATATAGTTATTAGGAAATATTGTTACCAACATATTGAGACTTTGTTGCTTGTACAATAAATACAAATAGGCCTCCACATGACGTCCGATACACCCCGGGCAGTCAGCCAAGTACGATATTCTTGCCAGCCTGACTGTCTTTTAGCCTCTGCTTAAGTGGAGGTTACTCCAATTCTACCCGCGGGGGTCGTAAGAGAAATAAGCTAATTACTACTAATTGTGTTAGTGGCTCAGTAGTAATAAACACTGTTTTAAACAGCTTTGAAGTTCTTTATGACTATTCCCATAACGTACAAATGCCTAAAGTTGCGTATAACAGAATCGGCAGCGCTGTCCATACTAATATGATAAAATTAAGCGAAAGTAACTCTCTGTTTGTAACCTTTTCACACCGTGACGACACGGATTTTAATAAAATTAGGGACACAGGTCGTAACCTGAGTTAGGATATAGGATACTTTTTATCCCAGTAGTACGTTCCCGTGGGATAATTCCCGACTTCCTAACCTAATACGTAATATGTACACAAATATTCAAAAGTGTTCGTGAGACATGCTGTCATCGTACATTTTGAAATAAAATTAAATAGAATATTTGCTTTATAGAACATACTGCCAGTCTTTGATCAGCCGAGAGCCCCATTACCCGACTACAGCGATGCCAAAAAGAAGGGTTATGTTTTTAACAGTATTTTTTTTTTACCCAAACTATTGCTATGGTTTCGAAGAGCTTCCGTCAGCTTTAATAGTTTGTGTAGCGGCATTACTACCCCTTTAGAAAAAGCCTGTGGATAGTCTACAGTTACGTTTGATCTGTTTGGTATTTCGTGCAAATTCATGGAAAATATTTGCTGTTCCATTATTTAGTTCACTACTGGGCAATGTTTCTATAGGTAGATTTCATGTCGAGAATGTTGGTTTCTCCCATATGAAAAGCTAATCACATGAGTGCATTCACTCCATAAGTTTTCGTTTGTACGTGAGAAAAGCTTCAAACTTTCCGCACGTGCATATGAAAATATTATTTTTAATTAATAACCAGACCACCTCGGACCGAAGCCGAGCCAAACGAATGGCTTGCAAACAAACTGCTTAGCTCGAATGTATTTGTAAAGTAAATACCTGAAGCTACTCGCAGTTTCCGGTCGGTTGGCGCCCATTAAAACTGGGCTAGGATTGTGCTCATACTTTTATTGAATCCGTATGGGTTTGTGATTTGTGTACATAATTTTGTGTAATTTCAACTTGAATTGTGACGTGATACGGAAAATTATGTGGAAATATTTATCCATTAGAAATTCTAGTGAAATTCCGATGCAATTATTTCACAGCATTAAATTTAAAATCGTTAGATCACACTTTACCGCAGACTTCACAAGTTAAGTGATATTTCATGTTTGAAAAAACCAGCCAAGTGCGTGTCGTATTACGCACAATGAAGGGTTCTGTAGTTGGGAAGTTGGGATGAATTTATCCCAAAAACAAACTTAACATTGTAGTTGAAAAACTTGTTCTCCCATACATTGATATATGCCACGGTTAAATCTCCAACTGCAAATTTAAGTTGGTCGACTATAACTCGTTAACTTGGTAAGCCTACTTAGCCGTGATAATTTTCCTTTTAATTTCATTATGGGCTCCCACACAAAACTGCGAATTGGCATCGCATTGCAAATATCTGCAAGCTCGATGTCATTTTATTCGATGCGGTGTCGTATTGCATCGCATCGCAGTTTTGTGTGGGAGCCTTATATGTACTACGTAACTGCCATGATTTTTTTCACATCTCCATAAATAACCATTTAGCTGGCAGGGGACTTGACTCTAACAAAATTAAGCACTTTAATGCTTATATTACGCAAGTGGATCCTTGAATCGAAAAGTGGTGTTCACAGACCCACAATATTTTTTGAACGGTCTATCAAACGATACCCCACACACTGGGGTAAACGAGAAAAAAATATCAACTCCACGTTACGTGTAAGGGAGGTACCCAAAACATGCTTTTTTTCAAGATTTTGTTTTAGCACTTTGTCGGCGTGATTAATATTGCCAAATTACAGCTTTCTAGTACTAAGCGTCTCTGAGCTACAGTGGGGACAGACAGACAGACGGACATGGCAAAACATAAGGGTTTCTTGTTTACTACGGAACCCTAAAAATGGCTTTTTTTAATGCCTACACTCTAGTACTGTAGGCAGAGGCATAAACATTTGAGGTGGTCCAAAGCACAAACCCTCACTCGGTAAAGATGCTCGTTCCTTCTCTTCATGAGACTATTCTTTACTCTGTAATGAGACAGTAAAGACCGGTAGGTCTATTCTGTAAACATCTCACCGTGCTAACTTAGGTGAAGTAAGCTTGAGATGTCATCATACTTGATGCTAGGGACTGACACTATTGACAGCTTCACCTAAATTTTCACAGCGGCGCAGTTATACAAAACAGATTAGCAGTATTGTATACAATTAAACGCCAAGACAAAAAAAAAGAAAAAAAATACAAATATATTCCAATTCACGTTTCAACTAACACTTGCGAATTCATTATTTCAGTTAGGATTTTCAGTACGTTTGACATCGATAGCTCCGATAAAGTATATAATATCAAAGCCTTCGGTTCTCGTTATGTGCTAACTCAAAGCAGCTAGAACCTGCGGTGTACATGATATGCTATCAAAGAGTATTGATGTAATAGATGTGAACTTAGTTTGATATGGTGGTGAAGAAAATGCGACTGACCTGAAATGTTTCTTGACAAATACGGGATAACCATTCCGGTTAGTAACTGTCCTATTGCAGGACAGGGGCCACAGTATAACATTCAAATTCAAATTCAAATTCAAATAATTTATTTTCTCTTCACAAACAATGACGTAACATATATATAAAACAAGCTTAAAAACTACGTGATAAAGTTTGTGAGAGACTGGTGTCTGCACTAGGAAAACCTGTATAGCAGATCACCAGGGTCCCACCAGACGGAGTTTAAATATGATTATACAAAAAATATATATATATATATATAAACAGTAAAAGTGAAGGAGCTGTGTGCATAACAAAATAAATCAAATGTACATAATAATAAAAACCTAAAAACTAAATCAAAGTGAAAAACTATACAACACAATAAAAGAGATATGGAAAAATGTGAGAAATATTATGAGTAAATTAGAGTAAATTAGAGGGACGGACTATTTCGGATGAGTCAGTAACTCCTCAGTTGCTTTATAATCTAAGTTAAGGAGCCATTCAATTAGAGCACTCTTACATGACTTTTTTGATAGGTGATATATCGTGGTAATGCGATTAATTTTATTGTATAGATGGGAACCTTGGAATGTATAAAATCTTTGAGAGAAGCACGTTCTTAGACCCTTAACTGTATTGCAAACAGAGTATTTTCTGCGTTTTCCTGAGATAGAGACGGGATCAAATATGATGGAGGTGTGTTTCTTGAGTACAGTGTACAGAATAAAAAGTTGCCTCACTGACAAGACTTTAAAGTGTTTGAAGAGATCAACAGTAGGATAGAAATGTGGCAGAAAACAGGCCACCTTTAGTACCACCCGCTGGGCTCTTTCCAATTTCAAAATGTTAGATTTAGGAGCACCCCCCCATGATGTTATACAGTAAGTAAGAAGACACTGACACATCGCAAAATATACCCACCTTATAACCTCAGTGTCCGCTGCGTGACGAAGACTTTTAAACAGAAAGATTAATTTGCGAATTCTAGAAGTTAGACTGTCTATTTGTGGCTGGAAGTTTAAATTATTATCTATTATAATTCCAAGGTACTTAATAGAGGTAGTCTTTTGGAGAACGGGACAGGAGCAAGCGTTAGAATTTGAGTTTATGCAAGAGTGCGCTTTAATCTGGAAATGGGATAACAGTTCATTGCGTTTGTTAGTGAGGGAGAAAGCTAAATACTTGGTTTTATCGACATTAAGGGTAAGGACATTATTTTTTAACCAAGCTAGAACCGTATCAAAACCCTTCTGTGCATAATCGTAGACACCAGCCCATGAGTCTGCTGTAAAAAGTAGTGCCGTATCATCAGCAAAAGATATGATTTTACCATGGGGTAGCTGTAGGTTACAGAGATCATTAATGTAGGCAAGGAAGAGGGAGGGTCCGATCACGCTTCCCTGTGGTATACCAAAAGTAACAGGATGGTCATCACTGACATAGTTACCTATTTTAACCCTCTGGAACCGATCAGATAGGTAGTCCCGGAAGAGTTGAAGTGGGAGACCCCTGATTCCCATGTTTTCCAGCTTGTTTAGTAGGTTGGGTACAGATACATTAAGCCTGTATTCCCCGAATCGATAAACGGGATTAGTACATTTCGTCAGCAATAAGAACATTTTGTTTGCTGAAAATGCAGGTGTTTCCAGTTGTAACAGTTGGTGGTTATAGTACATTCCATATTTATGTCATAAGTCCCATGTAGGGCGTGCCTATTGCCAATAAGCGGGTACAAGTGAAGACTCTGAATAGAGTATTTTGGCAGAAATACACAATAACACTTTTCTCGATCCCACCCACACAGGGCCCCAGGAACCCAAGACTAATAGAAACAAAGATAATTTTTACTTAAAATAGTTTCCGATTAGGTAAGAAACAAAATTCAACAAAATTATTTATTATATAAAGAGGCAAAAAATAACCAGTGCACAAATTGTGACAACTTAAACTTATGCGGGTTTTATTAGACATGTTTTTTTTATTTGGGTATGTCTTAGTACGAAAAATAAAGTTACCGTTAACGAAAGATGGAAGTTTTTAAATTTGAAACTTTGAAATTTTTATTTATTTATTTATTTATCTAACAGTTTATGTACACACATATAAGCAGAGAAGAAGAAAGGAACAGAAAAATACGTACAAAGGTGTTGCTTATTACTAAAGAAATCTCTTCCAGCATATCTGCGATCGGACAGTAGATAAAGAGATGTAGACACCGTGTGTAAGAGCAGGAGAGAAAACAAAATACATAAAAACAACAAAAAAGAAAAACTATTCACTAATGTTATGTTGCCTGCCGGCGCAGGCGCGCGCGGAACGTGTAGCGCACTCGCTCGATTTGCCGGCGTAGTTTTAAGTATTTTATAAGGATTTCAAGTCGGGATAAAAAGGTATTGATCAAATAATCGAAATGTGTTCTATTACTGGTTCTGAACCACCAATTACGATTTTCGCACTGGTATTCTTTTTCCTGTATACAAAAAAAAAATTATTCCACTCTTAGTTGAACAGTGGGGTAACCATCACCTCTTATAGCAGTATTATTATAATATTACTTCCAGTGGGAAAGTGATGGAGCTATACAGGACTTATAGCTCTATCTCTTTTTCACGCTGAAGTAATATTGAAGTAATATTGTTATAAGAGGTGATGGTTACCCCCCGGTCTTTGAAACAAATAGTAAGCGTACCGAAATGCTTTGACAATAAATTAGAGAGAACACAAGTTCATGCACGAGCGAGTCTGTTTCATGACGAACGGCTCTGTAACTTCGTGATTTTATTACCTGTTACTTGAGTGGAATGAAAGTTTATATTACTGAGAATTATTGCATACTAGCTGTGACATGCAATTTCACGTGTTTTTTTTGGGCATGCTTCCTAGATAAAAAGTATCCTATATTTTGTTCTGAGATATAGTATATCTGTGTGCCAAATTCCATTCAAATCTATTCAGGACATCTTCACAAAGGTAAGGTGGAAAATATCACATAGCTTCTTGTTGTTATCGTTGACGCGTACTCTCATTGCATACCTAATCAACACTCTTCGAATTTGTAATGTGAATTGCAGTTATTAAAGAGGACTTGTTTAATTCCACAGCAGACAACACCCTTTGGTTGAAAGATCAGCTTATGAAGCCTAACCGTTTCTTTTTCCGGTCTCAAAAGCCCCTTCGCCCAGGGGCGGGCGGAGGGGTATGCTAGAATCTTACTGACTAAAAACCTCCCCGGTTTTCCCCTCCCACACTTGCACCGGGGATCATGGGATCTTATGCGACTCTTCTGCGATCCCCGGCTAGTGCGGGCCCGCTATTGCGGGCCACCTCAGGCTCGCTGGGGGAGTATAAGACTTCCCCAGTTCAATAGGGGCGCGCGTGGAATACTACGCGCCGCCACCTCGGGTCTTGCTGCGTGGGGGGCGATGGCAGGGGCGACGGACTCTGGGACATCCGTCACCCCTGGACCCATTTAGAGGAGTTGGAATAGGGCGTTGTCCACCCTCCACCGGTGCCCAGTGCGCCTACTGCGGGCAGGGTGAGTGGAAGAGATCTCCCGCTCCCTTTCCGCAGCCTCCTTCTGCGACATGACAACATGTTTCGCAGAAGGATACCACCGCGTTCCAGGACTCCTCGCTGCCGACCATCAAGTCGACCACGGCTGGCAGCGACAGGTTGCTGCCTATCCCTGAGATGAGGGCACGGCGTGGCCCTACCCAAGTGACACACTCTGCCAGCGTATGCCGCGCCGTGTCCTCCCGGCAGTCGACGCAGTGGTGACACCGGGCGTCCGGCTCCCTGTTTATGCGACACGGGTACATCCCGAAGCAACCATGCCCCGGGAGCACCCCGGCAGAAAGCCTAACCTAACCTAACCTCCGTTTAGCAAAACACATTGACTAGTGTAAACCACAAACATAACCAACGCCGCACGAGTAAACATATAGTGTCACAAATTATAGAGCGTGGTGCTTCACGCACTCAGCCACGCATCGCTGAGTAGCTGCCGCGCGCCCGCTGCCTCTGTTTCACACATCACGGCTTTTATTTGCTTGTTGTTTTAGAAAATTACCGGTGAAACACTATTGAAACGTGTTATGGACTGGTTTTGTCAAAAGTTGCAAACGACAGCTGAGGTTCAGCAAATTGGCTTTTGCATTACCGGCCGAATGCTCAATTGTAATAACATTTTCGAAATTTAAACTATGCTAGTTTTATTCCACGTGTAATCTTAGATATTATTCCTTGAAGACCATATACAAGGAAAATGAAATGAATGAAAAGGTTTTCAGCTTAAAAATAAAGGGAAAACTATTATTAACTTCTGCGAAAATATCATTAGCGCGATTTAGACTCCACTCACTCACACAAATACTCATCACGAACTGCTAATGAGTTCACCTACTTGCCGCTAGATGTAGTAATTCTAAACATGGCACGTAACCTCAGCAGTAATTGGACCGTTTTGTGCTCTTACACGCGAAGTCTCTTTCTTCAAAGTTTGTTAGCTACACCCATTGTGTCGGATCGTAAAAGATTAAACACTGTTTTATAAGACCGGCCTAGATTTTACGATAAAGAATGTTAGGGAGGTTTTTTTTGGCTAATAAACTGTTTCTTGTTAGGACTTGGTTTTTTATTGCTTGAGCTATTAATTTATAATACGAGTATAACTCCTGCCGACACAAGAGGAGTTTCATCAAAAGAAGGTACCCGTTCTTCTAAGCATCATTCTGTGGCACTCACTAAAAGGTGCTAGCAAAATCATTCTCAAAATCGAACTATCTTACAGCCATCACACCTTTGTCACCAAAATCACATTACATTATTTGATATTTTTAATAATATTGTGGCAACAAAGTATGGCAACAACATCAGAGTTCATGCCGCGTTAAAATTCAAGGAGTAAGTTGGAAAATGTTCCGTCGAGCGGCCGCCATTGAGAGGAAAAACTTTGACATCTGCCCTGAAACTATGAAAATTGTTTACGCTACTAGCGGAGGTGACAGCGCTGCAAAGTTGAGGAGACAAAAAGAAAGGATTTTTATAGCTCTGTACTGAAGTGACGGAAGACTTTCAAGTCGTGAGCAACAGCTAGCACTACTAGTGAACAGTTTTATCCAGTTTCTTAAAGTAAATAACTAAGTAAACAAGAAGGTACCTATCCGTTCAACCGTGGTCACTCATTTGGCGCTTGCGCTTCTTCGACTCAAAATAAAGTAATTTAGGGCGATCCGATTAGAATCTTACCAGGGTTTTTGACAGTAAAAATTTTCATATTACTTTAATTGAGACGGAAAACTATTAACATAAACGAATGTGAAAGCAAATTGCAAACCTTCGTAAGGACGTTTGTTGATCAAAATCTGATTGGCGACGGTGATATTGTATTTTCGTTATTCTCAGAGAAAAACGTAAAAAAACCTTATCCTTGCACCCCCCTTGAACATAATTGAATCTGCAAACTGTAAATGTAGAACACAGTTGGTCCCATGAGGAATACAACCCAGACGTCAAACAACGTCACACACGCAAACAATTAACGCAAAAAAAGGCGAAACATCTGTCAGCATCCCATTGGTCCACATCTCTCCTACAGATCAACGGAGCTATAAAAGCAGTAATTTCGCTAGATTTTTATGACACTTTTTTATATGTTATTGTTACGTTGGTCCAATAATGGAAACTGAACGGGCCATTATTTTATTTGCACTCACATTTTATGGTTGGAACGATCACGTCGCAAAATGTCCGGGTTTTATTATAATGAAAGTTAAATTTTCAATTTAGACGATGGCGGATTGTATTTTGATTTTTTGTTGATGATTAAGAATGTTTTTGTTTTTGTTTTGTTTGACTTTTCTTCGTGGGTCTCCTTAGTTCGTTATCGTTATGTTTGACTGATTGATAACACTTTTGCTGAACCATACAACTTTTTTGCATTTCGTGCAAAACTATACTTAAAGCTTTTTCGAGTCAGCTGTTACCATATTTCTTACAGTAATGTTGCATTCATCTAATCATACAATTCTCTGAGAATACCCATGATAGATTTAGAGATATCGAACATAATTGAGACCATAACCACCTAACCCTGAGGTGCTACTGATCCTCAAAACCAACGGCACCACAATAAACAAATGCACCACATTAATATAAGCAGAGAGAATCTCTAATATTCTTCACGGAACCCCGACCGGGCACAGGTGCTAAATCCCCCTAACCGGCCAGCATTAGAGAATTACTCGATATAATCCCTCGGTGGGCGTATTATTTGCTCCCTCTGATGCTGCACAGAACCTCGTCAAACGACATTATAATTCCTAAGAGATTGTGAACAGGTGTTTGTTGAGTTTAGCAATCGAGATGTTTTTGTTATGGATGGTATTGATTGGTTTAAGATTTTTTAGATTATTAACACAACTTGTTCATTGTATAAGGCATTTCATATTTAGGCCTAGGATTTAGCACAGCATATCGTCATCATCATCTGCCTAGCTTTTTTCCAACTATGTTGGGGTCGGCTTCCAGCCTTACCGGATACAGCTGAATACCAGTATTTTACATGGAGCGACTGCCTCTCTGACCTCCACAACCCAGTTACTGGGTAGCACAATACCCCTTGGTAAGACTGGTTGTCAGACTTTCGAGCTTATGACGACCCGTAATCTATTCGTATCTACGAATGACAGCCGGGTCCAACGGCTTAACGTGCTTCCCGAGGCACGGAGGGGTCTTGGTATGTAAAGATGGTCACCCATCTACGAACAAACCGTGACAAGCGTAGCTTAACCTGAACGATTGACCCGTGCAGCTGTTGTTACTTAGCCAACAAGCATAAGCATAATCATGCCTTTAATGTTCCTGCTGCTGGAACACAGGCCTCCTCGTTTTAGGTGCCACAATCCACCAAGCGGGCCCAATGCGGGTTGGTGGATGCCTCATGTTGATAATGTGACTCTAAGGAATCGCTGAAATTACATACGGTGGCATACTTCGCTTGAAGATTAGACTTATTTTAAGCAGCGCCAATTAATCAAGCGTACGCCCCTAGTCCCACCCTTAGAGATATAAACTCAACCTCAAAATGCCTGTAAATAGTTAAAAACCATTTACAGGCATTTCTGAACTGTCAAGGAGTCGGCCAGATAGAAATATGAAGCTAGTTGCCCATTCCAGAGCGTAGTAGGTACCTATGGAGAAGAACGGGAAAGAAACTCCATGGACAATCTTTTAAATGATATTGTTACATAAAGATTAGTACATATAATGTTGAATTTATAACGAAACGTGAGGACGACGTAAAAAACAAACCGTCCAAAGTAAAAAATAAACAATTTCAAAATGAAATAATTAAAAATAAGCCGAAGCTGCGAAGAGGTGACCAGTCCCAACTGACGGCGGTCGTTCACGAACATGACGCATGGTCAGCACCATTCAACTCAACCATTTTGAAGGGAGCTAAATGATCCAACACACGCGCCACCATCAGCGAGAAATCTGAGTGAGCATGACATACTCTCAGCTGCCAGGGCCCATTCAAGTCAATGAAAGACATATTAACCGGTAAATGGTAGCTCTATTATACATAGTACTCACACCCGTGCAATGCAATTATGTAATACAAAGTAGATTGAATTTATACACTGCAAAGACAGTCTTACAATGTTCAGCAGCGCCAACAGTATTTTCAAATGTTAATTAATCAATTGGTTGTGGTTGTGGAGCAGGACCAGCATTGAGCCAAGCATTTTTATCAGCGATGTAATTCCCCAACTTATAATATACCTACCTGCATAGTGTGCGATTTTAATTTCATCTCATTCAGTTGAAGTATGTGGGGAGGAATTTTATAGTTACATTTTAAACAGTACCCGTATGAAAGATGCAGTATGAAAGATGAGTCTACTTTAACCAGTCTGAAACCTGGTTGAGCTAATAGGTCCCTATTTTTAGAACTATAATTATGTTTTTCACCTCTTTTACTAAAAAGATGTAATTTTTGTCTTACGTAGATGATGTTTTCATAGATATATTGACAAGGTACCGAAATCAAAATCAAAGATCATTTATTCAAACTAGGCTGAGAATCAGCACTTTTCGAACGTCAAAATTACATAAGACAGTCTCCCAAAACGCCCACCCTTCACCACTTCCTAGTGCTTAGCTGGGAAGAAGTGGCGCAACAAACCCCCAGCAGCACAGCTGTCTGTTCAGTTATAAATGTGTATTGATATATTTGTAAATATGTGAGCATCATGTACCTATCACATAATTCATTTATCTGTCATTGCTTTATTTTTCATTCTTTTTTTTACCTATTTTGGTATAGTTTTTTTATTCTAGGTGCATCGTCTTCACATATAATTTTAAAATGTACCTATACAAAATTTTGTAAAACATTTTAAAAGAGTAACGGTGGAGTTTCTTGCCCATTCTTCTCCATACGAAACTACCTTTTGGAAGGGCAACTAGAATCAATTCTATTTTTTTTTTTTGTTAATTTTGACGTTCAAAAGTGCCTTTTATGTGCCTATTTGAAATAAATAATTTGACTTTGACTTTGACTTTAAAAAAAAACGATTTCTATACAATAGTATGCAAAACAATTTAGACTATGCGCAACACAAAGCAATAAATTATTAGCCATAACACCGAAAACTATATTCAAGCAGAAATAAAAGCCTACAAGCAGAAATGGCGTACCCGCTTACATATAGCTATAGCTGTAACTCAGTCACTAATGATAAACCAAGACCATCGATATAAAATAAATAACCAGTTAATTTACTAATAACAAAACAAAACCACGGTCAGCAAGACGGCCAGTCACCACAAGCAGCACCCGCTCACGAGCATAATCCAAAAATCAGCCATTACCTTGGCCTTATTTGAGGGAAGGAGGCAACCCTACCCGACGATACCGCAAGCAGTGACATCTAAGGGAGCATGACGAGAACCGTCATGATGTTAATGTCCATAAATTTCATTTTTTAATTGAATACACTCCTAGACACAAATAATATAGGTACCTAGGATTCCTCCAAAGTCTAGTAAAAACCTTCCTTGTAATATAAAAGCGTGTCAAAATGACAAATCTCCATGCAGTACCGACGCGCAAGAAGAACTAACACTCACCTGAGTAATGGTCGCGCTTCTTACGGATTTACCCTTCAGCCCGCCGGGTTTGACACTTTCTTCTGAGTGGAAAATGGTAGAAAGATACTAGGAACTATGTTAGGTGCCAAATATGTGAGATAGTGTTGGGTATCATTGTTTAGTTGCTGGAAGGGACAGGAAAACTCTTTTATTGCCTGGAGATAATTAAGTTTACTTATACTGGCATTATCGTTTTACCGGAATTTGTCCTGTTTCTTGAGCGCGTTTACAACAGACAAGCAGACCCAAACAATCTGTTAACCCTAAAAATATTATTTTACTGCACTCAGCGGAAATCGGACCCGAGATTCGTGGCCCAAAGACGCGAAAGCATGCGCAAACATTTACGCAGTGACTAACATTTCATTTTGTCTTCACTTACCGAACGAGCTAAAAATTAATTTAAAGTTTTTTTTTACATCAAAGTTTACCGGAACCACAACATAGCCCCATAGCCCAAACGGTTTAATAGTTCACAAATACCTACAAGCGATCCACATGTCCATCCCTCCAAAGTGCTGACCTCTCCCCAATTGACCTTTACTCCTTACGAGATGACAAAAGGCTCAATTTTCCCTCTCGCACCCAAATCAGTATAAAAATGTAAGAACAAATGGTAACACACTTTGCTAAGCAAAAGGTGAGGTCTCAGATATTTCACATATAAATAAATTTTACGCTAATATTTCTTTTCAAAGCTGACATCGCGTCAAAATGTCCTGGATCCTAACACGTGGAGACATTATTCAAAAAGATTTTCCTTTTTTTCGTCCCAGATCCTAACAAGGATTTGTTCTTACCTCTTGTTAAAAAAAGTTCCACAGAGTAAAAAAATATTCAGATTCCTACAGGAGAAATAAAGGTGTACGAAACTTTTGTAGTTTCGTTTTTTATGCTGTGGCTTATTACTGGGGTTGTTCCTTAGGATATCTTTTTTAGTAACAACGTAGACAATCTTAGTGTCAAGCCTTAAATAATGTCAGTGAGAGAAATTTTTGTATCAAGTATATAACATGGTTGACTTGTATGTTTATGAAGACAAATTGACATTATAATGTTGAATGTTAGCGCTAATTCTAGCGAGGAATTTAATGTTCTACTCCTTGAACCCATTTTATTAAAAGCCCTAAAATATTATTTTAATGACACAGTTATTATAATAATAGGGTCTGAAATTAATCTTCTCCGTGGCCTCGCTTTTTTCCCGAGCCATTGTGAGCTCAGGCCCGCTTTGCCTGAAGAAACCATTGTGCATTGCTAGCTAACGCAAGACTAGTTGTTTGTCAAAAAATGATACAGTTTTCTTATTTCAGGGACTGGAGAACGACCTTCTTTATTATTCAGTACTAGAGCTTCATTTTTATACAGTTGTATACGATTGTTTTTCCTAAATTGCGAAGACCTTAAAGTATTCAATTGTTACTGATTAAGTGAAGACGTAAGTACCTACACATTTTTTTTAGGTATTAGAGGTCTTTGTCCAGGGGAAAGACAATCACAAAAATTACTACAATATCTCTAAGGAGTGTGCAATGTGTCTATATATAAATAAAAAAACCGGCCAAGTGCATGTCGCACCACGCACAATGAAGGGTTCCGTAGTTCGGAAGTTAGGATGAATTTATCCCAAAAACAAATTTAACATTGTAGTTGAAAAACATGTTCTCCCATACATCGATATATGCCATGGTCAATTCTCCAACTGTAAATTTAAGTTGGTCGACTATTACTCATTAACTTGTAAAGCCCACTTAGCTGTGATAATTTTCCTTTGAATTTCATTATATGTACTACTGCCATGATTTTTTTCACATCTCCTTATACAACCTAATTGGTTGTGCTGGCAGGGGGAGGGGACACTTAACTCTAACAAAAATGAACATTTAATATTACGCAAGAGGATCCTTGAATCGAAAAGTGGTATTCACATACCTGGAATATTTTTGAACGGCCTATTCAACGATACCCCACACCATGGGGTAGACGAGAGAAAAAAAATCATCCCCACATTTCGTGCAAGGGAGGTAAAAAAAATTATTTTCAAGATTTTATTTTAGCATTTTGTTGGCGTGATTAATATGTATACCTATGCCAAATTACAGCTTTCTAGTAAGCGTCTCTGAGCTACAGCGGGAAAGACAGACAGACAGACAGACAGACGGACATGGCGAAATTATAAGGATTCCTTGTTTACTTCGGAACTCTAAAAACAGGCAAGGTACTATTTCAATACAATTGTACCGTGCACCGCAGTCACGACACAAACTTTGATTCAAGCACAATTAAAAAAGAATCACGCGCCTTCAACCCTGCAACGCGACGGCCTGGTCGGAGCGACCAACGAGGCGTCGCGTAACATACTGTACTCGCACTTACGCTTAAGTGCGCAACATTACAATAATTCTCGGCAAACGCGAATTTCGAGCCCTTTGAATCCCTTCGGAGCGTGAAGAGCTCTAATTAAATATTGCGTCAATCTCGACACACCTGCCAGCCTCGTTATACCTGGCCGGCGAACCAAGGGTTGAATATTTTGTGACAATATATTTTGTATGACAATGTTACAATGTTGAAGTTGTATTGAGTGTTTTGTTTTGTATGCAGTATTGATTTTGAATAATTAGTTCATTAGTGTGCCGAATAATTGAACTACACTTGTTAATTTCCGTCATGCCTGTATTTACTTACTACAGTATTACATGCTTTAGCTAGTGGCATACCTTTTTCTGCGAATAGTTAAATGATTTCCGCGCGATTGCATTACTGCGTCTCTTTCTTGTTTTATTTTCACTACGTTAGTCTCACATAATGTCTGAAATTAACAACAGACCTTGACTTACATTATTTTTCCATGAACAGAAAAAAAATCGAATCTGTAGTAAATGCACTTTCAAAGTTGGAACCTATTTTTATTTTTCTAATTAATTTAATAGCTTTTCTATCCACATGGCTACGAACCTTTCAAAGCACTTGACACGAAAAATACACAATTAAAGACACAATTATTTAGGTAAATAACATTACATTAACTCCACCAAAACCATCATGGCTGCTGTCAAAGTTGCTCCACTAAACTATTTTATTAATAAAGTGACGGCTGGCAATTGGTTTCTAAGACGTGACCACGGCCACCGTCTGTTTCGGGACGAGGTATTAATTGTGCTAACAAGACAGCTACGTAATTAGACAGCCTTGAGGCTTCAGCACGATATTGTGGTGAAGAAATGTTGCAAAAGGGCATGTCTTATAGTGTCGAAATAGGCATTTCCATTACTACTAATCTTAAATAAATTTACTCACTCGCAGACAATGCACAGCCCAAACCGCTGGGTCTTAAAACATGAAATATTGCACAATGTTCCAAAATGAAAGTGAGCATTAAAAAGGATTTTTGAAAATTAGTCGCTTCAAGGGGTTAACTTTTGGGGCGATTAAGTTTAAAAAACCGGCCAAGTGCATGTCGGACCACGCATAATGAAGGGTTCCGTAATTGGGAAGTTGGGATGAATTTATCCCAAAAACAAACTTAACATTGTAGTTGAAAAACATGTTCTCCCATACATCGATATATGCCACGGTCAATTCTCCAACTGCAAATTTAAGTTGGTCGACTATTACTCGTTAACTTGTAAGCCCACTTAGCTGTGACAATTTTCCTTTTAATTTCATTAAATGTACTACGGCCATGAATTTTCTCACATCTCCATAAACAACCATTTAGGTGGTGGTAGTGGTGGAGGGGGGACACTCGACTCTAACAAAAATTAGCACTTTTATGCTTAATATTACGCAAGCGGATCCTTGTATAGAAAAGTGGTGTTCACAGACCCATAATATTTTGAACGGCCTATCCAACGACACCCCACACTATGGGGTAGACGAGAAAAAAATATCATCCCCACATTACATGCAAGGGAGTTTTTACAATGTCTTTACCCTTAAAACATTTTCTTTTTCAATATTTTATTTTAGCACTTTGTCGGCGTAGGTAGGTATACATATTAATCACCTATATCACTATAATTTGCCATAGCAAATTACAGCTTTCTAGTACTAAGCATCTCTGAGCTACAGCGGGGGGCAGACAGACAGACGGACATGGCGAAACTATAAGGGTTCCTTGTTTACTACGGAACCCTAAAAAATCTATCCTATATATTCCTTAGGGAATGAAAGTTTGTATGGAAGGTCGTAATTTGTGCCTTGTGAATCTCACAGGGCATTTGTTTTGTCTATCTATACAACTGGAACCGTCTACGACACCGGCTTATTCTAATTTGCACTACTGCATAATTTATTAAATCCTAACTTCCTTTTCTTTTTTCTATCTGGGTCTGTCAGACTCTTACTGACTAAAAACCACCCTGGTGTTCCTCTCCCACACTTGCACCGGTGATCATGGGATCTAGTGCGACTTCTACGATCCACTTTGTGGGCCACCTACGGCCCGCGGGGGGGAATGAAGTGTAAAACTCCCCCCGCGACGTCACGTGACGGGACGCGTGTGGAACACTACGCGCCCCTATTTGACGAATGTCCCCGAGTCCGTCGCTCCTGGACCCATTTGGGGGCTGGAAGAGGGCGATTAGAACATAGGATACCTTTTATACCGATAATCTCACGGGATCGAGACCTATGCGGGTGAAACCGCGGGGCGCAGCTAGCAATATTATAAATACGAAAGTGAGTTTGTTTGTTACGCTTTCACGCTAAAACAGTAGAACGGATTTGGATGAAATTTGGCACGTGGGTAGACTTGGAAAAGGACAGGCTACTTTTCATCCTGGACCGCAGACGAAGTCACGGGCAACAGCTAGTCAATCATAAATCGCAGTATTTCAATTTACCATAACGGTTAGAATAATAAATACAATATTCACCAATCAAAATTCATTAATTCAAAGTTATTTCGCCTCGCTGTCCTGATGTTTTCACAACCGCTAATCTTCTTAACATTTTTTCTGCCAATTTCGAATCAAAATTTTCCTTATTGTCCCAATTTTCCTTTATAACCTTAAAACGTTTTATTTTTCCAAATGTACGTGAATTTGTGTCTAAAATGTTGCTATTATTCAAAATTACACGACGCTTGTGATAGCTAAGTCCGTCAGTCCCAAGTTTCGGGGTAACAGGGTATAATCTCTAGCCGACGGAAATGTCCGTCATGGCGATTGGACACGGTTAGTTGTCTACGTTAATTACGACAGCTTTAGTTACCCGGTTCGGGTCAAAATGTTCGTTATTATGGAAAATGGGTACACCCATTTTCCATAACTGGCTAAATGTACGTTTATGTAGATATTAAAATTATTTTCATGATAATTTGCAAACACTGTTGATTAAAATAATAGCTTTAGTAGTACTTCTGCGTTCTTTTTCTGTTCCCGATTCCGATAAAATATTCACTATTTAAGTCGTCCTGCAATCAAACTAATTTGGCATACTCATAAGAACACTATTTGCTATTCCGTCCACAGTTCCTTCCACAAACATAATTTTTCTCCGTAAACATAAAACAGAACACATCACGTACAATCCAGCAGCATTCGTTAGCATGTATGGACATACTCAAAAATATTAATTTAACAAACGGACAACCAAAGTTTGGAGAGCTAGACTGTTCCGTAGCTGTACGGAGTCTACATTCCGGAAACATCCTCTCTATGAACTACCGCGGTTGACCGCTCAGCTTCATTATAACTGTTTAAGATGGCCTGCTATGTTACGTTTCGATGTCTTCTTTTTCACCTCTATTTTGGTAATCAGCATTGTCCTTTTTTGCACCTTTTTCCGATGGCTTACGTTTTATTCTGTTGAAACGCCTGATTGTGGCTGTAGGGAATTGAGTGAATAAAAACCGGCCAAGTGCGTATCGGACAGTGACGGGTTCCACAGTTAGGATGAATTAGTCCTAAGAACAAACTTAACATTGTAGTTTAAAAACATGTTCCCTCACAGATTCCAATTATTATTGCAAATGTAAGTTTGTACGCACAATATTGTTAGATTTACCTTGTTATTTTAAGACCATAGACTTTTTATAGATTTTCTTGTAATCTATAAGTAAAAAACTATTTAAGTATTATTTTCAATGTTCATCTATTTTCTTAAATAATTTGAAAAATATTTATTTTAAAATTATAAATTAAATATATCTAAAATCCTTCCAAAAAATCCTGTCATTTTGTTTGTCACACGGTACAGTTTTCATTTTTTTTTATATTGTCCCCCAAATGTGACTCCCATATTTAAAATTCATTTATTTTCGTTACACGTCCGTGTTTGGGTCACAAAAATTCATATGTGTACCAAATTTGTGAAGTTGTGTTTCTTTTTTGTGAACTGCCTCGTTGGTCAAGTGGTCGCAACTGCTACTGCTGAGCACGAGGTCCTGGGTTCGATTCCCGGGTCGGGCGAAGTGTTATTGGGTTTTTCTATCTGGAATTTCTCAGTAGCAGCCAGTGGCGGTACCTTCATATAAGCCCAAAAGCCTTACTAAAATGCTCGATAGAGAATTTATTGTACCTAACCAGTAGTTTATGAGAAAATTGCGATGATACATACGTAGATACGTAGGTACCTACATACTCAGTCGAAAACTGAACTTTCTTTTTTTGAAATCGGTTAAAATTTTATTGGGCTTGCGTTATTTTGAAACCCTAGGCACGCCACTGGTAGCAGCCCGGAGTCTGGATTTGTGCCCGGTTGATGGCAATAGGCTCGCCCCCTATTACATAAACCGCGAAATGTGGGTGTAATACAGGTACACCTCTGCCCAACCCTTCGGGGAAACATGGCGTGATGTTATGATGATGTTATGTACCAAATTTCAACTTTATCGGTCTAGTAGATTCAGAGCAAATCGGCTGTGATAGACGTTCCGTTTTTTCCTTTTGAGGAACGGAACCCTAAAAATTATGTCGTAGCTAGGTCAGTACCCAGGCGTAAATATGCGAGTTTTAGAAAAATACTGTCACAAAGGTATGAGTGACAGAGACGACGATCTACAAAGTTATTTTTTTTTAGAACTTGACGTGCCGTTAGCGGCCACTTGCACGTGTAAAACAACGATTGATTCTATTCAAAGACTATTTGTCTACAACTCTGCATTACCTATCAGGGAACACATGTATGATGCTATGGATGTTAAGGTTATTTGTTAGTTCCATTCCATCCACCAACAATGCCTGACTTAGTAAATCTACTATTAACACCGCAAACTCACCGACCACTCAAAATCAAAATTAACCACGTCACCGTAGAACATCCAGTCCAGACGTTTGGGCCACGTAGCCCGAAATCAATTAGAGTGGGTCCGTGCCGATCGGAGGCTCACTGAGAAGTTTGCTGACGTCACTACTACGGCCTTTATTACCAACCCGTGTAATTGACTTTTAGAATCAGCGGTGGACGAGTGACAGGGACGGATCGGCGGGAGCGGCTCGAAGGACCGATATTGTTTCTAGTTTGAATGTTAAATGTTAGACTGACGACTTGAATAGTTTAACTTAGGAGCTCCTAAATGTATTTTGTAAATGGGATATTATATTATTAAGATAGGTTTTCAAAGAATATGTCGTGGAAAACTGATTTAAATAATCATCATATTGCTACTATCGGGAGTTTCCTCACGGACAAATTGAAACATTCTAGCCAAAGCTTTCTAAATACCACAATCAAAATCAAAAGTCATTTATTCAAACTAGGCTGAAAATCAGCACTTTTCGAACGTCAAAGTTACATAAGACAGTCCCCCAAAAATGCCCGCCCGTCACCACTTCCTAGTGCTTTAGCTGGGAAGAAGAAGTGGTGGAACAAACTCCCCAGCAGCACGTCTGTCTGTTTAGTTATATAAACTTGATTCTATACAAATCGTATGCAAAGTAATTAACATTACGAAACACAAAACATTGGATTAAATTACACACTTGCCATACGTTAGCTAGTACGCGCCAGTATACCAACAAAACAATGAACAAAGTGTACTCAAGCAGATAAAAATTTCAACATAAAAAAAACGTAAATAGAACTTAATACCTAAATAAAAGCCTCCAGGCATAAAGGGCGTGCCCGCTTACATAAGGCAATTGCTGTAGCTCGAAGTGAGAAATGATAAACTAGCCCCATCGAAGTAAAATAAGTAAACAATTACTAATAACAATTAAAGCCATGACACAATTAAAAACATGACACATAACAATCGTCTGTATAACAAAAAGCAACTATATATACTAAATGCGATTGTGACGCGCCATCACTCCCTCGAGTCTTACTTCACATTATATGCAAAGATAACTTGGTCCTTATGCACATTTATGAAAGTGTTGAGTATACCTAGGACGGAGTGTAAAGGCTCGTGCAGACAGGCCCCACGCGACGCCGGTAGAATAATTTCCGTGAAGTTTTCATAGAAATTGTTCCACCACAGTCGCTTTGCGACGTCGCATCACACCTGTCTGCGGGAGCCTTTAAACTGGCATTTTAAATTTTATTATGTAGCACTGAGAATTACAATCATTCGGGAGCTGAATGTAAATAAAATCTACCTACGAAAGTTAAAAGTTAAAACGAACATCACACCGGAATCCCTCCAATGGGTAGGCAGAGGTGTACCTATACCTAGTACACTCACATTGTGCCAGTTATATTTAGTAACATGAAATAGTGGGTGAGCCTATTTCCATTAACCGGTCATGAATGGACTGGACGAAACTCTGGACTGCTACTGAGAAATTCCTACTAGAAAAACTTAATATCACTTTCCCCGACCTGGAGATTGAAACTTCTTCCTCGGTAGTGTAGCAGTGTTTGAACTATTTAATTGCTTTTAATAGCAATCAAATAGAAATTATGATTAGAATATTTGTGCCCGTTGACAGTCGCCGTTGGTAAGAAAAAGCTTTAATTTTTAACCGACTTCAAAAAAGGTTTCTCAATTCGACCGTCTGTACTTATTTATTTTTGTTATGTATGTTCGCCGATTTCTCCGTCAATTGTGGACCGATTTTGAAAATTATTTTTTTGTTTGAAACGGTACGCTCCCGAAGTGGTCCCATTGTCACCAAGTCATAATCTGATGAGGGGATCCCATGGAAATCGAGGGAAATCATCAAATTTTATAGTAACTTATGCATGTGCTCTCGGATAGCACCATTTGGTGGAGTGGAATTAATGATGAAGACCACAGATGGCCACCGGAACTACTTAATAAGATGTATTTAACGAGTTGCGATTCGACTTTAATATGGTTGCTCTTCACACCAGGAGAACAATATTTTGTAAAAGGTGATGAGCTGTTGACATTAGGCTATTGTAACTTAGAAAAATAAAAAACTTATTACATAAAAAAGAACAGTTGTTTTTTTTTTTTGTAATAAGCTTTTTATTAAAAAGTAATTAAACCTGTATTTCTCGTTCACCTTTGTTCTACAAATAAAAATAGGTATATTTTGAATTTTTTGTCATGCTAGTAAGCAATTAACATTAAGACAATAAATTAAGTTTGAGAAGAAAAGATTTTCCAGTACAATTGCTTTTTCCAGTATAACTGTTTATCTTCTCGTCAATCCCAACATCACCTCAGCTCGCTGCAGCTTGCGTAACACTCGCAATGGCATCCTGAAAATGATTGATAACAGGCCAGACTGGCGAAAATACAATGGCGCTGGGTGGAATTAGCTATAGGTACATAAAGATTAACAAAAATATTAGTAGATGTACCTATGGTGCTGTCACACTGAGCCTCGAGGGCGGGCTTAGGGAATTTAACTGTGTTTGTGTCCTTACTAATAATACTAACATAGACTATAAGTACTTTCTGTTACTACATAATCAGCCTATAATGTTCCCACTGCTGGGACACAGGCCTCCTCTCAGTGAGAGGGAGTGGGCCGTAATCCACCACGCGGGCCCAGTGCGGGTTGGTAGATGTCACATGTCTTCGAATTTTTGGTTCTAGAACATGCCGGTTTCCTCACGATGTTTTCCTTCACCGTTTTGAGAGCAGTGGTGATGAAATAATTTACACAAAGTAAAACGCATGCCTGGGTTCGAAACTACGGCCTACAACAACTCGTAAGTCGCGGCCGTTACCACTGGGCCACCACTTTCGTTCTTCTGTTACTAACCCATCACTAAACAACATATTGCACGCTTTCGGAGCTACGAGTAATTGGTACTTTGAACCACCCATTACCGAGTAGCAAGAGTGTAAGCCTTTCAGTTGAAACGTATGTATGCAGCGCTTTTGACTTCGTGGAGACAGACTTAAAGAGGGTATATGGGAAAAGATATTCCGTTTCTGGTTTACTTTGACAGATAGAGCTACCTGTGAGGTTCGTACGTACTTGAACTGAAAGCTTTGTGAGATATGTCATCGAGCTCGAGTGACGTTCCTTTCGTACGTCCGGCATACTTTCAGTCAATGCTTCTGCTATTCTTTGAAAATCTATTTACTAGCATCATTTTTCACAATTAACTAATATCGACACACAAAATATTTCAAATAAAAAATTAGGTTACATTTTTTTTTATATATTCAATAATAATAAAAAACCAGCAAACGTCTGCTATCTTCGTGAACGGGAAATGACTGCCAAGACATTAACAGTAGTGGAGCCATTCTAGTTTGGTGTACCCAAAAGCTACTAAATAGCAGCCTATCAGCCCCAGCCATTCAATTACCTCAACCAAAATCCAGTACAAATTACAGCTAAAGATATAGCATCGTAATCCGGCTCTGTGCTAATTCGTAATAAACCATTGTTGACACCTGCACCGTGGTTCTAGCTTTATTGTATGTCACCGGCGCTCCACATTAAAATAAATTGTTAGTTAAAGTTCTCGTGTTTGTGTACTGTGCTGCTGTGATTTATGTACTTGAGTACTTGTAAATGTAGTTTGTGGAGTGGAAAGTAGGAGATGTTTATTTAATTTACTCTGTAATACTTCATTGTATGTTTTTAAGATGTCAGATTTCATTTAAACTATTGGTCCTTATTGTGTTTTCGATGTCTGAGATTATAGAATGCACCTATATAAAATTATGTTAGCCAGTGAAAAAAATCTGTGAAATACTGGCCAGGTTTGAAACAGCAAATACTTGCGAAATTCGGATCCTTGAAACTCCGAACCATCAGAAAGTTTGATGATAACTAATATTTGCACAAACCCATAACTTTGAAAAGACACAAAAAAATCTTTTCGTTACCTTCCTACGAGCTCAAACTAAAAGTAAACAGAGCCTCGTAAAAACTTTTGTGTAAATACCTCAGTAGTTTCCTCTTTCAGTATAAGTACTCACATTTGCAAAAGTGAGTGCATAATAGCAAGCATATGGAGTTAATTGGTGCCCCGACAGCTAGGAAGTAATTAGGTGCAGTCTACTTCTTTTATTAAATACATTTTATAACAAGAAGTTTCTGAGTACCTCCTGTTGAATTGAGGCAACTCTTTTGTAATAATTGTTTTAGTTTTCAAGCGACTTAAAACAATAATGTTAATAGGGAAAGTCGACTTTTAGAAATGCTAATCGTTTTCTGTCGCACCATTGACAATTTATTGGTGCCATTTTTAGGGTGCCATAGTAAACAAGGACCCCTTATAGTTTCGCCATGTCCGTCTGTCTGTCTGTCCCCACTGTAGCTTAGAGACGCTTAGTACTAGAAAGCTGTAATTTGGCATAGGCATTTATCACGTCGAAAAGTGCTAAAATAAAAATCTTAAATTTTTTTTAGCATTAGTTCCTCCCTTACACGTAATGTGGGGATGATATTTTTTTTCTCGTCTGCCCTATTGCAGGTCTTTGAACACCACTTTTCGATTCAAGGATCCACTTGCGTAATATTAAGCGTTACAGTGCTATTTTTTGTTAGAGTAGTGTCCTCCCCCCCCTCCCCTGCCAGCTAAATAGGTGTTTATGGAGATGTGAAAAAATTAATGGCAGTAGTACATATAATGAAATTAAAAGGAAAACTATCACGGCTAAGTAGGCTGTACAAGTTAACGAGTTATAATCGACCAACTTAAATTTGCAGTTGGAGAATTGACCGTGGCATATATCGATGTATGGGAGAACAGGTTTTTCAAATACAATGTTAAGTTTGTTTTTGGAATAAATTCGTTCCAAGTAATCCCAAATACGGAACCCTTCATTGTGCGTGGTCCGACACGCACTTGGCCGGTTTTTTTATCAGTACCTACTAACTATAACTGCAACGTTATCAAAACTGATATCCTTCAATCAAATATATGATATCCTTTCAATTAAATATCTTACTCCTTACACCCACAAAAATACACCATCCGGCCTTCTTAATACATTTTAAATACTCACTCTATCATCCCAGTACGGGTTGATAGAGTGAGTATTTAATCTTCCGAGTCTCCCCTTTACTGCTATCATGTAAGCACAAGATTAAAGACTGTCTTCACTAGCTAGTAACTAGCGCAGTAGCGCGGTGGTATAGATATTATTTAAGCGCTCCTTGCATAGCAGCGCTTAATCCCAGCCAATACCTGCTTACAGGGAAGGGGAGGACCCTCAACGAATCAATTCGGGGAGTCCCGGACATACCCCGGTGAATTATCCTCTAGGCTGCTGCGGAAAGCCTTTGTTTAGAATTTTGTGACCTCTTTTGCAAACGTGGTTTAGAGACTGCTCAAATAGGGGAAAAATTGTATTTTGTGATGAATCGCTAGCATTGAGGTTTTAAAATTGTCGTATGTTGCAGCGTGGCCCAGACTTTTCTTCTTTATAATAAGTATATTATATAAAAAAGTATTTGCTTTAACCATGAGTACTTACGAGTACTATAATTTATCAGGGTGAAAGCTGGTTCTGTAGATTTGAAACATAATTAAACTCAGTTCAAAACTGTTGGATAAAAGAAGTACCAACCGGCGTGAGTGTGTGACCAGATGTAGGTATGTATATAAGCGAAGCAAAAGGAATATGTATGAATATTTAGCAAGTGGCGTTCTGTAGTTTCTACCTACCCCCATGGGAAGAAGACGTGAGTTTATGTATGTATGTATGTATGATAAAAGTGGGTCGTTCATGAAATTGCCAATACACCTTTTCAATTAGCTATAACAAGTTCTACATGATATTTTCTTACCTACAGAAAAAACCGTAATTGTATGGATTATAAAACATAATTATAATTTTAAGCAACACATTGCCGATTATTATTAGATATTAGAAAAACAATAAAACCAAGAGGAGTTCAATTCAACAGGAATATATTTTGTTTCAAAGTTCCATATGGCGAAATAACAAATTATTTTTTTGCCAAGAAACGTATTTTCTTTCGATCCCCGTGTTGAATTCAAAGAAACTGGTTGAAAACCGCCTTGAGTGTGAAATTCAAAGATAATGATGTATTAATTTTGTATTTACTTACAGTCTGTTTTAACCCTTGCCCTGTGATCACACATGTATGGTTGATTAATGGACATTTTTTTATTAATATTGTTTCTACTCGTAAAAAATTCAAAGTGAAGACTTGTTTTTTTTTTTAGTTTTGTCGAAGAAACCCATCAGTTATTTAATTTTCTTTTTCATTTTCGTAAATTTCCACATTGTCAATCTAGTAGTTTCCTACTTAATTCCAGTCGCTTCCTTCTGAAGATATCCCCATATTTTGTATTCTTATCCAATAAGCTCCCCCGATCAAAAACTTTTCCTTACGCCGCATTGTAAATTTTAACATTTCCCTTCCGCCTGTTGACTGTATTGACGCTTTGACTACTGAAATGCTTCCTAACGATTGTTTTGTAAAATAAAATATTCACTTGATGTCACCATTGTGAATTTAAAGGAACAGGTTGTTTGACATTTTTTTTGTTAGGGCCATGTCAGTTACTCGTTCTCATTTCCAAGAATCAGCGAGGTAGTTGCGAAACACGCCTTTCATTTTGAAAATTCGACAACAATCAATTGAGCAGACGATTTTTTTTTCGCAGGATGTGGTCTGCTTAACCGGGGGTGCGTGCCTCAATAAATTAACGCCTCTAGCCAGGGCATAAACCTTGTAAACTACAGAATTTTCAAATATTTTTATTTAATATTCTAAGCACACATCTGGACAGAGGCTGACTTAATGCCATAAGGGTTTTCTACCAGTCAACTTTTGGGTGATGCAGAGATAAACAGTGGTATGTGCAACAACGAAAATAAGTATGAAGTAAATAATTATTTAAATCTAAGGATATACATAGAGAAATACTATGAAAAACTATGAATATAATATATATACCTGGTTATATATAAAGTAAAAATAAATACGCATAAATACACGAATATACTATAACAAATAAAACAAACAATGGGTAAACACTAACGTTATGATGATACTGCCAGTTTCTTATGAATGTGCTCGCGAACTTTAAGGGATAATCGGTCGGTTGCCATCCTGTTTTCTAGGGGCAACACATTTCACAAAGATAGATTGCACGTAGAAGGAAGAGTGAATGAAGTCAGTACGGTGAGTGGGACATTGAAGAAGCTGATTATGTGATGAACGTAGATTTCTGTGGTGGTTAGCTCCCTTCAAAATGGTTGAGCTGAGTGGTGCTGATCCATGCGTCATGTTCGTGAACGGGCGCCGTCAGTTGGGACTGGTCACCGCTTAGCTTCCTCGGCTTATTTATAATTATTTTATTTTGAAATAGTTTTTTTTGTTTATTTTGCTACTATGGACGCGGTTTTTTTTTTACATCGTCCTCATGTTTAGTTATAAATTCAACATTATTTATATTAATCTTTATGTATCAATATAATCTAAAAGAGTGTCCATGGAGTTTCTTGCCCGTTCTTCTCCATAGGTACCTACTACGCATTGGAATGGGCAACTAGCTTCATATTTCTAACTGACCGACTCCTTGACAATTCAAAAGTGCCTGTAAATGGTTTAATTGAAATAAATGCTTTTAGTTTGAGTTAGCGCAAATGTACTGAAAAAGTGGAGCTGGATAACTAGGGGAAGAGGTAGAAACAAGAAACGAAAACGAGCATTTGAAGCAATGGATTAGCAGTTTCCTTCAAAATGCTTCGGATTGTGATTGAAACTGTGAAACACAATTGGAGTACTAGACTAATTTGGCACAAACAAAACCTTGTATCCTCTACTCGTCTCGAAACTTTCACATTTAGATTTTAAGCAAGCCGATACCTTATATTCCAGGAAAAGCCTGAAAATGACGAAAATACTATAGAAAACCGTTTTTCCTACCTTTCTACCTAGCCAAGGACACATAGATGGGTAGATACCGAAGGTCCGCTCCGTACAACGAGCGAAGACACCTAAGCTCATATACATAGTTTGTTTAGGTCAATTCAGGGAATTAATATTCGTATATTCAAATCTCAACTGTCATTCTTTGACAGTTGTAAGAAATAGCTATAACACGGTAAATTGACATATCTTGTCAATTTGATTAACAATTCATATGTTACTAAAGTTAAAAATGTTACTAAGCATTTCTACTCACTGTTTGTGGATGATATTGCGGTGGTTATCATGGAGAATAAAATGCTTAGTTATAATACAGAAATTAATGAAGTGGTTAATGCTATCATTTATTTATTTAGGCAAACCAACTAAAACACACAAAGACATTCATAGTACATATAGTTTACAAATAGAATATACAATGCAATAAATTAAAGGTAAGCACAGCATTTTATTTAGATCTCACTGTACAATAATAATTAATATAATCTTTATATTCATTATTATTCTACAGTGAAATCTAAAAAAACGTGGATAACAATGTAATTAGAACTAATAACAATACTCTTTTATACTTTAAATTAACTTGAATTAAATTATACAAGATTGAATTAAATAACAAACTTTTGACGTTAAAAAGTGCCCTTTATGTGCCCATTTAAAAGTATCCGTGCTCTTTGTGATGTGCCATTGACTTCATGTAAATGTGTTTTTTTTAAAGATCTAAATATATTAATTGTTCCTGGTATGTACCTACATATTTGAATGCTGTAAATTTGTTAAAATGTACTCCAAAATACTCTGAATTATTTGAACGTCTTAGAGACACTGTTACAACACAAACACAAAATATTTATTTATTAAAACTTTATGCACGAGTAAAAAAAATAATACCGTACAAAGGCGGACTTAATGCCTGAGGCATTTTCTACCAGTCAACCTTAGGGTGATGCAGAGAAGACACATGGCAGGTGCAACTTAAGGGATAACACAAAAATAACTATACAATACAAGAATACATACAAAGATACATACATATAAACAGAATAAACTTTGTCAGGATAAATAACGAACGGTAGTGGGGAAATAACGATCAGTAGAGGAGAAAACGAATCCAGAAAAATATCAGCGCTGGGATGTTTCTGCCAACTTTTTACGTATATGTTCACGTGCCTTCAGTTTAAAAGACAACCGTCTGGTCGCCGTCCTGATGTTCAGAGGGAGCGCATTCCAAAGAAAGACAGCCTGGACAAAGAAAGAAGAGTGAATGAAACCAGAGCGGTGAGAAGGACATCGAAGAAGACGATTGTTGGTGGAACGAAGATTTTTACCATGGGCAGAGCACAAGTATTGATTATGGGAACAATAAAAAGCCACTTATTTCACAAAAGTTCCTTTCCAATGGTTATAAAGATATATCACAAATTACCAAAACCATATGGCGCACTGCTAATCAATCATTTTAAAACAGCGTTATTCAAATGTCTTATAAACAAATCTAAACTTAAGCGTAGGGCTAATGACGCTAACAGGGAAAGATACCTCTCTATTCGTAATCACTGCAATAAGGTGTGTAGGGATGCTAATCGCCACCACATTCATACTTCAGTCCAAGATGGGGACGCATCCAAAGTTTGGAAATTTCTTAGATCATTGGGGGTCGGTAAAACCCGACAAGAGACAATCACAAAAGATATAGATATTAATGCAATGAACAGTCATTTTACTGCTTCGTCCAATTTTGATAGGACAATAAAATTGAATACACTGAATTATCTTTCTTCACTTCCGACTCCCAGTTATTCTCCTTTTGTTTTTGGTCAGTTCTCCGCATGTGATGTTAAGAAGAGCATACTATCGATTACTTCCAATGCAGTAGGAAGTGACTGTATCAGCCGTAATATGTTAGTCCCTGTGCTGGACGTTATCCTTCCCGTCATTTGTCACATCCTCAATTTTTCTGCATCAAGTGGTGTCTTTCCATGCTCATGGAAAGATGCTCAAATAATTCCTTTACCTAAAAAGTCGAATCCCACATCCTTTTCTGAATACCGTCCAATATCCGTTTTACCATTCCTATCCAAAGTCCTTGAACGTTTAATTCACAATCAAATAAGCACTTTCCTCTCTAAAAATAATCTCCTCAACCCCTTCCAGTCTGGCTTCCGTCCTGGTCATAGCACAACTACAGCGCTTCTGAACATTACGGATGATATAAGGTCTGCCATGGAAAGCGGTAATCTAACGGTCTTAGCTTTGCTAGATTTCAGTAATGCTTTTAATACTGTTGATTTTGATGTTTTGCTTGGCATCCTATGCTCCCTTAACATATCTCCATCGGTAATTGACTGGTTTCGTACTTACTTGTTCGGTCGCCGGCAACGTATTTGCATTGGAGAGACCTTGTCTTCCTGGAGTAATACTTCTGCCGGTGTACCTCAGGGTGGCGTTCTATCCCCTTTACTTTTCGCAATTTTTATTAACTCTATCTCTGACGAACTCATTTCTTTCTACCATCTTTATGCAGATGATTTACAAATTTACTCGCGAGCTCCTTTGGGAAATCTGTCCGAAGCTATCTTTACGATTAATCGTGACTTGGCCCGTATATGCGAATGGAGCAAGAGATATGGACTTATGGTCAACCCCATAAAGACGCAGGTTGTGGTGGTGGGCAGTTCTAGGATGATCTCAAGGATCGACTGGACGACTCTTCCCCAAGTTTCTTTTGACAACTCAGTTGTTCCCTTCAGTGAGAAAGTTAAAAACTTAGGAATATTGATTGATAAGAACTTCTCTTGGACTGCCCAGCTACAGGAAGTTAGCCGCAAGCTATATGCATCCGCTGCAGCTTTGAAGAGATTGCGTAATTTTCTACCGACTGCCACCAAGATTGCGCTTGCACAAACGCTTCTTCTACCCATCCTTGACTATGCTGATACCTGCTATCTTGACCTTACCCAAGACCAACTTGATAAACTTGAGCGGCTTCAAAATTTTTGTATAAGGTTCATATTCGGTTTGCGTAAATTTGACCATGTTTCCGAATTTCGTGTGAAGCTCAAGTGGTTACCAATTCGCCATCGCCGGAATGCTCATATTCTTTCCCTTTTGTATAATGTCCTCTTTTCCCCTTCCACCCCTCTCTATCTCAAGGAACGTTTCCAGTTTCTTGGCGACTCCCACACGAAATTTTTAAGGTCATCAGATAACTTGAAGCTTAAAATGCCTATGCATTCCACAACGTTCGTCGACAAATCCTTTACTGTCCAGGCCACTCGTTTGTGGAATGCTTTGCCAGTTCAAATAAAACGCGCGCAATCGTTACACGCATTTAAAAGACTCGTAAAGGAACATTACTTGTCGCTGTGAGCTTGTTCTCGTAACTGTAATTATCTATAGTCTTCATTTATTTTCGTTGCTTATACATTTGATATGTATGTATTTATGTATATATTTTTTAGGTTATATATATATATCTGTGTATCAATTTTAGTATATTGTATTTATTTATTTTTTACACCAACGACAGCCCCACTTTATGTCCAGGCAAATCACTGTCCATCCTATGGTTGCCTGGAAGAGATCGCAGAAAGCGATAAGGCCGCCCATTGTATATTTTGTAGTGTTTGATTTATTTTTTGTCATGTATTTTTTGTGGTGTACAATAAAGTATATATAAATAATAAATAAATAAATATATTTTGTGAATAAACTTTAAAGATTCCCACTGACATTTTACTATTATAATTAGACAAATGATTGACATTATTATTCTTAATACAATAACTATGATTTATGTTCCAATTTTATTCTCTTCATTCATTCATTTATTTAATCATTGTAACCTATTATTTTGCGTGCTAGTTTTAGCGAACTGTTTTAGAAACTGTTAAAAACCGGACCATCTGTAATGTACTTCAATTCTTGCAAATAAATATCATTTCAAATTTCATTTTCATTCATTTACCTGACTAGACGTACCACGTACGTGATCCAGACAAATGCCTGTTGGCTTGCGAGTACGCTTGCACTCGCTGTAACGTAAAGCGCGTTTTCGCTCATTGTATGCAGCATGGAACCTACCTTCTGTACCTATCTACCTCGTGCCTAGTATAGCTGAGCACGGCTAGACTAGCCCGCGGCCCAAAACTGAATTTGCAAGTGAAATTCTCGCCAAGCCATAACTTTGTCAGAGACGTATAGGATGCGAGTCTGACGGATATGGCGATTGAACGACCGGGGTTCGGTTCCTAGCTAGTTGAATTATTGTTTGAATCTTGTCTGAATTTAGCATAGAGCTCGGCTAAATAATATTGGTGTTGCAGTGATTACGTTGTTACAGCGACAGGGAATCGAACCCTGAACGCCATAGAGCAAAAAAATCAAAAATTCGTTCACGACATAATCCGCATAATTTAGTAAAAGTAAAAAAAAAACACTAACATGTGATAAAAAATATTCTGTTAATCGTTTTTAATCTAAAGAAAGTTTAAAAAAATATATATATATAAAGGGAAAAACTTATGGGAAAGCTTCGGCCCAGCAATAGATAAAATTTTGTTACGGTCTTAGGACAACGGGTGGCTCTGATCAGTTGCAATTGTTCATAGAGTCCGCGTCACTAATAACGTAGGGCGTATTTAAAAAAATATGAACCTGGGTTTATCCGTTCAAATCATGTATAAATATGATGAAGAAAAGTTTTCACAGTGAGATATTTAGTTGTTTTTGTCTACAGTAAGAATAGTTTTGTTAAAATTTAAGTAAAACCCATGAAGAAAAACCGGTTCGGAGGAGGCCTTTTTTTTGGGTGGGAAATCGTCAAATAACTTCTCCCGCTCTGAAGCGGGAGGGTGTGTCTCTTACTGACTAAAACCTACCCGTATTCCTTCCGTTACCTGTGTTGCCAGGGGCCTCGGTAACCCTTTTGTACCTTCCCGCGACCCTGGCAGGCATCGGCCCTAGCGGACCCCTACATTGTGCTGACGACATCTCTTTGAGGCGCGCGTGGATTACAACGCGCCGTCGACCCGGGCCTGGTCCTTACTGGACGGTGAGGAGGCCTGCGCCGAGCGCTTGGGCTGTTGGTTATCAATCATAAAAGGAAAAAACTTGACGTTCACGTGTCAAAATTGAAAAATTGACAAATTGTTATTCAAAAGACTGGAATGTGCCAGTGGTGATTTTCAATTAAGGTTGAATGTAGGGATGGAGGGCATAGCAAAAAATATTGTAGGATTAGTAATTCTACAGTGTGTAGCTACTGTTGTAAAACATCGCTGGTCACACTCATTTGGTTGCTAATATAATGATTATTATCATCATCATTATCATCCACAGCCCCACTGCTGGGCACAGTCCTTTATTTTCTTGTGCCAATCCCCACGTTCCTGTGCCAGCCAGCTTTATCCAGGTGCTACGCGCGATGGCAACAATGTCGTCCGCCCAATTTAATAATTATGAACGGATTTTATGTAATTTGGCAGATGTGTTGACCATGACCTGGATTAGGACATAGTCTGTATTTTTATCCCGATATCCCCACGAGACGTAAGTCTCGATCACGCAGGTGAAACCTCGGGGCGCAGCTAGTTTGTAATATTAGTTAGGATTATTATTAATTTATAGAACAAACAATCTGCCTGCCCTTTTCCAACTATGTTTGAGTTAGCTCTTAGACTAACCGGATGTAGCCTGAATACCAGTATTTTACGTGGAGCGACTATTTGACCAGCACAACTCAGTGACCGGGTAACATGATACCCCTTGGTCTGGTTGTCAGATTTTTGGGCTTCTGAATACCCGTAATGACAATATACATATAGAACATGACCTGGAATCCCGGTAATACGAGTATGTTCCCGTGGGATAATTTCCGACATCCGCGCCGTTGAAGCCGTGGACAAAAGCTAGTAATTTAATCGTTATTTTACTTATTGCAAATTTCAGCACGTTTAAGAGCTGTCAGTGTCAATATTCAACAACAATGATCGCAACATCCACCCTTGGCGAAATTCGCCTTAAGCAATTCCAACTAACTTAAATTTAATTCATTTGAGATTCAGTATTTGGTTAAATTCGTACGTTAATTAGTACTTCACTTAGTAAGACACTGGGGATTAACTGAGCTCAATACATTAACTTGAGTGTTTTGGCTAGTTTGTTGTAGATGAAACAATTTCCAGCTATTAAACGAACCACAACTAACATGATTAGAATATTCTATTGCTTATACATGTTTCTTACCAGTGCGTCGGTAATCGCGGTTATCATTAAATTATAGGTACCATTATCGTGCAATGGTTCTCCATAGAGGATAGGCCACGTATACTGACACCAAAAAAAAAAAACTAATTCGCGCAACATCACAGCGTCGCTCTACATATGATGACCCTCAAAGTAGTCAATATTGATTTATAATATGTGAAAAAAAAACCATTGAAAATAATCCCGTAAAAACAAAAGTTAAATGCAAGAACTCACCACATTATTCAAGGTTCAAAACACGATTTTCTAACGATGCAAACAGAAGAAATATTCGGCCTCCTCAAATATCATAACCAAGTGGGTGGGTGATCATTACAGAACACGCCACTTGCATGATATCCGAAGTCATGAATAATCATATTTTTGGATTAATTCTCGTAATTCGGGCACACATCTACCTTTAGACACAACTTGAATCTTATCATTAAACGACAATTGTGACTAACCTAACCTAAACAACACATTATCGGCGCAAACTTCACATCAGATCACCATTCTTAGGTAAATAAAGAAATAATAACACAACAAATAATATTTACACTACTTTACATTTCAAAACCAATTACTTATAACTAAATAAGATATAAAAAAGCAAAACATTCAAGATCGGATATAAATTGCGTGTCACTGTCTCATGAAACAAACACTACCAATTAAAATTGTAGCATTGTCATACCGTGTTCTTCCACAAAACGGACTACCAAATTTTGCCGGATAATACAGTCCAGGGTTGCCAAAACTTATTTTCCTAACTCCCCAAAAATCAAAGCAAAATTTCCCAAATATGAGAAAAATAAAAAATTATGAAGTATTTAATTATTTTTATAGGGCTTTTGCTATTCCTTACAATTTATCATTTTTTGGAAGGTATAAATTCGACAATACCACCCTGTTTTTTTATTATCTCTAGTAGTCATTAAGGAAACTATCGTGTCTGTGTGTAGTATGATTCTCAAATTCCCCGCAATTCGGGGAATTGTCAAAAAATTGGGAACCCTGGTCTTCAATACTTTTCATTTGTGGCGGCATCTACATCGCCACATGCAAACTAAGCAGCACACTGACGTCACGCGAAATCCTGCATCGCGCAAGCAGAGTTTACCGCGCAACTAGCATATATACAACATCCCGACATCAACCGTCGGGCAGTTGCCCACCGGACACTACACTCGTCTGGTCCGAGGATCCTCCCTTTTCTATGGAGGATGAGTGAACTTTGCACCCTGTTCCTCATGCCCCTATATTGGTGACCCCGAGTATGAACGTCAGCGCAGCCTTCGTGCAACTACATCAGCGTGACGTCATCATCATCACTTCCTCAAGCTTTCGAGCGGCGAGTCACACAGCCAGCCAGCACCCACGGCTTCAACGGGTATCCTGACCACCAGCATGCAGCGACCGCGCATACCTGGTCATCACCCTAAGCCTTATCAGCAACCTTGGCACAGCTCACTGCACTTTCGGCCGGTCAACAAGCAGAGCTCTTCAACGCTCTCCTGGTCGACGCCAGCAGTCAGCCCTCAACCCGGCGCTGTACCACATCCGACTCACTGGAGCATAACGCAGCGCCACCCCGACTCACTGGGGCATCACCGCAGACAGTTTTGACCCACCGCGAACTATGCGACAACCGGTTCCGACCCACTGGAACCACATCTGGCACTGGCAAGCATCGCAAGATACACGACTCAGCCCACTACCGACCTCCGGTCTCCGGAGGGGAGTGATGTGGCGGCATCTACATCGCCACATGCAAACTAAGCAGCACTCTGACGTCACGCGAAATCCTGCATCGCGCAAGCAGAGTTTACCGCGCAACTAGCATATATACAACATCCCGACATCAACGGTCGGGCAGTTGCCCACCAGACACTACACCCGTCTGGTCGGAGGATCCTCCCTTTTCTATGGAGGATGAGTGAACTTTACACCTTGTTCCTCATGCCTCTATACATTCATTAAATCTTGACTTTACACACAACCAATGACTGCACGCGGTGATCAGCTCCTGCTGCAGGAGTTACGCCCCTAATTTAAACCATATCAATATTGTGTGCCGTTCATACAAACGAAAATATACACCAGTGTGCGTAAATTTATGAATGGGTTTTAGGCCGGCGAATGCCTGCCTAAAAAATATTGTGTGCTCCGTCGAACTGTGAGTTACGTCACATGGCGGTTGCGACAAGTTGCTATAAGTGTTATAACAGGAGTTTAACTTCTTTTTTAATATTTTGTATTATTTGTATTACATAGTTAAAATAAATGCATTTGGCGTTGTTACGAGTAGTAGGGTAGGCTAGGCCTAATTGCCTCTATGGACCGCACGCCCCTGGTACCTACCTTCTCTTTTGATTATTTTCAGGTCTAACCCTACTCTAAATCCTTAGTTTAAAGCTAACAATCTAGCCTGTAATTTCCCACTGCTGGGCAAAAGCCTCTCTATCCCTTTTCCACACACGTCTGTCCTCTGTCCCTAATGTGTTTTATTAGGACATTGCATTAAGTTACAAACAAGAAAAACTTTTGTTCGACTTGCTCGTTGGGGTAAATAAAATACTTGTGGACTGTATAAAAAGGCTCGGTATATTGCCGATTAAATGCACAATTATAACTGCCCAGACAAAACATATATATGAGTCTAACAATCGTTTTGTGAGTATCGTCCGTCGCGGTGGGCTCCGAGGAAGCGAGTGTCGCCGGCCGGGCAGGCTCCCCGCGCCACACCTCCGCTCGCTCGCTGCGCAGGTCGGTCACGTCGCCTACGCGTGCCGTCTGCGTGTCTGTTGGGTGCGATTCCCAACATGCTGCCCGGGTTGAAGGGAAGACTTCAAAAATCTGGAAGGGACAAATATTATTGAAGGCCCTCCTTATGGTGCCCCTCTTTGTCTTCACCTCTGCGACTCTGGCTACGCCATCGCTGCCAGGATAAATCTTTGTGACCCTTCCTAAGGACCAAAGAAGAGGAGGAAGAGCTCTATCCTTTATAAGGACAAGAGAGCCTAACTTCAGTTCTGTCTTCGAAGAGCGCCACTTGACCAGAAGGTCAAGTAGAGCAGAAGCTGCAGTAGAGCAATGTATTCAAGGGAAAAACGCTGCCAGAAGTGCTGTTTGATGTGCTCTATTCTCTTGAAGCGCTCCAGGTGATTAATATTGCGATCAGAGACCTGTGGATGAGGTATAGCATTAGGTGGCCGTCCAATTAGGAAGTGAGAAGGTGTCAGAGCGGAAAAGTCATGGGGATCTGAGGAGAGAGGAGTTAAAGGACGGGAGTTTAGAACAGCTTCTATTTGAGTGAGTGACGTAGCCATTTCCTCGTAGGTGAGATGAGGGGATTGCAATAACCTTTTAAGATGGTGTTTTGTGTTCGACTTGCTCGTTGGGGTAAATAAAATACTTGTAGACTGTATAAAAAGGCTCGGTATATTGCCGATTAAATGTACAATTATAACTGCCCGGACAAAACATATATATGAGTCTAACAATCGTTTTGTGAGTATCGTACGTCGCGGTGGGCTCCGAGGAAGCGAGTGTCGCCGGCCGGGCAGGCTCCCCGCGCCACACCTCCGCTCGCTCGCTGCGCAGGTCGGTCACGTCGCCTACGCGTGCCGTCTGCGTGTCTGTTGGGTGCGATTCCCAACACTTTAATTACAAAGAACAGCAAAAACTTGATTACTTAAAGAATGTAATTTCTCAATTTCCTCAAAGCAAACCCGCATACCAAAAACAAGTAGTACACTTATACATGTATATGCAGTGAGGAATGTATGTTTGGAAAATAATTCAAAGTTCGCTGTAGCGAGAGACGCTGCCAGCCACACTGGCTCGTGCTAAGAAGCCATGAATATCGTCCCAACACTTACCTTGTCGATATACAGAGAATGGAACCGCAACTTGGAACAAGATTTTAATGAAGAAAATATGTAGTTTGAAATGAGTGAAAAAACCGGCTTATTAAACTTAAACCAGTTTTATATAATCGTAATGACTCTAATAGCTTTCTTAAAATAAAAACATTTAATTCTAAACTAACATATATTTTTTTGTTTAGTAATTTCCTTTGTTTTATTAAGGATTTCAGACATTTGTTTTTTATAATTTTAAAATTCAAATAAAAAAAAGTTTTTAAAATATTTTAAGAAAATAGATGAAAATTGACTATGATCTTAAAATAACATGGTAAATCTCTCAATATTTGTGCGTTTACATATTTTGCAGTTGGAACGTATAAGGAAACCATTTTTTTTCAATCATTATATTAAATTTGTTCTAAGGATAAATTAATCCCCACTACGGAACACTTTATTGTGCGTGGTCCGACACGCATTTGGCCGATTTTGAATGTCTGCAAATAAAAACCTTCAACGGCCTCAATTTCACCCTCGGAAAAATCTTGAAAAACAAAACCAAAACAAAATCTTCATGAAAAACATCCATAAAACAACATTCTCCTACAAGATCCAAAATTGAAACCAAGTACTAAACCACTAAACAGTCACTTTATATTAAACCGCTTGCAATCCCTGCATTCTGCACGGCGGTGATTACCTCAGTTATCCCCGAGCATCACGCTAAGTGCGGCATTAATAAACTGTTACCTACCACAGATAGATGCATTATAGTTGAGAGAAAACTGTTTTCAGGTGTTTTCTTAGAAAGGAAAATGACAGTTCCTTAGGGTCATAAGACGAAAAGTGAAGCCTCATCCGAAGGGACATACGATTATGTACCACATTACCAACTGTTGTTTTTTTTTTTTTGGTCTTTGAAATTATCAAATAACTTCTCCCGCTCTGGGCGGAGCGGGAGGGTGTGTCTCAGTCTCTTACTGACTAAAACCCACCCGTATTCCTTCCGCTGCCTGTGTTGCCAGGGGCCTCGGTATCCCTTTCGGACTTTCCGACCACTCCACCAGGCATTGGCCCTAGTGGACCCCTACTCTTGTGCTAACGACATCTCTTTGAGGCACGCATGGAACACAACTCACCGTCGACCCGGGCCTGGTCCTTATCGGACGGCGAGCTACCCATTGCTCACCGTCCGCAAGCCCGCGCCTTCGTTGGTGGCCGGCACTTTGCCCGGGATTCCCGAGGCCAAGGGCGTCTCACGCGGTGACTAGGGGTAAGAGGTTGTGAAACTTACCTTTGCCTCAACCGTCCCGCCTCCTCCTTCACGAGCATTACTGCTTTGCAGAAGGAGGTGACGGCTGCCCACGCCCTCTCGCTCCGTACCTGGACCAGGGCTGGACGCGAGATATCTCCGCCACCGATCATCTCCACGAGGACACGGTGGTGCTCTGCCCAAGCCGGGCAGACCTCCACCGCATGCTCCACCGTGTCCTCCGGACGATCCATACAGTGGTTTCACCCGGGCGTTTCCTCCCGCCTTATCTGACACAGGAAACTCCCAAAGCTGCCGTAGCCAGTGAGGACCTGCGTTAGGCAGAAGATGAGGACGCCGTGGCGCCTCTCTTGCCACTCCTCAAAGAAGGAACTTATCGCCGCCAACTGTTGACTTGCCCTGCACATCATTTGCCTTAGAAATAATAATCCCCAGGTTTTCACACAATATGTTTTCAATGATGGACTCAAATAGCCAACAAGCAGTCTCAAAGCGAAGTCATAATTTTAAACTATAAATTCTACAACAATTACATCCATGCTCAATTTTCTTTTATATTGGAAATATGAAAATCAAATGAACCGTACGTGGATTGTAGAAGACTTTTCAAAATTCCGATTACTTTAACAAAGGAGGAAAAGCTCTAAAAATCACACATGCAGTTTTGGAGTCGCTTCCTGCAGATAATACTCTACGTTTGCATACATTTCACTGCAGGACAGGATGCGGAGGCATTTCGTACGGAAACATTGAATAATTTTATGCTAAGAACTTGGCCAAATGAATTCCTAACCGCTGAATACAACGTCGTAAACGTTGGTTTGTGTAAGTTAGTCTTGGGGTTTTTTTACTTTACAATATATGTAATTATTATTACTAGGCTTAGTTTAGTCTCCAGGTCAGTATGAAAGAAAGTAAGAAAGAAAGAATATATATATTGATTTAATCAATATTTCAAGCAACAATAAATGTATATTTTATCTCCACAAATTACATTCATGTAATTAAGAGTTGTAAATTTAGTTGACCGGTAATTAATGGTTTCAGCGCCTCTACTACCCTTGTCCATATCAATACACGTAGCATTAAAAGAAATTTTGATGAATTGTTAACTTCACTGTCTCTAATTAAAGCTGATTGCGATGTCGTTATACTAATTGAATGTTGGCTGAGCAAAATTAGAGACTTGCCTGTATTGGATGGATACAACACTTACTACACAAAACAAACTAAAAACCAGAATAACGGCGTAGTTATATACATTAAGTGAGTTCAGTATAATAATACTTTCAGGCTGTTGTTGGGGCTCCCACGTTATTGTAGCGCGTCAGGAATGTTTGAGGAGCACGTACTGACGGTTTCAGCACTATTCTACGTAAGAAGACTGCTTCTATGATGCGCAGAGTGCGTGGGACTGGCAATGACACTCTAAAGGTCATTAGTGATAAGCCGTGCTGCACTATTATGGCGCATTGGGTGCGTGTACATGTACATATACCCGGTGCGTCTAGTAAGTGCAGCAGATATATGAATAAAATCTTTTTTTTCGTTTGTTACTTATAGAGCTTTTAAGTAGTGTGCATCATATGGATCAAGGTCTGAAATAAAGTAATCTTATTTTATTAAGAGTAAAATTCAATACACGATTAATGAACCTAATTTCATAAATTGTAACTGTCCCACCTGCCTAATTAATAACGAACTAGCAGTAATTGCGGTCTATCGATCTCCCTCATAAAATACAAAACCTCCTTCGACAAAACCAAGAATATGTTTGGTGACACCAATATAGACATCCTGTCATCAAATATAGCTGAACGTGCAGCTAACTATTTAATCCTCAACGCTACTCATGGCCTGCTACCTGCTCCTTATATTCCAACTAAAATAAACCCCTGTATTGACCATGTTATCCTAAAAACTATAAAACCTACTGCTGTACTTATCCTAGATTCTCATATTACCACCACCTTCCGTTTTTTGTAAAAATAGATGACCCAAACCCAATAAAGTGTATCTCAGTGGACACGATTCGTGACCTGGGAGTCCACCTCGACTCTAAACTCACATTCGGTAGCCACTTTGACAATATCACTGCAAAAATGTCTGGCTTTATAAAACGAATATGTCGGGAATTCCAGTCGATCTCTACCCTAAAGGTGCTCTTTAATACTCTGGTAAGAAGTCTACTGGATTATGCAACACCAGTTTAGAACCCTACTTACCGCATTTACGTAAACAGGATTGAACGTATATAAAGAAGCCTCACTAGATACCTTCATTTTAGAAGTCCTAGCTGTCCACGAGAAACTTGTTACGATCAAAGGCTCAGTCATATTAAAATGTGTTCACTTGAACACCGAAGAGAAGTGACGGGCCAAATCCTCCTCTATAAAATCAAAAAACGGTCTATAAAACATTCCCGATCTTTTGGGGAAATTAAGTATAGCTGTACCTCGACAGAAAGCTATTAGATCTGTTCACGAAACCGTTACCTTTGCCACAACTACAAGTCATACTAACCTTGGTAGCACCGCACCTATGAACCATCTAATGGGGAACTACAATAAAATCGCTACACGAACCAATAGCATCGACATATACTCTAATTCTTTGCGACAATTCTCACCTCTGCAAGTAGCCGTAAAAACATCTTCTACCCATGTTTTATCAATTGCAATCTCAACAAGTTCAGCAAGATACATAAATACTATCACTACAAAACATTGTATCTGTGAATATATACAAACTCAATCATACACACTCCCTTACCCACACTTACACAAACTCACCCTCACATTCACACCTCCACGTCCACACACACAATTACACATGCAAACTCACATTATAACTCCTTTTAATAAATTCCTTTACTAGTTATTTTTTTTTATAATTTTATTGGACTTTCAAACCTGTGTTTTTGCTATGATTTTGTATACCGATCAACACACTTTTTTGTAAAAGGTTCTTGGTATGATAGTGACAGCAGAACACTCCTAAGTCACAGGATCTCCTAGTTTGGGAGTCAGGGTTTACTTTATCTGTATGACCTTAATCCTCTGAAATTCATGCGACCTAGTTTTTGAGCATTGTTGAAGTTTTTGTATAAATTAAGGTTTTTATTATTATTATGTCTCTTCACATTTCTCGGTACCCTGGGGTCCCGGACCTTTGGAAGGCGTACGAGGGGCCGAAGCCAACTCGCAGAGGCCCGTTAGACGTTTTCTAATTAAATGAGGCACCAACCGACGATTATCCTTGTTCACACTATGCAAGTGCGCCCAAGAACAACCCCCGGTTGGTGTAGGACTATTGAGGATTATGGAAACAAAGATATTGGACTTGGTTGGCTGAAGTGAAATGGTTATCTAGAACTATGAAAAGAGTATGGCCCCTGCCTGACCAATGTTTTATATAAAATACACAGATAAAATGGCAGGAGGTGACTTGCACACTCAATAATGGGCCCCCGAAAATTATTATTATTATTTTTGTTTCTATATTTTTTTACTCGGCCTAGCCGGGTATAACTGATGGCACGAGCCTAAGCCAAGTGTCCAGCAGTGGGGTTAAGTGTGGGAGTAATATTATAAGTAGACGGCATTATTATTATGTCGTTTATTACATTTTTTGTCTTATAAAATACATTTTTAAATATTTCTTAAAAAAAATATTAAAAAACATTTAAAAATATATATATATAAAATAGTGGTCAGCCGGTATCGGGAGCAGGGTCCAAGCTACCGGTGGTTAGGGCTTCAGAGACAGGAACCTCCTCACGATGCGAGCCGTATCGAGGAGTACTGCCTTCTGAATCAGGCCCTTTATCCAGCCGTCTAACGCAAGCCTCGAGAGATGATGGTTGAGGCTTCTGGCCATCAGGCTATTGGCCGTAACGACAATCGGCACAATGACAGCCGAGTTCACATTCCACATGTCAACAACCTCGTGTGCTAAGTCGAGATATTTTATTTGTTTCTCTTTCTCAGCTTTCACGAGGTTATCGTCATGTGGAATGGTGACATCGACTATCATTGCGCGGCGCGCTAATCGATCTATCACCACTATATCAGACTTATTGGCGACAATAGTCCTGTCAGTAATGATAGACCGATCCCAGTACAACGTGACATGGTCATTTTCGAGAACTGGGTCGGGCACATACTTGTAATACGGTACCTCAGAGTTCACAAGTTTATATTTCAAAGCAAGTTGCTGGTGAATAATCCTAGCTACTTGGTTATGTCTGTGGAAGTACTCGCCGTTAGCCAGACGAGAACAACCAGAGATAATATGTCTGATAGACTCACCCGGACGGTGGCATGCCCGACACACGTCAACCGTCCCGTCCTTCATAATATGTCTCCGGTAGTTATTCGTCAAGATAACTTCGTCCATAATTGCACAGACAAAACCTTCAGTTTCCCCGAAAAGGTCCCCAAAACGTAGCCAGGACACGGACGCTAAGAAATCTACATCGGGCTCATGAAGAGCCCGATAGAAGCGCCCGTGTAGCTCCTTGTTTTGCCATATCTCCTTGCGATCATCGGTAGTAAGTACTACAGGTTTGCACCAGTTCTCTTTAGCCATGGAAACTGGGGTGAAACCCTTGTCTTGCCCTAGGGATGACCGCTTATATTAATAAAAAATAAAAAAAAATATTTCAGGCGACACAGGCCCATAGAAAAATGCCATAACCTAAACATACATATTTTAATAAACTAAACTTGGGTTAATAAATAGGCTTAATACTTTATTAGAAGCACTTTACTTTACTTTAGCTAGACTTTGTGCTGTCCTGTGGAACTTATCCGCGGAAGCGATGGATCACCACGTCCTGCGGCCAAGTCTTCTTCCAAGACGAGGGGTAAATAACAGTTCGGTACACGCACGATGAACGCCTTGAAGTTGACGTTCCGGTGCGATTCCAGTAACTGCACCCTCGGCGTGTACCTCTTCATTTGGCGCACGTACTCCACGATGTCCTCCGCCTTAGTGGTGTAGTGTCGGCGGAAGATGTACACCGGTGTATTCGGCTTTGCGGCACGCAGGCTCACCTCGGCCACTGTAGGAGTTTTGCAGCGGTTCTTGTTCGTTCCCGAACGGTGCTTCCTTTGCACCGTCATGAATAAGAGATATCAATATGACTTAGAAATAACGAATACAAATGCGTTTAATTATAAAAAAAAAAACAAATGATTTTTATTTATTTATTGGACCTCCAGAGGCTACACAATTTCATTCAAGTTTACAAGAACAGGGACAAATACTAGTGTGCGCTTCCAATTGTAGGAGACAACAGTATTCTCTAATAATAAAGGTTTTGTTTTGAATATTACTTATCCATTTTTTGTGGTGTGAAGTGTACAGTGGACACAAAAGCGAGATTGTTCTATAACAATACTATTGTTTTATGGTTTATTATTTATTTAGGAGGTAATTAATGAATACTGGAGACTTTCAGCTTGTGGCTGCGTGCCCTAATGACCAATGTGTAAGTAATGGTATGCTTATCGGTGTCGAAGCGTTTTAACATAAACATGAAAATAAAATAAAAAATATAGAAAACATAATAAAATGTTTAACGAAACTAATATTATAATTATTTACAATTGTTTGTAGGATATATTATGTTCTCTGGAAATACTGAACTGATTATTTCACTGAATGAAAGTTACACTATCCCAGAGTGAAATAAAATGTAATATACTTACTAATAATAGAGGGGCTTGTGGCTAAGTAATAACAGCCGCACAGGTCGATCGATCAGATTAAGCTTGCCGAGGTTGGTCCCCCTCCGTGCCTTGGAAAGCACGTTAAGCCGTTGGTCCCGGCTGTCATTTGTAGATCTTTGACAGTCGTTACGGGTCGTCAGAAGCACGAAAGTCTGACAAACAGTCTTACCAAGGGGTATCGTGTTTGGCCCTCTACGGGGCTCCTGTATGGGCGCGCTCTCTGGCGCTGCGGCCAGCCCGCCGGTTGAGCGCGGCCCAAAGGGTCATGGCCATCCGGATGGTCCGGGGATACCGCACGGTCTCCTGTGAGGCAGCGAGCCTCCTTGCCGGATTGCCGCCATGGGATCTGGAGGCAAAAGTCCTCGCGCACGTATAGGAGTGGCGCGAGGAGGCGAAACGCCGGGGCGTTAGTCCGCTGCCGCGAGAAATCGCGGCACAGCGGACAGAGCTCCGGCGGGATCTCATGGCGTCATGGAAAGTACGGTTGTCGCAACCCAGTGCTGGGCACGCCACGATTGCGGCGATAAATCCCCTGTTTGAGGAGTGGCTGGAGAGGCGCCACGGCGTCCTCACCTTCCGCCTGACGCAGGTCCTCACCGGACACGGCAGCTTCGGGAGGTTCCTGTGTCGGATAAGGCGGGAGGAAACGTCCGGGTGTTACCACTGTGCGGATCGCCCGGAGGACACGGTGGAGCATACGGTGGAGGTCTGCCCGGCTTGGGCAGAGCACCGCCGTGTCCTCGTGGAAGCGATCGGCGGCAGAGACCTCTCGCGTCCGGCCCTGGTTCAGGCCATGGTACGGAGCGAGAGGGCATGGGCAGCCGTCACCTCCTTCTGCGAAGCAGTAATGCTCGCGAAGGAGGAGGCGGGACGGTTGACGGAAAGGCAAGTTTCGCGCCCTCTCGCCCCTAGCCGCCGCAGGAGACGCCCAGGGCGTCGGGAATCCCGGGCGGATTTCCGGCCACCGTAGGCGCGGGCTTGCGGACGGTGAGCAATGGGTAGCTCACCGACCGGTAAGGACCAGGCCCGGGTCGACGGCGCATTGTATTCCACGCGCGCCTCAAAGAGATGTGGTCAGCACATATAGTAGGGGTCCACTAGGGCCGATGCCTGCCGGGGTCGCGGGAAGGTACTTATGGGTCACCGAGGCCCCCGCAACACAGGCAACAGGAAGGAATACGGGTGGGTTTTAGTCAGTAAGAGTCTGACACACCCTCCCGCTCCGCCCAGAGCAGGAGAAGTTATTTGAAGATTTCCCACCCTCAAAAAAAAAAAAAGAAGGGTATCGTGTTACCCAGTCACTGGGTTGTGGAGGTCAGATAGGCAGTCGCTCCATGTATAATACTGATATTCAGCTGTATCCGGTAAGACTAGAAGCCGACCCCAACATAGTTGGGAAAAGGCTAGGCAGATGATTATACTTACTAATAATATATGAAGAGTTTGTTTGTTTGTTTGAACGCGCTAACCTCTGGAACTACCAGTCGGATTAGAAACAATCTTTTTTTGCCTTTGATAGCGCAATTCTAGAGAAAGACTATAGACTTATTAACATCAAACTACGACCCTTAGGAGAGGAGCAAAAAGACAGAAAGAACGCTAAGCGAAAACGAAGGAATAGCGCGGGCGGGCGATGCGATACGACGCGCTGGGTCGTTTTAGTATATTGTAGAGTCTTACGACTTCCACGCGATCGAAGTTGCGAGAAGAAGCTAGTAGTATATAACCCACCAAAACATTTTCATGTAAAATGTTGGCTCGCACTGAGAAAAAGTTGGCAAATCCCATGTAGAGCCAAGCTTCTAACTCTACGCGCCCTAACTCTACAAGTCCTAACTTCACAAACCGACACCTAAGTAAAAATTGTAGAGTTAGAATCTTGGCTCTACATGAGATTTTCCAACTTTTTGACAGTGCGACCCATGTGGTCTTGTCTTTGCAAAATTTTACATGAAAATGTTTTTGGTAGGATTACACTTCTTTTTTAAGTTGAAGTATAAATCGATGCAATTTATTTTACTATTATTTATAACAAGGAGTCCCTCTACAAATTTTCTGACCTCTATCATCAAAGTTTGCGGTCATCTCATACGAACTTCCATCCCCTAGTTTAAGGGGTTGGGGGGTAAAAGTTCCAAGTTTTAGATTTTTTGTTGTAGCTTGTGTACTAATACTATCTTAAATACCAAATTTCGGTTTTCTAGGACTCCAGGAAGTACTCTAAGAATTTTGAGCATGCCTAAGAAGTACCCTAAGAATTTTGATCATAATATGGTTCTATTCACTAGTTCCTTTAGTTTAATTGTAGTCTTAATCAGAGGCAGTTCAATTTTAGCGTTGATAGGCAACTGTTGTTTAAACGTCATAATTGTACATTCAATTTGTCGCAGTTTCAACTCGAGCACAAGTACAGGTACTAACATCTGCCGTCACTTATTTATGGCCACTTTGATATTTATATTGAGCGACGTTATTGTGTTGTCTGAATTTGTTATAACTTTGTTTCATACATTCTATTTTAATACAATACGAGTTTTAGATATATTTTTGGTGATTTTTAATGCATTTTTATTATCCGTTTTTTTAATAGTTGTACTAAGCGATAATTATGGTATGAATTTTATGTAAATAAACTAAAACAAAGATCGTTATCAGCAAGGCATCGGACCCGCGATCTGAACATGCATGAAATAATTAATCGTAATCCTGCTGATTGCCTACCAGCAGTTCTTGATGTATAATTGTTAAATAATGAATTAAAGGTGTTTGATAAACAATTCAAGTATGTAACCTATGATGTTTTAAATGATAATATACATTGAATACCAAATCACCAAAATATTACCTACCCGGTATTTTATAGATAGACACATAGACACATTATATGAAATTAAGCATATTGTTTTCAGTTTAGCACCGTATACAACTCTTATCCATTAGACAATTACAATTGTATATGTTTGATTAATAATTAATTTGCGTAATTAGCGCCACGTATTGTAACTGTCTACATATACCCATATTGTAAAACTAGATCAAAAATATAATACATTAAGTACCCACATTAAAAATATTTTTAATTGATGTTTTGAATTCATAATGATCCTGATGAAACCGACATGTCCTAGAACCAAAAATTCGAATACATGTGACAACTACCAACCCGCACTGGGCCCGCGTGGTGGATTACGGTCCACTCCCTCGCACCGAGAGGAGGCCTGTTTCCCAGCGGTGGAAACATTATAGGCTGATTATGTATAACGTTCCTAGTCCACATCAGATATTCATGAGAAGAATAGAGTTACAATATGTCAGTAGGTAAAGAGTAGGTACGGTCAGGGAAATTATTTTTTAAGCAAATTGACGTCGGGTATAAAGCTAAACAATTTACTTCTCCGCCTTTACTGACGTCAATTTGAACTTTCATAATCATAATAATAAATCTTTATTTATCTCAACATCATATTACAGGCACTGGTAAATAAAATGCACAGTCTTAAACAGAGAAAGGTGTGTGAGGCAGGAGGGTACTCCTGAGCTACAAATCACCAGGCTCTCTCCGGACATTTTAATTTACAAAACTGCTAAGTGAAGATATTACAGGTATAATAAGAGTCTGAAATTGCAATTAAGTATAAGCAGAACCTATAAAACTAAAATATACAGTTAAAATATTACATATTGTTTTTGACAATCATGAAATTGGGTAAAAATTTTAAATTGTAGTGTCTCATATCTAATTTGACTAATACATAATTATTATCTGTTTGAAAGCAGTACTTACAGTTACCACTAGTTTACAAAATTCAGGACATAAAAATGTTAAAAACAAGATTAAAGAAAAGCAAGTCAACTAAAAATTCAAAGAAATATACAATGTATATTATTATTCACTAATACATTAATATAAAACCAACGAAATATTAAAAATACCAATATACATAAATAATATATTAAATTCTTAAATTGTTTCGAAATTCTTTAGTGAATCAAAGTCCCAATATTCTTCAATACGGCTTCTACTTTATTCCTCTTACTTATGGCAAACACATATTTATTTTTCTACCCTTTCATTTCTACCTTCAGCTGTGGATTTATTTTGGCTGACATTGATGAGGATAGTTATGAAAATATCTTGTACTAAAACTATGGAAAAAGCTTTTACACGAACACGAAATAAATCCCAGTCATTGGAAATATTTGTAAGAAAAAGAAGAATTTAGCAACGAAATGTACCAGGAAAGCATGTAAAGGTGAGCACATTACGCTTGTCACGTATTACTTAAGCTATCGGAGATTATCCAGCAGGCGACTGGCTTGCTAAGTGGCTGTCACTGGTCTACAGACATGTAGTGTGTTGTGGGGCTGAGAAGCGAGGTACATGGACTGGGAGACATTTTACATATAGGTATAGTAAGTATATATTATATAAATAATGTTTGTTTATTGATCGATTATTGATAGATATTACATTTTCTTAAAGGGACTTGTGGTTAAGTAATAACAGCCGCACGGGTCGATCGAAGAGGTTAAGCTACGCTTGCCGCGGTTGGTCCGTGGATGGGTGACCACCTTTACGTACCAAGACCCCTCCATGCCTCGGAAAGCACGTTAAGCCGTTGGTCCCGGCTGTCATTAGTAGAACTTTACAGTCGTTACGGGTAGTCTGAAGCCCGAAAGTCTGACAACCAGTCTTACCAAGGGGTATCGTGTTATTCAGTAACTGGGTTATTGGAGGTCAGATAGGCAGTCGCTTTATGTAAAATACTGGTATTCAGCTGTATCCGGTAAGACTGGAAGCCGACCCCAACATAGTTTGGGAAAAGGCAGGCAGATGATGATGACGACCTATTTTAAGTGATTTCGTTTGTCTTACCTCAAATTGATTGTCTATAGGTACTTAACTACTTCGGTTACTTAAATAAATACTCATGAATCTTTTGATCACGAAATAGGTACTAATTGTAATAAATAGATAATCAGATTAATGTGTAAACTGGTACATTAATTAAATAATTTACCTTATTCTACTTCTAAATTAAAGACATCATTAATAACAGCTTCGTGGAATTACTAATGGTAACATGAATAGATAAGATTTAAAATAGAGTTCGAATTATTAAGTTAAAATAAATAATTTACTAATATTAACATCTTCGTCAAAGACTCAAAAATTAATCGTCTACTTACTTAGATATTGAAATTGAGTTAATTTTTTATAAGTATAGAAATTGAATTAAATTAATTAAAATATTCTTGATTACACAGTTTCATCAACTAGGCTGAATGTTTCTTTGATATTATTTCAAAATCGCAATTATAATTTATTTGTCATCTGGAGATGATGTCAAAGAAATAATAAAATTCGCTCAACTCAAAGATATAATACCGTGATTTGTAATATATTTGCAAATACAGAGATTTTAGAAAACGCAAACCACTTCAGACACGTCACGTCAATTTCAGGGAAATTAATTGTTAAGCAAATTGACTACCAAATTAAAATTGTCCATATATTCAAATCACAACTGTCATTCTTTGACAGTAGTATGAAATAGCTGTAACATGGCAGATTAACGTAGAGTGTCAATTTATTTAGCAATTCATTTCCCTGTGTAACTACTTGAACATAACAAGCAATTAGATATGAATATATGCAGTCATTTTTTTTAAATAAATATAATTTGAACCAAAACATGTTACAGGTAACTGAAGCGGGGTGACCTTAGAGATAGGTATTTCAGAGTGGTATGAAGCATACGGCCATATTCTGGACAGCAGTTAGTGGTACACCATTCTGGTAGGTAAATCAATGAATCGACAAAAGCAGTGAAATCTAGTAATAACTCCTCTGTGTCATGGGACTTAAACAAAACTGGTGAAATGTGTAGTACTTTAATACGCCTCTGCCTAACCCTTCGCAGATACAGGCGTTATGTAATGTTATGTTAAGTCGTCATTAATGACGTCCCATAATCTTTATTGTCCAGTATTTTATGTTCTTGATGTTTTAGTACAATCTTCTATTGCAAATTAATTTTGACTTTCCGATATTATAATATGAAGTGGACGCGCTGGTGGCGTTCTGTAGTTTCTGCTTACCCCCAAGCAATGCTAATTCTACTACGATCAAACAGTATTAATCCGCGCAGCCCATCTCCTCACCGCATGAGGTCAATCTCAAGCAACACATGCTCGAACTGGCTCGAGAATTAATTAACGGCTACATCTATCAGGCTGTCATACTCCTTGACGGCCGTTATCTCAATGACGCGAATGTCAATAATTGGTCGAGAGTACAGAAAAGACAGGTGCAGAAGGCCAGCTCCTCACAACGAGCGAAAACAAGCGCACGTACACATAGACGCGGCGATCTCAAACAAATGTTAGATGAGCGTTTTAAAAAAAACTGTAACCCTCTCTTTTGGGCTGTTTGAAGTCAATCAAACACAGGGGTGCTTGAAGTCTAAAAAAATGTAAAATGTATCTAAACTGGCTAATTCTTTTCATGATTGAAAAGCTTTAAACACTCTTTAAAATAGATAAATTCAATGAATCATTTTACTAATCTATACATATAAAATGCTTTGTCCTGAATGACTGGCAGCATACGTTTTTAGGAAAATTCGTAATTTAACTGATATAGAGACAGCCCGTTTAGTTTACTTTAGCTATTTTCATAGTGTAATGGCGTACTCTGGCGTATTCTGTTGTGGGGAATTGCCGCTGACATTCAGACTATCTTTGTTGTGCTGAAAAGAGCTGTTCAATCAATTTATAAATTAAGTCCGGGACACTCTCTCAAAGAGAAATTTAAGGAGATTAATGTAATGACTGTGCCCTTTCAATATATTTTTGAAAATCTTTTATATGCCCATAAAAATGTAAAATTTAAAAAATACAGTAATATTCATAATATAATAGGAATACACACACATTTGTTGTACCTACAATAAGGCTCAAGAAAATAGGTGGCTCATTTAGATGTCAATGTATACGTTTTTATAATAAACTTCCAAGCCACGTTCAAGATCTAAGCCTTAATAAATTCAAATCATTTATTAAAGTAAGTTGTGCCAGAAAGCCTTTTATACCGTTAAAGATTATATTGAGGACAAAAAGGCTTGGGATTGAGCTGCTCCAATTTTTACATACTGAAACTTTTATTTTTTTTATATACTCTTTGACATTTAATGATTATTCTAAACACAATGACATATTTACATTGTGGAGTTTAATATATTATTGTTTAAATTATTGTGAATGTGAGGACTATGTGGGTCATATTTTGTTTTGTGTCTTTCTCAGTTAGCTTTAATCATGGTCTGGCAGTTTGAGTAATTTATGCGGCCTACCCACATGTTCTTTCTTTGGTATTGTTCGTCGCATCGTTGTGCGCCTTAAGTTCTGAGTTGAGCTGCAAGATTACTGACAAATGCGTGCACTGACTGAACAGGTCCACTCAATTTGTATGGCTCTTTCCTCAAAAGGACCATTTCACACACCAATCTACATGGCCTTCACATGATCTGACGAAGATTATGTCTGGACTTTAAAGGAGACTGTGACCTTTGAGTTTGTTTCGGCCTTTCTTCTCAGAGTAGTCAGATGGGAAACGCCGACCTCATCTAGCTTTATTTAAAAAATATTATTGACGTGTAAAAGTGCTTGTATAAACCTACTTACAGAAATAAAAATCATTTATCATTTATCACTGGCTGACGGACCAGCGCACAGCCTAAACCGGTGATTGTAGAGACCTGAAACTTGGAGGGTGTATTCTTTGTATGACGTAGACATCCGATAAGAAAGGATTTTCCGAAATTCTACCCCTAAGGGGGGAAAAAGGAGGGCAAAGTTTGTATGGGACAATGTGATTCCTTGGTCAAATCTACTTCAAATTTTGCACAAACCTCTTTTAATAGAATTGATGGAAGACTGAAATTCATCCTAACGGGGTTAAAAAGGGGGAAAAAGTTATTTTGGCGGTGATTTGCTTCGAAGTTGTATAATACTCCTTAGTGCTTTTGATTTAAATTACATTTTATTTTGACACATGTTTGAAAACTCAATCCGATTTTATTCAATAAAGGTTGAACTCACTTAAAAATGTTTTTATGCTTATGTAAGCAAATATTCTTTAAAATTGCAATGTCTCGAAAGTCACCTTACTATTAGTACATTTGAAGGTTTCTAAGCTTAAAGAGGTTATGCACTTGGTCACGGCATCACGCGTGAACTGCTGGACCGGTATCGTAATTTTTTTAAGAGGGAGAGGGCCGTAATCCACCACGCGAGCCCAGCGCGGGTTGGTGGATGTCACATGTCTTCGAATTTTTGGTTCTAGGACATGTCGATTTCCTCACGATGTTTTCCTTCACCGTTTTGAGAGCAGTGGCGATGAAATAATTTACACAAAGTAAAGCGCTTGTCCAGGTTAGAACCTACGACCTACAACTCATAAGTAGTGGCCGTTACCACTGGGCCACTACTGCTCAATAAATAATTAACCTTTGTTACATTTTAACCACATATTTTTTGGAGATGAGTAAATTTTTAGCTTTAACCAATTTTAACAAATAATTTGAATTAAATAATTATTTTTTTTGGTACCAATTTAATTTGATGATTTCTTGTAATTACAGATTAATCTGCAAGCAATTAAATATCATTTCATAAACTGTCATGTATCGTAATAATATCTGAATTTAAAAAATCGACCAAGTGACCACGCATAATGAAGGGTTCCGTAATTTATCCCAAGAACAAATTTACATTGTCGTTGAAAAAAATGTACCGCCATATATTCCAACTGCAAATGTAAGTTTGCACGCACAATATTGAGTGATTTACCATGTTATTGTAAGACCATAGAGTTCTTATAGATTTTCCTGTAATCTATATGTATAGAAACATTTTCTGTATTTTTTTTTTTTAAATGTTCGGCTCCGCTGTTTTGGAGATAAGGGGGAATGGTCAATTTTTATCCATTTACTTTAATAACGTTAAAACTAATAAAATTATATTTGAAATCCTCATAACCAAGACCTTTCATTTGTTATGTTACACGGTACAGTTTACATAACCTTCTTTTCGTTTTCATATTTTTTCCTCCAAAAGTGAACCCCTTATTCAAAATTCATTTATTTACGTTACACGTTCGTGTTTAGGTCACAGAAATTTATATGCGTACCAAATTTCAACTTAATCACACGAGTAATTCTACATATAATGGTTCCGTTTTTCCTTTTGAAGTGCGGAACCCTAAAAATATCGAAAATGTGATATTTAAAATATTACCGTAAATACATGGTACACTTTATTTTGAAAACGCTCAGGTGCACCAATGCACTCGTTGCACTCGTTGTTCGTAGACCCGTGTCAATGTGTCCGTGCGCCTTCGCTCGTTGTATGTAGCTGAACTTCTGTACCTATCCATTTTGTGTTGATGAGAAAGAAAAAGAAGAAAGAAAGAAAATACGTTTATAAAATATGACGCAAAGAAGGAACACAAATACAAAAAAGAAACAATTTGGGAGACAGAGCCCCAGCGCTGGTTTTCAGCGATAGCCGGCGGTACCTACGCACTAAATGCACTGATTAAGGTTACGCGATTGTTGTTATGGGAAAGATGGGGTATATTGTGACGTAATATTTTTTGTATTGTAAACCTTCTTGAGTAAGCGTGGTGATCAATACTCGTTCCTTTTCTGTAGAAGAGCCCCTCAGTGGGACAATTTAAAAAGCTGGTTTTATTTTATTATAAAACTTTTAAGAATCGTGACTATCTCAATTTTGTTTTTAATCATAACGAGACTTTTTATTTTGAAAAATTGACAACCCTTGTTGAAACATCCTTTAGGCTGGTATAAATAACCACTTGTTAACATAATGTCAGGTACACTTATATATAGCTTCACAATAATTTGAAACAATGGCCTCAAAAAGAATTTCCTGCGACAAAATCCGATCTTATTATACATGTTAGAAACAGACGAGGCTTTCCATTATTTCTCCGCCATTTAATTGAAGATTCCGCGTTGACATTGACAGACTGACATTTAATCTGTAGTGGAAGTTATTAGTTATGTCAGGAGCAGATCAATGGTCGCTTCTAAGAAAATTATAATCATTTATCTTGACGAGTTCATTCTTGAATGATTAAAGGTCTTTTTGTTTAATTTAACCTGAACAAGAAAGGTAATTTCAGAAGTATTTTATCTATTTGTCTTCACATTCACACGTGTAAGAGTGAAATAGACAACGATCTACAAAGTCGAACTTCAAAAAAAACTAGATATACCATAAATTTACTGCCGGGTAGGTACTGTACAAAACTAACTGCAAAAAAAACAACATTATAACCCCATACATCACAGCACCACGTTAACAAAAACATTATGTTCTTAGCGCGCGACACAAAAATATATTACAGGGAACAAAGTCGCAAGTCCCGTAACGAAGACTTACACAGATTATGTACTGTAAAAACGTTGTAACTTATAATAAGGAAAACTGGAATTTGCAGTCAGCTTGAAATGTTTCAACGAGATCTCCGGAAAATTAAACAATGCTAAAATTACAGCGCCCCTTTAAATCAGGCTTAACCATATGTCACCTAGCGAGGTAGTCTTGAGAGTTTAAGGGTCTATGTACTGTACACGGCGTTTTTATATGCGCTGTCGATGCGCGTTTACGCAAACACAACAAATGCTGCTTTTTTAACCGCGGTTAACGGCAGAAAACGCGCCAGCAACGCTCATTACATGATATAAAAACGCACTTATAAAAACGTCGTGTGCATAGGCGCTTAGATCTATCAAATTCAAATGGCCGTAGTAAGTAAGTAAGTAAGTAAGTAAAGTAAGTAGTAAGTATTTTAATATTCATATTAAAATACTTAGTATCATGACATTATTACCTAAAAAGGTAGGTTTGGACACCCACATTTAGCCAGTTATGTTAGAAGTCCCATGTAATCGGCGGCAAACCTACTATCGCACAAATATCCCAATTCCGGGTTCAAACTAAGAATGTTCTAATGTTAAATCCCAATAACACTTTCTCCATTCAAAGCCCAGGATTGCACGCCACTAGACCAACAAAGCAGAAAATACAAGTAAAATGAAGAGCAGTGAACAGTAAAACCGCTGTAAGTTTTAATAAACCCGCAATGGAACAAGTTCACACTCAACCGGAGACCTGTCATTTAGAACGTGGTTATTTTCTCGACAACTTCTTTGTAACTAGTTTAACACCCGTTTTGCGACACAAACTGTTTTGATGGGTAAACAGAATAGGTGGTGTTCTATTTGGAAACTTAATTTGAACATTGTCGCAGGGTGGGCTCTACGAGAAGATTCAGTTTCATGAAAGAAAGGAGCATGGAAAATTATATTATTTCCAGATTTCCAGTTGGACTGGAAAAACTCGAAACTTCATATGGAGAGGAACAGATCTGACACTATGCAATCACTCTTTCCCAACAATTTAGACCTATGTTTAGTAAAGTTATGTAAAAATGAAACGGAATAACCACCACGCCGGTATTTCCTTAAGGGTTGGCAGAGATGCATAGTGTACCCACATTACAACACAGAAATAGAATTAATATATGTATATAATCTATATCTACATATTATGGATACATTTTATTAAATAAAGTCACTTTTCATGTCTATCTGTATGAGCTCGTTGTTCTCCTAGACTACGCAATGGTTTTTGGTGCGGATATCACCATCATTTAGAATATTTCTTCCTGAAAATTAATGTGCAAAATATATCAATGTTAAACTTACATGAATTTATGAGAAAAAGGAATCTCTTTTTATGTCAAGTGTAGGTTGCTAGTCGTTAGTGAGTTTACCTCTGTTAGTATACTCTCCCACGATCCCTAATGGTTATAATTAGGTATATAATTATATTTAAAGTTTTTAATACATATATGTATGTATATCCTTATATTTAAATAAATATTTATTCCACAGTTTTCGCTATTGCACCTACCACTATTTGTCTCTGCATCACCCAAAGGTTGACTGGTAGAAAATGCCTACGGCATTAAGTCCGCCTCTGTACATTTGTGTGCTTAAATTATAAATAAATAAATAATGGTCCGTCAGTCACTGCTCAAACCGTTTCGCATTTGACGTGTCGACGCCGCGCCAATAGCTTCCCCGAAGAGGCGCCGCCTGCCAGTCAATCCATTGTCACTTGCATTGTACACCTTCGATACCAGGATGCTATGTTGTTGAAGAGATAAATTGAGTATTGTTAATAACTTGACAGAATGATTAGAAGATGACAAAGTCAAAGTGATGTTTTAATAATGTTTAGCGTTAAATGCATATAGTGCATTTGTGCAGCAAGTACTAAATACTAGATAGGGCCCCCTATCTAGTGGCTAGTACACACATCAAAAGGGTCTACGGACCAAGCACGTTTTTGCTAGTTACTTAAAATCCGGTTTTTTAATCGTATTTTTTATAACTCCCTTTAGTAAATGTTGTCATTTGAATAGGGTTTTTTTTTGTATAAGGGAGTAATTTCGAACAAAAGATGAAAATCTTCTGACAAGTCGTATTTCTATATAATCCTAAATTTTACTGATTTGGCCTCAAACCCGTTGTTTTATGCCAAATCAGTAAAATTTGCCATAATTCTGAGTGGAATCAATACAAAAGAACTTTATTTATAATATTAATAAATAACTATAAGTCGTTACCGCATCACTGGCAGCGTCGCAAAGTGATATGGAGGACTAACTCGCGTCACCACACGCAGACAAGATCGTTACATACAAATTACTGCTCGGCGAAATCGTACAATGACTGTGAAGATGTTGGTCATGAGGCTTCATAGCATTATTCTTCAGGGGTGTTAACAAGCGATTAAACCAGAAATCACTTGCATGTAGTAAATTTCCGTTCCCAAAAGTCGCTACATGTACCACCTATTGAGTCCCGCAATCGCAGAGCCCGTTTACAATGGGCTCGTGAGCATAAAAATTGAGCAGAAAAAGAGTGGCGTTTTGTGTGTTTTTCTGATGAACCTCGCTTTGGTATGAGGCTTGATATTAGACTTACATGGTATAGCAGGACTCCTGGACGCCTAGGACATTAAAATCATGCCAGGAAGTCCATGCATACAGTGGTGGAATAATTATGACATGGGTGGGTACTTGGATCAGCGGAAGAACCGACCTGATTTGGATCTGAGGAAATCTCAATGCACTGATTACCATGTCGTCCTACCATGACCTGGTCAATATCCAGACTTGAATCTCATTGAACATGCATGGGATATGTTTCAAAGAAGAGCTCTGCCAAATGAAGATGCTGTACACACACCAAAAAATAATTTTTGAATGTTACAATGGAAATGGGCGGGCATTCCGCAACGTGATTTGGAAGAACTCATATTGAGTATACCGAATCGCTGCGATTGTGGTAAACTCGTTAACGGCGGAAATACAGGCTACTAATTGTTTATTTTACGCAATAAAAACCTTTAAAATCTTTTATTTTTATCACATTTTAGCGTCACAATTATTAACTAAGGTGAAACATCCAACATAATTAAGCAAATCTTGAGAAAAGTAGTTATTAATGCAAAAAAGGAAAGTACTTCGTTGATCTACATACACGAAAACATTTTATTAATCAATTATTATTTAACCATTATTTAATAAATCTAAATAGAAACATTAAAAATACCTTGATCCCTAGACACTTTTGATATGTGTAAAGATGTAGGTACTCGTGTACACATACACATTGACACATATCAAAAGTGTCTGATGTGATGTGTATAAATAAGTTATTTATTTACACTTCAGTTAGATAACTGTCTGATATCTATAAAGGTAAAGCATGAACAATTAGCTCTTCCTATTGCCATTAAAAAATAACACTACATATTAAAATATATAATCTTCTACAAACAAAACAATAGACGCTTATTGTTTTATTTTATTTTAATATTGTTGTACAACAAGAAACACTTGATCGATCTATTATTTATTTATTTATTTATTTAATACTTTACGCACACAAATGTACAGAGGCGGACTTAATGCCGTAGGCATTTTCTACCAGTCAACCTTTGGGTGATGCAGAAACAAACAGTGGTAGGTGCAATAGCGAAAACTGTGGAATAAATATTTATTTAAATATAAGGATATACATACATATACCTATTAAAAACTTTAAATATATACCTAATTATACATAAATATAAGACCTAATAAATACACATAAATACACGAATATACTAAAACAGATGAGACAAACAATGGGAAAACATTACCTTAACATTACCTTACATTACATTAATCGTTTATCCCTAGTTATGTACCCTAATTGTGTAACCCAATGTGAATTAAATTCCAAGAGTTTTGAAGGATAGTGCTTATCCATCGCCTCATAGGTTTGAAAACTTCATCTGCTCAACAAAGTAAATAACGCAATGGACGTGGGTGAACTTTCGAAATGAAACACATTGCGATCAATTATCATTATATGTGTGTTACACAATTAAATGAAATAAATGAATTTAAATGAAATGAAATTAATCAATTAAATGAAATTAAATGAAACACATTGCGATCAATTGTCATTTTATGTGTGTTACACAATTAAATGAAATAAATGAATTTAAATGAAATTAAATTAAACACATTGCGATCAATTGTCATTTTATGTGTGTTACACAATTAAATGAAATAAATGAATTTAAATGAAATTAAATGAAATTAATCAATTAAATGAAACACATTGCGATCAATTGTCATTTTATGTGTGTTACACAATTACTCCGCTGGTTGAACAACGATTTTTTCCTTCAGCTGAAAAGTAAAATATATTAAGAAATTGAAAAGTCACATTGCTCCATCTTATACTTGAATAGCAGATCCCTGTACAAACCGCGACGTATTTCTGAATAAGAACGTATAAACTCTAGCTAGTAAATATAAATTCTCCACCATACCGCAACATAGCACACCAACAAGTAATGAAAGAAAAATATTTGCCTTAAGAAACAGGTAGGAAGAACTCGGGAAGTTAGTTCGCCAGGGAACATTTTATACAAAGCAAAATGTATTTAGAAGTGTAGGATGAGCGGTACTAAGTGTATGGAAGGTTGTTGTGAAGTCTCTAGGGCTATTTTGGGCTATAAGGTTCTAGTGGCCGATTGTATTGGTAGGTAGAAGTGGTAAAAGATTTTGGTTGAAAGTATGGCGAAGGTAAGATGAAATTCACTTTTTCTTTTTATATTGGTAGTGTGTAAGGAATTATTTTTGGCAATAAGACCACTTATTGTTTAGTTTTATTTCAGTATTGTTGTACAATAAGAAAAACTTGATCGATCTATAAATCGTTTACATAATCAGCCTATAATGTTCCCACTGCTGGGACACAGGCCTCCTCTCTGCGAGAGGGAGTGGGCCATAATCCACCACGCGGGTCCAGTGCGGGTTGGTAGATGTCACATGTCTCCGAATTTTTGGTTCTAGGACATGCCGGTTTCCTCACGATGTTTTCCTTCGCCGTTTTTGAGAGCAGTGGTGCTGAAATAATTTACACAAAGTAAAGCGCCTATCCGGGTTAGAACCTACCACCTACAACTCGTAAGTCGCGGCCGTTACCACTGGGCCACCACTGCTCTCGTTCTTCTGCTACTAACCCATAAATCGTTTACTTCTGTAAAAATAAACACAGTATTCCTAGGTTCTAGTTATTTTACATGACCATTACTTGACTTCACAGTCCACGTTTCCACTTTAATCTTTCATGAACATCGATACAACTTATCCCTTCCTATATCTTTACATCTATAACTATGACCGAAGAGCCATCCTCACTATAAGAAACTTTACGACTTAACAATGGTGTTCATAAAAATACGGCAGCGAACAGTTGTGGCACAATGTTGAGTTGCGGAGAGATTGCGCGGCAATAAAAGCGTTATAACTCAGAGATAACAAGAAAACCAACAATGGACACGTTCCGGCAGCGCCGTGAGAATGGACAGGAAAAAAATTGAGACCGTTGTTGAAATTAAAGGTTCTGTGGATAAAAGAAGATTTCTTTGTTTATTTATTTAAACTTCTCGCACACAATAAGGTACAAAGCTGGACTTAATTATTCTTCTTAACAAAGGGGAATAGTCCCTGTAGTCCCATGAAACATGAGGCTCCAGGAACTAGTGCGAATCCTTGGGTTCATTCGAGCAATCGAGTCTGGTTTAACCACGCTGGGGTCGGTGCATTACATTCATTCATTAACAAATGGGATTATGCGGAGGTGGAGGATTCTTAAGAACGGAGCACCCTGGTTTATCAACATTGCTATTTTATATTGCTGTATTGCTTGTCTGTTTACAACAGGAGAGACTATTTCAACCGTGAATAAATCAAACAGCCTAGTCTTTCCCCAACTATGTTGGGACCGGTCTAACCGGATGCTGCTGAATATCAATATGTTACATGGAGCGACTGCTTATCTGACCTCCATAATCCAGTTACTGGGTAACATGATACCCCGATTCTTAAACCGTGAGTCAAAATATTAAAAAAAAATTATTTTATTAATTTGTTACACAATAATACTTATATTTAAATTTACAATTTAAACTTATTAGCACAACCTACGTAACATAGGTGTGACCGCGACTGTTGATAAGTAGAGAATGAACCATCAGAACCGCTGGTGACCAGGCCTTTTATACTGCAGGGAGCGCTAATGGCTCATTGTCTTGATGCACTAGAACCTTCTCATGCGTGGTGGTCCAAGGGGTACTTAACATTAGACCTTGATTTCCTATTGTTCGGGTTTTTAGAACATGAGTCATTATATTTTAATACATTTATTGTTTAAGTCTGGTTGACTCGTGAAAACACATAGGTATTTATAATAGCAGCTAAACCCTATTCGTAAACATATCATAAGTAACAGGAGCAGCTTAAGCTATTTCAATTTGATGTAAGTACTCCCGACGATGCGCTCGTTCACAAAGAGCTCTATTCTTAACCTGACTATTCTTGACCAACTCAAGTACTCAACACAACTCAATATAATTCAATTCAGTAGATTTCTCAACGGCAACGCGGAACCCTAGAAAATCAGCCATTTCGCCGAGTGTAACCGTCTCGTTTAGACTATTGTGACTGTCGCCGGCTCCAGCAATTCCCCTCAGTCAATAACTCGCTCCGGCCAAATTTGGCCACTTTCGTTCTAGTAGTTTCTAATAAACATGGTCTACTGAGGTTTCCTGTCGTCGCGGTAGAGGGAAATATTATTCATATTAAGCCCTAGGGGTTTACTTTAGGTACACCTAAGCCTAACGCACCGGGGATTACAGGCGGAATGTTATGTGTCATGTAAGCCCAAATACTTTTATGTCTTGCTTAAATACAGCTTGATAACTTAAAATATCATGATCGTCTTTAATTAGGATCTGACTGACTAGTGTCTCATTTTTATGTTATCTATTCATTCATTCAGTAGTATATACACTTACATTTTTTATACATATAAGTTGGTGCAAAAATAAAATATAACATAATAACGTAAGTTCATAATAATAATTATTATTATGAATGCAGTTTCTAACAACAGGAGTAACCCACCTGCTCCAGTCAAGTAGTCCCGCGGAACCCAAGAATTATAGACCGATTACATGTTTGTCGAAGGTCTATAAACTTCTAACATCCATTTTGATAGCAAAAATGAATACGCACATGTCGATACGCGGATTCATTTTCGCTCCATGCGCATCCATTTTGAGAGGCAGACCTAATCAAGTTACTGTCAAGTAACTTGATTATGTCTGCCTCTCAAAATAGATGTAGGAACGAGTCCCGCACTACTAAGGAGCTACTCGACATCGATATCCAATGGCCATAAGCCAACAGGATCGTCAATCCCGCAAGGTTCTGTCGATCATGCTGAATAGATTATAAGAATGCCTCCACACGAATCTAAATATAGGCTCATGCTGGAGAGAGTACAAAACAAGTTTGTGAGGTACTTGTACCTGCGCCTGTATGGTGTTTACCCATTTTATCCGCTTATGTACCCAACTTTATTTATTTTGGGTATGGTTGGATATAACGAACTGCGAGATCCCTCCTGACGGAGGGATCTCGCACTTACCTCGTACATATTCAAAGTACTTAGAGGGAAGGTACATAATGCGGAAATATTAGGGCACATAGGTTTGTGTGTTCCGGACAGGTTCGTGTGGCGACGACGGCAGCCACGGCTGCTGGCGGAGCCGCGCGCTCGAGCCAATCTTTTAAGTGAGGCGCCACTGACTCGCGCACTCCGCACTCTCAACCTCATAGCTAGTGACACAGACCTATTCTGTTGTTCTCTGAGTGAGTTCACAAAGAATGCATTGTTTGTAATAACTTACAAAATTTAATTGAAATAATGTGTTAGTAAATAAGTTAGGATAAGAGTTCAGATGTACACTATCGCAATAGGTTTCTCTGTAAGGATAGATGTAAGTTGGAAATAAATAAATAAAATAATAACTCGGTGCCACATACATGGCTCATGAGGGTGCTGGTGTTGTACTCAAATTCGAACTCAAAGCATTTATTTCAATTGAACAGGCACTTTCAAATTGTCAAGAAGTCAAAGTCGAAATACGAAGCTAGTTGCCCATTGCAAGCGTAGTAGGTACCATAAAGAAGAACGGGCATGACACTCCATGGACACTTTTAAATTATATATAGTTACAAAAATATTAGTCACATCTTTAATGTTGAATTTATATGTGAGGACGATGTAAAAACGATTTACATATTAATTGGTCAAGGACCGCTAATGAGACACAATTGTTATTCTATTGTTTGAATCCGAATCGGTGTCGTGCCGAGCGTAAAAACGTCCAGAGTACAGCAAATAAAAGCAAAAAAATAATTAGTAAAATAATAAAAATAAGCCGTGGCATCTATGAGGTGACCAGTCCGACGATTATCCCCGTATGAACTATGCAAATACAACCAAGGACAATCCCCGGTTGGTACACATGGAAACTAGAGTAGAATTGCACGTATTCGTAGACGCTAGTAAATGCGCCTATGCCGCGGCAGCATATTGTCGTTCAGTGAATAGCATAGGTCAAGTTAATGTGTCGCTCGTGGTAGTGAAAAGGCGCTTTGCGCTTCTTAAGATCACGTCTATACCTAGACTTGAATAACAGGCTGCCGTCCTCGGTGGGCGACTGGCACGCTGCGTGGAAGAAGAGCACGATTGTCGCATCATCATCGACTGGAAACAGACTCGCGCTCCTACATCGACATGGGTGAACGATCATAAGAGAGGTGCTTCCCGACGTCGCACATTTTTCTTTCTGGCTATTACTCGTTCTTCAATTTATCGACCAATTTCGAGTCCACAGCACAGCCGTTACCCGCAAACGCAACAGACGCGTTACTGCAGATGACCAGAACTCAAATGAAATCAAATCAAAATATTTGATTTCACATTTGGTATATGTGAAATCAAATATATTGATTTGATCCAATTGGTCGTTCCCTATGAAGAAGAGCCGGCAAGAAACTCCACGGTTACTCTTTTAAAAGTAATTGGCGTTTACAATGTTTTCAAATTACAGTGTTAATAGGTATAGGAGGACAGTGTAGACCTGTCAAAAAGTGCCAGGTACAAAAAAATATTAATAAAATAAAAACCTATTTAATAAACCAAATGACATGTTTGCAATTACAACTGTAACAAGTCTGAATTATTATCCTGTCCACAAAAGCCATTAATAAATAGTTTGAAATCAAAATTGTAAGTATACCTACAATGTAAAGTAATGAAAATATGATGTCAAGGAAGTACGTAAAAAAAAGTAATTTGGGAGCAGTTAATAGACATTTACATAGTTCTGCCGTTTATGAGGTACCAGGGAAGCCACATGTGCAGAAGGAATTATTGCAAACTTCCTTGTCTTCAGCGTAGTCTTTAATCTTATAATATACGTTTTTGATAAGGACACGTTTGATATGGCTTTGAACTTTCCATCGCTAAGTTCCGAAACCGACTTGTTATAATAGCGGATACTGTTGATAACAAATGATTTGCTTATTTTTGTTGATCTAAATTTGGGCATCACAATTTGATATTTACTACGTGTAATTATATTATGGAAATCGCTTTTTATTTTGAAACGGCCTAAGTTTTTGCGATCATACAAAATACTTTCTAAGAAATAAAGAGAAGGCAGAGATAGTACATTAATTTCTTTGAATATGTTTCTAAGGGACTCACGAGGACCCATTCTATAGATCGCGTGGAAGGACGGCGAAGCAACGGGAGGCTACGAGAAAGCGAACCGTAGCGACGATCTACATATCTCTCTGTACACAGTACACACGCCGTGCCGAGATCCTGTGGACGCACACTAAACAGGAAGAATGTTTCACAAATGAATTGCATCACGTCTTCGGCGGGAGACAGTCGACAAACACAATACGAGTATAATGAGAATACGCACGCATCGCAGCAGCAGCTGTCATATCATGAGAAACACAGTCGCCAGCAGTACTAGACGGTGACCACCGCTTCTGTCACTTGTACATAGAGTGGATTTATCGAAAGTTACACCACAGTGCAGCAGTGGCGTGGAATGTGTCGTGAATAAATTACGCCATTCACTCTGGAGGTCGTCGCAATGACTAGCTCACCTGTTTTGGCAAAGATGGGGTATGAGTAGTACCTACTTTATACATTTTAAAACCGGCGGAAACCACAGTCAGTGATCGGCAATTTGGTTGATGTAGTGGACCCAAACATGCCGAGAGACATATGGCCAAAGGGGACAGTCGAATGCATGTGCCCAGGCGCGGATGGTGTTGTAACAGTCGTCGACGTCAAAACCAAGAGTGGTACAATGCGTCGTCCAGTCAAACGTCTCGTCGTCATACCAGTAGAATAAACTTAGTTGTCATGTATTGTTTTTGTAGCCAGTGGTGTAGACCAAGTTCCCATATTATTTTCTTTCTTGGCGTCACTCCAAGGCCACGCTGTTAGGAGAAGTTTTTAATTAAATTTGATTAAATATATTGCAGAGCAAGGGTCCTGGAGCGACTACCGTTAATGTTTATATAAGTATATAACCAAATTATTTATTTAACATAAGTCTGAGTAACAAGAACTTAGTATTGTACTTACTTAATATTGTATAATTGGATTCGTTTATGTGAATTTAGATCCTTGTTAAGTTAGGTCGTTGTTTGTGTCGGCGTTATTGCAAGATTATGCTGTTTGGAGGAGTTTTTTAATTAACTAACCTTAAGTTAGTTAATTAAAAAACTCCTCATATATTTCCTCCTTATATATTTATAATATGTTATAAATTATTTATTGATTTAAATACAAATTCTTAATGCATGCAAAACATGTTAGAATAAGTTAAAGTAATTAAATTATTGTTTTTGATCTCTGTAAAGTGTATACCAGTCACTTATAGAGAGGTACAATTTTGTTCATTTTATGCACATGGCACATAGTAGCGCCCTCTATCGTCCAGCAGCGAAAACAATGCAAGAGATTATTCAATTCCTTCTGTTTGTACCACTCACTGCTAGAGGGCGTCAGATGAATGATTTACTCGTAGCATGAATGGAATACTGGATAACTGTTTACGCCTCTCGACACCAGGGGGACGCTTTTATGACTGAGTTGCTGTATATTTATGAATGAATGTTATAGTGATCGCTTCTTGACACTAGAAGACGCATTGTAAAACAATCTAAAATATTCTCGTTCTTTCTAGAAGCCGGAAGTTGATGTAAGCGTAAGCTTTTTCAGCCCACTTTCATATTAAACTTTAGTCAGTTCGCTTCCAAAACTAAGAGTGTTGACTGGTCTCGTAATTTTTTTAACTGCGTATTGTTATTACAGAACAGTAATTATATTGTGCGTGTGAGTAAGCAGTTCAATATGATATCTAAGCAGCATGATTTGGATACTTTCACAACAAGTGTGACATCAGCAAGAAGGTGCTTAAGCCTCAAGTTTTTCAAATAGCCTACAATTTGAGTTTATTACCCCATTTTCTTAATTATTTTATCATAACTTGTTATTTTAATTTTACTGTAAACAAAGCGATTTTTGATAATCATTTTCTAAACCTTTGTATTTAAAACTGTCGTTGTCTAATAGATATACCTATACTATATTAACTTTAAATTAACACATTGTACTGACGTGTGTTCACATAATTTCTAGCCTATTTCTATACGTGAGGACTTGTAATTGGCTTTCTGTTGTCTATGTTAAGTTTTTATATAGCTGTAAGTCTTCCATAGTGTCATAAATAAATAAATACGCGGTTAAAAAAATCACACTCGGTATCTTTAACTGAAGTCATGCTTGCCTAAAATCAGTGTATTTAATTATTCATTATCTAAAAACCTGTGGATATAGACAAAAAAACGAGCGATCCTTACAGTAGTCGCATATGAAATTTGACCCCTCTACTTACAATCTATATAATATAGTACTTGCTATGGACGGAAGTGTGTAGACAGGAAGTGACAGCTTATAAAGTACATAGCGTACTTAGTTATTTTATGCTCTAGCTGTCACTTCCTGTCTACACACTTCCGTCCTTTTTCACGAAACCACTCCCACAGAAAGTAAGAGGAAAGATGTTACACATCAATAATCTGGTAGTAATGTTCATATCGTGTTTCATTGCCACCAGTTAGAGTTAATATGCTTAAAGTTAAATTGAATGAAGGAAGATGAAAGAGGCCTGACTTAATGTGCTCGCCTGTAAGGCCCACAATAGGATGAATCAGGCAACGACTGTGGCAGACGATTTGAAAAGAGTGCATAAGGAATACACTGAAATGAAAACGAAAGTAAAAGAGACTGTAAAAATTAAGAAGGATGAAAAGGAAGAAAGTATAACAGGAAGTTCTCTGATAACTTTAGGGCCAATTTTAAGCTGTTCTGAAAACAATTAAGATTGGCTCGCGGGGTGGCAGGAACATCGAGTGCGAGCGGTATAAGAGCTGAAGATGGATGTTTACTAGGCGAAGAATGTAAGGTCTTGGAACGCTGGAAGGGATACTTGCTCGATGACTGGTGCAAGACTGTAATTGTACCACTATATAAGGGAAAAGACCCTAAGCAGGAGTGAAAAAATTACCACGGCATTAATCTTTTGAGTGTTGTCGGCAAACTGTATGCAAAGGTTTTAATAAAGAGAGTGATAAGAGTGACTGATGAGAAAATATGGGATGTACAAGCAGGGTTTAGAGGGAATGGGCTGTATGGATCAGATCTTCTCCTTAAGGTGCATAGCCGAAAAAAATCTGGCAAAGCACAAGAAAGTCTACGGTGCTTTTGTTGACTTGGAGAAGGCCTATGACAGTGTGTGGAGAGAAGAACTGTGGTCGACACTATCCATGTATGGTGTGGACTGGTGCTTGGTACGGGCACTGAAATCTTTATAAAAGGATTCCAGTGCTTGTGTTAGGATAAATGGGGCATACACAGACTGGTTCTGCATCTCAAGGGGTGTTAGACAAGATTGTGTAGCGTCACCGTGGCTATTTAACTTGTACATGGATAGTTGTCTGATAGCTTTGAAAGAGGGTGAGTGCGGATTGAGAATGAATGAGTTGCCTGTCAAATGCCTTCTGTATGCAGATGATCCAGTTTTACTTGCATCGTCAGCAGAACAGTTGCAAGACATGGTGACTGTGATGGATGACGCATCATGAAGCAACCGGCGTGCGTGTACGACCAGATGTATTAACGTAAACGACGCAAAAGGAGCATGTAAGGAGCGTAGCAGGTGGCGTTCTATAGTTTCTACCTACTCCCATGGGAAGAAGGCGTGAGTTTATGTATGTTAAATTCAATCGGGCAGGCTGAAACGTTCGCCTTTACTAAATCAAAAGAGAGCGATGACGAGGAATTCAAGATTTCAGTAGTTTTAAGTGGAATATTAGTTTCTAAATTTACAAATTCTTGAGCAACTTCTTTGCTATCACAAATGACGTCTCTAGTGAGTAATCAGAAGTATGCTTTTTGTTACTGTTCATTTATTTATAGATAATTTTCCACACTGACAATATAAATGTAACTCTACGCACCTTCCTTTTTTTTTTGGGTGGGAAATCATCAAATAACTTCTCCCGCTCTGGGCGGAGTGGGTGGGTCTGTCAGACTGACTAAAACCCACCCGTATTCCTTCCGTGTTGCCTGTGTTGCCAGGGGCTTTGGTAACCCTTTAGTACCTTCCCGCGACCCCGGCAGGCATCGGCCCTAGTGGACCCCTACACTTGTGCTGACGACATCTCTTTGAGGCGCGCGTAGAATACAACGCGCCGTCGATCCAGGCCTGGTCCTTACCGGACGGTGAGCTACCCATTGCTCACCATCGCCCGGAGGACACGGTGGACCGTGTCCTCCGGGCGATCCACACAGTGGCGACACCCGGGCGTTTCCTCCCGTCTTATCCGAAACAGGAACCTCCCGAAGCTACCGTGTCCAGTGAGGACCTGCGTCAGGCGGAAGGTGAAGACGCCATGGCACCTCTATAGCCACTCCTCAAAGAGGGGACTTATCGCCGCAATTGTGGCGTTCCCAGCACTGGGTTTCGACAACCGTACTTTCCTTGTCGCCATGAGATCCCGCTGGAGCTCCGTCCGCTGTGCCGCGATTTCTCGCGGCAGCGGAGTTACGCCCCGGTGTTTCGCCTCCTCGCGTCACTCCCATATCGCGGTAATCCAGCAAGGAGGCTCGCTGCCTCACAGGAGACCGTGCGGTATTCCCGGACCAGCCGGATGGCCATGACCCTTTGGGCCGCGTTCAATCGGCGAGCTGGCCGGAACGCGCCCACACAGGAGCCCCGTAATGGGCCATGGACCGCACGACCCCCGCGTAGAGCCTCCGGCAGGAGGTGTTTGGACCCCAAGATTGGGCAGGAGCTGCTTCAAGGCCGCCCCTGCCCGCTCAGTTTGGGATCCAAACGTCGGAAATGCTCCACGAAGTTCCACCGGCTGTCAAGGACGAGGCCCAGGTACTTTATCGTCGATTCGACGCCGATGTAAACCCCTCCTACCGTTATTTGGAATCCCGACGGTGGCGCGTTCCGAGGGCCATTAAAACACAAATGGCCTCGGACTTGTGCAGGGCCACCTCGAGTCCCAATTGCCGGATCCTTTCAACGATTGCAACCCCGTATGCCGCTACTTTGGCCGCCGCCTGGTGCTACTTCCCTTGCGCCAGGACCAATGTGTCGTCAGCGTAGCACACCACGCTGACGCCGCTAGGGAGGTCGGTGCGCAGCACCCAATCGTATCCGATGTCCCACAGATGCGGCCCCAGGACCAATCCCTGTGGGATACCGCACGACATCTCTTGCCGGTTCCACACTCCCTGGTGACTGGGGTAGATGACGGCCCTGTCCGTCAGATAGGCCTCGACCACACGACATAAGTAGGTCAGCATTCGGTGGTACCGGAGTGCCTCCATGATGCAACCCCAGGGTATTGACGGCATTGGCGATGTCTAGAGACACCGCCAAAACGACCTCACTCTAGGCAACAGCATTCCCCGTCGTGAGGGCTCCCACGCGCATGATGGCGTCCACCGTAGAGCGCCCCCTGCGGAAACCAAATTGGCTCTCCTTGGCGCGAGAGCCAATTTGGTTTCCGCAGGGGGCGCTCTTCCTGCCCCACCCGCACCAGCTGGCTGACGAGGCGGTCTGCAATTACTCTTTCAAAGAGCTTGCCCACCTCGTTGAGCAGCACGATGGGCCGATAAGCGGACGGAGAGTCCGCAGGGCGCCCTGCCTTCTTTATGAGGACCAGTTTCCCCGTCTTCCAGCGAAGCGGGAACTGGCCCCTCTCCAAAGTCCGCAGGGCGCCCTGCATTCTTTATGAGGACCAGTTTCTCCGTCTTCCAGCGAAGCGGGAACTGGCCCCTCTCGCACCTTCCTTGAGGCGTGTATACGGCAATGGAGGACGGTCCGTTGATATCGGTTCACCCTTGTTTGATAGAACAACGTTTGATATAATATTACTAAATCGAATTTTAGTTGCAATAAAGTCATTTCGAAGAATTATTCATTTGACCGAATAATTCATTGGTAAATTTTTATTTAGCGTAATTATTTATTTGAACTAATTTCATTTGAACTAATTTCATTTGAACTAATTTCATTTCGCCGAATTTTCAAATGCACTGTTTTTATTTAAACTAATGTTTCACTAGACTAATAATGATTTAGTCGAAGATCGTATCGAATATTCAGTTCTTAATGAACTGAATATTCGATACGATCGTTCTCAATAGCCTGCTAAAAATAATCTCTTTTTTATATATTTTTTTCTATATAATCTATTCGTTTCTGGCACTCGCCGGCCGCTGCCGCGGCACCGCTCGCTTCGCTCGCTCGGCTCGTGCGTAGGAGGTCACAGTTTTAACCTAACCTAACCTAACCATTATTTTGAAACTTACACAGAAATATATTTACTTAAAGCGATCGCATTTAATTTAAGATTAGTCTAAGTGTTTAAATTTTCAAAATTAAAAAAATGCAAATATTTACAATGTTTTATTTTCTGCATTACATTACAGCAATTGAATCTTCGATAAAATACATGGTTATACCATCTGAACATTACATCAAATGAACATTATACCTTTTGATCATTAGCGCAAATGTTGTTATAGCAAATAAATATTCGATGAACTGAAAATTCTGTCAAACGATATTATACAAAGTGATGATTTTCTTAAACGTTGTTCGATTTAGTAATATTATATCAAACGTTGTTCTATCAAACAAGGGTGAACCGTTGATATCCAGGGTGTTGACAGCTGTAGGGTAATGATAAGCCTGTATGGATTAAACGGGGAATGATTCAGGGTGACATTTTGAGTCCACTTTGGTCCTACTTAGCCCTGAATCCTCTAAACATACTGCTGGAGGATTTGAGTATGCCTAAAGAGTTTTCGGCATCCTCAAATACACTCAGACCGAACTCGCCCTTGATGGGACGGTCCGTACTCTGTATTTGTCAGCAAACTGGTTATATCAGCCGCAATCATCGGTAATGACACTGCACATCCCGCGCAAGTACGGGGGTCGAGGCTTTTAAAATGCGAAAACCCTCCACAATCGCGAGGTGTGCAGTCTCAGGGAATATTTTTAAAGCCAAAGTGTACAAGTATATGTACCGTGATGTGGTCGCAGTGGGCATATGACTCACGTCACTCTACATAGCTAAAGAGAACTGACGCAAACCTATAGTACTTACTACCGATGGCCGTAAGGAGGTATGGCAAAGCAAGGAGCTGCACGGACGCTTCTATCGGGCTCTTCATGAGCCTGGAGTAGATTTCTTTGCGTCCGTATCCTGGCCACGAAGGACGGAATGGTTGACGTGTGTCGGGCATGCCACCGTCCGGGTTAGCCCATCAGACATATTATCTCTGGTGGTCTGGCGAGTACTTGCATAGGCATAACCAAGTGGCCAGGATCATTTACCAGGAATTTCCTCTGAAATATAAACTTGTGGAAATGAAATGAAATTGTTTATTCTGTAAATAGGATATCAGAATCACTTTTACACGTCATATTAAAAATAAAATATAATAAACCAGGTGGAGTCGACATTTCCTGAGAAGAAATGGCGAAACAAACTCAAAGGCCAAAGTCTATTTTAAAGACAGACATAATCTTGATCAGTTCATATGAGGACCATGTTTGTAGTGGATTCTGAGGTACCGTATTACAAGTATGTGCCCGAACCAGTTCTCGAAAAAGACCATGTCACGTTGTACTTGGATTGGTCTATCATTACTGACGGGACTATTGTTGCCAATAAGCCTGATATAGTGGTGATAGATCGATTAGCGCGCCGCGAAATGATTATATCGATGTTACTATTCCACATGACGAGAACCTCGTAAAAGCCGAGCAAGAGAAACAAATAAAATACCTTGAGTTAGCACACGAGGTTGTTCACATGTAGAATGTGTGCCTCGGTTGTCATTGTCTTAATGGCCAATCCCCCCTGATTGGCCGTTAAGACAATCGAGAAATCGCGGCACAGCGGACGGAGCTCCGGCGGGATCTCATGGCAGCATGGAGAGTATGGTTGTCGCAACCCAGTGCAGGGCACGCCACGATTGCGGCGATAAGATCCCCTCTTTGAGGAGTGGCTAGAGAGGCGCCACGGCGTCCTCACCTTCCGCCTGACGCAGGTCCTCACCGGACACGGCAGCTTCGCGAGGTTCCTGTGTCGGATAAGGCGGGAGGAAACGCCCGGGTGTCACCACTTTGTGGATCGCCCGGAGGACACGGTCAAGCATACGGTGGAGGTCTGCCCGGCTTGGGCAGAGCACCGCCGTGTCCTCATGGAGGCGATCGGCGGCAGATATCTCTCGCGTCCGATCCCGGTTCAGGCCATGGTACGGAGCGAGAGGGCATGGGCAGCCGTCACCTCCTTCTGCGAAGCAGTAATGCTTGCGAAGGAGGATGCGAGATGGTTGAGGGAAAGGCAAATTTCGCGCCCTCTCGCCCCTAGCCGCCGCAGGAGACGCCCTGGGCGTCGGGAATCTCGGGCGGATTTCCGGCCACCGTAGGCGCGGGCTTGCGGACGGTGAGCAATGGGTAGCTCACCGTCCGTTAAGGACCAGGCCCGGGTCGACGGCCCGTTGTATTCCACGCGCGCCTCAAAGAGATGTCGTCAGCACAAATGTAGCGGTCGTATAGGGCCGATGCCTGCCGGGGTTGCGGGAAGTTAATAATGGGTCACCGAGGCCCCCGCAACACAGGCAATGGAAGGAATACGGGTGGAGTCAGTAAGAGTCTGACACACCCTCCCACTCCGCCCAGAGCGGGAGAAGTTATTTGATGATTTCCCATTCAAAAAAAAAAGGGGTAATTGGCCCTCCCGATCCCCCTCGAGAAACCCTCGATCAACATATCTCGAGGCTCTCGTTAGGCGGCTGGATCAAGGGCCTGATCAAGAAGGCCGTACTCCTCGATACGGGGCGCATCATCCTGTCTCTGGAGCAGGGAACCACTGGTAGCTTAGACCGTGCTCCCGAAACCGGCAGACCACTATTTTATATATGTTTACATGTTCATTTTGTCTTTTTTTAAAAATATTTTACAAAAGAATTTTTATATGGAAAACAATTAATAAACAGAATGATTACTATTATCATTTCAAATGAATTAATTAATCTGGCCCACGTTAAGAGTTCACAGACATATTTGTTTTTACCGACTAGCTTTAATGGTGATTAAATCTTATCGCATATTTTATGCATGTTTTATAAATGCAGGTATTTATAAAACAATAAATTTATGGTTCATACATGGATTAATATGCCATGACAAAATTCGCCTAATCAAATGGGATTAAAATAGTGTCAGTGGCCATGTTTTATTTATTAATTACCTAAATAAATACATTCTTAAATTGTGATAATAAATCTACTTGGTATTTTAAACTAGTAAAATTTCAAGTAAATGATGACATGGAGTTGCGACAGAATGTGCTTTGTTCTGCGACAGGTCGCCGGTGAAATTGTTTCAGAGACAAATGCTGAGTTTCTGTTTGAACATTTTGTGCAAGAAAGTTCAACTTTTCGTCATACTTACTTACAAAATGTTATGTTATTTAACAAATCTATTGTAAAATGTCTACTTGTGAACACGAACTTACGAACGAACACGAACACGAACTACACGAAGAATTGTATCTTATATTATAGGAACATAAATTATTCATTAAAATAAACTGTTATAAGAAATTCTAGTGAGTAACTATTGATACCTTTGCATTAATAAGACAACGCCATGTTCGGAAGAAAGTATTCAGTGTGTTATAACTAAGGAAAAAAAAACGTAAGTCAATTTCTTAAAACTATAAACTATAACAGTATTTAAGGTACTCTTCCACGACTAACCCTCCACTGACAGCCTTATTTTCCACCTCGTAAATGTAGACTATATTTCCTTTCATTTTCAAAGCCAAATGGATGATACCACTCTGTATGATCTTGTATCCTACAGCAATACCGTAAGACTCGTATATTTTATGCCGCCTTAATTTTACACCACTTACGAGTATCTCGCTATTGACAAACACACTCGCCCCAAAGAACACAATTTAACCAATATAATTGACAAACAGTCTGTAACTCATCCTTTTGAGCCGACTACTAACAACTACTCGTACCATGCCTATTGTTGCGAATAACAAAAGAGCGTTCATAATAAAGTAGCTACGGTAAGTCGTTGGTGAATACTTCGATGGATCCACGAGAGGTTTATTCGAGTTTACAGTCTATATTATAAACTAGCTGCGCCCCGCGGTTTCACCCGCATACGTCTCGATCCCGAAGGGATACCGGGATGAAAAGTAGCCTATCTCCTAATCCAGGTTATAGTCTACCTATTTGTCAAATTTCATCCAAATCCATTCAGCCGTTTTAGCGTGAAAGCCTAACAAACAAACTTACTGTCGCATTTATAATATTAGTCGCGTTTTGTAACCTCGTTGTTATTCTAAACTATGTACAGATTTTGATGCGACTTTCACCATGGTTCAGAGAATTTATTATATAATGTTAATGTGTATAACACATTAATATTAAACTAACATTATTAAATACGTCTCGATGTTTTGTCAAGTCGTAAATACCGAGCGGAGCAAGGGTGGGTCGCTAGTTAAATATTCTTAAATGCCTCAGGCGTTAAGTCAGCCTTTGTACGAATTGTTTTTACTGATGCATAAAGTTTTAATAAATAATTAAATTAATAAATATAAGGATATTTGGTATAGTGGCCCAAGGTGCGATCCCTGTATCAGGAGAGAGGCTTTAGCGTTTTCCATTACGAATTTCTCAGCAACGGGGTTTAGATTTTTACCCGGTTAATAGATATAACTTAATTTGATATTTTTGCCTGCTGCATGCCTAAATTAACTCTGGTGTTAAAAAGTTCACATTCCATTCAATTTCCAAAACCTTGAACTCATATCTACAAATACTGCCAAAAAAACACGTAAGTAACTTACAGATCACTGCAACTATACCTTAATATTTATAACGCAATCACAAGATCATAAGAAGAACTTACTCCAACAAAGTTTTCAGACGAACTCTCAATTAAAAATTTATAAAACCGATCGTTCAAAGTTCTTGAACTAAGTTCAAAAAGTTAATTATACACGTTAAGCTGGGCTTTAGTAATGCCGACGGGAACAATAGAGTGATTTGGGATAGTTATCGAAGCAGCCTATTGTTTAGAGCGGTCGTCGAGCTCGGGACCTTCAGATGATTAATGATTACTATTTGAAACTTCACTGTTCTGAATTAGGTCATGGTGCTACATACTAACATCTGTATTGTCTGTGGTAATCTTAGTAGTCGTATGTAATGCTAATTGCTGGGAAACATTGATGTATGAACGTAAGCGAAGCAAAAGGAGTATTTTTTATATATTTATGTATGTAAAGCTAATTGTAGATTTCTACAATGCTCAGCAAAGGTTCTCACAACCATTCGATTCACTGTCGGATTCTATGTTAAGGTTCGATTAGAGGGTCACATTATATATTCCTTATAAGAACGTAGTATTGAATGACTCAATAACAGTAACCTCGAGTAGGTATATTGACTACTTGCGAGTCTGTGCGTACGTATGGACATCGCATCCGCGAGTGTACAGGATGCAAAACATAATTTTAATTTTAAAACTATGTTTTCGCGGTGCAAAGTTTTTTCAAACAAATAGCTACATATTTGTTTGAAAAAACTTTGCACCGCGAGTGAACTTTCAAAATGCGATATCGCAAAAATGTACATAAGGCATACTTTTAGTCATTCGATCAAACTGCAAGCCGTGACCGTTTCACGGCTTGTTGGCTTTGAATAACGAGCAGCGCGATGTGCAGGCGTTTGTGTCAGACCGTCCTTTTACATGTGCGTTTACACTAGGTGGAGCCAGTAATGTGGTCGGAGTGGAAAGTGGCTTTGAAATAGCACAAAAAGTTTCGTTTAAATATGTTGAAGGGTTGCTCGAAGAAACACAGATGAGTACACGAAATCCTAATTCTTACAATGGCTTGAACATACTGCCGGACAATCACTTGGATTGGTATGAGTTACGCGTCATTTAATATCATCTAAGATTTTCAACGCCAGACACGTTATTGAGTATAACGAAACAATGGAGTACGTGTGAACTACAAAGTATGAAGTGAAATATATTGCTACGCATATTATTTATTGCAACTTAAAATTAGTCGAGTGTCGATAGAAAGACGCGCGCAATAACTATGAGAACCAACTGCCGACAAACTGCGTTGTAGTTTTTTGATTGAATAAAAAAATTTGGTAGGTATGACACATCATAATAATATAGGGTGGCCAAATTGAATGTTACAACTTTTTTGGCCACCATTTTTATTTGGCGCCAAATTTCACGGTTCTTCGATACCCACTATTTAGTTAAAATGTGGCGAATTTGCTATGCACCGTTTCTTAAACCATGACTATCGCATTAATTTCACTAATTTAATCATATAGTTCCTACACGGATTGAAAAACGAGCCATTTTTGTACGAATAACTAATCCCATTTCGATTACAGATAATTTGTAAATAAACAACATTTTCGCTATTGTGGAGAAGACCAACCTTTGTTGACCCAAAAGGGCAGGCACTAAATTCTTTTTGACTGACTAGTTACGTCATCAGTGGCGTTTTTTAGGTCCTCAGAAGTGCAGGTATATCTTTGGACAATCCGGACAATATGGGACATGAGCACCGCATTCGCACTGGGTGTCGCTAGGGTCCATAATCCCCCATTACACTAAATTGTGCTTGCAGTGGCCTACTTGGTCGCAATCGATTAATTTATTTCCTTAAAGGCCACTGCAGCTTATCTCCGGGTGACGAGTCCTCCTTTGGCTGGACGAAATTGGGTGGGGGCTGGTGATGTTTTTCCCACAACTGTATTTTCACCTTTGGCGGTTGGTCTTGGATGACCTGAGAACAACAAAGAAATTATTATTGTAGTATTTTGTGGTGTGTTACGACTTCCACGCGAACGAAGTCACGGGCAAAAGCTAGTAGAAACCATAAATAATCAGTTTCGGATCGATCCTAATTTACGATCATGGAATGCTCTGTGCAACTGGTTCATAGATTAAATCTACAAGTAGAATAGCAGCTTGTTTCAGTTGAAATGAAAATTATAACGTCATCATCATCATCATCATCGTTTCAGCCAAAAGACTTCCACTGCAGGACGTGGGCCTCCCCCGAGCATCGCCGCATGGACATGGTCCTGTCTTTCCTACACCTGAAGTGTTATATTGGTACAAAATAACAATAAAGGCTAAGGACAATTTTTACGAACAGAACATATGTTACACAATATGATTGTAGCTAATTTGTAGTGATCTTGGTCATTCAAGGAGTCTAGATTTTAGAGCAAAGCCGGGCGTGAGTTCGCCTTAAGTCAAGGTCGAACACTGAGGTCTTTGAACTTTGAATAGCAATATAATGCAGATCATCTGTGTGATCCGTTTCACGGCTCAATGTATATTCGGTTTTACATAACTTACATAATTGAAACTTATATTTGAACTTAATTGATTGATGTGGAAATGTGGTGTAAATAATTGTTAAAATTGTTAAATATATTTATTGTGTTTGTTGCAAATATAGTAGAATTAAGAAAGGAAATTAATAATTAAGTAATTGTTGTAAATATATTTTTGTAAGTCATGGTAAGAGATAATTATTGTATTCCTCGGTTGTAGTCTATGACGTACGAAGTGTAAATGTCACAGCTGACATGTCAAACGAGAAATTATGTAAGGTTATGTAATGTGCTGGTGTAGTGCATATTTTACTAATTGTAAACAATTAGTTTTAAAATATGTATTATTTACAAACTAATAGTGCTAACTGCTACACATTTAGCCAATTCCTATGGCCTTCACAAGGTTGTCGGTCCACCTTGCGGGAAGCCTTCCAACGGTACGTCTTCCAGTACTCCAGAACCTTTTGGCCTCATCAGCCATCTGTTCTGCGAGCAGTGTGCCCTGCCCACCGCCACTTAAGTTTGGCGATTCTTCGGGCTTATTCAATTACCTTGGTTACCTGCAAATCTCTTTATATTTAATTCGATCACGTAGGGAAACTCCAAGCATTTCATCAACTGATCAACAGTAGTTTTGATAGTTGAAGGTTTGATAGGAGAAGGCTGAAAGTCACGCAAAGGGCAATGACTCCATTGCCCTTTGCGTGACTTTCAGCCTTCTAATGAGGTCCACTGTGAGCGCCACGTTTCAGTGCCATAGGTCAACACTGGCAAAACGCACTGGTCAAAGACTTTCGTCCTGAGATTGTGCGGTATGTGACATGAGAAGATAATATCTCAGAATAATAATGTCTCACACACCGCACTATCTACGCAATATCATTGCGTAGCTTCCTGAACGCTGCCCAGCCGAGTCAGATTTGACGCCTCTTGCCCGAAGTTGGACCTACCTAACTGAACATTTTTTGCTAGGTAATAATCATCAACAACTTCAAGTGATATTTTAACGTACCTATGCCTATTAGCTAAACATAACACGCCTTGTTACCCCGAAGGGTTGGGCAGAGGTGTACCTGTAGTACACCCACATTTCGCCAGTTATGTTTAAGTCCCATGTAATAGGGGGCGAGCATATTGCCATCAACCGGGCTCAAATCTAGACTCCGAGCTGCTACTGAGAAATTCCAGATAGAAAAACCCAATAACACTTAGTCCGACCTGGGAATCGAACCCAGGACCTCATGCTCAGCAGTAGCGCTTGCGACCACTAGACCAACGAGGCAGACACTGACTGAGACTGTCCTAAACTGCGAGGTAAATACCTGTTCATATACAGAAAGGACGTGCATTGGTCACAATGGTCACCAGGCTTAAGAAACACGTTTTGGCGTTTTAGCGCTTGGAAGTTTAGGTTTCTTCACAATAATTGATTGTATTGTGAGCCAAAAATAGCAATGGAAGTATATTTTGTACATACCTGTTTGTGGTTTATGAAACGAGCCCTTAACTTCTGCGAATCTTCTGTTAAACTTTAAAGAAGTCAAAAAACTAAAATACAAAACCAAAGACACCGAATTCCGAAATTAAAGTTAGACATTTTTCACTTTTAGTGTTATTTTTTTCGAAAGACGATTGTTTTTGTAAAAAACTTTATAACTGATACCGTTTCAGTTTTAAACCGTCTTAATTAAAGGAAATAAATAAATAATAAAAAAGTAACCGCTGGTTTCCGTTTTTTAATTTATCACTCAATGTACATTTTAATTTTCTACGAACCTTACAATCAAGTTCGAAAACGAATCGAATGGTTGTGAATAGCTATGCGGTCCTCTACATTGGCAGTCCTACTGACAGGTAGGTAATAAACAAAGAAATGTGAAAAAAAGTAACAAAGTACAAAAGTCCAAACAATTTATTATAACGGGTGTGAAAATACCCTTAACGAAGCTGAGAGTCAGTTGCTCTTCCCGTTATTATGATATTTTTTTTGTACTAGACTATACCTGGGAACCTATCTGGTTACGGAGATATTGACGGCTAAATTTACAACTTTTTTTTTTACATTAACAGGTTTTAAATGTTATAACTTAACTTTAAATACTTCCACGATCCCTGTATAATTTCATGCACCCATAAACACTACGTTTTGCGTTCGGTACCTCGCGCACTATCGTAAACAGTGAATTTTGTCACCAAAAATAAAAGTCGTTTTTCTGTTACTACTAAGTTACAGAACGCGTAGATGATGGCTTCGTGAAGGGTCTTTCCTTACACCCTGTATTTTTTACAAACTTCTGTTGGTTCCATACGGTGACACAATGGGCGGTCTTATCGCTACAAGCAATCTTTTACAAACAAACTTTACGTTACGTCAAGCCCTGTACCGCTAAAGTTATTGACCGACCGAGCGAAGCGAGTGAAGCGTCTCTGCTTCGAGTCTGCCAAAATTTGCTTTTCTCTGTCCGTTTGTTGATACTCCTTCACAGGTCGTATTTTACAACCGATCTGGACGAAACTGTCTTGCTATACTGGTTTTACGACTTTATAGATTGTTTGTCGTCGGGGATTTTTGATTGGAGGGGTACTTCCTCCAAAAAGGGGCAAAAAGGGGGGGGGGCTACTAGATATCTCCGCCGTATGAGATCCGATTTCGATGTTTTTGTAAATAACTTTAAATTGGCACCATAGTAATTTAGTGAAGATCTGATGAGGATCTTCGGCGGGATGAGCAGAATAGCTCTTCAAAAAGCAAGTTAATTGCTCACTTTTAGATTTCTACCAGCCCTCCTATCCCCCCTCCATCTCCATCTCCTAGCCTTTCTGTCGGCCCTTTAACTACTAGGTAGGGATTGATGAAGTACCTGGGACCACCTTCTCATCACAAAACTAGGCTGCAGCGTTACCTGGGCTGACAATTAATACGTATTAGTCAATTTCTCTAGCTGGCCTACAAATTTGTACTCATATTTTTTCTGGTTGTATTTGAATTTGACTTATTTAACGTTGTCATTTTTTTTTATAGGAAAAAAGTAGATTAGTCGCCGTCTAATCATAGAAGAGCGTTAGTAGAATACAATATTTTCGTACCCAAACCTTACCTGAGTTTATTTTATGCATTTTCGTAATCTTTAATTTCGAGTCGGCTTTTTCTTAAATTTGTATAGGTATATTAGTTATAGGATTTTAAACTGACATGGTTATTTTCACTACTAAAGTTAGACGAACATATTATAACCTCCTCATTTTTGGGAGTCGGTTAAAAACAAAGTAAATATCCCGCTTTAAATAACCTTAGTGATATATTAATTGTTACAAAAACGTTGCTCGCGAGGTCCACTGTGCGGAGAAAGAAATAAAGAAACAAAAATTCGTTTATTTGCGGTAAACATGACGCAAAGAAAAATCGCTCAGCATAACGCTGCGAACTACTAGTATAATAAAAATCTTTACTTCTCATTTCTCACTAATAACCTTGCTAACACACAGCACTCCACGTCTAAACCCAGTAGTTCCCCTCCATCTAAAACTACGTACTCGCAGCACATTTCCATTATCCCGGCCCTTTTGCCCCAGTTCCGGCCCCCCGTCGAGCTGTAATTAAATATCAAATACGTAAGCCTTCCACCACTTCCCTCGTTATAGTTTTTAATTATTTTAGTTAGATATTTAGTAATGTTGATAACTTTTTAGTTTAGATTTTCTCTTGTGTTTTAAGAGGTTCTAATATCGAATTCCGGCTAATTTTTCAATCATCCGATAACTTATATCGGAAGAATAAATATGAAGGTTTGATATATTTTGTAAAGAAAATATATGAAACTGCCAGATTAATCTGACGATTAAAAAATCTGCATTTATAATAATAATATGAATAAAGTAGAAGGTTTATTGTAATATAATTCTGTTTCATGTCCCGTTTCATAAAGTAAGCAAGCAGAGCGGACAATATTATCGATACCTTACGTTATCCATGTATGTAACTCTTTGTAGGTATACCATCCTGTTATCAAAACAACATTTATTGTATAGTTTCTTAAAAACTTATCTTCAGAATCATAAATGTCTTCAAATTATGCATTAGCTTAGTTAAAATACTGCGTTAGATATATTTTACCAGACAAAGGCGAGACAGTTAGGTCGATGAACTTACAATTTCAATGTTAAAATTGTAACTTGTAAAAATTCCGATTTTTAAACGAACACTTTAAACTTTTTAAAGTGTTCTCAGGACTTCATAGGACCGTCAACTACTCTCTTATAAGTTATATCAACTTAAGACAAACCTAGCCTATGTGTCAAGAGTTAGTCGAAGAAAGGCAAAGTTAAGAAGTGTTGTTTGCTTAGCATGTATCTTTAACATGATTATGGAGACAAAACAAAAAATAATCAAAACCGTCCAAGTGCGTGTCGGACCCCGCACAATGAAGGGTTCCGTAGTTGGGATGAATTTATCCCAAAAACAAACTTAACATTGTAGTTGAAACACATGTTCTCCCATAAAATCAAAATCAAAAGCCATTTATTCAAACTAGGCTGAAAATCAGCACTTTTCGAACGTCAAAACGACACGTTACATATGACAGTCCCCCAAAAATGCCCGCCCTTCACCACTTCCTAGTACTTTAGCTGGGAAGAAGAAGTGGTGGAACAAACTCCCCAGCAGCACGTCTGTCTGTTTAGTTATATAAACTTGATTCTATACAAATCGTATGCAAAGTAATTAACATTACGAAACACAAAACATTGGATTAAATTACACACTTGCCATACGTTAGCTAGCACGCGCCAGTATACCAACAAAACAATGAACAAACTGTACTCAAGCAGATAAAAAATACAACATAAAAAAACGTTAATAGAACTTAATACCTAAATAAAAGCCTCCAGGCATAAAGGGCGTGCCCGCTTACATAAGGATACATCGATCCCTTCGACTGTTATAATGCTCCAACTCGAATAAACTGTCACCTGTCAACACAGTCGGTAGAATTGACCGCGAGCGTTCACTAAAACTACGACAACTCAGAAAATACGCATCGTAGCTCTACAAACCCCTAGTCATTGAAGTTGTTATATGAAATAAGCTACCAGGTAATATAGAGTTTAGTGCAGTTTCACCTTGCAATCTATTGTTAATTCGAAGTTGAAAGTAGCGTGAGCGACTTTTTCGTACAAATATCGTCATATTTATAAAACAAAAGCAATAAGTCCAAAAGATAATACGTAACTTTCTTAAAACCACACTTCTTTACAATACTCTAAGAAAGAACAGAGATCTCTATGCGTTTTTTTAAATGACAAGCTTATCAAAAAATAACCTTATTGCAAAAAAAAAAGGTATGCTTACACAATTATTCCGGGAACTCTGTAAGCCCCTTAGCTTCGGTTCTTATCTTATCACTATGCTTGATACGTCAACATAACACAAATAAATCTTTAGCTGATAAGAATGTTTAATTTACGATCACTGAGAAACAATTGAAACACTAGAAAACACGTCAAAATAGCCGTTATGAATGACCGTCTCATACTTTTAACCACACAATTCACACATTGTTGTATTTATTTTAAATGTAACTTTGCATTCTACACTAGTATGTTATTCACTAATGGAAAAACACAAAACAACTATGTTGCATAGCAAAAACATTAACCAAATCGACAACATAACATCGCGGTCGACTAATGCCAAAATGTGGGCGGGACCATAGATTATTATAGAATTTACTAAAATACGTTCCGGAGCGAAACGTTGCTAGATGTTTAACATGTGATGTTATTTGCGTTGCCTTGTTAATGCTCTACAATAAAAATACGCGCAAGGGGAACGCAGAATCGCGTAAACAGGCAGAATCCCGCCATTTTGTCGACTCGGAATGACGAAACTCAAAGAGACTTTGAACAGGCGTGCGGAAGTTTGACAGGTCACTCAATGAGTTTTCTGTACAGACCGGGGGATCATACATCGATATATGCCACGGTCAATCCTTCGACTGCAAATTTAAGTTGGTCGACTATTACTCGTTAACTCGTAAAGCACACCTAGCTGTGATACTTTTCCTTTTAATTTTATTTCGAGTATATGTACTACTGCCATGTTTTTTTTTCACATCTCCATAAACAACTATTTAGCTGGCTGAGGGGGGGGGGGGACACACTTGCTTCTAACAAAAATTAGCACGTTAATACTTAATATTACGCAAACGGATCCTTGAATCGAACTGTGGTGTTCACAAACCCACAATATTTTTGAACGACCTATCCAACGATACACCATGGGATAGACGAGGAAAAAAAATAGAAATAAAAAAAATGTTTTTTTTTTATATGCACTTTGTCCTTTATTATTATATGCTTTTATTATTACCACTTTGTCAGTGTAATTTATATGTATACCTATGCCAAATATAGCTTTCTAGTACTAGTACTAAGTCTCTAAGCTACAGCGGGGACAGACAGACAGACTTGTTTACTACGGAACCCTAAAAATGTATTTTCCATAAACAATGCCGGGTTCCCATCAAACCACCCATTTGACACGGATCAAAGCAAAGCCTCTTGGTATTTGCTTCCGCCTTACCTGTGTTCCGGAGGTATTGCTTGGTTACCTTTAGTTGGTATGAAACTGTCTAAATAAAACTATTAATTAGCAACCTTTGTATTATTCGCCCCACTTCTCAAAAGGCAATTGTACAATTGAAGAACATTTCGCAAAACTAAAACTAAAGTGGATTCTGTGAAAAACTTATTCCAATTATTATAACAACTATTAATTAGGGAACTTTTTCATTGTCTCCAATCTTTTTGTCAAGAATGACTTGTAAATTACGAGTCGCGACATCTTTTACGAAATTAGTATTTTTTATGATACCTATTTATAATTCTGTTCCTAGTTCTTTAATAGTAATAGGTAATATAATTTTCACGGCAGGCTTGTATGGGGCTTTCGTACAGCTAATAAAATTTCGTCTTTTGGGATATTTTTTGTTTTAATTGGTAGTTATACTGTATGTAAACGATAGACAAGCCTTTTTTAAATTCTTGGATTTTTAGAACTTGGGACGTAAAAGTTATAACCAGTTTTATTTTTTAAGGTTAAGTACTAGTGTACCAATGTAGATTGTTACTTGTAGGCACATAAACATTGTTTCGGTAATAAAGTATGTGTTCTAGATTGCTTGTCGCTATTTTTGTAGTGTTTTACTTACTATCAAGTAGGTAATTTGAGATGAGGATCGTACCTACTCAGCGGGGTGCATTAGGAGATACCTATGTCCAGCAGCTGACTTCAACAGTTTGATAATGATGAAGTCCTGAGGGGGTTTTGAGTGTAGGTAAATAAAACGATACAGTTAATAGTTTTTTAAGCACATTTATTTCATTTATAATTAATTAATTCGTCATACGATATATTTTATGTTAAAAGAAGTTTTACGTGAACGAAATCGTGGGCAGAAGCTAGTATATTTTTATTTTTTGTAGTGTATTTTTTTATTGTATTATAATCTCAGTTTATGTATTTTTTTATTTTTTAACGTTACGCATTAAGACAGTTATATATTATTTATTTATAAGTACATACTTTAATCAGCTAGAATCACAAATATTTCTGTGGAATCACTTACACGATTTATTATGTCGCACAGGGGTCGTCATTACGCCATTCGATCGGTAGGTAATTGTAGAAAATCAGCGCTGTTGACGACACGTTACCTTTTCTTGCACAGATGCGACGCAATGTTTAATTGTTCTTGTTAAACTATAACAAGAACAATTAAACAGTGCGTCGTGCGTGCGTGTTTGTTACCACTAGCCATCCGCAATCGGCATTCTGTTTTCGTTTTGATTGTTTGTGTGTTGTCAGTTGCCAGTGTCGCAACACAGAGTAAATATCACGCAATGTAAATTGTCACGTAAATATTACGCAAAGTGTGTTATTTTTTTGTAATGTGCGTTTTGTTTGTGCAGAATAAACATTTTTTCTACTTTCTTTATATAAAGGACACAGGACACACATACAAAATTCAATAGGTAGTACAATACGACCGTTTGAATTCAGTGTTCATTCCCTGTAACACGTACGATTTATATCATCCACAAATCATCCCAGTTATGGCGCGGGTAATCTTAAGAGCATTCGTTTAACCCATAGGACATCAAATTTAACGTTCAATGCCGTTTTTATGGAACATAAAACTGCAGACGTCTATGTATTAGCGAAATTATAAGTTTATTATGTTAAGGTTTTCAAACTTTATCGTTGCAACTATATGTCACTTTTGAATTGGTAGGTAGTGATTGGGAGCAGTGGTGGCCCAGTGGTAACGGCCGCACTTACGAGTTGTAGGTCGTAGGTTCGAACCCGGACATGCGCTTTACTTTGTGTAAATTATTTCAACCCCACTACTGCTCTCAAAACGGTGAAGGAAAACATCGTGAAGAAACCGGCATGTTCTAGAACCAAAAATTCGAAGACATGTGACATCTACCAATCCGCACTGGGCCCGCGTGGTGGATTACAGCCCACCCCCTCTCACCGAGAGGAGGCCTGTGTCCCAGCAATGGGAACATTATAGGCTGAGTATGTAAGTATTGATTGACAATTAAAGATATAAATATGATTGCGTGTTGCTGTTATCTATCGACGACAAAGGCAGAAATGTAGGATGATGAAAAGCGGCAGACTTTTAACTACTCAACTTATACGACAAAAGTAAATGAGTATTGTAACTATTCCCACCTGATTTCAGAATAGAAAATTTAAAGATGAGAACTGCTCTAACATTACTTAAGGTGATTCCTTAGATGCAGCCCGCGAAATTCAAAATGCCTTGCGTTTTTTACGGCCAGCACCTTAAGTCATGCTAAAGTAGACTTTGACAAGTTCTCAACATCAAATTCTCAATTCAAAAATAAGGTGTAAGACTTCGTCACAAATAGACGAATGAATATTTATGAGATACATAGTCTGATTAAATAGAAGGAATATTTCAAACGCCTTTAAGAAATCATTTTGATTGAAATATTAAGAAAGAGAGAAAGAAGAAAAAGCTAGTGCCTGTGGCACAAATATTATTATCAACATTAACGAGTGTTTAACCCACTAGTAGTCAATTTACATTAAAACTAAGCCATTCCAAAGTTGGGTAGACCACTAAACCAAGTACTTATTACGTACGAAATAAAACAATTGTCCATAAAAATCTGCATATTACAAGTAAATCCCTCACAATTTATGGATAGAGGCGTTATTAAACTATAAAAATGAAAATGGGCGTAAAATGAGGTCGGTTAATGGTTCCGCATAATAAAACGCTAAAGTAATTGTGTCGTATAGCGCTAATAAAGTTTCGTAATTAACGTAAATAGTTTTCTTTGTTATGAAGCGACGGCTAAACTGTAAAGTCCTCAACTCGGTGGGTAGTTTAGTAATTATATCAAGTTTCTTTACCGAAACTGGTGTCGTGAAACTATCAGTACAAAGTGAAGTTTACGCTTCTGTAGCCGTAGCCGCGTCGTAGACTCGTAGCGGCGCGACGGGGCTACGGTGTAGCGCTACGAGCTACGGCGTAGTATGATCGTGTAGCTGAATAGTATAGTCAGATTATTTTACTATTTTAGTTAGAAGCTACAGTCTTCTTCTACCTAGCCTTTTCCAATCTTGGGGTCGACCTCAGTCCTACCAGATGCAGCTGAATACCAGTATTTTTCAGCTGCGTTGTAAGTTGCGAGTAGAAGACTGCAGCTGCAGTTAGAAGCCACAGTATAAGTACGTTTTCATCTCAGCACTTTTTTACTACAAAATCTTTAAAACCTCCATGATATTTTTTTGCAGAAACCTCCTGAGTCCAACCTCCCAACTTCAAAAAATACAAGTTAAACCTAATTATCCAGGTTTAATTTAAACTTTTAACCTCTATATTCCAGGTTTTAATTTAACAAAAACTGTTCCGCTGACTTACGTAAATGTTCCAGATCTTTATTCAAGTACAACAAAGGGTTTAATCGTGTGGAAACTATTGTTGGCTTAAAAATAAAACTGGCTCGGCTTAAATCTGTACATTAGCTATCCTAAACACAGTCGATTTGGTGCCGTAAGGAGCTCGTTAAGACCGCGAGTGCCAAACATTACAGTAAATACGTTTATTGTCATTTTAAGTCTCTGGTGAAGAGGTAATAAGTAGAAAGTTGAAATGTTGTGTCGGCCTGGGAGTTACGGGACACGGTTCACGTAAATGATGCTGCGGGTTCGAAGCTGGCTAACATTGCGTCTTTTTAGAGTTCCGTACCCAAAAGGTAAAACGGGACCCTATTACTAAGACTCCGCTGTCCGTCTGTCTGTCCGTCTGTCCGTCTGTCACCAGGCTGTATGTCATGAACCGTGATAGTTAGACAGTTGACATTTTCACAGATGATGTATTTCTGTTGCAGCTCTAACAACAAAAACTAAAAAACAGAATAAAATAAATATTAAAGGAGGCTCCCATACAACAGACATGATTTTTTTTGCCGTTTTTTTATAGATAATGGTACGGAACCCTTCGTGCGCGAGTCCGACTCGCACATGGCCATATTTTTATTTTTAAGACATGGCTGTTTGATAAAATGATGATGTAGAATTTTGCAGTGAGCTTGGTGATTAATAATGGTTTCTTTTCTGTATTTAAGAGGCTTACAACACCTAAAGCGCGGTCACTGTCGCCCTGCATAGAAAAGAAAGATAATTTAATTATCTATTAACAAAAAATCCATTGATTGGAGAAAAAAATTAAAACAATATTATGTTAATATGTTGCTTGTAGAATTATCTGACATAAAATCAGAATAATTGCATGTATGTATGGTTTTTAATCGTTAAAAGATTTTTTTCGAGGTATATTCGTTAATTTTTACTATCGTATCAAATAAATTATATTATGTTTTCAACACACTATCTACCTATCATATATCCTGAAGAATATCATATATTTTTCTGATTTTGTTTACTGCACTGGATCATATACTTTTACGTATTATAAAACTTACAAAATTTGCGTTTAGGTCCTGTAGTCCCCTTGAAGAGGTGCCTTGCAGTGGGATAAGTATTGTCTAAGATAAACTGTTACTAAGAAACTGTCATTTTCTTTCTTTCATGCATATTAAAATGGTGGGTACACATTTTATGTGAAACGTAACATGAAATGTAACATACTTTGAAATGAACATAGTTTTTTTATATGCAATGCAACATTAAAAATGTACCACACGTTAGAAACAAATTTGCCTTGTTGTTATTGTGTTACATTTAAACTCTGCTGAACTTCCATATACAAAAGTAAAATCACAATAACACAAGCTCGTCTCTTCTATCATTATTCGTTTTTTAAAACCCCATTTAAAGTCTACTTTCCTGCGGCGGCTGATTCTCGGCTTATCTATGAATAGCCGAGACGACTCTCATTCAGTATTCAATCTCGCTCTCAATCTCATCGACATTCGTATTAGCGTCCGCGGTAACTCACTAATAATGCCGTTGATTTCGCGTCAAATATTTATTACAGAATAGAAAGAAATATAAACATTATTCCCTAGAGATTTGTGATGTTTCGAGGTTGGACAAACTGAACCACATACTAATAGGTACTTATTCACCTGCTTGTACGGTCAGGGAAATTCACTGTTAAGGAAATTGACACTTTTTTTTTATTTTTTGGGTCCGATATCATCAAATAACTTCTCCCGCTCTGGAGCGGGAGGGTGTGTCAGACTCTTACTAACTAAAACCCACCCGTATTCCTTCCCTTGCCTGTGTTGCCAGGGGCCTCGGTGACCCTTTAGTACCTTCCCGCGACCCTGGCAGGCATCGGCCCTAGTGGACCCCTACATTTGTGCTGACGACATCTCTTTGAGGCGCGCGTAGAATACAACGCGCCGTCGACCCGGCCCTGGTCCTTACCGGACGGTGAGCTACCCATTGCTCACCGTCCGCAAGTCCGTGCCTACGGTGGCCGGAAATCCGCCCGGTAAGGAAATTAACGCTGGGTGCGCGAATAAGCGATTTAGATAGATTTTGCAGTTGGTGTTACAAAAAAAACAATGATGGCATACTATTACTGTTCGGAGGAGAAATTAGGCGAAAAACGACAGTTTGTACAACGGAAACGGTGCACAATACCGTACTTGATGCGTTAATGGCCAGGAGCGGCAACACATATGTAATTTCACGAATCTTTCTTGTTTCTTCGAGTTTAAACGCACGAGTTGCGCGAGCGACGCGTCTCGAACACACACAATCGTCATAATATATTTTTCTTCTCTCGTTCATATGATGTGACGCAATTTCGCAGGATGGCGCCCTTTGGGGCACCCATTTTCCTCACACGTAAATGAAAGGCAATGTGCAGGATGGCATAGAAGATAGGAAGTTTCAATACCAACTATATGTATTAATTCGTTTGCCAAGATAAAAAAGAAAAGAAATGACAATAAGTACTATAATTCTCAGACACCCTACGTCAATTTGCCGAGGCATAGCCATTTTATACAACTGTCATAGAATTACAGTTGCTATTTTTATACGAAAAATTTAAGTTGGTAGGTAACTTGGTCCAGTACAATTAATTTCCCTGATCATCTGCTTTGCTTGCCATTTAATAAAAATATAATTGAATTACCCTGACCTTAAATTGATTTAGAATTGTTACAATTTTACGTTTTGCAAAGGCCGAAATATTGTTTACGGTACTTTTCTGGCATAGACAGAAACAAAACGAAAGGGTCTCATGAAAGTTCACCTGAAATATTCTTCCACGGCCTCTTTTTATTACTGTAAAACATTAATATGTAAAAATAATACCTTTGGTTATACATATAATACATTCGAGACATTACTGGAAACATTAACTTTTCTTGAAACCAAATGAATAATATTTTTACTCGTTACCAACAAAACGATGAAGTTTAAGACTATGGCTAAACGGAAAGATCTGCATCGGCACTCTTAATGCAGAGTCATTAAGCAAGTCGTGTTCCGTCGCAGGAACACCGGGAGGCGAAACTAGCACTGCCCGGAATGCAGGCAACAGTGAGATGAAGAGAAGGTTCAAAGCGTCTTGCTGACCTAGGCTCTGTTATACATAGTTATTAGTAAGTTAATGTTCATTGATTTTTACTATGATGGTCCTAGTTTATCATTTGTGACTTCCACTTCTAATATAATATTAATAAGAACATAATCCAGCTTGGCACATTTGACCGGGTACGCCCTTTATGCCTGGAGGCTTTCGTTTAGTTATTGAGATCTGTTTACATGTTCATTTATGCTTGAGTTTGTTGGTATATTGGCGTGTGATAGCTGCAAATATTTGTTTCTTTGTTTTGTAATGTTAATTACTTTACATATTATTGTATAGAATCAAGTTCTCACTTATTAGACAGATGTGTTGCTGGGGAGTTTGTTGCGTCATTTGGTCTTCCCAGCCAAAACACTTGGGAGTGGTGAAGGGCGGGCGCTTTGGGCGGTTGTCTTATTTAATTTTGATTCTCAGCCTAATTTGTATAAATGACTTTAGATTTCTGAAAACACTAACAGGGCAAAAACCTCTTCTCATAAAGAAAACCTGACGACCGCGCTTGGCTGCTGCATGCAGTGTTTCAGATAAAAACAAATAAAAATCAGATCAATTTTTACTGGATAGGTAAATGTCACGTTTCCATACGAAAAATTACCGCGTTAAGTCCCAGGACGCGGCGGGTAATATGGTATATAAGGCATATGCAATATACGGTTTATGGAAAAATGTTACTTTTGTCTTCGTCCTAAACTTGATAATTATTCCTTATTAAAGCCCGGATAGTGTATTCCTTTTAATTGTATACCCATGTGAAAACTTTACAAGTATTGAAGGAACGAGGACTTCTGTTTCCTATTCTTCTTTGGTGTTACTCCAAGGAACTTGATCTCGCCGCACATTAATCCTTGCCAGGGACAAGACACTGCTTGGATCGTTCGGTTTTTCACAAAGCTCTGCGAGAAACCAAAAAAAATGGGTAGTAAAATAATTGTGAACTGATTATTTCGTTGAGTATTCATGTATTTTTTACATGACTGCCCCAGGAGGAGGGTAATGTTTTTCGAGAGTATGTATGTATGTATGTATGTCTATTTTTGTCTGTTTGGGTTGATGAGGCTAACAATCAAGCTCCGTTCTGGATTGGTTCCTAGTTAAGGTCAAAAGGCGCCCGTATTACAATAGACTAAAACATAACGTCTGAAGTCGTATCAATGTCGAACATATTTATTAACAAAACTATTCGCTCGTATACGCAATTTTGCAATTTAATTCGATTGAAGGAAATCTTGAGAGACATATGTCCAGCAGTGGACTGCAACAACCTGAGTTGGTTGACTGAAATCTTTGCAATTTACAATAATTCTGACAAAGCGTTACGGATCTAATTCATGAACCTACTAGTGTTACGACCCACACTTACAGCAAATTAATTGATTAGACTCTGATTTGGTTTAACAAGGCTAAATGTGATTATTTGTGCTGCATGATGCTTTATGTTTTATTAAATTCCACTGCGTACTGTACCTACCTACTGCCTGCATACCTTACCAGCAGGTGCCTGCACGTAGACCCCACGTGCAAGTAAGTAATCACTGAACTTTTAGCTTTACTAGGAGCAACTCGGATTGACTTCGAAGTCTGATACAAACTTTCTATTGCAGTCAGGGAAAGTTCCGGAATTCTGTTAGCAGTTTGTTGCAAAAAAAATCTACATGATGTTTGAACACGGAAAATTTGTGATGTTAACGTTACTTGTTGCAAAACTTAGGAGACGTGGAGACAGATATGGGACTATGTATATCTATAATAATAATAATAATAACTCCACTGCCGTATCTCTACGTTGACGTCGTGGTGAGGCTTGAACGCTCCAAACTCTAGGTCTGTGCTGGTAGAGTTTACTTTCCGGAACGGATCTAGGGTGAGGAGCCAGACCAAGAGAGATGAATCCCGGGCGGATTTCCGGCCACCGTAGGCGCGGGCTTGCGGACGGTGAGCAATGGGTAGCTCACCGTCCGGTAAGGACCAGGCCCGGGTCGACGTCGCGTCGTATTCCACGCGCGCCTCAAAGAGATGTCGTCAGCACAATGTCCCCTACATTGTGCTGACGACATCTCTTCCACTAGGGCCGATGCCTGCCGGGGTCGCGGGAAGGTACTTATGGGTCACCGAGGCCCCCGCAACACAGGCAACAGGAAGGAATACGGGTGGGTTTTAGTCAGTAAGAGTCTGACACACTCTCCCGCTCCGCCCAGAGCGGGAGAAGTTATTTGATGATTTCCCACCCTAAAAAAAAAAAAAAAAAAATAAAAAAAAAAAAAAAAAGACCAAGAGAGATACAGAAACCCGCAGGGCAGCATGTGGTGAGCTGTTGGGCATTAGCAACCCGACGGACTGCCCTATCTCCTGGGAGAAGTTTTGTTCCTCATCTCTGGCTTGCCTTTATTGACCGGCTGCAGTGAACACTGACGAGGAACAGAGCTCCCACCTCATTCTTGCCTTTATTCTAGGCTTGAGTAGAGATACGCAAGAGCAAACGTGCTCGGAGGAAGGAAGTATTCCAGTAAGTGCTGGTCTTGACCATCTTTCAGGCTTTGTGATTAGTCTGATAGCCGTGGAATACCTCTCCACTTCTCATAAGCACCTTAGGATATGTTGCCCCCATTCCCCTAACTCACTATGTGCTAGCGATAGTTTCCGGGTCCCATTATTGAGTGTGCAAGTCACCCATTTTATCAGTGTATATTGTATAACATTGATCAGGCAGGGGACATAGTTCTTCCATAGTTCAAGGTAACCTAATATTCAATACTTCATTTGCATTCCACAATGTTTAGTTAACTTAAAATGATATGTGATCATTATGAACTCTGTCGGACACAGCAAAGTATTAGGAGACTCCTCTCTCCCACTACTTTGCTATGCCCGAAGACTGATAAGCTCTTTCAAAGCTAGGAAACTTATCAATCATCTGAACTAAATCTAATATTACTTTATTAAGGTGTTTATACATAAATAGTGTTCTGTACTAATATGTACTCGTATTTGATTAGCACCAATCCACTATAGCCACCTAAACCCATATCTCAATATGTTTTGTTTCCATATCCACCGGTTGGTGTAAGACTATTTCCTACACCAACCGGTAGTTATCCTTGGGTGCACTTGCATAGTGTGAAGAGGGATAATCGTCGGTTGGTGCAACATTTAATTAAAAACGTCTAACGAGCCTCTGCGAATTGGCTTCGGCCCCTCGTACACCTTCCAAAGAACCGGGACCCCATGGTCCCAAGATTATGTAGACACACAAAAATGAGTTATACCAATATAATAATAATGATGTAGCCTTTATTTCCGTAACAATTTTTTTTTTTCGTGCTTAAAAACAATGTATACTTTTTCAACTAGGTTATGGCCGCTTTTCGGGTACAAGGCTCCTCCAATTATCTTTAGGTTTGACCATCCAGTCTTTGCCTATGCTTTTGTTGAATACCCAGCGTTCCGGAAGAATTGGAAGAAATGATCACAAAATTATGCAATGTTAGCTTAGTAAAAGCATAGCATTAAAAATAAACATGTCAAAAACTAAAGTTGCAACGAACAGTACTCAAACACTTATAATGTTAAACCAAAAAGCTTTAGAATATGTGGATAGCTACCAACATCTAGGTAAGCAAATGTCCCTCAAAAAGTCGAGACACACAGGTTAGATCGAAAGGAGAATAAACATGACTTGGTAGAAATTTTGGCCTCGTTATTTTGGACGGCTAGGAGGAGGTGACGGCTGCCCATGCCCTCTCGTTCCGTACCATGACCTGAACCAGGGCCGGACGCGAGAGATCTCTGCCACCGATCGCCTCCACGCGAACACTGCGATGCTCTGCCCAAGCCGGGCAGACCTCCACCGCATGCTCCACCGTGTCCTCCAGGCGATACACAAAGTGGTGACACCCGGCCGTTTTCTCCCGCCTTATCTGACACAGGAACCTCCCGAAGCTGCCGTAAATTTTGGACTCTAAAAGAAACATTAAAAAACTAGTTACAAAAAAAAAAGTTTTGTAAAAAGTGGTAAATGAATGGTAATGGGAACGCAGGGTATATGAATGAATATCTATGCATACTTTAAAATAAAGTCACTTTTCGTACCTATTTGTCTGTGTGACAGCGTTATTCTTCTAAACTACGCATCCGAGTTTAATGTTGTTTTCACCATCATTTAGAAGGAAAGAAAGAAAAATTGTGTATTCTGTAAAATTAAGACGCGTAGGCATTATAAAATTAACATAAAACATTCGCACTATCATTACAAAGTAGCCTAAAGACTTCAACAAATAAGAATATTTGAAACATAATGAAAAATTTGAATTTTGAAAATTTTTATATTAATGTCTTTTGCTTGATGCCAAAGGAAGATTCAGAGAATTTATTCCGGAAGATTTATGTGTAAATTCTAACAATAAAGAAACGATGTTTTGTCAAGTCCGAAAGAACTGAGTTGGGTCGGAAACACCGGGTTCACACGATTCGATTATAGTTGAACTACTTTTTATTGTGCAACAAAAAATACTTTTAATTTGAAATTAATTTTGATTGAAAGTTTGTAGAGACGGTTCAAATTGCTTTCGACTTAGCAGTTGATCAACTAAACTCGAACCACGTGAACCGGGTATTAGTGTAAGTAGGTACAAGTTTGGATTTAAGAATAAGTTTTGAAGAAAATCTACTACAGCAATAAAGGGTCGTCATTGGACTCGCTTGGCAAGTACTGTGTAACGTATTACTGACTTAATTTTGTACGTAGATTTTGAAGTCATTAACTTCCGATGAAAGAACACATCTTTTGGAGATCCGGACTTATAATGATCTGCAAACACGCAATGAGCAAAAGGCGATCGATGGTTAATCCTTCTCTATAATTACACCACATTTTCCTTGCAGACAGATAATACTGGCTGAGAATGATGTGACAAGGCAACGGCTTAAAAGAAGATGTCGAGACAAATGAAAAGAGTATGCTTAAATTAATGGTCATGTTGAGAGGATGAATGAAAAGCGACTAACATAAGGTAGATGTGAGAGGAAACACCGAGAGAAGGAAGCCTTGGAAGGACATTTAGTGACCATATTGGCGATGTTCTTCAGAAAGGTCAGGTGCATAGTACTCGCAACTGGCGTGCGTGTATGACCAGATGTATGAACGTAAACGAAGTAAAACGAGTATGTAAGGAGCGTAGCTGGTGACGCTCTGTACAATCTACATACCTACCCCCATGGGAAGAAGGCGTGAGTTTATGCATGTGTGTTTGTGTCAGATAATAACAGAAATAGTTCACATTCACATTACATACATCAATTATATATTAAGTCACATAACCTTTTGGCTGTACCCTGCATATATATATTTGATGTTGCCAAGTTTCTGAGATCCAATCTTGCATTATTTGAACGAAGGGATAATACAAATAAAAGGAAAGCGGCACATTTAGATTTCGAGATACCTGTTCCTAAGTTGCAACTCTTCCGAAAGAGTTGTATCTACATGACTCCCCTTATTTATAATGCTTTGCCGAAATCAATTACCCAACTACCCTTCCCAAAATTTTGTTCAGCACTACGGCTGGCTACTGGCTGTCGCAGGAATGTTTTTACTCAATTCACAAGTTTTTTGTAAAATGTCCCTGTATTTTTTTTTTCCTTGATCTGGCATTAAAATACAGGCATAAGTAATTATGTAAGTTAAGTAATACTATGTTAAACTTATTGTTTTATTTAATGACATGGTAAAATTAGTGCACAAAAGTATGTAGTATGTATAATATAATAATTGAAATAATATTTAAAATTTTAAATTAATAAAATGCAGATAATGTAAATTGAAAATTAATGTATATCTTTGATTTTATGTAATTTTAAATTGATTTTGCATACCGTTAAAACGGTGAGACATGTAGCACTATTGTAATTTTAAGAACATCTTTGTAAACATACCATGTTTCTGGCAAATAAATATTCTATTCTATTCTGTTCTCACAATCCTATTTCCCACAAGAGAAACAGATCAACAACGCATAGGCCATGCATGACACCGAAAGCCAATAAATGCCATCACTCATTGTCTATGGACGCATGTTTTATTTATAGACGCCATTAGGTTCCGTACAGACATATGGAGGATTCAGAGCGGGTTAGGATGATTTTTATTGTTTTACGTCCATGGTGGTTTATGGGTTAAGTGGCGATGAATGGTGGGGTTGAATACGGCCGAGTAACGGTGGGAGAAATGTCACGTTTTTATTTTTGTTGAAAAAAGCATCATAAATCTTGGAAGTAATTTGGAAATGTACTTTACCTACGATTCCAGTATCCTATGGAACCTACGGTTCACCGCACGACCGTGATAACATTTGAACGACGAAAACCGAAAATACAGGTGCGGTCAATTTTAAATTATTACCAGGGACGCTTGACCGTACAATGAAGCACAGTCTATAAAATAATATCTGTCTATAATATAAGTACTAAAATATGGAATAAAAAGCATAAAATTGAACGATTAGAGCACTAAAAGCGGTAGCAAAGTAATAACATAAATATCAGAAAATGGGAAAGTTTTGCAACCCAGAGCCCATTTCTTTACCAAACAAGTAACAGGTAAGTCCATGGATGGGACGTGAATACGAATATTGAATTTCGGTATTCTGGGCTCGGCGCCGTTAATTTGTGCGGGATCCCCATTAGCTAGGGGTAAGTTTGATGGTGTATGGACTTATCTACTTAAATAGATTACAACGCCATAAAAAAAACAGCCTGTATTTGACGCAAGACAAAAGAAATGCTCAATATATTCACAATATTCTCAATTCTTTATCGCGTACCATAATGTTTATAGCTGGTAGAAAAATAATTATACTAGTCACAATTATGGACCCTGTCGGGCACAGCATAGATCAAGTAGGAGAGAGGAGGAAGACTGACTGTTTAAATGTGGTAACTGATAAATTTTGTTATTAGTTAAGTATTTCGTAGATAATTTAAAGTGTTTTATTAATACAGAATTTAATTTAAGAATGCTTCTATGTGTTTGCGATTTCAAATTCAAATCTCTAAGGTCCTGCCTACGACAGGTTTCCTCACTTTGCCGTAAGTTATGTTGCGTTCTAGATTGACTAGGAAAGTACCAATTATTTCAGAATGTGAAACGATAAACAGTAAAAACCCTTCAAAATATTTCTGGTCCCTGTACAGTTAACCATGCTTTACCAACAAGAGGTAGAAATAAAAGAATGTGCTATGAAAATCGATCTAATGTACCCAATCTCACTGTAAAATAATCAATATAAACCATCCTTGACTGAAAAATTCATAAAAATGAGTTCAGACTAACAAAGCAGGCTATTATGCTGCCCAATTGTTGGTTCACAAAAGGAATCGGCTTTTTTTAATTAATATCTGTGGCAACACTGGCGACCTTCACGCTTGAGCGGGAGCGACAGCAATTGATCGAGTATCGAGACACGATGATTGATCATGCAATAATGCCTACATGAAAAGTTCGAGGAACGTTTTGTAGGGACCTCGGTGTTCGCTTTTCAGTACGTCGACAATGTATAAGGGGTTTTAATTTCGAATATAGGATATAGGAGGCAGCAGAAACAGGCACTTAGACTAGGCTGTGTCTAACAAAAGTTTTTAATTTTTGTAAGGCAGTTTTTAGATGAGTTATTTTGATCATGTTTTACTATTTTTAAATATCTCTATTTAAACAATTAGACTCTAAGAAATATTTTTTTTTAATAATTAGACTCAGAATGACAGTATACTGTATTTTAATATTTGCATGCCATTGTTTAAGGCAACCGTGATGATCTGTTTTTATCTCTACAATTTGTGTTGTACTCATGTTTGAGCAGACAAATGAATAACTTATCTTAAAGTATGTTTTTTTCAAAAATGATTGTCTTTGAAATTAATATAACGAAAATAATAGAGCTAGCGGCGTGAATGAAACTGTAGATAATTTACCAGTTAATAAAACAACATCAAATGTTGGCAACATTGTTAGTTTAAATGCCAAAATTACATAAAAACCGGCGAAGTGCGTGTACACGTACAATGAAGGGTTCCGTAGTTGGGATGAATTTATCCCAAGAACAAACTTAATATTGTAGTTGAAATACATATATTTGCCCATATATTCCAAATGCAAATGTAAGTTTGTTGAGAGTTTTACCATGTTATTTTAAGACTAGACTTCTTATAGGTTTCCTGTAATCAATGAGTAAATAGTTATTTTCTGTAGGTACCTTTTTAAAATGTAAGGGTCTGTAGTTTCGGAGATAAGGGAATGGTCAATTTTCAACTATGTTCTTAAATAACTTTAAAAGTATTTATTATGAAGTTATAAAAAAAATGAGTGTCTGAAATCCTTACAACAAGCCTTTCATTTGACATGTCACACGGTACAGTTTGTAAAACTTTTATTTTCTAATTTGCCCCCCAAAAGTGAACCCATTCAAAATTCATTTATTTAAGTTACACGTCCGAGTATGGGTCACAAAAATTTATGTGTACCAAATTTAAAATTAATCGGTTCTGTACATTCGAAGGAAAATTAATAAAGCGCTCCTCCTCTATCTCTTTATTTAAAACTTTGCTTTTCTCGAAAGGGTCCATAATTGTTTGTATTTTTTTTTGGCACCTTTAATTGTATTATTATGGATTGCAATAAACGACTTGAGATTTGATTTAATTTGAACAAATTGACTGTGACAGATGGACAGGCAGACAGACACACGAGTGATCAGAGAGTGACAAACGGAACCCTAAAAAAAATATTTTACGTTGAAAAAATGGTCAGTACCTCACATACACAAATCTAACTTTAAAACAAAAATAATTATTTGTATTGCCTCCATGGGCTCTCCTCTCAGCTGCCAGGGCATGCTGTTTATTACGATTCTTATGCGATGTTGCGGGATATTGGTCAGGTCTCGAAGTGTAGGATTCAATTTCCTTCACCTCCCAAGCACGTCCCAAGCGTGTTCAATTGTGCGGTCCATGGCCCTTTACGGGGCTCCTGGGTGCCCACACCGCGTTCCCTGGCGCTGCAGCCAGCCCACTAGTTGAGCGCGGCCCAAAGGGTAATGGCCATCCGGCTGGTCCGATACCGCACGGTCTCCTGTGAGGCAGCGAGCCTCCTTGTCGGATTGCCGCCATGGGATCTAGAGGTAAAAGTCCTCGCGCACGTATGGGAGTGGCGCGATGAGGCGAAACGCCGGGGCGTAACTCCGCTGCCGCGAGAAATCGCGGCACAGCGGACGGAGCTCCGGCGGGATCTCATGGCGACATGGAGAGTACGGTTGTCGCAACCCAGTGCTGGGCACGCCACGATTGCGGCGATAAGTCCCCTCTTTGAGGAGTGGCTAGAGAGGCGCCACGGCGTCCTCACATTCCGCTTGACACAGGTCCTCACCGGACACGGCAGCTTCGGGAGCTTCCTGTGTCGGATAAGGCAGGAGGAAACGCCCGGGTGTCACCACGGTGGATCGCCCGGAGGACACGGTGGAGCATACGGTGGAGGTCTGCCCGGCTTGGGCAGAGCACCGCCGTGTCCTCGTGGAGGCAATCGGCGGCAGAGATCTCTCACGTCCGGCCCTGGTTCAGGCCATGGTACGGAGCGAGAAGGCATGGGCAGTCGTCACCTCTTTCTGCGAAGCAGTAATGCTCGTGAAGGAGGAGGCGGGACGGTTGAGGGAAAGGCAAATTTCGCGCCCTCTCGCCTCTAGCCGCCGCAGGAGACGCCCTGGGCGTCGGGAATCCCGGGCGGATTTCCGGCCATCGTAGGCGCGGGCTTGCGGACGATGAGCAATGGGTAGCTCACCGTCCGGTAAGGACCAGGCCCGGGTCGACGGTGCGTTGTATTCCACGCGCGCCTCAAAGAGATGTCGTCAGCACAAGTGTAGGGGTCCACTAGGGCCGATGCCTGCCGGGATCCCGGAAAGGTACTTAAAGGTTACCGAGGCCCGGGCAACACAGGCAACGGAAGGAATACGAGTGGGTTTTAGTCAGTAAGAGTCTGACACACCCTCCCGCTCCGCCCAGAGCGGGAGAAGTTATTTGATGACTTCCCACCCAAAAAAAAAAGCGTGTTCAATTGATTGGATTCAGGTCTGGGTTTCTCGCGGACTAGTCCATGCGATTGATGCCAACTTCCTGAAAATACTTATTACAATTTGACCTGAATGTGGCCTGGCGTTGTCGTGCATGAATATTGAACTTTCACCCATATTAATTAAATATGGGCCGACATGCTTATTAAGAATTTCTTCCACATTTCTTGCACTGGTTACCGTACCATTTTCTATCAGCACTAACTCCGTGCGACTCTCTGAAGAGATTCCAGTCCAAAACATAACATATCCACCGCCGAACGGCACTTTTTCCTTAAAACAAGATGGAGTAAAATGTTCCCCTGGCCTTCGGTAAACTCTTCGCCACCTACTATGTGCATACAGCATAAATCTGGATGAATCAGAAAACATTACTCTTGCTCATTCTTCGTCGGGACATTGTGTGAGTTCGCGGGCATAACGTAGTCTTGCTACCCTATATTCCCTTTCAAGTTTGGGACCATTTGCGGGTCTATGTGGGGTCAAATTAGCTTAAACAATCAAAAGTAAAACAACCGCGAATTTAATTTATTTTCAAATTTGAGGTTTTCAAAATTCTAACTTTTTTAATTATGTTATAGATCATTATCATCATTCAAGGTTCAGGGATCATTTTTAAGGTTTTATATCATGCGATATTAGAGTTCTATTATATAAAGTTAGTTTCATGCATGTACCATTATAATTTGTAATTTAAAGGTGATTTCGTCATCGATCCGTGTTATTAGAAAGCGAGTATACATCTTCTTTAATTCCCAAATTAGTATTCAAAAAGGTTTCCCAGAACCTCTTTTCTACCGAATACACAGAGGTTGTTTAGGTCTTAAAGGGTCTCAGAATTTGTTCTGTTTACCAACCAATCAATAAACGTAAACTTTAGGTGCAGACCAACATAAAATAAAATTTCAGGTTTTGGTACTTAACTGTAAATTAATGTTATTAAAAATGAATTAGCGTAGAGAAGTAATATCATAAAAGGTAGGATAGAAAAGAGACAGAGATAGAACGACACATCATAGCGAACTTCGGGCTTTTATTTAGGCTAATTATTTTCCAGGAGTCTAACAACATAAAGGGCGACTAACTATTTGCTACTAAAAAAATAAAATGGGTAGCAAAAATAATAAGTTGGTTTTTAAAACCCTAAATCAGATTAGTTTGTCGCCGCGTTAAATACATGCCTTTTATTTATATTATTTAAGATATGTTTGGGTCAATCCTTTTTGTAGGTCAGATTTGCCCGAGAAGGTTAACTAATAAAAAGCCGTGAACTTTTTATTAGTTAACCTAGGAAGAAGTGCGAAACGAGCTTCCCAAAAATACATACTTACCTATAGGTACTTAACTATAGGTAAGTATGTATTTTCTCTGTTTGTTAGCATTGTTTTGTTTTAATTTTATTCTTATCATGCGTTTCTCTTCGTAATTAACTTAGTATTCCGTTTAATTTCCATATTATTAGGGAACTAAACAGTGACCCATCCAATTAGAGACCGTCCCAAAGCGACGCTTAACATAATAGCACCACTTGGTTTAACCAACCTCTGCTAATCTAGTCTTTGATATAATTGTGACTATGGAGTGGGCAATGTCTTGAGTGTGGCGAGAAATCTGGTAATGAAACCTGCACCCTAATGGCGAAACACTCGGCATGACGATTTAGTTAAGCAGTTCAACGATATACATTGCGTTATTTTTGCTGTGAGAAGACGAATTTTTCACACAAATGAAGCAATGAATTTCGTTGTGTTGTCGAATTAAAAGGAATTGTCATGCCGAGTGTATGGTGATACAATCAAAATAAATACTAATTTGGAAAAATGAGTGTTTATACAGATAGACGTGTTTGTTGATGGAGAGTTTGTTGCGCCATTTTTTCAAACTTGGAAATTGGTCAAGAAATGACACAAGTCGAGATTTACAAATAGACGTAAATTTTTTTGTCTAAAAAGTGCTGGTTCTCAGCCTAATTTGGATACTTTAGTCTAAGAATCAGCACTTTCTAGTAACACTATCTGTATAGTTAATCACTCACCATTCATATTAAAGCAGATTCCAACTTTGCCACACATGATTGTGACCGCCTGTTTAGGCGACGTCACACCGAACGACTCATTATGCGTTATAAATTCGCAACTAATTAGCGGCTGCTCGCTGACAAAGATTAATGTCGCAGTGTGTGCGGCGAGCCTAATGCGTTACGAGGCAAGTCGACAGTGTGCAATGTGTGTTTAGATAATTAGTGATGATTTTGTCGCTGTTTGAGTCATTAGGATTTAGCCTTAGTTTAAAACAATTAATTTACCTATACCTAAGTATAGGTAAATAATTTTTTAAATTAATAAATTATTTGTTTTAAGTAAATTTGGGTAATCAATTAATTGTTAAGCAAATTGACACCCTAAGTCAATTTGCTGTTCTGCCGGGGTCGCGGTTCGAAAGGGTTACCGAGGCCCCTGGCAACACAGGCAACGGAAGAAATACGGGTGGGTTTTCGTCAGTAAGAGTCTGACACACCTTCCCGCTCCGCCCAGAGCGAGAGAAGTTATTTGATAATTTCCCACCCAAAAAAAAGTCAATTTGCTGTGTTAAAGCAATTTCATACAAATGTCAAACAATGTCAATTGTGTTATGAATTTGCGGCAAATTTAAGTTCGTCGTAAATTTGCTTCACAATTAATTTACCTGACTTTACCTTCATGGTGCAATAATAATACATATATTCGTATTAGGAAAAGTTGGACAGATTAAAACGTCGGAAGTAGTGAAGCTCCTTGTGGAACAGTTGGTCCAAGAAAGTCTTTATTTTCTCAATGAGAAATTTGAAGGGCTGAAGTGCCAATAGAATTATAGGCATTTTCTCTTACGTGTTTAAGGACCGATGCATTATTATTCTAATACACAGACAGTCAGTTGCTTGCCAATCTGTAATAACAATCTTAATCACATCCAATATCCATGAAACTCCCATGGACCGACCAAAATTATGAAGACCATCTCCTATATTTTTCACCCACAATAACATGGTCCTATTACCTACCCCATATCCTCATAAATACTAAACTTTGCAACCATTACCGACACCAGGGATGCCAATCCTTAATATTTCCGTTTGAAATGTGAGGCGATTTCATTTGGAGTTTTCAGGGTTCCGTACACAAAGGGTTTTTCTAACTGGACCATATTTTTAAGGTGCCCAAAAGGTGCCAAAGCAGCCCTATTAGTCAGCTTACGCCATCTGTCTGGCAATCACAGAGCTGTATGTTTTGAACCGTGATAGTTAGATACTCTTATTTTCAAAGAATACGTAGACCGTCTATCATGACAAAAAATAAAAAGGAGAATACCTAACGTTTGGCGATACGGAACCCACGCGTGAGTCCAACTCTAGTTTTGCCAGGTTTTTCTACAGCTCTTAATTAAAAATAGAGCGGTCGCCGCCGCTTCCTAAATTGACTCTTTAAAACTTGTGATTTGCATTCATTATTTACGTGGAAGCGTTTCAAGGGTTTCCTTGGGTTTTCTGAGCGCCTGGTACAATACGTAGTTTACGTAAAAATATGTTAGGGACTAATGGACTATTTCAAAAGTATCCGATGCAAGTGTAGTCTAACCCAAAGGCAGAAGAAGGATAGAAGGTTTCAACTCTATTTCTCACAAACAATCAGTGTTTCATTAACATTATTGAATTGTAATTAAACAACTGGCCCAGTGCGTATCGGACCACACACAATGAAGGGTTCCGTAGTTGGGAATGTTGGGATGAATTTATTCCAAAAACAAACTTAACTTTGTAATTAAAAACATGTTTTTCCATACATCGATATACGTCAATTCTCCAACTGCAAATTTAAGTTAGTCGACTATATTACTCGTGAACTTGTAAAGTCCACTTAGCTGTGATAGTTTTCCTTTTAATTTCATTATATGTACTACTGCCATGAAATTTTTCACATCTCCATAAACAACCGTTTAGCTGGCAGGGGTCAAGGGAGTCAAGGGAGTCAAGTTCCCCCCAACTTGACTCTAACAAAAATTAGCACTATAAAGCTTATTATTACGCAAACGGATCCTTGAGTCGAAAAATGGTATTCACAGATTATCGAACTAAGCTACAGTTGGGACAGACAGACAGACGGACATGGCGAAACTATAAGGGTTTCTTGTTTACTACGGAACCCTAATAATTAAAGGATTTTCCGATAGTACGACAATGTCATCTGCAAAACGTAAACGGCTTAGATATTTTCCATTTATATTAATGCTCCTCTTTGTTCATGGAATCTAGGACCACTATGAAAAATTTTGGTGAAATTGATCACCTTGTCTGACTTCTCTGTTAATCTTGATTATAGCGTCGACTCTATTGAGCCTTTTTATTTCTTCTGGGGTGGACAATCCTCATGGATGTCCTCCGCCCTCGGGCGGGCGGAGGGGTTTGGGTCATACTCTTACTGACTAAAAACCACCCCGGTGTTCCCTTCCCACACTTGCACCGGGGATCATGGGATCTCGTGCGACTTCTGCGATCCCCGGCTAGTACAGGCCCGCCCTCGCGGGCCACCCCAGGCCCGCGGGGAGAGTGAGGTGTAAGATCCACTCGACATCCAAAAGGGGCTCATGTGGAATACTTCGCGCTACCACCTCGGGTCCTGCTGTGTGGGGGGCGACGCATGTACCCGAGTCCGTCGCCCCTGGATCCATTTAGGGGAGCTGAAATAGGGCGCCCACCCTCCGCCAATACCCGGTGTGCCTGCTGCGGGCAGGGTGAGTGGGAGTGATTTCAAGCTACCTTTCCGCAGCCTCCTTCTGCGACATGACTGTTTCGCAGAAGGATATCACCGCGTCCCAGGACTCCTCACTTCCGACCATCGAGTCGACCACAGCTGGCAGCGACAGGTCACTGCCTACTCCTCAGATGAGGGCACGATGCGGTCCCTCCCAAGCGACACAGTCTGCCAGCGTATGGCGTGCCGGACTCTATCTAGCCTAAAGTTATGTAGAGCGGTTTTCGGTATTCTCGATAACTTTATCTATAACATGTATATGGTCTGTAGTGCTGAATCCCTTTCTAAAACCTGCATGATCCGTAGGTTGGAATATGTCTAATTCCGAAGATATTCTGTTGAGTAGGCATGGTGAAAATAACTTATAAAAGCAGGACATAAGGCTTATTGGGCGGTAACTACCTGTCTGCTGGGTCGCTTTTTTATAAAGTAAAATTTCTGATTCAGACCACTGCTGTGGCACCCCCTGTTTATCTGGGATCTTGTTGAATAATAGTGTAACAGGGATTACTAGAAGAGATCTGGGATGTTTAATACATTCGTCCGCAATGTCGCCTGGCCGCGGACATTTTTCTGATTTTAATTTTGGTATTTCTTTAAGGATTTCCTCTTCGTAAAACATTTGTACAGTTGACATATTCTTCTGTTGGTTTGACGTCTCTATGTTTTGTATCCAATTTGGTCAGCTATACGCTAACTGTAAGCTTGCGTAGAAACCGTTGCTATAATTGTAATTTCAATAGGTAATTAACTATTTGTTGAACCGTGTTGAAGAGATGGGATTCATGTTTCTGGTCTTTGAATGCTTTTTTGGCTGATCTTGTGCTTTTTCAAGGTGTCAATTATGTGCGTTTCATAACATTGTTTTATTTCTTTGTTTGTTTATATATATATAGGTTTTTCAAGTCTTCTCTGTATTTTTTGTTAAGATTCGGTTTGTTTTGCAGGGTGCTTCTTTTTCAATTCAATAGCCTTATTTGTTAAAATTGTTCGTTTCTTGGTGATTTCTCTTTTAAATTTGATCGTACTTAATCCTTTTCTATCACCTGGTAGTATTCATTGACTTTATATTTTTCATGTGTTTATAGTAAGTTTAGTTTGTGTTCGCTTAGACTTTTAATGTAAATTTTACGATCTTCCGAATTTTTTAGTGTGTTTGTGCTACCGGTGAAATTTCGTCAGCTCTTTCTTGTTGTCTTCAAATTAAGATTCGATCTTAGCAGTCTGTGACCTGTTTCAAAGGGTAAGGAATTTAGCACCTCAAATTTTGAATATAAATGCGGCTTAGTTGTTACATGATCGATTTCATTACTTGTCTTTTTATCTGGTGAAATTGATGTCCATTTAATAATAATAATAATACATGAAGGACGGCACGGTTGACGTGTGTCGGGCAGGCCGCCGTCCGGAAGAATCAATCCGACACATTATCTCCGAGTATTCTCGTCTAGCTAACGAAGAGTACTTGCATAGACACGGTTGCCTCCTTCCCTCCAATATGGCGAGGGGGGTGATGGCTGATCTTTGCGTTATGCTCGTGAACGGGTGCTGCTTGTGGTGACTGGTCGTCTTGCTGATCATGGTTTTAATTGTTATTAGTAATTGTTTACTTATTTTACTTCGATGGGGCTAGTTTATCATTTCTCACTTCGAGCTACAGCAATTGCCTTATGTAAGCGGGCACGCCCTTTATGCCTGGAGGCTTTTATTTAGGTATTAAGTTCTATTTACGTTTTTTTTATGTTGAAATTTTTATCTGCTTGAGTACAGTTTGTTCATTGTTTTGTTGGTATACTGGCGCGTGCTAGCTAACGTATGGCAAGTGTGTAATTTAATCCAATGTTTTGTGTTTCGTAATGTTAATTACTTTGCATACGATTTGTATAAAATCAAGTTTATATAACTAAACAGACAGACGTGCTGCTGGGTAGTTTGTTCCACCACTTCTTCTTCCCAGCTAAAGCACTAGGAAGTGGTGACGGGCGGGCATTTTTGGGGGACTGTCTTATGTAACTTTGACGTTCGAAAAGTGCTGATTTTCAGCCTAGTTTGAATAAATGACTTTTGATTTTGATTTTGATTTTTTGACAACCTTGTAGCCAGGATTATCCATCAGCAACTTGTGCTGAAATACAGCCTTGTGGAATCGAAAGTGCCGTACTACAGGTATGTGCCAGACCCAGTTCTTGAAAATGGACATATCACATTGTACTGGGATCGATCCATCATCACTGACAGGACTATTGTTGCCAATAAGCCTAATATAGTGGTGGTGGATCAAACAGAGCGGCGCGAAATGATTATTGACATAACAGTCCCTCATGACGGGAACTTCGTGAAAGCCGAGAAAGATAAACAAATAAAGTATCTTAACTTGGCTCGCGAGGTTGTCGATGTGGGATGTGGATTCAGCAATCATTGTGCCGATAGTCGTATCAGCCAATGGCTTAATTGCCAAGAGCAGTACTTCTGGACACAGCTCGCATTGTTAGGAGGTTCCTCTCTGCCCTGACCGCCGGTAGCTTGGACCCTGTTCCCGATACAGGTAGGCTACCATTTTTTTAATATTTTTAAATGTTTTTATATTTTTAATATTCTAATATTTAAAAATATAATTGTATGTGTATATAATGAAATAAAAGAAATAATAATAAATAAATAATTTATTTTGGATCAAAAACTTGTACATATTTTATAAACCTGCCAAACTGCGTGATAGTTTGTCGGCAGTTGTTAAAAAAAAAGTAAACGTCTAAGAAGACAGATATAGATATTTTTATTTATTTATTTATTTATTTATTTATTTATTTATTCATAGGAAAACCAACAGCTATAACGAATGGATAACAATTGTATATGCTACACAGAGCCAATTACAGGTTCTCACGGGTAAAAACAGAGAATTTAGTAGAAATCTTAGGATCACTAACAAGCACGATAGAAAATAATATAAATAAGGTATATATGCACTATGCACTTTTAAAAAAGTCAGCATTCAGCTGAGCGCGTGCAGAATAGGTTTTGGTGGTAAATGGGTCAAATGAGAACTCTTTACAAAGGATATTAAAGTCCTTACTCGCTCGCACTATGTATGAGTTTTGCCTGTAGTTAGAGGAAGAAAAAGGAATGGAGATAGGTGGATTAAATCGAACTGATCTCTGGGGGACATTGAAACGCAGTTTATGAAGGAGATCAGAACAGTCAACATCGTTAGATATAATTTTTAAAAGAAAAGTGCAATCTGCTAGTCGACGACGATTTATAAGTGGCTGTAAGTGAAATTTCTTGCAAAGATTCATGTAATTATCAGAATGGTACGGTATACGCAGCCGGAAACATAGAAATCGAATAAATCTTTTTTGTACATTTTCAATACGATCAATGTATTTGCCATAACACGGGTTCCAAATTTGTGACGCATATTCAAGATGACTTCTCACAAAAGAACAATAAAGAATCTTAAGCGTTTTAGCCTTCCTGAAACACCCTGCAAGTCTCATAACAAAACCCAGTGACTTCGAAGCTTTGGCCACTATTTGCTCGATGTGCACATTAAATAATAGTTTGGAATCATGAAAAACGCCCAGGTCGCGTGCACCGTCGCATCTCTGCAATAGCTGCCCTTTAAGTTTATAAGTTGTAGAGAGAGGGACGCGTTTTCTGCTAAAGGAGATTACTGAACATTTAACAGGGTTCAAGTCTAGTTTGTTGGCCAAGCAATAATCATCCAACCGCGCCAGGTCAGATTGGAGGGCATCAATGTCGTCATCTGAAGATATTGCAGAAAATATCTTCATATCATCAGCAAAACAAAGTAAATTTGAGTTGTGGAAACACAAATCGATGTCACTCACATAGATGATAAAAAGCAACGGACCCATCAAGGAACCTTGAGGAACACCACTAGGAGCTGAAACCCAGCTTGACATGTAGTTACTGATAACGACAGCTTGGGATCTGTTTTCAAGGTATGAAGTAAACCAACGAAGTAGATCTCCTCTGATACCATTGATAAAAAGCTTTTTTTTCAGAATATTGTGGTCAATTCTATCAAAAGCCTTACTGTAATCCGTGTAAACGACGTCGACCTGTGCCCCATTGTCCATTCTGTCCGTTAGGAAGTCATTGAGCAAAGCCAGGTTAGATACAGTTGAACGACCCTTAAGAAATCCGTGCTGAGAAGGGCTAAAAGACTGACTTAGCGCTGCGTAAACTTGTTCGTAGATAACTCTCTCGAAAACTTTAGCTAATGTACACAGTTTGGAAATAGGTCTGTAGTTAACTATTTCATTTTTGTGCCCTTTTTTATGCACCGGGGTTATAAAGGCAGACTTCCAGATCTGGGGAACAGAATGTGAAGAGAGCGACTTTTTGAACAATAGAGATACTGGCAAGGCAATGGTTTTAGCACACCCAATCAGCAATATAGGTGATAAGTGGTCCGGACCAGCAGATTTAAATGGATCAATTTTACTAATTAGCCGAACTATAGCATTGAGGTCAATCTCAATGGAGTGAATATCCGAAGCTACATTAGAATTTATAGCAGTCTGGGGAGGACAATAATTAGTAGGTACATCATTGATAGGGCTAAGAAAAGTGGAATAAAAGTGGGAAGAAAATGCATTACAAATAGACTCAGGAGAAGAAATCGTCATATCACCATACTTGAGAAAACTGGGTATTGCATTGGACTTAGATCGCTGCTTCACGAAGCTCCAAAAGCGTTTAGGATTCTTTACAATGGAGTCTTCCGTATCAGCTAAGTAGTTGGTGTAACAAACCGCTTCAAGTTTATTAACCCGCCCCCGTAGATGTTTAAAGGTCGCCTCGTCTGAGAGTCTGCCATACGTCTTAAATTTACGGAGATATTTAATCTTCTCTTTAATCAAGCGTTTAAGTGCCGGGGAGTACCAAATAGGGTATGAGCTGGGAAAAACTGTCTTAATAGGAACAAACTTATTCTGAATATCCGCTATAGTAGCATAAAAGTAGTTTACGGCGTCATTAAGCGACATGTCTAGAAATACGTTCGTCCAATCTATAGCTGCAATTCCCCTGTTAATGGCCGCAAAGTCAGCTTTACCGTAAAGTTAACGAGTAAAGGGAGCGGGAGTTAAATAGGTGTACTCAGCAAAGTTCACGTCGATACAGAGGGCTGGATGATATTTGTCAATAGGTGACAAAGGCACCAAACATTCACACACTGAAACAATTTCATTACATAAAACTAAATCTAGAATCTTACCATAATCATTTAATATTCCATTATATTGATTGAACCCTAAAACACGCAATTCGTCAGTTAGCATGTACTCGTCGCTACTACAAATATTCCCGGGTAATAATGTGTTGTTGTTTAATTGCCACAAAATTCCACTCAGGTTAATATCGCCAATAACTAAATAATTATCACTGGAATTGTTAAACACTATACTACTCAAGTTATGGAGAAAATTTGATAATTGGTCAGAAAAGGAATAACCACGGTTTTGCTTACATAGATAGATGACGCAAACATTCAATTTAAGGTAAGTTCTTGTATTGGGCTGACGTACGCTCAAAGTTACCCACAAGTCTTCAGCTAAGGAGTGAAATAATGGCTGGGGAACCGCAGAAATACACTTACGGACAGCAATCAAGACACCACCTCCACGAGACTGACCTGTGAGACAGTAATCCCGGTCGCGACGCCACACAATATACTCATCACCAAATAACTCCGAGTTTGATATGCCGTCAACCAACTAAGTTTCCGTTAAAACAATAACATCATATGAACATAGGCATAGTTGGCGAAAGAAGGAATCAGTCTTGGTACGCAGCCCACGAACATTCTGATAATACACATGCAGATTTTTATTATCGTTTAAAGCCATCGATAATTTACACTAGTTGTAGCAGTAAAATTATTAGCACGATAACAACCACTCAAGTAACAAAACGCTAAAAGACTAACGATTGCAGTGTCTGAGACAATGTTTACGGATAATAAATACTCATACTTATTGTAATATAACAAAATAAAAGCGAATGGTAAATTAGTATGTAGGGTAATTAGGCATACATAATTGATAAAAGGCACAAAAAACGCAGCAATATCACAGGTAACTGTGCGAAGAAGTAGGCAGTAATTAGATTCATTAGTCAGTGCGAGCGAGATAAGCATCGATTGGGACATTCTTATGAATATAACAGCGCGATAAGAGAAACAAAAGGCCCATTTGCGAATACAAAAGCGAGGTGACGAAGCTTCGAGCACGTCAGCGGTGCCAAACATTTTACAAAAACTCAAGAGGCAAACAGTTGCGGTTATTAGTACATAATCAAAAATGAATTTACTTCTAGACATATATTTTAAGTTATTATTCTGGAAAAGTAATAAAAACCGAAGGAACCGCCACTCTAATTCAGCTTGTTTAAATCCTTCTCTTTAGATATTATAAAGACAGCCGATCCTTCCTGCCTGCGGACATGAATCTTTCCATGTTTAACCCACACGTGCTTATACTCCTTCTCCTTTGCTATTGTTCGGGTTTTATTTAGCAACTTTAAATAGATAGTTTTTAATGGATAGTGAGAATATTTTAGTTCAGTGTCCCTCAACCGATTAATTAGATACTGTCACGTATTGCGACCATTTGATTCAGCAGTTCAGCCTTTAACCTCCTCCTCCTCCTGAACTCGTGAGAGAGGTTTCATGACTACACACCAACCTTGTATCCTACCTTTTTGTGTTGTCTGTACCAACATAGTTTGTAAGATAATTTTTGTGACTAATAATTATGGGCTTTGTCTGAATAAATAATTGTATTATTATTATTAACTTACTTCCCAGTGTTCGCCTGCTAATTACACCATTATCTCTTCTTAACCAGTCGATACTATTGTACAGTATAGGGGTCAAATACATATTGGTTATTTTGCCATAGTAATTTTTACTGGTGCTCGCAAGAATTTATGTTCTCTAACACTTCTAGTATCGTAAGTCTTTTGCGCATGTACTTTGAATTGATCCTCATAGAACTGCTCTAGAACCGCCAAGTACTTGCATATACTTACTACCTTTTGAAGCACGGGAAGCACCTTACATACAGCAAAAAGTTTTTCATAATTATCTTTACACTCGAGTTTTAGCTTTGGGTTAACAAGGTATTTCATAAATCGAATTTGCAGCGATTTTATACTGTCCAGATAGGTTTTAAATGTACGGCCATAAGTATTTAATCCATAGCTTAGCAAAGACTCGGCGAGAGCAAAATAAATCACACGCAGCGTTTTCCTACTCAACGGTGCCTTCAACGTATAGAACTTACTTAACACTAACCTAAGCTTTGTACACACTGTGTCAGCCTTTTTTTTTTTTTTTTAGGGTGGGAAATCATCAAATAACTTCTCCCGCTCTGGGCGGAGCGGGAGGGTGTGTCAGATGTCAGATGTGTGCGTCTCTTACTGACTAAAACCCACCCGTATTCCTTCTTGTTGCCTGTGTTGCGGGGGCCTCGGTGACCCGTAAGTACCTTCCCGCGACCCCGGCAGGCATCGGCCCTAGTGGACCCCTACTTTTGAGCTGACGACATCTCTTTGAGGCGCGCGTGGAATACGACGCGCCGTCGACCCGGGCCTGGTCCTTACCGGACGGTGAGCTACCCATTGCTCACCGTCCGCAAGCCCGCGCCTACGGTGGCCGGAAATCCGCCCGGGATTCCCGACGCCCTGGGCGTCTCCTGCGGCGGCTAGGGGCGAGAGGGCGCGAAACTTGCCTTTCCCTCAACCGTCCCGCCTCCTCCTTTGCGAGCATTACTGCTTCGCAGAAGGAGGTGACGGCTGCCCATGCCCTCTCGCTCCGTACCATGGCCTGAACCAGGGCCGGACGCGAGAGGTCTCTGCCGCCGATCGCCTCCACGAGGACACGGCGGTGCTCTGCCCAAGCCGGGCAGACCTCCACCGTATGCTCCACCGTGTCCTCCAGGCGATCCACACAGTGGTGACACCCGGACGTTTCCTCCCGCCTTATCCGACACAGGAACCTCCCGAAGCTGCCGTGTCCGGTGAGGACCTGCGTCACGCGGAAGGTGAGGACGCCGTGGCGCCTCTCCAGCCACTCCTCAAAGAGGGGACTTATCGCCGCAATCGTGGCGTGCCCAGCACTGGGTTGCAACAACCGTACTTTCCATGACGCCATGAGATCCCGCCGGAGCTCCGTCCGCTGTGCCGCGATTTCTCGCGGCAGCGGACTTACGCCCCGGCGTTTAGCCTCCTCGCGCCACTCCCATACGTGCGCGAGGACTTTTGCTTCCAGATCCCATGGCGGCAATCCGGCAAGGAGGCTCGCTGCCTCACAGGAGACCGTGCGGTATCCTCGGACCATCCGGATGGCCATGACCCTTTGGGCCACGCTCAACCGGCGGGCTGGCCGCAGCGCCAGAGAGCGCGCCCATACAGGTGCCCCGTAGAGGGCCATGGACCGCACGACCCCCGCGTAGAGCCTCCGGCAGGAGGCGTTTGGACACACTGTGTCAGCCTGTGTCTTCTAGTTCTTGTTACGGTCCACCCACAGACCTAGATACTTAAAACTGACATACTCCAGCTTTTGACAGACACAGTTGACATTTCTCACGTGCATGCAATCGTAGGTATGGCCGACGATACCTATATCCACACTGTTGACATTTTTTGCGACAAGTTTGTGGGGCGAGTGCACATGCATCACTTTCGTTTTATTTAGTATGATACTGTTATCATGCGTCCACCGGGTAATATTGTCGAAGTCAGCTTGCAACACAGCCCTGACCTCCTGTATATTCTTAGAGGAGTACATAAGGCATATATCGTCGGCATACATATAAACACGAAACTTCCCAACTACATTACTGACGCTATTGACATGCATGACATAACGAACTGGTCCATATACGGAACCAGTTGGAACACCAAGATTTACCGCAGCTTCTTTACCAACCACACTAGAAATTCAGGTCTGTAAGGTTCTGCCACTCAAGTAGTTCCGAAACCACCTGTTCGTGGGCCCCCTGATCATCCATGGCCTGCAACGGCATCGTGAACCAAGGTTTCAAACGCCTTTTTGTAATCAATAAACAGTACCAGGACCTGATGACCCTGGTCTAGACTACTATTAATGTCTTCCGAGAACTGTGATAGTGCTGATGTTGTACTACGACCGCGCCTAAAACCGTGTTGTGCATCTGCTAGTATACGATTCTGCTCTAAGAATTCGCTAACCTGACCGACTACCACTTTTTCCACAATTTCATTAATTACTGATAAGATAGCGAAAGGCCTATAGTTAGCGAAATCTGAGTGCGCTCCCTGCTTAAAGATATACCTATTTAAAGCTTTTAAGTGGGCTTGGATAGCCCCCTTTCGATAAACACAGGTTGACAAAGTGCGACAAGACCGGTGAGATTTTATTCGTAATTATTTTTAAATCAATGACACGAATGCAATTATCGCTGCCCAGCTGATCGATTACCTTACACACCGTATTGCTGGACACTGGTCTAAAGAGAAACGTTACATCACTTGCCATAACATACCTACTTCTGTCTCATCATTTCAGCCGAAAGACGTCCACTGCTGGACATAGGCCTCCCCCAAGCACCGCCACTTCGACCGGTTTTGTGCTTCCCGCATCCAGCGGATTTCTGCGGCCTTCACAAGGTCATCGGTCATTTGGTAGCCGGATTTCTTCCGGGGATTCTTAGCACCCCTTGCCTCACCGTAGCCAAAGTTAGGCGGGCCGCCGGGTACTAGGGGCCGTATTTTTTAGTGCTTGTCATTTGGGGTTGTCAGTTGTCAGTTGCCATAATCGCCACGCTTGGCAGGTGGGTTGGCGATCGCAGTATGGTGTTAATATGTATAGAGAACGCTGCTGCCCATTCTCTAGAAAGTCCCTTAGTCGCCTTTTACGACACCCACGGGAAGAAATGGGATGGTACTATTCTTTACGTCCGGCACCACACGGACAACTAATTCTGTCTAATAATTTAATATTACAGTTATGTTTAATACTAATAATTTCTTCAGTAAATGTATCTGCAAAGTTACTACATATATTATACATTGTGTCTTTGCCTCCAAAGTATCTTTTAACAATATCATCCATAATTGCTTTTTTTCTACTTGTCCAAGTATTAATTTTGTCCCAAATTTTTGTTGGGTCTCCGTTACACTTGTTTATTTCTTCTTGCCAAAACTTATTTGTTGCCTTAAATATGAATTTGTTTACTTTATTTCGAAACCGTGTGTATTATAGTCTTTTAGTGTTTTTGTTAGATGTCTCCTTCTAATCCCTACGCAGTAACATATTACATAAGCCTCTTCCTATCCAAGGTTGTGTATTCCGTTTTTTAGTCTTTGGAATTACAGTCTTACTATTTTTATAAATATCATCAAACATATTTTGTAACTTATCATACATAGCTAACGGGCAATCAATAATGAACAGTTGAGATCAATCATAATCAGTGATTTTCTTAGCTACTAATCTTCTATTATTAATCACATACCGAGTGTCCAAGTTCTTACTATCAGTGCACAGTCGCGTCGCATCTAACGGTATCGAAACTCCAACCGCATGGTGATCCGACATGAAGCACTCCATAACAAAAGACTGGCAGTCCTGCAATGTCCTGTTCGCACCCAAACATGATCGATACACGACACTTCTCTTACACCCGCGACGATAGTCTCTCGCGTCACCTCCGTAGGTGGTATTACGCACAGTCCACACAGGCAGTCCTTATACTTTGATACACTAGTTTACAAAATTTAACTTTTTGTCTGTTGCCGCGAATTTGTGGTTGATAATGTTCACTTATGACTTGTTTTTGTCAAATCTACCCTCAATTTATTTTTAACAGCTCGAGTTACTTTGTTTTTTTAGTTTTATCATCGAAGCGTATATATTCATCGATAACAGGTGTATTTTACTGTGCTAAAATTAGTATCTGAAGTTTTTGCGTCATGAATAGTTCAAGGAGATGTTGTTTAAACAATCCAGATAATGTTTGCTATATATGCGGAGAATATGTGTTTAAAGATTGTAGAAAAGTTATATCAGAGTTGGTGAAAAATACCTATTTTGAGTATTTTGGGATGCCCTTGGATAAAAATGAGAAGTCTTGGGCTCCCAATTGTGTTTGTAAATCGTGTGTGGAATATTTAAAATTATGGAAAAGTGGTAAAAGAAGTGCCTTTAAATTTGAAACACCGACAATTTGGCGAGAACCACGAAATCATCTCGAAGACTGTTATCTTTGTAGCGTTAACGTAAACGGTTTAAACACTAAAAATCGATCTAAATGGCAGTACCCAAGTACTAGTTGTATACAACGTCCAGTGCTGCGTTCACCTGACTCTTCAGTGCCTAAAAATATATCTGAACCCTTAGAACAAAACATTGAAGGACCAAGCTCATCATAAAATGATGCAGATTTTGAAGGTATGTCAAATGAGCCAAAATGCTTTTCCCAAAATGAGTTAGATGATCTTCTAAGAGATTTAAATCTTTCTAAACAAGCTTCAGAATTGTTAGCATCAAGACTGAAAGAAAAAAAAATGCTGTCCTCAGATACTAAAATAAGTTTTTATAGTGAAAGAGACAAAGAATTACGGCGTTATTTTTCCGATGAAAACGGTATTACCTTTTGTTCAGATATCAAAAACTTATTGATAAAAATGGACTTGAAACAATACGAACCAAACGACTGGCGTTTATTTATTGACAGCTCAAAACGTAGCCTAAAATGTATTCTATTACATAATGGAAATAAATACGATGGGGTACCTATTGCCCACAGTACAAAGTTAAAGGAAGAATATTGTAACATTTTGCTAGTCTTGAACAAAATTAAATACAATGACCATAAGTGGCAAATTTGTGTCGATTTAAAAATGGTGAACATTCTTCTCGGTCAACAAAGTGGTTACACTAAATTTCCCTGTTTTATATGTCTTTGGGACAGTAGGGCTAAACAAGAGCAATTACCAGTTTCTCCTGACCCAATGCTCTTGCATTGGGTCAGGAGAAACTGGCCCTTGAGAGTAAATATGGAGCCTGGAAAGCAAAACCATAGTCCAGAATTCATTAGTAGCTCGTGACAAAATTATTCCTCCACCATTACATATAAAACTGGGCATCATGAAACAATTTGTCAAATCACTAGATAAAGTCGGGAACTGCTTTTCTTACATTTGCCAAAAATTTCCTCAGCTCACTATGGAAAATATTAAAGCCGGTATTTTTGATGGCCCCCAAATTAGACAACTTACGAAAGATACTCAATTTAGAAATTCAATGACTGAGTTAGAGCTAAAGACTTGGACAGCTTTCGTCTCTGTGATACAGAATTTTCTCGGAAATAAAAAATCTGAAAATTATTTATTTATTTATTTTATTTAACAGTTTATGTACACACATATAAACAGACAAGAAAAAAGGAACAGAAAAATACGTACAAAGGTGATGCTTATTTCTAATGAAATCTCTTCCAGCATACCTGCGATAGGACAGTAGACATAGAGATGTAGACAACGTGTGTAAGGTAAAAGAGTAAAACAAAATACATAAAAACAAAATAAAACTATTCACTAATTTAATTATACAATAAGAGAAAATACTTACATAAATACATACTTCTAAAATAAATATCACTAAAATACTTATATACTTATAATGAATAGTATAAAATAACAAATACATAATATGCAACTATGGCAAAGTGGAAAGATAGTGTTCTTTCACTCTTCTTTTAAAAACAGCAACAGTTTGGCAGTCCCTAATGTCAGGCGGAAGTGAATTCCACAGCCGAACTGCGTGCACAGTGAAGGAGTAGGAGTAGAAGTCGGTAGAGTGGGGAGGGGATTTAAGGAGATTTCTAAGATGCGACCTGCAAGGTGCATCAGAAGGACGGGCGAAGGAAAAACGTTCCCGCAGATAGGATGGCGTACTAGGATTATGAAGGATGTTAAATAGCAGACACAATATCCGAGAGTTCCTGCGAAGACGAATGGGGAGCCACTTGAGAATCTTGCGAAAGTTAGAAACATGATCATACTTTTTAAGGTTAAAAACAAAACGAATGCAGATATTTTGCAAACGCTCAAGTTTATTCAAAAGCTCCTCGGCGGCATCCAAATAACAGGTATCAGCGTAGTCTATGATGGGCTGTATGAGAGTTTGAGCAAGGCAGATTTTGGTATTCAAGGGCAAGAAGCTCTGGAGGCATTTCAACGAATGGAACGTGTAGTGCACTTTGCGACTGACATGAGCAACATGGGTAGTCCACGATAGGTAAGAGTCCAAGGTCACCCCCAGGTTTTTAACTGTATTTGCGTATTCAATCTGAACTCCATTCAGACAGAGTGGAGACAGCGACGCAATATCGAGCCTATTCCGCATATACCTTCCGCCGATAATTATGGCCTGGGATTTCTTAGGGTTGATTTGCAGTCCAAAGGACCGCGACCACTCGCTAATCAAATCCAGGTCATTGTTCATGGCAGACACGGCTGCTTCCGCATCTTGCCTAAAAAGTGATTGTAAAGCTACAGATCGTCGGCATAGAGATGGAAGTGGGAAGAGATAACTCTGGTGACGGAGTTAATGAAAATAGAAAAGAGAAGAGGAGAGAGAACGCCACCCTGAGGCTTGTAGAAGACCTTTTGCTACATTTAAAAAATATGGGGTGCAATATGAGCATAAACTCCACTTCCTCCATAGTCACCTGGACAGGTTTCCCGAAAATTTAGGAGACATGAGCGAAGAGCAGGGAGAGCGTATGCATCAGGACTTACGCATCATGGAAGAGCGCTATCAGGGTTTCTGGGATACGAATATGATGTCTGACTATTGTTGGTCTCTGATACGTCATTTTCCAAAGTCTACACATCAGAGAAGAGCTTTAAAACGAAGGTTAAAAAAAAAATGCTTATTTCAGACTAGGTAATGTCCATATTTCGTTAGTAACAGATTAATTATCTTAAGACTAAGTTAGGAGCAGTTATATAGGTCCAGATGAATACAGATTTCAAATTAAAATAACTCGACCGAAAATAAATTAAATTGAAATACATAAGATTAACTAATGCAAATAAATAATGAATTAATAAATTAAATTAAATTGAATTGCAACAAATTATGTCAAGTTATATTGAAAAAAAAAAACAAAAAATATAAACACAAATTAACAAAGAGAATAAAATTACATTCAATTCATCAGAAGACATGTAGCCTGATGGGCCTTCCCACCACTGGCGATACTGGTCGATCCGCAATCATCCTCAGGATTCCGTTGCCACTACCTCGAATTTTGCGAATTAGTGAGGCTGACTTCTTGCGCATTAATGCAAAAAAAGTCATCCACTCTCGCGTCGGCAAACATGCCCGATGCACTACAAAACCGAGGCAGCCGCACCAAAATCCTAAAGGCGTTGTTATATTGAACTCTGAGAGCATTGTAGGCCCGCTGCGTGTAGTTGGTCAATAGGGCGCTGGTGTAAAAGCTTTGGCAGTAGGCTCTAAACAATGTTACCTTTACCTGTGCTTTACATCGCGTAAACCTATGCACCAACATATTTGCTCGCACCGACAATGCTCCCCGCTCTCTCTCAATATCCGCGTCATCATGTAGGGTTTCGGTCACAACATGCCCTAGATACCTAAACTGAGAGACCCGACTCAAGGACTACTCCGTTAAGATACACTGGTGGTATATGTTCAGGTTGTTTAATCATACCTCTGATAAGCATATACTCACTATTTTTATCGTTATATTTTAAACCGTGACTCTCAGCATAGGCTTCACACATACCTAGTAGTTTCCGTAGGCCACCAACAGATGCACTCAGCAACAATATATCGTCCGCGTAACTGATGTTATTGACGCAAACGTTATCTATGTGACATCGGCAATGGCTGTTGCTGAGCTCATCAATCAGCTGATTGACGTACAGATTAAAGAGTCTTGGAGAGGTCAGCCCCCCTTGCCTCACACCACACTGACAAAGTTTTTCCGGTGGTTATACCAGAAAGAGAATATTTTAATGAGTTCAGCAGGGGCCCCGACCTCCCCAAGCTTAGACCAGAGTCTATTGTAATCGACTAGGTCGAAGGCCTTCGATAGGTCAAGAAATTGCGACTGTATGTTTTAAAGTCAGACTAGCACTTTCCGTTGACAAACTCTCACGAAATCCAAACTGAGCATCATGAAATTTAACATACTTGCTGAGCTGAGCATCTAGAAGACCATCGAAGACCTTCGCACTCACAGTAGCCAGGGAGATAGGCCTATAATTACATTTATCAGTCACATCACCAGTGCGATTCTTTACTACAGGCACAACAATAGTTTCCGTCATCTTGGGTGGTAAGTACGAGTGACGTATACAGAAAGTAAACAGCATAACCAACACTCTAAACAAATGTGTACCTGCGTGCTGCAGGTGCCCAATGCTGAGTCCGTCACTGCCCGGAGATTTACCACGTTTCATATTATCGATAATACACTTAACATCCTGCGCAGAAAACCCTATTGGGTTCTCACAGGCAGCCACGGCCTCAGCCTTCGGCACAACAACATTGCTGGTACGAGGAGCCTCAACTTCGAAATGGTTTTTAAAAAGGTTAGCTATACCTTTAGGCTCACTACACCCGCCTACGCTCACTGGTAAACTAACCCTACCACTCATCCTCTTAGTACTTTTCCAAAAAGCTCTAAAATCTTTAACTGTAACGTGGGAGGCTAATACGTCCATTTTAAGTTGGTCTTGGTGATTTTGACAAAACTTCAATCTAGATTTGAATGTTTTACGAGTAAGATACATCGCGTCATGTACAGGCCCGGTTTTCGGCTTACCATGTACTAAATATCTTTGATATGCCTCCCTAGCCTGTCTATGCACCACTTTAACGTGTTTATTGCACCCCACTACCGTTTTACCCTTTTTGAGCTTTCTTCCTCTTTTGCTTTGCACAGAAGCCTCACATACATAGTCTACTGTCCTATCGCAGGTATGCTGGAAGAGATTTCATTAGAAATAAGCATCACCTTTGTACGTATTTTTCTGTTCCTTTCTTCTTGTCGGTTTATATGTGTGTACATAAACTGTTAAATAAATAATAAATAAAATAAATAAAATGTTTACAATGTCATCGTATAAATTGTCAATAATATATCTATGTCCAAAGTTACTACACATACAAGTCAAGTCAAGGTCTTTTAGCTTATTATTACAAATGTCCGAATAACTTCTTATCTCACTACTTTCCCTCTCACCCCACATAATATCATTAGGCACCCAATTATCCATTATACACTTAGTTTTAATTACGTCAAGATTACAATTAATGATTAATGGTAAATGATTCGACCAATACGTTCCATAGTCAACATGAATGCTAGTTATAGTTTGCCAGGCTGATTCCGTGACTAAACAGTGACCCAACCAGCGCTTACAATGATGTGCATCACTATAGAAAGTGGGTATCTGACACCCTACCAAGCTTATCTATGTCAGCGCAAATCCATTTATTATCATTACAAAAATTCAGTAACTCGTCACAAAAAGGAGCTGACGGGTGACCATTGAAATCACCCAAAATAATTACAGATTCCACGTTATTTTGTTCCACAATAGCACTAATTTCCCCCAGACAATTTGTAAACAAAGGTAGATTGTCAGACTGGTCGGTAGACATGTACACACATATAACTACAACTTCACGATTGTAACCTGTATCCGCAAAAATCAGCACTTCGTGAAGTTTTTTCTTATCTACCGAATATTCAAGTGCACTGTATGTAGGTATTTGTTGTTGCTAGATATACTCTGAATCCAAGTGGTTGCATGTTTAAACCTAGTAAATTGACATACCAATATGATAATCGCATCGAAACGATCCACTTTAATTTGTTTATGTCTTATCGATGCTCGCAGCGTTCACTTCGCACTATGTATGCACTAGACACGTACCTATAACTAGCAAGCCACCGTAGTGACATTGCTTTTTATGAATCGTTCAATGTCACGTTCACTCCTAATTGACATTTTTTTGTTCGTCACTCTTTCTTATGTGTATTTTTCCATCCTGCATCCAGATCTATTTGTAGGTTTTCTTTAGCTGTTTTTTAGTAACCTATAGAAGGTTCATTTTATATCTCGTGAGATTCTCGTTTATATAAACGCGGCTGTCATTATTTGTACTATAAACTTCGTCATTGGTCAAGCGTTTTTTGCGACTCGCGATCCACTTATCACGGGCTTCTTTTGATTTAAACATAGTATTTATTACTTTAAGATTATGTTCATGTGCGTAATGAATGAGTCTTTCTCCTCTTTGGCTTTTCTTACCATAACCGTATTTATCCATTACTTTACGTGTGAGTGGTTGTGAGACTTAGGTTCCCAAATTTTGCGTTGAATTCTTTGGAGGAGGTTTTAACCCGAAGGACGTCGCAATCGACGAAATTATGGTTATAAATCTAACCTCAATTGACAAATGAAAAACATAATTTAAAGGTGATTTAAAGTTAGGATTTCGGGTATAAGTATTAATTTCAAATCAAAGCACTCGTCAAGTGGCATTACAAATTGACATCCACATATTATACGTTTTCTCATCCATTTGTTTACATTTTCAACAGATACTTTTTGAACAGACCATAGGAAGAAATGTTGTCATGCATTAGCTTCAAACAAAAACACTAAGTAAATAACATATTCAGACTGGCAATTTGGTTTCATGTAATACGGGTAGAGTTAGCGTGAAGAAGTGAAGCGTCTGATATCTGCTTTACGATCAGGTGAGAATAGGAGATAGTCATCTTCCTGTGAACCTATCCATTATAAAAACAGCTCGTATTACCAATTTTATTAATGAAATTTTATCTCTTTCCATGGAAGGGAATTCAAATTTATTGAATTATTATTAATAGCAGTCCATTAATATTAGTATGGCAGCTCAGTAAACACTATGACCCACTTTTTAGCGTTCCGTAGTAAAAAGGAACCCTTATAGTTTCGCTATGTCCGTCTGTCTGTGTGTCCTCACTGTAGCTCAGAGACGCTTAGTACTAGAAAGCTGTTATTCGGCATAGGTTATATTAATCACGTGGACAAAGTGGTAATATAAAATACAAAAAAAAAAAAATTGACGTTGCATGTCATGTGGGGATGATATTTTTTTTTTTTCACGTCTATCCCATACTGTGGGATAACGTTGGATAGGCCGTTCAAAAATATTGCGGGTCTTCGAAAACCATTTTTCTATTCAAGGATCCGTTTGCGTAATATTAAGCATTAAAGTGCTAATTTAACTATCACAGCTAAAACAAGCTTTACAAGTTAACGAGAAGTAGTCAACCAACTTAAATTTGCAGCTGTAGAATTTACTGTGACGTATATCGATGTATGGGAGAACATGTTTTTCAAGTACAATGTTAAGTTTGTTTTTAGGATAAATTCATCCCAACATTCCCAAGTACGGAACCCTTCGTTGTGCGTAGTCTGACACGCCCTTGGCCGGTGTTTGTATGATTTAGATCGTAATGTTAATAAATCTACAAATATGTGCGTAGTTCATATCTATACCCACACACACACATACATAAACCCACGCCTTTTCCCTCGGGGGCAGAAACTGTAGTATAGAACGGACCTTCTGTAATACTTTAAGTCAATTTCGAATTAATTACTAAACGTGTAAACAAAAATAACTGGTTTGGAAGAAACGGCTTAAATTCTCACTCATAAAGTACAGTTTGCGCTACAATGTTAAACGGCATATTGGTTGATTCGCACGAATTTACTCGCCCAAAACGGGAGAATCGATACTTTTAAATAATATTAATTGTGTTGTATTACTTAAAATTATCGATTCACCCGTTTCGGACATGTAAATTCGTGCGAATCGACCAATAAGCACTTTAAACATTTTTACAACTCTGAAATCAACTAAATACGGCTAAGACCACAGCAAACAAAGATGCACTCACTACATAGCTCACCTACACACACATACACTCATGCATACTCACACCCACACACTATCCGCATAATTATTCTCACACACACAAATACATACATATACACCACACATACACCCACACATTCTCATATACATACATCACACACAAATACACACACGCACGCAGACGCACCACGAACACACATACACTCAATCCATTTTATTAATTAGATTAAAATTATGTACTTACCTATTTGCAAATTACTTATCTAGATTACTTATCAACTATTATTCTGTATTTCTGAAGTACTGATTTAATTATATGTGCCTTAATTATCTTTTGCTTGGCACCTATTCTTGTATTATTATAATCGTGGGGAACGGTGCTGATAGCCGAAATACAGGCTATGCCTAGTTCGGCTACAGACGCTAATCTCTTTACCTTAATTGAAATTGTTGCCACATTGCCATTATGACGTAGTGCTAAGTTTTTCGAAATAAACTATTATTATTAACTTAATTTACACTAACATAAAGTTAATAAATTACATCAATTACAAACAAGGACTTGATATTACAGAATGTAATTATTTTGCTTCCACGTTCACGTACATTCATACAACACGAGCCGTTTTATTATGTTATCTGTGATACTTTGCACTTGACCACCGTCTGAGATACAGAGAAAACAAAAGACTTTTCTTTAGCTGGCTACAAAAAATGTCGAAAAACATCCCGTCGTTACTTAAAAAACAAACGAAGTCAAGATGTAAGTTGTAAAAATTGTTGTGTAAAGTTTGAACTTTCTTATTTCTGATAATAAAGTTTGAACTTTCTTATTTCTGATATTAAAGCTGTAGAAAAGTTTTATAGCCCAATATTTACATTAGATAAGTACAAAGTCTTGGCGGATACTTGTACACGAAATATCGGAAAACATAAAATCAATGTTAACGATGATGTTGTAAACGCATCGAACTGTTTAACGAGAGTTTTGATTTATTTGAACGATGCCATTATGTGATGCGAGGTCACGGATTTGCATATAATTCTATTGAAACGCAGAATTTGAGAATCATAACATAGTTTTCCATGGAAATAGTTTCTTAATTGGCTCATTCTTATCATGTCATGCAACTGAGATGATTTATATGTTTAATTAATTTGTGTATAGTTAAATAAAACGGTAGAATACCAATTGCATTAATTATCATAGAAACAATTATTATAGTGAGAATAATTGTATGTACTAATATTATAAAGAGAAAAGATTTGTTTGTTTGTAGCGAGTAAGCTCCGAAACTACTCGACCGATTTTAACCAGTATTTCACCAACAGAAAGCTACATTATCAGGAAGTAACATAGGCCATATTTTATTTTCGAAAAAATATAAATTTCTGCGAAAATAACAATAACATAACCCAAGATATCAAAAATTTGCCTATAAAAGTTACTATGTAGCGTGCGCTGCGAAAACTATTAATGATACATAAAAATAATGTACTACATGTTTATTGTACTCATCATCACCCACAAAAACGTTCATAGGGTATATGTCTAACTATTATAAGTAAAACACGTGGAGGGACAGGCGTATAAAATAGCCGTGTATCCTTGCGGGTCGAGGACGACAGAAAAAATATTATCTGGAATGCATAATAATTCAATTTGCCTTTTTTTTGAGCAAACTTTCAAAGAGGAATTGGTGACGGTCAGGTGGCGTTTGTAGCCTAACTCCAGCAAATAATGCAAAAGCGGTACCTGTGCTTCTCCTGGCGAAAGTCTTGAAGAATCCTTCTGGGCAGGTGGCCACCTTGCTTGCCCGTACACTGGTAACTTGAAAGTCTATATTTTGGATTTAATCGGACGCGGGTTATTATTTTTAATTTTGAAAACGTAGCACAGTATATCCCCAAGGATTACGGGATAACGTTATAAAGTTTTGCGGTTTTGCGGGCGCGATGAACTGAGATTGAAAAAACGTGGTTTGCGGTGAGACGAAATGCTTCCGTTCGGCGCCGGTGCACTATGACGTCTGACAGCCATCATTAGCTGTCACTAGCCGCAGGATTCTCTAAATCCCGTGACACACAATATCCGCGGCTGCAATATAAGCCTAAGACAGACTACAGACACCTTATAAACCGTCCACAATCAAAAAAATGTAAGGGGCAATAACTTGCCACACCATACTCCCCGCCTTGAAAGGTCCCGAGCTTTCAAAGATGATAATCTATACGCTGAAAAGCTGGTGCGGTTGGGAGGATGAGATGATGTTTATATATCTGGCAGTCTGAAAGCATCAAGAGAATCCCAAGCAGCAGTTCAAAACACCATTACTAGGAAACGGCGTTCGAAATTAATTATCAGATTCCAAAGAATGAAATTGCAGTTTGATTAAATTAAGACAAAGTTGAATTACTAAGCTAAATTATAACTATGTAATGGCGTACCATTGAGAAAATATACTATTGTAAATTATAAACTAAATTAAACTACGAAATAATATAGTTCTATTGGGTTGGCAAAGGATATAACTTGGTGACAGGACGTTTATATGTACCTGACGCGGTTTTTACTGAAGCTACTCGAATTACACCATCCGATCCCGGAAAAACTTCCACTATGATGCCCAATGGCCAAATCAATGGTGGTACGTTATCTTGACCCAAGAGAACGACAATACCGATCTCCATAGGGCGATCGGGAGTGCACCATTTCTGGCGAACTTGCAACGTGTGCAAGTACTCAACTCGCCATTTGTTCCAGTAGGATAACACAAGCTGATCCAAAAGCCTTTTGCGGTTTGTTAAATTTATGTTTTCTTCTGTCAATTCAGAAGAAGGCAAATGCTTAAGTGGACTGGACATTAGAAAATTCGCAGGCGTGAGCACGTCCGGATGCGGGTCTGATGAGAGAACACTAAGCGGTCGAGAATTTAAAAGGCACTCGATTTGTACCAGTACGGTAGAGAGTTCCTCGTAAGTGAGAAGCTGCTTTCCTATGACTCTATACAAGTGAGTTTCAACACTCTTAATGTTCGACTCCCAAATACCTCCGAAGTGCGGAGCTCGCGGCGGTATTCTTGTCCACTCAATGCGAGATTTTAGAAGCTCATTTTTAATATCTGTTTGAACAGACGAGTTCAATAAGAAAGAATAAATATCATCAAGTTGTGCCTTAGCGCCAACAAAATTGGTACCATTGTCTGAGTACATGACAGACACTGGACCGTGGCGAGAAATAAATCTTTTAAATGCGGATAAGAAAGCCTCGGATGTGAGGTCCGATACGAGTTCGATATGTATGACTTTAGTTACCATACATATGAACAAACATATATAAAGTTTTTGCGAACGTTGACCTCTACGGCGAATAGGTGTGTAAGCAAGCGGCCCGGCGAAATCTACTCCAGTGTGCACAAAGGCTTTAGTATCACGGACACGGTATCCAGGAAGTTCAGCCATTTTGGGTGTTAGATGCGTAGGATTTAGACGGAAACAAGTGTTGCATTTCCGACAGCGGGAACGTATGACTGTTCGTCCATCTAATATCCAAAACCGCTGCCTTATAATAGACATCAATAATCCGGGGCCCGTGTGGCAGTGCGTATTGTGATAGTGATCAATAATTAGATCAACTACGCGGTCACGTTTAGGTAAAAGCGCGGGATGCTTGGCTTCATATGGTAAGTCAGATTTAGACAATCTGCCCCCAATACGTAAGATTCCGTAGCTATCAATAAAGACAGACAAACAGCGCAACTTCTTAGATGGAAGTTCGCCTGCTTTAATTAAATTTAAATCGTTAGAAAAATGCGTATTTTGAACTATTCGAATAATGAAATTTTCGGCGGTTTGTATATTTTTAACAGAGCTATGACTAACTAGTCTGTTCGTAAATTTAAGAATGTACATAAATACACGTAACAATTTATTCCATGAACAAACACGGTCAGCTATTGTATCTAAAATACGCGGTTCAGTATTTGATGTTTCTACAAGAAAAACCTTTGATTTAAACTCTGGCAATGTTTCACATTCAGTAGGAGAGAATTTTAAAGGCCACTCGCTAATGGGTCGATGGAGCCAAGTAGGACCGTTCCACCATAACGAGTGTTCAATTAAATCAGATGGCAGCATGCCGCGGGAGAGACAATCGCTAGGATTCTCCTTTCCGGACACGTGATTAAAACTAGCGGCAGGTAGGTTTTCCTGTATTTTAGCAATGCGATTACTGACAAAAATAGACCATCTATGGGGAGATGAGTGGATCCACGAAAGAGCTATGGTGGAGTCCGAGAAAGCGTAGACACCTGCAATAGGTACACGAGCGGAAAGTTTATCTTTGACCACGCGAACAAGCTTAGACAGAAGTAAAGCGGCGACAAGTTCTAATCGAGCTAGCGTTGTTATTTTAGCGGGGGAAACTTTGGACTTTGCACATAAAAGCCGAACGCTGATATTGCCTTTAGAGTCAGTTATGTGTAAATAAATACAACAACCATAACCACTAAAGCTGGAGTCGCAAAAGGCTACGATATTCACTACAGCTTCTCTAAAGACGCCAATGTGGCGAGGAACCTTTAGAGAAGAGAGTGAGGGGAAATCGCGCAAAAAAACGGAAAACCGATTGGTGATGGAGTCCGGAGGAACCTCATTCCAACCTATTTTAGCTAACCAAAGTTCCTTAATTAGGATTTTCGCGTACAACACGATGGGTGCTACGAGGCCAAGTACGTCGAACAAGCGGGCAACTAGCGATAGAATCGCACGCTTAGTGCATTTATCATCTACAGCGACTGTTGTCAAAGAAAAATAATCATCAGCGGGTTCCCAGGTTAATCCAAGGATTTTGAAATTATGTTTATCATTATCCATGCCAGAAAAATTAACTGGTAAGCGGTGAGACTCTGGGAGAATCTCCAACAAAGCGGGTGAGTTAGTAGCCCATTTGACCAGGTCAAAGGATCCTAACTTAAATAACTCAATTAAATCGCGGGATAATTGTATAGCAATCTGTTCATCAGGAACAGAATAGACATAATCGTCCATAAAAAACTGAGTTTCTACTAATTTAGAAGCCTCAGGATAGCGGTCGCCATGCTCACACGCTAAATTGCGTATTGTGCGCATCGCTAAATAAGGACTAGGCTTTAATCCAAAAGGAACGCGGTTAAAGTGAAAAGTACGTATAGGTTCATTTTTGTTGAATCGATATAAAATTCGTAAATATTTGCGGTGGTGCTCATTTACACCGATCCGTAGGAACATTTGTTTTATATCCGCTGTCATTGCGACAGGGAGGGTACGAAAATCGAGTAATAATAAAAACAAGTCGGCCTGTAAATTAGGTCCGACATGCAGAATGTCATTGAGTGACAACCCCGAGTGTGTTATGGCACTAGCGTCCAAAACCACTCGAATGCTGACTTTGTCCGGTCTAATAACGGCGTGATGCGGTATGTAGTAACCCTCTTCTGTTAATTTAGAGTCGGGTACCTCCGATAAATACCCCTGAGTTATATAATCGGTGATAGTTTTATTGTAATCCTCGCGTAGGGTTGGCACGCACGTGAATTTACGCTCGAGCGCAAGTAGCCGCCGATGAGCGACACCGCGTGAATTGCCTAATTCGGAGGGATTGCGCGCGAAAGGTAAATCGACAAAATATCTACCGTCTTTAAATAAAACTGAAGAATTAAAATTATTTTCACACTCTAATTCGTCCGGACTAATAAAACGCTGAGATGGAATTTCTTCTAGCTCAAAAAACTTCTGCAAACTTGACTCGACGTCAATGCTAGCAAGCGCGGTAAACGAAGATGTCATGTGTGTTACGTCACTACTATGACAATCAATATCACCCATCAGTACATATCCGAAACTAGTCAGTATAGCTGGGGGTGCGCGGGTGCCTGAGTCAACCCTATCACCTAAATAAATAAAAGGGAACAGCTGTGCTCCAAGCACAACATCGATTCCACCAGGTACATTCCAGGTTGAGTCAGCAAGCGGTAAATTATTTAAATATGACATATCGTCATTTAATCTGATAAAACTAGCGGGAAGTCTATCTGTAATGCAATCAACAACTAATGCGTGTATATAATACTTATTGTGAGGATTAATCCGAGATTCTATATTGAGATAAATAAAGCCGTGTACAGGTCATGAGGTCATACCAACACCTTGTGAAGACGAATTGCGTAATTTAATTATGGGTAAGTTCAAACGTTTACAACAGTCCACAGTAATTAAATTATTTTGCGATCCATTGTCTATTAAACACCTGACAACAAGCTTATCTCGGCCGCTGCTATCATATACGTATATCTGCGCGGTAGCTAACAAAATAGTTGTCTCTGTCGGTAAACATATTTTAACGGCGGCACTAAGCGAGACAGACGTAGCGGCAGGCTCGCTCGGCGTTGAATCACTTTTTACTTCGGAGAAATGTAACAATGAATGATGTGTTTTCTTACAAGTTTTACAAACACTCCATGATTTACATTTAACCAAAGAGTGGGATAGACTTAAGCAATTTACACAGCCATGTTTCTTTTTAATAAATTCGAAACGAGCTTGCGGAGAATTCATATTTTTAAATTGTGGACAATCAAACAGTCGATGATCGACGTTATCGCCGTCACACAGCGGGCAGCGGTTATTCGAAGCTGGTTCGCTACAAGATACAAACGCTTTAGCGGTACTTTGAGTATTACTTCGATTGTTAGCTAAACTAGACTTAGCACGCGATTCCGTCTGTGAATTATTAACGTGTGAGCGCTGGAGTACCTTAACATAGTCTTGCATAAATATTATAAACTCCGTATAGGAAGGCAATTCCTTGCCACTCACACGGCTTTCAAATTGTTGAACAGTTTGTGAGTCAACCTTTCTTAAACCACAGTGTAATATCACAAAATCTAATAAGTCTGAAATGTCTAACTGCTTCAATGCAGCGACAGACGCTGAATATCGTTCTACAAATGCATTCAGACTAGCAGCTGTGACTGTTCCTAAATAACCCTAGGCCGATAAAATTTTCGTTTTTCCTAATTCTGTTAATATGAATGTTTGGGTCGGTCCCTCATATTGAGGGAAAGTCGCACCCCGCCGCCGTACGACTCTGTAGAGCTCGTCTCCAGACTGGTCACTCTCCCACCGACAGAGATAAGAATTCCAAATATGAAGAAGTCTAACGCCTTGTCTCTTGCCTTGTTGTGTTAATAGAGCAAGGAAAGGATTGAAATAAATAGTAAATAAGATTTAGGAATTCATAGTTATGAAGTTGGATGTGGTTTAGAAAGACAATAAATAATAGAATAATGCTAAGTATATTATTATATAGATTTGTGAGTAACTCTTACGCTAGCGTAAGAGGTATTTGGTCAGGCATTACTCACACGATACTTTACATCTGTACTTGGAGTACTCAGAGCAACACTTCCATAAAGTGACGCAAGCGGCTGTTCAGCGGCATTACGTCGGCATCATGCCCGTTTGGAGACATGGTCCCTAGCAGTTCTTTCAAACTGATAAGCGTGACGAAGCGGCTTTCCCTGCGGCAACCGTGTGGACCGTCCTTGTCTAACAACGGGGCGGCTAGTTTCAGCGGCATTGCGTCGGCATCATGCTCTTAAGGAGACATGGTCCCTATCAGTCCTTGGACTGGATATGAGATAGATGTGGTTTCCCGAACCCCTGGAAGTTCACCCTTTGCACAACAAGCATATCTGCAAGACACGTGTTCATATCAGTCTAACCGAATTATTGGTTTGTGATAGAGAATACAACATTCAAGAATTACTAGATAATAAGAGTTGAGAATTGAAACTCAAGAATGATTAATTAATAGAGCTGTGGATCAGCTCTCTTAAAGATTTATAGACAGCCCCAAAGCGCCCACCCGTCATCACTTCCTAGTGTTTGAGCTGGGGAGAAGAAGTGACGCAACAAACTCCCCAGCAACACGTCTCTGTCTGTTTAGTTACAAGAACTTTAATTATACTATCAGACTAGGATAAATATTATAATAAAAGACTCTCCCAGTCGTCGCAACAAACTCACACACGCACACTATATTAGGTACTAAATTAGTCTAATCGGGGCTTTAACCCAACTATAACTCATACTCGCTATCTAGCGACAGCCCACTCGGACATGGCCCTTGGTATTCACCAAGCCTCCTAACTTAACTCGCCTAGACTCCAACGTCTGTATCTTTCCGTAGTCTTAAATCATCTTGTTGCATTCGTCTTGGATAGTTAGGACAAGGAGGGATTACAAGTAAACAATGTCAATATAAAATAAGGTTGGGAATTCACAGGTTATGGAAAGGAATCTAATTTATCTACTTTTCTTTTGATTATGAAAGTTAGAGGACATGTCAGTAATATAAAAGGGTAGGTATGTGACACGTAACGCTTGCGCTGTACGAGTATATTACTCTAAGTTACGTTAATGGATTTCTTTACAATAATTACAGACCCACCCCAAGTGACGTGGGACTGCATTACAACAGTTGACAGCGTCGCGCGTGTATTGTTAGACCTGAACGCATAGGACCACTAAGGACACTGCTACGATTCTAACAAGCCACGCTCCCTAAGCTCTAGTCATGTCTTACTCAATCCTAAGGCAGAGTACTGCGAAGTTCAACTGTCATTGAGCGAGACACGTTCCAGCAATCACTGGGCGCGAACTAATGTAATGAACCCCTTATAAAGGCCTAATCACCCGTTACAAAGACAATACAAAACTTGCACAAGCGTACCGCATCGTCAGTCGGTAGTAGAATTCTTTACAATTGCTCCTGCTATACGCCGAAGTGGTTATTCCAAATCGTCACTTCTCACTCTCTTAATCTCCCCCATTAGAAGATGCTTTCAATGTAATCGGCAGCCGTGCGACTAAGTCAAGCATCGGAGCGTTTCTATCTGGGCATCCAAATGTTGTGTCTCGCTAATGATTATTTGTGAGAGGCCGATAGCCAGATGTGGTTTAACGAGACACAATCCCTAGCGTTCCTTAGAACGAACTATCAATCCAGTTTAGGAAACTTGGTGAAGCCTACCCCCTCTACCAAGAGTCTGCTGCATACATCAAGGGCAATGTAAAATATCCTGCAGTTAGTCAGTCCATAGGGATAAGATAGCCATCACTAGCATTTGGTTTGTTTGTGTTCGTAAACAATTACAAAGTAGCATTATAGCTCAAATTGGCCCTAACGAGTTGCGAGTATTAGTTCGGTTCAGCCTTCCATAAGCGGTGTGACTGCCGTAAGTGTCATGTCTTGGTTGTGGTTGTCTATAGTCTGTTGGTAGAGTAGTCTACCGTCTCTTGTTAAATGTCACACCCAATGGAAGGCGTTCTCCGAGTCCCTAGAACCAAACGCTGGTGTAGGATACCTCGATCGTGATAGAAAGGAATAAGGAGGAATAGAATAGTAAACACTCACCCAATCGTTCACAGATACACTCACTGAGATTCGCGCGCCTTACACACAACTTACATTATACTTGACTAATATAACCTAGTCTAAATCTACACTTATTATTACAATTTAACGTATTAATTAAACTGATAACACTTTCACTATAGCGATCTCTCCAAAGTAACATTGTGTCATTATTATCGACCTAGTTCTATCTCTCCTAGTTCGGCCTAATTCAACCGCTCTTTCTCGTGGTATTTTCACGAACTCCGAACCCTGTCGCGGCTCATCACCGACTCCCCCTCAGCCCTACCCTTTTCCGTTCTCCGTTCCATCTCCAAAATGACCGGAGCGTCGTCTTTTTTTCCATGCCAACCAAATACTCAGAATAGGTTTATTGCCTTTTTTGTACCATTTCTCAATTGTTTTAAGGGCCTGTTTGGGTTTTACCCGAAATCAATTTATCCCAAGCAGATGTTGGCAATAGTATTGTCCTCTGCGATAAGAAATCGAATACTTTAGTCGTATCTTTAGAATTTGTTGAATTATTGCTTTCGACCCGTCCGTTGTTAATTGTCTGAAGTTTGTTTCCCATAAAAATATAAATGGAATGCATTTCTAAAAGGTTTCACAACTCCAAAGAAATAGGATGTTTTGTTATTAATTACGGTAACTTGTCGAGCTGTCAGCCCATAAAGTTGAGATTTAATGTATTTGTAAGAGCCTAATATCGTGAGACAAATGTTAAAATAAGAATTTCGAATAAAATATTTTGTTATTAATTAGAAGACATGAATCGGGGCTTTAACCCAACTATAACTCATACTCGCTATCTAGCGACAGCCCACTCGGACATGGCCCTTGGTATTCACCAAGCCTCCTAACTTAACTCGCCTAGACTCCAACGTCTGTATCTTTCCGTAGTCTTAAATCGTCTTGTTGCATTCGTCTTGGATAGTTAGGACAAGGAGGGATTACAAGTAAACAATGTCAATATAAAATAAGGTAGGGATTCACAGGTTATGGAAAGGAATCTAATTTATCTACTTTTCTTTTGATTATGAAAGTTAGAGGACATGTCAGTAATATAAAAGGGTAGGTATGTGACACGTAACGCTTACGTTGTACGAGTATATTACTCTAAGTTACGTTAGTGGATTTCTTCACAATAATTACAGACCCACCCCAAGTGACGTGGGACTGCATTACAACAGTTGACAGCGTCGCGCGTGTATTGTTAGACCTGAACGCATAGGACCACTAAGGACACTGCTACGATTCTAACAAGCCACGCTCCCTAAGCTCTAGTCATGTCTTACTCAATCCTAAGGCAGAGTACTGCGAAGTTCAACTGTCATTGAGCGAGACACGTTCCAGTAATCACTGGGCGCGTACTAATGTAATGAACCCCTTATAACGGCCTAATCACCCGTTACAAAGACAATACAAAACTTGCACAAGCGTACCGCATCGTCAGTCGGTAGTAGAATTCTTTACAATTGCTCCTGCTATACGCCGAAGTGGTTATTCCAAATCGTCACTTCTCACTCTCTTAATCTCCCCCATTAGAAGATGCTTTCAATGTAATCGGCAGCCGTGCGATTAGGTCAAGCATCGGAGCGTTTCTATCTGGGCATCCAAATGTTGTGTCTCGCTAATGATAATTTGTGAGAGGCCGATAGCCAGATGTGGTTTAACGAGACACAATTCCTAGCGTTCCTTAGAACGAACTATCAATCCAGTTTAGGAAACTTGGTGAAGCCTACCCCTCTCCCTAAGAGTCTGCATACATCAAGGGCAATGTAAAATATCCTGCAGTTAGTCAGTCCATAGGGATAAGATAGCCATCACTAGCATTTGGTTTGTTTGTGTTCGTAAACAATTACAAAGTAGCATTATAGCTCAAATTGGCCCTAACGAGTGTCGAGTATTAGTTCGGTTCAGCCATCCATAAGCGGTGTGACTGCCGTAAGTGTCATGTCTTGGTTGTGGTTGTCTATAGTCTGTTGGTAGAGTAGTCTACCGTCTCTTGTTAAATGTCACACCCAATGGAAGGCGTTCTCCGAGTCCCTAGAACCAAACGCTGGTGTAGGATACCTCGATCGTCATAGAAAGGAATAAGGAGGAATAGAATAGTAAACACTCACCCAATCGTTCACAGATACACTCACTGAGATTCGCGCGCCTTACACACAACTTACATTATACTTGACTAATATAACCTAGTCTAAATCTACACTTATTATTACAATTTAACGTATTAATTAAACTGATAACACTTTCACTATCGCGATCTCTCCAAAGTAACATTGTGTCATTATTATCGACCTAGTTCTATCTCTCCTAGTCCGGCCTAATTCAACCGCTCTTTCTCATGGTATTTTTCACGAACTCCCTAACTTAACCCGCTAGATATCACGTCCGAACCCTGTCGCGGCTCATCACCGACTCCCTCAGCCCTACCCTTTTCGTCCTCTGTTCCATCTCCAAAACGACCGGAGCGTGGTGTTTTTCCCATGCCAACCGAATTACTCAGAATAGGTTTATTGCTTTTTTTTGTACCCTTTCTCGATTGTTTTAAGGGCCTGTTTGGGTTTTGCCCGAGCCCAAATCATCCTAAACAGATGTGCACTACTATTGTTCTCTGTGATAAGAAATCGAATACTTTAGTCGTATCTTTAGAATTTGTTGAATTATTGCTTTCGACCTGTCCGTTGTTAATTGTCTACAGTTTGTTTCCCATAAAATATAAATGGAATGCATTTCTAAAAGGTTTCACAATTCCAAAGAAATAGGATGTTTTGTTATTAATTACGGTAACACGTCGAGCTGTCAGCCCATAAAATTGAGATTGAATGTATTTGTAAGAGCCTAATATCGTGAGACAATGTTAAAATAAGAATTTAGAATAAAATATTTTGTTATTAATTAGAAGACATGACAGACAGTCACACAGCATTGCCGGCGCATCCTTTAATGTCCAGTATATTATTGAGATAATGAATACCTAAACTACGTTTATCTTAATACCTTTTGACAAGACTGTTCCACATAACACTGTATGTATCTCCTGTGGGAACAATGCCTGCAGTTAGTTTTAAGGCATCATGAGTTAATTTACTTATTAAATAATGCACACGCTGCGAATCCGTCAGATCAGTATTTAAATGAACATTAGTACGGAACATTTCATAAAACATGGGCCAATTTTCAGTTCTACCGTCGAACGATGGTAACTCGATTGGTGGTAACTTTATGCTTCTACCTCCCTTCTGATCTGATGTTAATGTTTTGCCACTTGAAAGAATGAGATTACGTTTGTATTTAATAGTTGAATATAAGTCTTCAATAGAACTTAGACTCCCATAGTCGGGTGGGGTTTCATCAATTTCAAACTGCAACTCATTGATCTGGTCAATTATTGTTTCAAACTTGCTGTAAGATTCACCAATAGATTCAGACTGCGCTAGGAATAACTCGTTCGAGCGTGAATCATAATTAGATATACTTTTGGAAGAATTATACAAGCGATTAACTCGCTCAAAAATTACTTCTTTTTTAGCAATAAGCTGAGCTAATTTAGTTTCTTGTTTTTGAGTTGCCATTATAAGGCACTATCTAATATTAATTGCTGTAAATTATCGTAAGTACTTGCAATGACTTGTACTTATTTAACTGATACCTATCCAGGCTCGAATGGACCATAAGTATGGAGGGACAGGCGTATAAAATAGCCGTGTATCTTTGCGGGTCGAGGACGACAGAAAAATTATTATCTGGAATGCATAATAATTCAATTTGCCTTTTTTTTGAGCAAACTTTCAAAGAGGAATTGGTGACGGTCAGGTGGCGTTTGTAGCCTAACTCCAGCAAATAATGCAAAAGCGGTACCTGTGCTTCTCCTGGCGAAAGTCTTGAAGAATCCTTCTGGGCAGGTGGCCACCTTGCTTGCCCGTACACTGGTCACTTGAAAGTCTATATTTTGGATTTAATCGGACGCGGGTTATTATTTTTAATTTTGAAAACGTAGCACAGTATATCCCCAAGGATTACGGGATAACGTTATAAAGTTTTGCGGTTTTGCGGGCGCGATGAACTGAGATTGAAAAAACGTGGTTTGCGGTGAGACGAAATGCTTCCGTTCGGCGCCGGTGCACTATGACGTCTGACAGCCATCATTAGCTGTCACTAGCCGCAGGATTCTCTAAATCCCGCGACACACAATATCCGCGGCTGCAATATAAGCCTAAGACAGACTACAGACACCTTATAAACCGTCCACAATCAAAAAAATGTAAGGGGCAATAACTTGCCACACCAACACGGGTAAAATCGAAAGATGATGTGCGATGATCTCTGGAACTGCCAGTCGGATTTGAATGATTCTTTTTGCATTAAATTTTATAGCCCAATTCTTGAGAAAAGTTAAAGGCTATTTAACATCACGACAAATCAGCAAAAAGAAAAAAGTCAGAAAGAACGCTAAGCGAAAACGAAGTAATAGCGCGGGCGAGCGATGGGACGTGGTGGGTCGGGGGCCGAAATTTCACGCGGCGAAGTCGCGGGCTTCAGCCAGTGACTTCGCCTGCGACTTCAAATTAAATTATATACAACACTAGCTTCAGCTAGTGTTGTATATAATTTAATTTAAAACTAACAAAGAACAGCAGGCCCCCTTGGATACTTACTCTCACAGAACACCAGACATTTACGCATAACTTTATTCCATTCATCCGCAAAAACATCGCATTCAGGGTTGACAGTCAGAAGGACATTTAGCATCTTTAGAGTACGACAGACTGGGGATTCAGCTCTGGCTACAGTTTTGGATGGCAGTTGCGGAAATAGATTGTGCCGGTGGCTCTGACGGTGTCCGATGCACAAATAATCGGCAGAAAAGGCAATGGAGCTCTGGGCAGCCGATACTTCCCCGTAAGGTCTAGCAGGCCTCTGTGAACTAATCAAGGCCTCTTCTCACCTCCAATGAGTTAAAGCCCAAGTCCCTATAAAAAATATTAAATAAAATTTTGACGACCTTGAATCGCTTGAACCAATATTGATAAAACATGTCTTAGAACCACCACTAGAAAACCTGCTTTAAAATAAAAAAAATCGCATCCAAATCGGTTTACCCGTTTAAGAGCTACGGTGCCACAGACAGACACACACATAGCGGTCAAAGTTATAACACCCCTTTTTTTTGGAAACGTTTCTGTACCTTTTCTAGCATCAGTGTTTGGATCGCGGTATAGGGGCCTAACACAGACACTGGACTCGAGTTTGCCTAACAACATTTGGATTGCGAAAGACACGAGCATATCGCAAAATAAATCCGAAGCGCTTGAAAGATTCCTTCGCAAGGGTAGAAACGTGATCTCTAAAAGACAGGCAGCGGTCGAAATTCACTCCCAAGTCATTTATGTTGGTGACACGAGTAATGACTTCACCATCCAAACTATAGTCGTGATGGATTGGTCGCAACCCTCTAACTTATGTCATGTTGTAACACTTGCTCGTATTAAAACATAGCTTGTTTAAAATGCTCCACTCCTATGAGTGGCTCCATTTATATGCCTTAATATCCCTTTGTAGGAGTTTGCAATCCGTGTCCGTTCGGATTTGTGCGACTACCTTAAAGCCATCAGCATATAGCTGGCATTTGGCAAACTCAACATTAGTAATGAGGTCATTGACCATGATCAGGAACAGAGGTGGCCCTAACACGGATGTCTAACTTACACCTGAGCGTGTATTCTAAGGCTTGGACTCGAAGCTACCATGTCTTACATACTGTTTTTGATCGCGTAGATAGTTGGAAGAGAAGTTAAGAAGACTGAACGAGAAACCGATGGCCCCCAGCTATTTCGAAAGCACAGCGTTGTCAACTCTGTCGAATGCTTTCCGAAAATCAAAATACAGAGCGTCAACCTGCCCACTAATGTCCAACCCACGGGATATGTAGTATACGTTAATCAGTAAATTCGAATTTACGGAGCGACCCTACCGAAAACCGTGGGCATCAGTTAAGGACATATTTACGCGTTTTTTTAATGAAAGCATGGAAAATACACTCAAAGGGCTTGGTAGTGGTTGACAGCATTGCGATGGGTCTGTGTTCCTCTAGTGATGTTTTTTTACTGGTTTTAGGGATGGGAGTGACTCGCGAAGTTTTCAAATTGACAGGGTAGACTAGACTAGAGAGCTAGGTTAAAGACATGACATAGAGGGGCTGCCAAGATATTACGACATCCCTTGAGGGTAAAGACTGGAATTAGGGGTGATTCTTTCCGAAAAATATCGATACTTAAATAGATTCGAATCGAAATCTGATAAATCAATACACAAAAAAATCAAGGTTTAAAAAAAAGATTTTCTAGAAATCGATCTTATTTCGATTTACCTTTCGAGTTTGTATTTTCTTTGTTAATGTTAAAAATACGTTTGTATTTATTTCTTTTACCTATTTACAAGCGACGAAGGAAACTAAGTACACAGTCATCTAGCGAGTTTTTGAGTAATTAAGTGGACAACACAATCAACTAATTATAAATAATTTACGGTTCAGGTTCTTATCAAAACAGAAAAATAGAATCTCGATTTTGTAGGTTAAAATATCTATCCACTGAATCGATTCCGTACTGGATATCGAAAACGCTAGCAAAATACTGAGCAAATGCCTCCGCCGCTTTGACACCCAAACAAATCTCACTATTGTTCACCACGTTTGGCTCGAAGCCTTTGATCGCAGGCTAGAAACATGCTAGAATAGAATAAAATAGGTGTTGGATCTAGTATCGTTTGGCAGGAGTTGGGGGGTAAAAGGGGCTAAAGTTGGTAATTAATAAAAAATGTTTCTAACCTCAAATCAGATAAGAAGCGAAAACGAAACGTTAAAATGGGCGATTGAAAACCAAATCTGTCCCAGTATCTGTAGTTAGTATCCAATATCAGTATCCAGTATCAGTATTTGTAGTCAGTCCGTGGTATAAAATATCGGGCGAAATCGATAACACGGAACGTTAACAAAAAAACAGGTATGCTATTTGCGTCATGTGTCACTGTCATTCGTTTTCGATCATTCCGTTTCTCCTCGAGTTGCGTGAATTTTTATGTGTTTGTACTCCCACTGATCGTATGTGTGTACAAAAGGCAATGTTACTACTGTTACTACGAGAACTTAGGATGCAAGAGCGAGCAAAGCGAGCTCGAGACTTGGGGCACCCTGACTCGGACAGGTTAAATAGAAAAAAATAATATATTATATAACGACCAAAAAGGATTTCAATAAAATAAAACTATAGGTATGGCAATCTACGACTTTATATACACGGTATTGACAAAGATGGACAAAAGAACACATGTATGTACTATCTTTTGCGACATGACGCAAGCATTGGACTACGTAAATCATGACATTCTAATAAAAAAAAACTTGACACTTATGGAATAAGGGGTAATGTACTTAATTTAATCCAATCTTATTTAGACAATAGAAAGCAAAAGACTGAAATAACTAGAATCAATATAGCTACTAAAAAGGAAGAGATATATGTTTCAGATGAGCGTCACGTCAGCTTTGGTGTTCCACAAGGTAGTGTATTGGGACCTCCTCTCTTTACTTTATACATCAATGACTTGCCAAAGTCAACTTCACATCCCATGACGCTATTCGCAGATGATAGTACAGTGACAATTGCTAATAATAATAATGACATGACCCAATATAAACTTGACATTTACAACTCTTTGACAGCTATAATACAATGGTTAAACTATAATAATTTAAAGATTAATTTAATTAAAACTAAGATGAAGAATGTTTCGAGTAAAGCACGAGGATGCTTTCTCCACGTTAAAAATTATTAAAGCTGGCGTGCCCCAAGGTAGTGTGCTGGGCCCAGTCCTCTACCTGTTGTACACGTATGATATGCCAGAGCTGGAAAATAATACTATTGCAACCTTTGCGGACGACACTGCCATTATGGCTACAGGGTCATGCCATATGGAAGCAATAACAAAGGTACAAATCGCTGTAAATAAAGTTCACGACTGGGCACAAAAATGGAGAATCAAATTGAATGAATCGAAGTCACTTCACATTGATTTCAACAACAGGAATTGTCATTACCACCCAATCTTCATAAATGGCCAGCAAGTGCCATACGCAAATACAGCAAATACCTTGGCATAACGCTTGACGCAAAACTGCGCTGGAAAGCGCACGTTAAAAAGAAAAGACAGGAACTAGACATGCGTTTTAAAAACATGTATTGGTTGATTGGACGGGGTTCCTGCCTATCGATACATAACAAAATGTTATTATATAAGCATATTCTTATGCCAATATGGACCTATGGAATCCAACTGTGGGGCTGTACTAAACCGACCAACATCAAAATTATTCAAACATTCCAGAATAAGGTACTCAGGAGTATTGTTAATGCTCCCTGGTATATACGAAATGACGACCTCCATCGTGACCTAAAAATGAAATCCGTCACCAACATAATCCAAAAATTGGCTGAGGCCCATGAACACCGACTCCACCAACATGTGAACATCGAGGCAATCCAGCTGTTAGACCAAACAAATATAGCGCGAAGACTAAAACGAACAAAACCTTTTGAGTTAGTGTAGTGTAAACAGTGTAGACATATTAGTGACAATGACACACATATAACACATGAACAAAGTGTTTATATTATTATATCAGACTCTAAGAAAGTGGAACGAACTTGTGTAAAGTACAAACAACACTATTCTAAGTTTTAAAATAATTATCACGTTAAAAAATTAAGTTAGATTTAAATTACTTATTAGTCTTATAGGCTAGATTGTAATTAATTATTAAGAACCTGGTTCTTTTTAATAAAGGATAAAAAAAAAAATTAAAACTAAGATCATGCATTTTAGCCAGCGTTTGACACGAAATAATTTGGACATAAATATTGATAATAAAACCGTTGAAAGTGTTAATACAACTAAATTCCTTGGACTAATCATTGACAAGAGACTGGACTGGAAATTACATACCTATAGAGAACCTCTGTAAAAAAATTGTAGTCCGTCTTTTGCCTTGCATTCCCTAGCTGCAGTCGTGAATGTGGATACCCTTTTGCGGCCTACCATGGCTTAGCTGCGTCTCACTTAAGATACGGCATAATCTTTTGGGGAAATTCTACCGATTTCAACATCGCGTTCAAGGCCCAAAAGAGATGCATTAGGTCAGGTTTAGGTTGAAGACTGATGATACTTGTAAACCGTATTTTATATGATACAAGATATTAACTTTGCCTTGTCTGTATATCCTCGAAACTGTTATGTTTGTTAAAGCGAATCCCAAATTATTTCCACGTTTACAGGACGCTGTCCCACGTAATAGACGGGATATGAGCATAATTTGCATGTATCCTGCTAAAACTGCACTCATGCGCAAAAGTGTCATCTGCATGGCTCCAACTATATTTAACAAGCTACAAGCGTTGGAAGGAGCTAAGTATCAATGCGTTCAAACGTCAGTTGATAGTGTTTTTATCGCAAAAGGCTTACTATAGTGTGAAAAACTTGTTTGACATTAATTTTATTCATTGATTATATGTAGTAATGTGACTAAAATATTTGTACGCCAATATATTATAAGGCTAAACATGATTGGACTTTAATGTATCTGAATAAGATCTTGCATGCTCTTGTATGTGTATACCATGTTTATACAAATAAATGAATCTTATCTTATCTTATCTTATGATGAGCGATATAGTGCCATGCCTGTACCCGAGGCAATCAGTTGTTATGGTCTGAGTATGTCATGCGGAGGGAAATTTTGAGTATGTGTGTGTCTTGAGGACGGATTGTTTGACTACTAAGATGACGGTTAAGCTAATAAAGATGTATGGAACAGGAAGACATACTGCTCCGACCCTAAATAAATTAGGACAAGGACAAGGATGATGATGATGAGTCATGCATCTTATTTGAATTTCCAAGAAAACTAATTTAAGATAAATTTCACCATTAACTCAAAACTTAATCCCTTAATTGAGTTGCAAACATCAAGCAAAACATTCAGACTTTAGAATTACAATATTAGTTGAATAATTAGGATGGATGAAGTCTAGACCGAAAACTCACAGAAACTTACACTTTACAATAACGGAGTCAATAATATTGCTAACGTCGGTTTATGCTAACCGAAGTTTAAATCAAGAAAATAGGGAACTAAATTGCTTTTGTGTTTCGTACAGTGTACAACATAAGTTTGTTATACCTTATGAGTTATAGCCCAGCGCGGTATTTGCTAACAGTTATGTAGCAATGGCTTTTATTTTGACAGTTCAACAACATGCATTGCGTTATTTACGACAGACAAATTTTCTGAACATATGATGCAATGGATTAGCAATATTCTTCAAAGCCATACAGTGTAATGAAAGTGAGACACTAAAAGACGTTCATTGTAAAACATAAGGTCACCCAAAAAACCCCCCTTTAATTTTTTAATTTATTTTATTTTTATTATTTGTTACACCGGTTTGCAAGTGTCTACCTATTAATACGCTGACAACACCTAATCCTCGGTCACTGTCAGATTGCATAGAAAAGAAAGAGAAGCGCGATGACACAACGTTTGTAATTTATTGCAAAATATGAAGCAATTAACTATTTACTCAAAATTGACTTGAGTAATCGAAAATGAAAAACAACCAAGTTCTGCATCCAAATAAGACGTTCTTGTTATTAATTAAATACGTAACGTACGTTGATATTTAATGCAGATATTTTGGATTAGAACTCAAGGTAAGAGGTTAGTTTAACGTTATATTTATACGTTATAGTTTGTATCGAGATTTTTTTTCAAACGTGTTTTGGTAACAACCAAGTTCTGGGAAATATGTTCAAAATTACCATATTTTTTTGCCGCTATTACAAACTATACAAATTTGGCAATTTTTTTTCTTAAGAGAAGCCTATTTTGGTCAATTGGGTCTTGTCAGCGCCTTAAGGCTCAAAAGATACAGCCTTGTGACAGACGGACGGACGGACAGCGGAGCTTTAGTAATAGGGTCCCGTCCGCACCGTACGTTGTCCGTTGTCCGTTGGGTAGGGAAACCTGAAAATCACCTAAAGTCATCATGCTCTATGAAAATGTACGAAATTTCCCCGTAATCTTTACTTTATAAAAATCGTTAATTCTTTCACCGACAGACAACGCACGGCGTAAACCGCTGGGTTTAGAAGCGGGAAATGCACAATAGTGCCTTTTTTAACGAAAGTGAGTACTGAGGAAGGATTTTGAAAATTCATTCCTTGTGCACTCGACTTGTAATAATATAAACCAGCAACTCCTCGGCCCCTACAATATTCCAGCTAAAATTAAATCCGTAACATGAAAGCCGACATAATTATTTATTTTATTTTCCGCATACATTTGATACGGTTCGCCGACGAATTAGCCTCGATATTATTTTAAAAGCACAACGCTCCGCTTGCTTTGTGTGCAAATAAATTAATTATATTTCTGATACGTATGATCTTGTTTTAATGAGCTTTAGATATTTGTATTTCAAAGTATTTTTAATTAATTTGCATATACCCTGTATAAATTAAATTGTGTGAACACTTTTCGATCTTGGCACTATTGATGAATATTCAAGTCTGCTCTTAGAAAGATTATACTTTTAAAAAAAATCTTTGCCTTTGTTTAATAAATTTTAAAATGTAAACTTTGAAGCGTCTTCAAATATGGCAGTCAATTAAAACAGTTATGAAATATGCGTCAAAAGATAAAAGGATAATGTAGATGAAAGTGACTGAAAAGGATTGATATTGAGATATTGACATACAAATATTAATATTATTAAAAACTATTAAATGAGTAGGTAGTACTATTAAATTAAAATGATAAATTTATTACATCATAAATCAAATCATTAATCAAATTTTATAAAAATAAAAGTTTTATTACAATTCAGAGTCAATTTCATTTCATGTCAAATTTTAAGTCAATTTAATTCAAAAGATTAGTATAAAGGCTTCTACACACTGGTGCGATATCGCGGAAGTGACAGGCAGCAATATGCCTGTCGCGCCCGCGATATCGCCCGTGTCTGCAGAAGCCTTTAATGTGAAATATTATTCCTTTTCGTTCTTCCGTTAGGTACCCATTTCGTTTTAAAAGATAAGGCAAATAGGGTCTTACGGAATCATATAAGAAGCTATGTTGAGAGAGTTATATTGACGATTTTTATAATAATAGTTCTGTAAATATATACAATCTGACACTGACCTACAAATTGAAAAAAATATAAGAAAGATTTACTTTCAAATCGCGCGCCGCGAGGGCTCCTATTCGGAGCCATTGGGGCTTTATCGGTTAAAGACTACTTTGGCAATTTCGCCTTAAACAAAACGATTTCACGATTACAATACTTGAAAGAATACCTACTAATAAACAAAGCGCGCTGTATGGAACAAACCGCAATAACAGCTCGGAAAAGTTTGCGAAAATTTAAATAGGTCTTTATGGCTGTAATAACCAGGCTTGTCCGGTTTAGGCAGCTGAAATATCTGCGTCGTTTATTTAATGGCTAGTTCTTAACGTTACCTGTCCGAACAAACGACAGGTAGACCTTTTGGGATATGCTAATGGCCAGTGGATGGAAAAGTGAAGAGACATTCTACGGGTTCCGTTTTGGAACAATGGTTTGAATATCGTCCAACATAAATCATGGACGTGAAAAATAGATGATGGATATAAGAGACCGAGTAGAAAATATATCATGATCATGTCAATCATTGTAAAGGAAACATTTTTATTTATGATCAAAATCCTATTCATGGTAACAAATAAATTGCTACCGCAAATTGAAATGATAAAATGAAACCTTTGAGAATTTGAGAACAAAGAAGAATGGATACCTACAATAAGACTGAATTAAATCACATGTATAAACAAAGGCCGTTCTTAGAAGTTCCATCAGCTCATACACATACAATTATAATATTTTATTTCTATAAATACACAGTTGCCAATCAATCTAAATATATTTACACAAAGTTTGATAAATCACTATCGAATTTTACATAGCTTGATTATGACAAATGTACGTAGGTAGACAGATCGTTAAGAGTTCGTAAGTTCGTATTGGATTGAAAGCTAAAATTTTTCATCTAAAGCTTTTACAAAAAAAAAGTCGGCTAACATTCTGAAAATGTATTTATCATTACTTATTTTTCTACCTGGGGCCTATTTAATGAAACTAAAACTACGGCATGTTACAGGCGAGAATCCGACAATTTTACAAGTATTTTTTCATATTTTACTCAACTACACCTTTCGTGAAAATGTGTCTATTTTGTCTTTTCTTGACAAATATGTCGCATTGGCAGTTAAATAGGCCTCAGTTACTTTGTTGAAAATACAAACACACACAGCATCCTGTCATATCCTAATGAGCATATACACATACGTGTTCCCCAACATTTCTACCTCTCCCCAGTAAAATTGTCGGGCGACACAAAATTCAATAACCATGCTCCCTCAGCAAAGAGTCTCGCTTCCAATATTTTAAAGGATATGTTTGCGAAGACTTCTGCTCAGTGAATTTTTATTTCTTTAACAATACGAGTGCTACGTCCGGTGACAAAGGCGCCAGTATTGAACGTGCGATTATGTCATTTACACAATTTATGGCTCATTTATTACTCTTTTGAAGTCAGTACTAGTTTAATTTATGGGACTCAAAGGCACGACGTGGGGTTTCTAAATGTAGGAAAATTTACATAAGCTGAGGAACATAATTAATATAATACATTAATTATTGTTTCCAAGCTAATGCCATTTTTACTCAAAGTAAAGTATTTTGACCCATTTGAGTGCCTTCCTAAAATATCAAAAATATAATACAATGTCATTATTTGTGCAGCTTTTGCTCATTTCATTTATTTAATCACAAATATGTCACGTATGCTCCACTTACTAAATAACCACTTAAATGTTCCTTTTATGAATACGTAATATTCTGCACATTTTTGAAGTTTGTTACTTGGTAGTCTATTAAAGAAATGGTCGTCTATGTCAGTACTCATTACTTTCATCAAAAGAATCCAAACGCAGCGGGCACTTTGTGCATTTACGAGTTTATTAAATGTGGTTGCTATTTGTGTAGTATTTCTGCTATGCATTAAAAATATAATGACTTGAAACATGAGTATTAATAAATAAATGTGTTTCGGGAAAGAAAATGGCTAATCTTGCATTATAATTATGAGTAGTGGTGGTGGGTCCATCCTCATAATTGAGTATGATGACTAGTAGACAGGACCTTAAACATTTTCGCTTCATTATTTTAGTTATTTTAAACTAAGACTATAACATAGCTAACTGCCAGTACCGAGTCTGATGTAGCGGCAATTTAACCAGAAAATTAGATCAGTCTGGCTCTAACTGTGGCTAGTCTCTCCTCGAAACTTCCATCTGAGCACCTAGTAACTAAAGCAGGTTTGGCAGAGATGCTAATGTGTTTCTAATTTCTTCTGGTTGCACAGTTTGAAAGCAGTTTTTGGAAAGTTTCGTACTTTGAATATGAATGGCGCTCGGGTTTTGGTATTCTGTGCGGGGAAAAGTATAACGAATTTATTTTTATCGGATTGAAATGAGTTGTTCACAGAGTTATTTGCTGCTCGCGATTAAATTATGTCATAAGTTTTACAAACGCCTGCATTCATCAAGTATTTCTTAAACTATTACGTTAGATTTTGATCAGTGATCACTTACCCTACTACCCTAGTAAAAATCTATGAAAATCTGTGATAGGATGTGTTAGGTTTTGAAATAATATTTATTTATTTAATATAATATTAATAAATCGTTAAATAGTCTAAGTCAATTGTTGGGACATTGTATTCTATTATTCTATTATTATTATTATTTCTTATACTGGCAATACGGGTTTCAAAAATGACAGTCGGATATGACGGCTGAGAAGGCGGCAGTGGATTCGGCCTATTTGCTCGGGGCTAGCATCGCATTCGGACGTTCTTCCAAGTGGTCACTAATGTCGCGGGAAGGTACTTATGGGTCACCGAGGCCCCCGCAACACAGGCAACAAGAAGGAATACGGGTGGGTTTTAGTCAGTAAGAGTCTGACACACCCTCCCGCTCCGCCCAGAGCGGGAGAAGTTATTTGATGATTTCCCACCCAAAAAAAAAAAAAAAAAGTGGTCACTAATATAATTACTTCCAATAATTCATGTGAGTATTATTGTATTACAGATGTAACATTCATGACAACTACTGAATCCCAAAACAATACCTTACAAAATCGATGCCAAAAATAATCTAGACAATTTGCACTGTCTCGCCCCAGTGTCCGGTTTCCAGCAGAGACCCGTGGCCATCAATACGACGGTGTTAAGTGGTGAACTTGGCACAACTCGACACAACTCCACCGACCGGCCGACCGCGCACTTCGTTTATTAGTTTCACTGGCCGACAGCAGACTGACAATACGTTGCTGTTGTTTGGTGTTACTTGGTTTAGTTAGATGATTTGGCTTTTCGTCATCGATTTTGATAGTCCAGTTGCAGATATTATTAGAATCTACTTTACTTCAGTAGGTAATCTGTTATTCAGTGAATTTTTCTATTACTTTAGTAAAACTAAAAGCTGTCAAAATATTTTTGTGGCATTGAAATAGTTCGCAATAATAAACTTTTCAATAAAATATTTGGATAAAGTATTTGTTGGTTGTTGATGGCAAAACCAAATAACTTTTGAGGTCATACCTACATCAAAAATGAACCCGGAACCAATACTAAATAAATCAAAACCGAATCATCGATCGACTCAAATGAGCGCAACGCTCACAGCGCGTCACACGTGTCCGTGAATGTGCGGGTTCAGACGCACGCGATCGCCGCATAACTTACAAGTTATGGGACGTCCGTGACAAGTGTCACTTGATTTATTTCGGCCCGGTGCCACTGACGATAGTTAATTAGTGGTTACACTGGGGTAACAATTTTAGAGGAAGTTTTTCTGATTTATAGCTGAGATTGTAAATCTGTTACGATTTAATTGAGTTTTTAAAAAGTGCAACAATAACTGCTTTAGAATGTGCATATTTATTATGACTATCCAAACCTGATACGAAATAAAATTGATATTATTTCGGCAAAAAACTTCGACAACTTCGGGTAAAAAAAATATTATTTTGGCAAACAATCTGAACGTAAAACACAGACTTTGTTTTAAGTTTAGATTGTTTGCATAATCAGCCTATAATGTTCCCACTGCTGGGACACAGGCCTCCTCTCTGTGAGAGGGAGTGGGCCGTAATCCACCACGCGGGCCCAGTGCGGGTTGGTAGATGTCACATGTCTTCGAATTTTTGGTTCTAGGACATGCCTGTTACCTCAGGATGTTTTCCTTCACCGTTTTGAGAGCAGTGGTGATGAAATTGTTTACACAAAGAAATGTGTCTGTTAGGGTTCGAACCCACGACATACAACTCGTAAGTCGGGGCCATTACCACTGGGCCACCACTGCTCCAGTTTAGATTGTTTGCCGAAATATATATTTTTAAACATAATTAAATCGAAACATTTCGTAGACTAATTGTAAATCGTAACATTTCGCAGACTAATTGTATTACAGTCAAACAAAATGCCTCGTCATTTACATAAATAAGCCGTTTTGTTAAAGTCTAGATTTTCTTGGAGATTAAATTGTTTCTTAACCTAACTAGACGTAAGTAAATATTAATTATACCTCCACCCACTAAGTCGTATTCTATATAAAGAAGATTCGAATACACAACAGTTAGTTATGTTTTCATATCTTCCACAAATTATGCTCAAACGCCTTATCCAATTATATCTATAAGTATTTAAAAATCTATAAATAATAAAGGTACAATAAAAAGCTTTCCATATTCCATTACGCTTCGTACGTTTCAATCGAACGAAACACAATGCTATAACCAAACACATTCAAGCAGCGTCCGGCCAATGAGCGCGGACCTTTTCATATGTAACGCGAAGACGGTGTATTGAGAACGAGCCTGGCCCCAGAGATAGTTGGAATATATTTAAATAAGCGAGAACAGCCTGACTATTGAAGGTGAGGGGATGTAAGATTGCGCTTTCTGCAAGCATCCCTTGCTGAAAACCAACGCAATACTAAACTAACTACTAATATCGCTGCAATTTTGTACATGCGCGTCTTTTACTCATTCAATTTATTACTAGACTTTCGAATTGCAATTTGAAACCATGAGGCTATAATAATTATAATTATATTCTATCTAGTTCAGGCTTACTAAATCAAATTAAATAGCTTATTACCCAGAACTATGTATGTTTACGTATTTTTATCCCTGAAGAAGTATCTATTCAAGGCAATTTTTTATGTCGATCTTAAAAAACCAGCTTACTTTTATTTCTATTACGCTTTCGTCTAAAAGCGCCATCTTAGGGCCCCCAGTTTGCATATTTATAGGCATCGGAATAGCGATGAGACGACCTCCAAGAGATTGCAGCCTCATTCACTCAGTGGCTCGCTACCGATGCGCTTCATTGCATTTGTTAGCACTGTGTAATACTGTGTATAAGTTACAGCTAGGCGGCTCAGAACAGTTGAGAACTAACGAATAGCTCTTACAGTCTGAATTGAAGATGAAAAGGTTATATGACAAGTTAATATTTAAGTTTCATTTTCATCATAAATGAAGTTGTTTTGCGTAATATAAATAAAAGATTTTTATGTTAATAAATATAGACGGTTGAACTATTTGACAACATTTCTAAATATAATTTTCAATTCAAATTAAATATTACAGTATGAAACTAAGAATGGCAAACCTGGAATAAAGCTTGGTTGCTTTTTGATAAAGAACAAAAAAGTTGAAATGGGAAGAAAAATCCCAGACGCCACCGTAAATTGCGTGGATTTTCTTGAACAGCCAATATTTCACCAAATATTGCAATATTGCGACCAAACCATTAAGTCATAAACTTGGGACTTCACACCACTTCAGCTGTATTACAACATTCGTGACTCCTCAAAAACAATGAAGAATCGAGTGTCCCAATGTGCATTTAACGTACTATGATTTATACAGATGCAAGGAATCCTATCATTGGCCCACAGCCAACTGCTAACTGCGACCAAACACGAGATTTAGCAATTTGAGAACGCCAACACATTAACGCCAAGTTTGGCGGTTGGTGAAAGTATCGCGTATGGATTTTATTGGGTTACGCTGTGGTTGCGGGAGGGAGGGGATAATGCAGTGTTGATGGAAAAGTTTCGCAATTTCAGTGCTGTTGTTTTGAATTTGATTTGGGATATTACAGTATGTTATTCGGGGTGGATACACACACATCAAAAGTGTCGACAAAGGGATCAAGTACGTTTTTGCTAGTTACAAAAAGTCTGTCTTTTTTATTATATTTTTTTATAACTCCTGTGGATACTTTTTAGTACATTTCTTCATTTGAAACGGAAATAGTTTTTGGATTTGAGTCGTAAGATGAAAATCTTCTCTCAAGTCGTATTCTTATGTAATTCTGCAACGGGTTTCAGCCAAATCAGTAAAAAAGTAAAAAGAACGTTATTATGGAGAGAAGGCGTCATTTGCACCGAGAAGAAATTATGAGAGCCGTGGGAATGTTGGAAGCTAGTTCTCGACAGCGTGCTGTGGCAATTGTTCTGGGCACTACGCAGAGTGTTAAAAGTCGACTTTGGACAGTTACCACATCATTGGCAGCGTGGCAGAGCTACATGGAGGACGAGCGCGCACCACTAAATGCAGACAAGATCGTTACATACAAATAACTGCTCGACGAAATCGTACGATGACCGCGATGATGTTGGTTACGAGGCATCATAGCTCTTCAGGGATTTTGCAAACCATAGGAAACCGCTTGCATGAAGTCAATCTCCGTTCTCAAAAGCCGCTACGTGTACCATCTATTAAACCCTGCAATCGCAGAGCCCTTTTATAATGGGCTCGTGAACACAGAAATTGGGCAGAAGAAGAGTGGCGTTTTGTGTGTTTTTCTAACAAATCTCGCTTCGGTATGAGGCTTTCTAGCCTCATACAATACCACGTACGTCTAGTATCTCAGACGTAACGGTATTGGAGGACCCCTGGATGCCAAGAACGTTTAAAATTATCCCAGGTCCATGCATACAGTGGTGGAACAATCATGATATTAGCGGGTATTTGGATCAGCGCAAGAACCGAACTGATTTGGATCAGAGGCAATCTCAATGCACAGGTTTACGCTGAAACAATTGTATCAGATGTTGTCATTCCTTTACGGATCCAATTTGGTGCTTCATTTCTGCTTATGCATGATAATGCACGTCCATCCCACACACAGCCAGAGTCGTTGCAAACACACTTGCAGCAGCTAATGTCAAAGTGCTACCATGGCCTGCTCAAGCGACAGACTTGAATCTCATTGAGCACGCATGGAATATGCTTCAAAGAAAAGCTTTGCCAAATATGGAAGCCGTGCACATACCAGAAAATCTTTTTCGCCTGTTACAACGGACGTGGGCGGACATTCCGCAACGTGATTAGAGTATGTAAAATCGCTGCGATTGTGTTATACGCGTTAACGGTGGAAATACAGACTACTAATTGTTTATTTTACGCAATAAAAACATTATTTTCTTTTTATCACATTTTAATGTCAGGGTTAACATAGGTGGAAAATCCAGCAGAGGCAAAAATTGCCACACAGACATTTTTACTTAATTTCATAAGGCAATAAAATTTATTTTAAAAATACCTTGATCCCTAGACATTTTAACATGTGTATTAAGGTAGATCCGCAGCTGTAGCCCACGATTTTCACGAAGCTATACATCTACCATGAATTTGATAGGCAATCTTTGTTTTGAGTAAATTAATACTTTTGTTTGGGGTACATTAAAAACACTTTAATATTTTTCAAATTTTCTTGCGTTTTTTGTTATTTGCAGGTCAGAGTCAGATTGTATTTTGATCAAAATATGATTTGCGACTACAACATATATTATTATTTACAGTATTATAATCATTAGAATTATGAATACATCTCCCTAAGTTAGACTTGTTCCATTAAATGACTTTTTCATAAAATCACGACATCATATTAATCATATTTTGATCAAGACTGAACCTGACACTGACTTGCGAATTGCAAAAAAACGTAAGAAAATTTGAAAAATAAAAAAGTGTTTTTAATGTACCACAAACATAAGTATTAATTTACTCAAAACAAAGATTGCCTATGAAATTCATGGTAGATGTATAACTTTCTGAATTTGTAGGAATTTTAAAATGGTCACACTAAACCACTCATAAGAGAAGAAACCCATCTCTTGGGCTCAATTTTGTTCGAATATTAGATAGAACTCTCTACAACCTATCTAAGGTTACCTATCAAACCTATTTTCTAAGTTCCAATCGCAAAATATTGAAGCAAACTAAACTTGCCCACACACACCCCCGGTTTAAATTAAAAAGAATATGCCTCACACCACACAAGACCCGGGACTCATACATAGTAAATACTTATGTAGTTATACATAGTTCTTCGCAAAATTTTATTATTTTCCCTTTCCTTATAACTCTAATGCGATGTTCCGCGTACATTAACCGTTAGACTTCACTCGAGAACCCAGTCACTAACAATTTCCCTACAATTAGACTCCAAACGAGCAATGGAATGACTCCTTAAGACTACCGTCGAGTTTATAAGAGGTGTTTTTTCAAGTTTCCGCTTTATTACCGAAGTTCTTAATGGCAGTTTTATCCTTAGTAATACGCTATTAATGTAATATCTCTTAGTTGTCTACGAGTTGCAATCTTTTGATAAAATGGTGGGGGTTGGCAAACCTACTTATGGCGCGAACTTGTGGCACATGAAATTTATTCATTTGCTTGTGGTATCATTTTGATCATTCATTAATTAATACGTTTTAGTCAAATAAATAAAAGCATAAATATTATAATAAATAATAAACAATAATAGCTTTTTATTCGAGGCCATTTTCAGATCTCAACAAATATTATTTCCTAAAATGAATACCGACACCTGGATACCCACAGGATTTTTTCAAGTAGGCAAAATGTACAATTATCTTATCTCATCTTATCTTACCTATTTTGATCATGGCAATGCACAAACAACTAAGAGATATCAGAAAAGTTAGCGTCCAAAATCATTATCCAAGCAGAAAATCTGTACCAATATAACGAACTTTATAATCCGTATTAAAAACGAATTTCCCGATAACCGACGCCATTTTGCCATAGTTATGCGCTTTCTCGTTAAAACCTGCAAGAATTCTCGCCTCATTTACCACCGACGGCTGCAGTGCCGTCTGAGTGCGGCCAAATGTATGGAGAAAATATTACACGATCTATTTTAAAACGTTCGCATTTGAGGCGTGACTTAGTGGGGTTTAGACGGGCTACTAAAAGTTGTTTTTTGTAAAACCTACATATTTTTAGCAGACCGTGTGACAATGTCTTATAAACTTAAAATATATTCGTATCCTTATATGTTCTGCAAGCGCCCTCATTAAAAGCAACCATACGACATTTTTGTGACTTGCAAGTTATATTTCTGAACAAGCGTTGAATGTAAAGCAATGGATACTTTGTGTGTTCCACAAAAATACAGTTTTAAGTCATGACATGACAAAACAGAGTAAAAACTGCTGTTTGTGGAGTGACGTTCAACGTTCTCAACGAGTTTTAACATCCCTCAACACGCGGCATAAATAATGTGCTCAATGTGAATAGTAACCGTTTTACACAAATAAGCATTCCAATGCTTATTCTGCCTCTGTATCGCGGATTTCCAGAGTGGGACAGTAATGTCAAGAAAATGAAAGTGTCCGTCAACTTTTTAGTCGCTTGAAAGTGGTGCGTCTGAACAAACACTAAGGAGGCAGGAAGGCAGCAATCTTAATATAGCCATTACATAATGTTCTTCGGTGTTTTTATTTCGGTAAATGTCGCAAACATGTAAATGAAGGTAGATACGTACGGTCAACCGTAAGACAGGAGTAATACTTTTGAACTACGAAAGCCGCTGTTTATTACTGCTCGGAAATAAAAGTGCTTTCAATGTCAAATAGTTAACATGGACGTGCAGCAGACTGTATGCATGGAACTAAAGATGCTACGTCAAATTGTTACCATGGGTGTGCGATCGGCAGTAGGTACTCCTAATATTAATATATTTTATTTATTAAAATATCACCACCTGGAACCTCTGGAAGACTACTTTGTCGTTCCTTACAAGGTCTACAGTACTACCGACATGACTGGAGGCATGTAACTGTCTGGAGTAAAAAACTTCACAACTGAAGAACTGACTGTGTCGGCAAAACACTTGGAAGTATTTACCACTCTCCACTTCCCACTGTTGACGTTAACTGCAGGTAAGTAGTACATTCAGTTTATGGTAGCTTTTTATTACTAAGTATTGTTCTTAATTGCTTCGATCACAAAAAAACTGGCCCTCTGGCTATGCAGGTCACCGCTGAGGAGAGGCGTCAACCTATGTCTGAAATGTGGTTGTCTTGGAGGTATAAATGTCTGAAAGGAGATGAACATAATTGTAATATCAAACTAGCTAACTCTCAAACTAACTCAGTATTGTAATACGTCAGTCACGAGTTAAAGGAGTTATTTTTTCACTTCTACAAGTTTAAATTATATTAGGTAGTGAACCTCCAGAGACGTGATGGGGTGTGATTTTGCATATCTAGACAAACGATTTCATATTTTGTTAGGGTCAACGACCGCAAGTAATATGGTTGCTTTTTTTTTTGGGTGGGAAGTCATCAAATAACTTCTCCCGCTCTGGGCGGAGCGGGAGTGTGTGTCAGACTCTTACTGACTAAAACCCACCCGTATTTCTTCCGTTGCCTGTGTTGCGGGGGCCTCAGTGACCCATTAGTACCTTCCCGCGACCCCGGCAGGCATCGGTCCTAGTGGACCCCTACATTGTGTTGACGACATCTCTTTGAGGCGCGCGTGGAATACGACGCGCCGTCGATCCGGGCTTGGTCCTTATCGGACGGTGAGCTACCCATTGCTCACCGTCCGCAAGCCCGCGCCTACGGTGGCCGGAAATCCACCTGGGATTCCCGACGCCCAGGGCGTCTCCTGCAGCAGCTAAGGTCGAGAGGGCACGAAACTTGCCTTTCCCTCAACCGTCCCGCCTCCTCCTTTGTGAGCATTACTGCTTCGCAGAAGGAGGTGACGGCTACCCATGTCCTCTCGTTCCGTACCATGGCCTGAACCAGGGCCGGATGCGAGAGATCTCTGCCGCCGATCGCCTCCATGAGGACACGGCGGTGCTCTGCCCAAGACGGGCAGACCTCCACTGTATGCTCCACCGTATCCTCCGGGCGATCCACACAGTGGTGACACCCGGGCGTTTCCTCTCGCCTTATCCGACACAGGAACCTCCCGAAGCTACCGTGTCCGGTGAGGACCTGTGTCAGGCGGAAGGTGAGGACGCCGTGGTGCCTCTCTAGCCACTCCTCAAAGAGGGGACTTATCGCCGCAATTGTGGCGTGCCCAGCACTGGATTGCGACAACCGTACTCTCCATGACGCCATGAGATCCCGCTGGAGCTCCGTCCGCTGTGCCGCGATTTCTCGCGGCGGCGGACTTAGGACTGACTAAAACCCACCCGTACTTCTTAAGGCCTCGGTGACCCTTTACTACCTTCCCCGCGACCCCGGTAGTGTGGTTGCTTGATTTGAGTTAAAAAAAAAAGTTTGCTTGAAGTTTGATTTAAAAAGAAATGATTTCTTTTGTTTTTGTGTGTTTAGATAACCACACTCATCACGTCTGTGAATTTTACACACACAAAAAAGGTTTTTATAAACAAATATTTCAAGTAACTTGAATAGTGGAGTTTCGCATAGAAACGAAGTTTTATTTTTATGACAATTGTGAACAGATTACACTGATTTCGCCCGTTATGTTTCTGTATTGTTAGTCCCATGTTACAGAACTTTTTTGCCATTAACCAGGCATGAAAGTACGCAAGTTGGGTGAGTGGTTGTAATCGTTCATAATGCTCATAGCTTTTTTACTCAGGTCCCTGGAAAATTCATGGAAAAATCAACTGAGTGAAATAAAGTCCTACACTTTATTTCTTATGTGGAAAAAGAAGATGTTTTCCTTTACCGTTATGAGAGCATTGGTGATGAAATATACATATATAACACATAGCAAAATGCCTGGCTGGATTCGAGCGTATGACCTACGACTCGATAAGTCGCGGCCACCACCAGCTCTCATCGATTTTAATAAAAATAAAATCCGAAGTACGCAGTACAATATAACGGTGTTATAAATTCAGAGGGCACTGTATACGGCTAAAGTAATTGTTATACAGAATTAATGTAACACCCTTTACCTATGAACATCCGTAGGGATCCCGTACATGGAATATTGAATTAAATGCTCCATTCAATTAATTTAATTTGATGGCATGTTACGTTATTACGTTTGATTTCGTTTGTGGTATTACTGTTTATATTTTGACAGTAAAATATTAAACCAAAGGTAAACGTTGATATCGAATTTACTGAATTTTGATGCTTTACCTTTTTGCCAGAAAAAATGTAAATAAATTGTGAACGATATTAAGTGTAACTTAGGCGTTAGTGCTTATCAAATAATGAGATTTAGCTTAAAGTACCTACTTAAGTACTTCCATTTGAAAGGAGAGTTACTTAAAATACCCTTTAATTTTATACTAAAGTATAAAATTAAAGGGTAACAGAGTCGCGGGCAACAGTTAGTAAACTAACTGTTGCCCGCGACTTCGTCTACGATCCAGGATGTAAAGTAGCCTATGTCCTTCTCCAGATTCCAGGCTACCGATCTGATAATAATATAATATAATGTAACTTAACACATCATGCCATGTTTCCCCGAAGGGTTGGCCAGAGGTGTACCTATAGTACACCCACATTTCGCCAAATATGTTTAAGTCCTATGTAATAGGGGGTGAGCGTTTTACCATCAACCGGGCACGAATCCAGACTCCATGCTGCTACTGAGAAATTCCAGCTAGAAAAACCCAATTACACTGCTCGACCCGGGAACTGAACCCAAGACTTCATGCTCAGCAGTAGCGCTTGCAACCACTAGACCAACGAGGTAGTCAATGATATAATATAATTTATTAAAATATAATATAATATATTAAAATATTATATAATATATTATAATATGTATATAATATATGTTTATATAGTTAGGATTCCTACTTCAGGACATACAAATACACTTTTGATACATCCTTAATGACCTAATTACAGACTTCCAGACCCTAAAACTGCTACAAAGTGCAATAATAATAATACCAGCCTATTACTACTGTCCCACTGCACGGAAGAGTCTTCTTCTCAAACAGAGAAGGCACGAGCTTAAGACTAACGACTTTAAAATTGACCGTCCCATACATCAATAAAACAGTCACCAATGAGGAGTAACTGGTTACAATACGTGTTTTTAATTCACCCTTGTAACGTTTACCATGTTTTAATCATACATAAGACAATTACTTAGGGAGAGTAATGATCGTGCCGCGGTAAGCTAGCAAGATTAATTGAGAGAGAGCACAATAAAAAGCCTCCGCGATCCCTGTTTGTATTAGTACAGGTGCTACTAATATGATTATGTTGCTCGGGGTCGTCCGGCCTCCCCTTGAATTATAGATAGATATTAATGTGATTTATGGAGAGTGTAGTTGGTATTTGTCTGTTTCCTTCTTGTTTGAGGAAGAAATAAAGAAAAAAAGATGACATTATTATTATTATTATTTCTAAAACACTTAACCTATTACATTTTGGTTTTAGCCTCACAACGAAAACCTCTCAGGGTTTATGCGTGTGATTTTTGTTTTATTTTATTGTTTTGAGTCAAAACAAAAATATGTCTCTTAGGATCAGGCATTTACCACGCAGTAACATAAACTACAAAATCCTCGAGAGCCAAACAAATCTTAAGAGTTTGTACGCCGTATGGCATTTCATACTTTTCAAGTGCTTATTTTTCGATATGACTGAACCGATTTTAATGAAACTTCATACCCATTAGCAGGATATTTCTAAAAATAGTGTTACAGTTAAATTAGAGCGATTTAAAAATTTACATACGAACTGAAATTTCCAATTATCTTTTTTAAATAAAACATTTCAAAAATATTTTCTACTAACATTTTGGACCTATGTATCCTGCTTATGTGTGAGAAGTTCAATTAAAATCAGTTCAGTCATTTCGAAAAATAAGGACTTGAAAATTTGTATGAAATGCCGTACACACGCTCTTAAAGTCAAACTAAATGTATCTTCTGTCTATCTATTACATTACAAATAAATAAGTAAAATTAAAGTGTCTGTTTGTAATGTCAAAAAACAGTTAAATGCATATGAAAGTATATAACGGTACTTATAACAAAAAAATAATTTTTAACATTGCTGTCTATCTGTCTGTCTGTTTGTTCTGGCTATTCTCCGAAACGGCTGCACCGATTTTATGGGTCTTTCACTGGCAGATAGCTGATGTTATAAGGAATAGGCTTACTTACTTACTTTTAACTTTAGAAAAAGCCACGCGAGCGAAGCCGCTGGTACCAGCTACACTATACTAATTAATAAATACACACATGCATACAAAGTAGCCAAAAGCCTCGTATTCAAGCCATAAAAGTTTGACAATACGGATCTGAAAAAATATTTTTGCATTTGATAGCCCAATTCTTGAGAACTAGCTATAACCTCACGCTATGACCCTTAGGAGCCGAGTAAAGAGAAAAAAATCAGGAAGAATCTATTCGCTAAGCGAAAACAAAGTCATAGCGCGGGCGGGGTACGGGATGTGACGCGGTAGGTCGGGGGACAAATTTCACGAGACGAAGTCGCGGGCACAAGCTACTATAACATATTTCAAACAAAATAATCAAATAAACTAGATGACAGGGACATGTTTACTCATGTCCTCGCAACTGTTTAGTGAAACATGCCAGCAGCCAGGGAAAAAATAACTCGGCCCATTAACCAGGACGAAATATTGCTAACCTAACCGATGTGACATGATGTAGATGTTGCATTTACCCCCACTCCACTCGGAGCTTCGGGGCTCGGCGAAGATCGTTGCCATTGTACCTACGGCTGAAAAAAAACATATTAATTGTAAAGATATGTACGTAGATGTAGATGTAAATCAAATAGCATAACATGTCATCTTGTCAAAACCATTATAGGTTTTAATAACCACTGTCGTGCGGTATACTGAAGGTACCTACTTACCACGTAGTAAGGGGTGAGTGTATTGCCATCAACCGTGCAGAAATACAGGTTCTTTAAGGCTCCAGTAAACAGACTCGAGTAGTTCAATTTCTATGATAACTTCATGGAAATTGTTCTACCAATATCGCGTCGCGCCTGCCTGCGGAAGCCTTTACTGCTACTGATAAATTACATTTGGAATACAAAATAGTAGTAATCGACATGCAGATCGAATCTCAGACCCCACTAGCGACCAACAGGTAGTCGAGATAGAATTGACTATAAACAAAACAAAACAAAAATCAATTTAACTAAACATTTGCTTGGCAAGTTTATTCCAACGGCTAGGTATCTAATATATGTATATCCATATTCATAAAGCAAAACCTTACATTTCCTTCCGTATAATATTTCAAGCAGCCAAAGAAAAAAGGACACAAGTACTACACAACATCAAAGGCAACGTATTTTCGAAACAATTGGTATCGGAAATAATGCATAAGTTATGTTACATTACTTGCCGATCAACTTGTGGGTAACCTAACGCTTTTCTTTGTTCAACCTTATAATTTATACGCGAATAATATAGCCTACACCGTCACTATTTCTCTTTTGTAGAAGGAAAATACAGTAAAATAAATGTTTATGTGATGATTTGTTGAACTAAGGTTTTATTGTTTAAAAATATTGTTTAATTGTACAGTTATAAGCAGCATATAGAGCAGTGGCGGCCCAGTGGTAACGGCCGCGACTTACGAGTTGTAGATCGTAGGTTCGAACCCAGACAAGCGCTTTACTTTGTGTATATTATTCCATCACCACTGCTCTTAAAACGGTGCAGGAAAACATCGTGAGGAAACCGGCACGTCCTAGAACCAAAAATTCGAAGACATGTGACATCTACCAACTCGCACTGGGCCCGCGTGGTGGATTACGGCCCACTCCCTCACACAGAGAGGAGGCCTGTGTCCCAGCAGTGGGAACATAATTAACCAGGGTGATTATGTCTGTACAGTTATAATAGTGATGACGACTTAATTTCTTTTGTGTCCGTCGGGTAGATTATTAAAAATATTGGACACATATTTTTCTTTTTTTACGTAATCAAAAGATTACAGCGATAGTCAAAATGTGATAGGACGTCACGCCTTGCTAGATTTTATACTGAATTTTAACGTAGCGAGCCCCCACTCTCCAACTTGAATGCGTTTTATCTAAGTATTTTTTTAATTAACAAACCAAAAAATACGTGACTCATATTTTATATTATCTGATTGACGAACTAAATAGAAATTATTTTTTTTTACCCAGACATCATCCCTATTATGTAAGAAAACTGAAAACTGAAATTGTAGTAAAGACAAAATAAGTTAAAAGTTATCTGTAACTTCACCGACACTTTGTGCCCTGCTATTTGGAACAGAACAATTCTGATTTGCGGTAGAATGCCTATGGTCGTTACAGTAGTCAATGTATACACAACACAATTTACTATTATAACCTTAAAAAGTTAACTATTAATTAATCATAGAGTAGGTAATATTAATCCTATTAATATTTTTCTTTCGAATACCTCCTGGGTTTTTTTGGCTTTAGTATTAAACCCACAGTGTATTTATTTTTGTAATCCGCGTTTTATTTGGGCAGAATAATCTATTTTTCTTTCTTACGAATCTCGAATTTCGAATGATAATAGTCTCACCACTCTCCGGACGAGTTTTCCCAAGCAACTTTACTACTGCTCCACATAAGAGACCATCAAAATATTCACACGTACATAAGGTACTCCACAACCTCACCCAAATTCCCCATAATTTCCTTTTATCAAATCAACGTCAAGCTTGCAACCTCTATTTCACGTCGCTCTCAATATTGGAGCCGTTCCAAATGGAGAAAACATTGTCTTAGCATCGGAACGACCTTACCTAAGTATCATATGATTCCATAACGGTCGTCACGGCTGTTATCACAAAAGGGGGTTAACAGAAGTGTATGCCTATTTCCTATACATCGCTAAGAGCTGTTATCCTGAAAAAGTGATTGATTAAAAATCAATCAAAGTACTTATGTACAAAATGAAAAGCAAAGGTAACTAGGACGTAAAGAAAAAAAAGGAAGTCAAATAAAACGTTGACTTCTACAATAACCATGTATCTATTCTACTTATCTGCAGTCAACTATTTATCATGTTGAAATTTAAAATATCAACAAACAATCATAGTTCACACTACTTTAACAACAAATCCAACTGATTCGTCCGCAAAAAACCGGCCAAGTGCGTGTCGGACTACGCACAATGAAGGGTTCCGTAATTGGGAATGTTGGGATGAATTTATACCAAAAACAAACTTAACAATGTAGTTGAAAAGCATGTTCTTCCATACATCTATATACGTCACGGTCAATTCTCCAACTGCAAATTTAAATTGGTCGACTATTCCTCGTTAACTTGTAAAGCCTACTTAGCTGTGATAGTTTTCCTTCTAATTTCATTATACGAGGGTAACACTGAAAGTTCTTAGAAAATCAAAAACTGAACAAACTAGCAAGTTATTAGTTTTATTATATATTTTCAAAATGTAAATGGACACTCCATTTACATCAATACATCGCTGCATCCGAAGGAACCACTGAGAAAAGCACTTTACCCACTCGTCCTTAGGGGTCTCTTCGATTGCATTTAGAGACGCAGCTACTGCTTCCTCGGCGTCCGTAAAACGTTTTCCTCGAAGTTTTTCTTTTATTTTCGGAAACAAATAAAAATCGCAAGGTGCTAGATCGGGGCTACAGGGCGGGTGACCCAGTAATTCCACTTCTGACGTCACCAAGTAGTCTATTGTTTGCTTGGCGGTGTGCGACGAGGCGTTGTCGTGGTGAAGGAGGATCCTACTGTGAGGTCGTTTCTCCCGAACATTTTCCAAGACAAGTGGCAAACAATTGTTAGTGTACCACTCTGCAGTAACTGTTTTTCGATCCTCTAAAACAATTGTTGAGTAATGACCTGTCCTTCCGAAGAACGAGGCCACCATCTTTTTTCCCACGCTTCGGCCTCTCTTCACTTTAGTTGGCAACTCCTCGGAAGGAAACACCCAGACAGCAGACTGTGTCTTAGTTTCAGGATCATAACAATAAATCCAGCTTTCGTCACCCGTAAGTATGTCGAACACATTTGAGTCACCTTCGTTAACTCTTTGAACCATTTCACGACACTAATCAACACGACGGAGTTTTTGGGCCTCTGTCAAATTATGAGGTATCCACCGGGCACAAAGCTTCCTGACCGCTAAATGTTCATGGAGGATTTTGTGCACTTGACTCATACCGATGCCTAAGCCTGTCCGAATCTGCTGATAAGTCACTCTTTTGTCAGTCTCTATCATACGCCGCACAACACTGTTGTTATCTTCAGTCGTCGCCGAAGAAGGCCGTCCCTCACCCAAATCATCGGTGAGATTAGTGCGACCACGTTTAAACTCATTAAACCAGTTGTAAACAGTGGCACGAGATGGGGCTTCATCGTGAAAGGCCAATCGAAGTCGATAACTTTCTTGTTGACTTTCTTGAAATGACATCGAAAGTCATAAAAAAATAATTGTACGAAAATTTTCTCGCATTAAATTCATGCTGACGTGACACAGACACTTTTCAATTTGCCGCCAAATCGTAAACAAATGACAAATGAATAAAATACATACGCAATAATATTGGCAGAATTCCATTTTTAAATTTGAACTGTTTTTTAATATATCGTTTAGAAGTGGTTCTAAAAACTTTCAGTGTTGCCCTCGTATGTACTACTGTCATGATTATTTTCACATCTCCATAAACAACTATTTAGCTGGCAGGGGGGGGGGGACGCGTTGTATTCCACGCGTGCCTCAAAGAGATGTCGTCAGCACAAAAGTAGGGGTCCACTAGGGCCGATGCCTGCCGGGGTCGGCACTATAAAGCTTATTATTACGCAAACGGATCCTTGAGTCGAAAAATGGTGTTCACAGACCCGAAATATTTTTAAACGACCTATCCAACGGACATATAACAAGTAATATAACATATAACACATAACCTAACCAATATCTATCCATGGGATAGACCAGAAAAAATATCATCCCCACATTACGTGCAAAATGTTCACCCTAAATTTATTTTCTTCAAGATTTTATTTTAACACTTTTTCGGCGTGATTAATATGTACGAGTATACCTATGCCGAATAACAGCTTTCTAGTACTAAACATCTCTGAGCTACAGCGGGGACAGACACACAGACAGACAGACAGGCGGACATGACGAAACTATAAGGGTTCCTTGTTTACTACGGAACCACGGAACCATAAAGAGTATAGTCTCAGATTGGTGATTAAATAAACATACCATTCACAAACAAACTAATATGCTCTTTGATTCCCCGTTTCTATATAAGAAAACTTTGAATTTAAATTCTTCGCCAAATTCTCTCTGAAGAAAGTCGCGGATCGTCGACTACCGGCTCATCCAATTTGGTTAATATTCGCCCTAAAATGTTATAGCTCATGAGGTTATATTGTTGAGCGTCTATGGGTACGAGCGATGCATAGAAACGTGCATTTAAGGGTTCGAAACGTGTAATTCTGGTAGAATGTCATGTAATCTGATGAAATTGTTGATTCGCTTATTTCCAAAGCGTTTCCAGAATTCTGATTGGGTTATTTTCAATGATGATTAGTAAACCCTGGCAGGATCGGGAAAGAAACTTTTTACTTTTCATGGTAATCGCTAAACAACACGCTTTAAACAATATAAAATGAAATCTCTGCTAAGCAAAGTACCTGACTCTCAAACAATGAAATGAACGATTAATTGGCAAGATAATTGTCTTCTTATTCTTAGGTACTACTTTTAATTTACTATCAGGTACATGTAATCCCTTGTCGGTTCCTATTATCGGGTGCATAAATAAATCAAAACACATCAGTCCTAATTACCCCCAGATTTTCCAAAATCTGCCAGTAAGGAAGTCGATCCAGATCTCCAGCTTAAGCGAGTCGATACAGACGCGAGCTTACTGTCGCTCAGCCGACCGTTGACGGTAAGTCTCTCCATACCGACGCAAACTACGCGAAAATCCCCAAAATGCCCATCATATAGCAACCCTGACGACACTATAAAAGTAAATTACGTGACATACTCATCCCGAAGCTGGTCTTTTGTCGTTCCAGATTTATCTCCGACATTAGCCGAAGACACACGAAGATAAAACTTAGTTTATGACCATTCGCCACTATATTTGGACGATATTCCTTTTGATACGCGATGTTATTTGTCGAGCATTCAGAGAAGCCATTTTTATTGGTGAGTCTGAATTAGGGTAATAAGGTAAGAGGTATACGAGTCAAGTGTTTTGTTAGACGTGGTAATTTCTTTTGAAGATTTTGCGTGTGATAACAATGTGGTTACGTTTAATTTCCCAAGTCTTACGAACAACGGAACAACATATTTCACTAAAATATTTCTTTTTTTCTTTAGCATTTTCGTCAAAAGGATCTAAAAGAGATGGCAAAGCCACGTGCTCTATTTTTGGAGAAAGGATACATAAATCAACGTCTATCAATATGTCACTAGACGAAGACAGGTGTTGCTCCCAAATACTGATTGTAGTCTTACCTTTTTTCCTAAAATATACTGATGTAATGTCCATATTTTATTGGCTCTTCGAAACAGTTAAATTAGAAAACTATTCATACATTGATTTAAGCACCATTTATATTATAAAAAAAATCAAAGTACGTAATTAGGTACTCGAACAAAAGTTATGAACTCCAGGAAGATACTTACTTTAATTTAAATCAATTCATTCAAACGGAAAAATGAACTTGCAGCTCAGTTTCAAATTGCAACCGCTTTTCCTCTCGACTCCATATTCATCAAATGAGGACCAGATGTTTTCAAACAATCTCCGAACTTGTCCGCATAAGTCAATGAGTGTCTGCGGAGCAAAGGACCAATTACCCCTTCCCCCTTCCCCGCACCGCACAAGCCCACAAGTAGTGCATTCTGTAAAAGTTTCCTTTAAAAGGCTGATTAACTAAATCAGCAACCGTTAAAGTCAATTACGGAGTTGGTTCAGATAATTTGTATAAAGTTTGGAGGTAACAATGTGATGTAGGCGCTTATTAGTATTCCAGTTTAAGAACTGTGCTTCTGTGCACGGAAGATGTAAGTTGGTTAGTTTAACGATACCAATCCGTGCAGTTGGTATAGAAAAGTAATATAATGAGCTTTAGGTTCGGCGCAAACGAGCCACCGGTGGCTGTCGGCTCTTGCTGCGGTGTTGAGTTCTGCTGTAGCGGGTGGCCGCCACCGGCCACACGTGTGTGACGAATCCATAAAAATCGTATGAAAAAGCTTGTGAACTGCTTGTAGCTGGGCTACCGGTGGCTCGTTTGCGCCGAGCCTTAGGCGTGTTTAAGCTACAATTCCCTCGGCAACATTTTACATACAATTACATTCCCAATTAAACTGGTACCATTTTATTGCACTTACGCTCACGTATTTTTTTACAGTGCGCGCCACAAAAGTGTATGAAGCTGTCTGATGCAAATTTAATGGACTATCAAGTTTATAGTCACGCACGTAAAGCGAACAACAACTTTATTGTGGCTTTAACAACGCTTTTGGTGATTTCATCTGCACGCCAGTGTACGTGGTTTGCTCGTTTTTATATGTCCAGTTAATGTGAACTAATGTGTACGATTATGTTGACGTTTTGGGGAGTGGGCTTATATTTCGTGTTTCAAGGCTTATCCCTCTCTCATGTTGGTGTGTGTCAGCTGTACTTAATGTACCCGGAAAATTGGCAAAATAAACTAAGAGATATACGAAATACAGCACAAGGCTGCAACAGCCGGGGCTGTTGAAATGGAACATAATATTTTAGAAAAACTTCTGCAATGGAGTACAAAACGAAAAAAATCTTAATAAACCAACAAGTAAATGTTATTATAACACAAAACTAAACTTTAATTTTGACGTCAAACTGTCGTTACAAAACGAAATTCAAATTCAAAATTCAAATTCAAAATGTTTATTTGCAAAAAAAAAACAAGAGATGATCTTACAGCCTTAAAGTCATTGTATTCTGCCTGCAAGCAAGCGTGCAAATTATTTATGTTTAAATGTCATAAATTCATAATTATTATGCAGATTATATTATTATTATTATATTATTATTACATTATCATTACATTATTATCACACATTATTATTACACACAAATGTCTTTAATTAATATATAATAGATTCATCAATTAATACTCTGAACAAATATTTTTATGTTCTAAAAATTCCTTAATACTGTAGAAACACTTTTTTTGTAACCACTCTGATAATTGTGTTTCAAAAAGATTACCCTGCAACAATTTAAATTTGTTTGGTATGGTATTATAAATTAATATACACTTAATAAACACATTTTTCTTGTAAATATCTTTATGTCCAACTGGATGATATAAGAGGTTGCGAAACATAGCCCTTTTCTGTCGTGGTATAACCTCTGTATATTGCTTAAAATAGCTACCTATTCAACGAAACGGTAATCTGTCTATAATTAATCATACCTCTACTTAAGCTAATCCATTGAATATCGATTAAAGCCATTTCAAAAGAATGTCGTCAATATAAATGAATTTCAGGTAAAAAAAAGATTTGGTCAATACTTAAAGTTTAAATTAGACGATTTCGCCCGGATGTAAATGCCAAATGACATTTTAAAACAAAATATACTATCAGACGACACCGACGATTGGTTGGGGTGGTACAAGATAAAGATGAAAGCGGAATGTTAATTTCTTCAGTCATCTCCATACGTGTCACTGGATGTGCATTCGCTGCTCAAGGCATAATTTTAAACCAACATTATTCATATTCCCTATCTAGACAAGACTGATGTAGATGCGGCCGACGAACTGAAAAGACGTCGATTACAAAAAATCGCGATGAATAAATGATTTTGTTTTTTTAGTTAATTAATTAATAATTCGACATTACTGTAGATAGATTATGTTGTATTGTATTTCATATGTATGTAAAAATGTTTCTACTGTATGTTTAAAATTAAATAAACTTTATTTAATAATCTTCAGTCATCCCCAACGTCATCATTTACACTCACAGTTCACCGTGCTGGGAATGACTATGGTATCTCAAGATATAAAAATTAAAACCACTTTATTGGCGGGCAAATAGATTTTTACCACAGCATTCTTATACAACGATTCTTACATAATTTGCGCTACTTAAGTAGAACAATTAGCAAGCAATATACTCGTAGATAGATACTTTTAATTCAATACCACATCTGTAAGTATTGTACAAAATATTAAAAGGTTTTCTTCATGTATCGTTGTTCTACCACCACATAGACCGATCCCCAACAAAATAAGGTTCGCAATAAAATGTCTGTACACAACGTAAGCGGTTTATGAGTTTCCTATTTAGCTCTGCTGTTGTATTGGAATTGAATTTTTCCCTTTCTTCCACCTGAGCGTTCTGTTTGCGCCAATTTTTTGTCCCCCTGTGTCTCAATTTGGTTTGCCTAAGTATCTGCCACGGATAAGTTAGCTACTGGAGTGTTCATAATGTTCTGAATCCCAACGCTTGTCACCTTAATGCCCTGTAGAGGTTGCCTGTGTGACTGTTCCTAAATGACCCTAGGCCGATAAAATTTTCGTTTTTTCTAATTCTGTTAATATGAATGTTTGGGTCGGTTCCTCATTTTGAGGAAAAGTCGCACTCCACCTCCGTGCGACTCTGTAGAGCTCGTCTCCAGACTGGTCACTCACCCACCGACAGAGATTAAATGAATTCCAAATATGAAGAAGTCCAACGCCTTGTCCCATTAATAGAACAAGGAAAGGATTGAAAGAAATAGTAAATAATATTTAGGAATTCATAGTTATGAAATCGGATGTGGTTTTAGAAAGACAATAAATAATAGAGGGGTGTAAGTATATTATTATATAGATTAGTGAGTAACTCTTACGCTAGCGTAAGAGGTATTTGGTCAGGCATTACTCACACGATACTTTACATCTGTACTTGGAGTACTCAGAGCAACACTTCCATAAAGTAACGCAAGCGGCTTTTCAGCGGCATTACATCGGCATCATGCTCTTTTGGAGACATGGTCCTTAGCAGTTCTTTCAAACTGATAAGCGTGACGAAGCGGTTTTCCCTGCGGCAACCGTGTGGACCGTCCTTGTCTAACAACGGGGCGGCTAGTTCTAGTGGCATTGCGTCGGCATCATGCTCTTAAGGAGACATGGTCCCTATCAGTCCTTGGACTGGATATGAGATAGATGTGGTTTCCCGAGCCCCTGGAAGTTCACCCTTTGCACAACAAGCATATCTGCAAGACACGTGTTCATATCAGTCTAACCGAATTGTTGGTTTGTGATAAAGAATACAACATTCAAGAATTACTAGATAATAAGAGTTGGGAATCGAAACTCAAGAATTATTAATTAATAGAGCTGTGGATCAACTCTCTCAAAGATTTATAGACAGCCCCAAAGCGCCCACCCGTCATCACTTCCTAGTGTTTGAGCTGGGGAGAAGAAGTGACGCAAACTCCCCAGCAACACGTCTCTGTCTGTTTAGTTACAAGAACTTTAATTATACTATCAGACTAGGATAAATATTATAATGAAAGACTCTCCCAGTCGTTGCAACAAACTCACACACACGCTATATTAAGTACTAAATTAGTCTAATCAGGGCTTTAACTCAACTATAGCTCAAACTCGCTATCTAGCGACAGCCCACTCGGACATGGCCCTTGGTATTCACCAAGCCTCCTAACTTAACTCGCCTAGACTCCAACGTCCGTATCTTTCCGTAGTCTTAAATCGTCTTGTTGCATTCGTCTTGGATAGTTAGGACAAGGAGGGATTACAAGTAAACAATGTCAATATAAAATAAGGTTGGGAATTCACAGGTTATGGAAAGGAAACTAATTTATCTGCTTTTCTTTTGATTATGAAAGTTAGAGGACATGTCAGTAATATAAAAGGGTAGGTATGAGTATATTACTCTAAGTTACGTTAATGGATTTCTTTACAATAATTACAGACCCACCCCAAGTGACGTGGGACTCCTTGCCGCATTGCCGCCATGGGATCTGGAGGCAAAAGTCCTCGCGCACGTATGGGAGTGGCGCGATGAGGCGAAACGCCGGGGCGTAAGTCCGTTGCCGCGAGAAATCGTGGCACAGCGGACGGAGCTCCGGCGGGATCTCATGGCGTCATGGAAAGTACGGTTGTCGCAACCCAGTGCTGGGCACGCCACGATTGCGGCGATAAGTCCCCTCTTTGAGGAGTGGCTGGAGAGGCGCCACGGCGTCCTCACCTTCCGCCTGACGCAGGTCCTCACCGGACACGGCAGCTTCGGGAGGTTCCTGTGTCGGATAAGGCGGGAGGAAACGTCCGGGTGTCACCACTGTGTGGATCGCCTGGAGGACACGGTGGAGCATACGGTGGAGGTCTGCCCGGCTTGGGCAGAGCACCGCCGAGTCCTCGTGGAGGCGATCGGCGGCAGAGACCTCTCGCGTCCGGCCCTGGTTCAGGCCATGGTACGGAGCGAGAGGGCATGGGCAGCCGTCACCTCCTTCTGCGAAGCAGTAATGCTCGCGAAGGAGGAGGCGGGACGGTTGAGGGAAAGGCAAGTTTCGCGCCCTCTCGCCCCTAGCCGCCGCAGGAGACGCCTAGGGCGTCGGGAATCCCGGGCGGATTTCCGGCCACCGTAGGCGCGGGCTTGCGGACGGTGAGCAATGGGTAGCTCACCGTCCGGTAAGGACCAGGCCCGGGTCGACGGCGCGTCGTATTCCACGCGCGCCTCAAAGAGATGTCGTTAGCACAAAGTAGGGGTCCACTAGGGCCGATGCCTGCCGGGGTCGCGGGAAGGTACTTATGGGTCACCGAGGCCCCCGCAACACAGGCAACAGGAAGGAATACGGGTGGGTTTTAGTCAGTAAGAGTCTGACACACCCTCCCACTCCGCCCAGAGCGGGAGAAGTTATTTGATGATTTCCCACCCTCAAAAAAAAAAAAAAAAAAAGTGACGTGGGACTGCTTTACAGCAGCTGACAGCGTCGTGCGTGTATTTTTAGACCTGAACGCATAGGGCCACTAAGGACACTGCTACGATTCTAACAAGCCAGGCTAGTTCTAGTCATGTCTTACTCAATCCTAAGGCAGAGTACTGCGAAGTTCAACTGTCATTGAGCGAGACACGTTCCAGTAATCACTGGGCGCGTACTAATGTAATTAACCCCTTATAACGGCCTAATCACCCGTTACAAAAACAATACAAAACTTGCACAAGCGTACCGCATCGTCAGTCGGTAGTAGAATTCTTTACAATTGCTCCTGCTATACGCCGAAGTGGTTATTCCAAATCGTCACTTCTCACTCTCTTAATCTCCCCCATTAGAGGATGCTTTCAATGTAATCGGCAACCATGCGACTAAGTCAAGCATCGGAGCGTTTCTATCTCGGCATCCAAATGTCGTGTCTCGCTAATTATAATTTGTGAGAGGCCGATAGCCAGATGTGGTTTAACGAGACACAATCCCTAGCGTTCCTTAGAACGAACTATCAATCCAGTTTAGGAAACTTGGCGGTGCCTACCCCCTCTCCCTAAGAGTCTGCATACATCAAGGGCAATGTAAAATATCCTGCAGTTAGTCAGTCCATAGGGATAAGGTAACCATCACTAGCATTTGGTTTGTTTGTGTTCGTAAACAATTACAAAGTAGCATTATAGCTCAAATTGGCCCTAACGAGTTGCGAGTATTAGTTCGGTTCAGCCATCCATAAGCGGTGTGACTGCCGTAAGCTTCATTTCTTGTTTGTGGTTGTCTATAGTCTGTTGGTAGAGTAGTCTACCGTCTCTTGTTAAATGTCACACCCAATGGAAGGCGTTCTCCGAGTCCCTAGAACCAAACGCTGGTGTAGGATACCTCGATCGTCATAGAAAGGAATAAGGAGGAATAGAATAGTAAACACTCAACCAATCGTTCACAGATACACTCACTGAGATTCGCGCGCCTTACACACAACTTACATTATAATTGACTAATATAACCTAGTCTAAATCTACACTTATTATTACAATTTAACGTATTAATTAAACTAATAACACTTTCACTATCGCGATCTCTCCAAAGTGACATTGTGTCATTATTATCGACCTAGTTCTATCTCTCCTAGTCAGGCCTAATTCAACCGCTCTTTCTCGTGGTATTTTCACGAACTCCCTAACTTAACTCGCTAGTTATCACGTCCGAACCCTGTCGTGGCTCATCACCGACTCCCCTCAGCCCTACCCTTTTCGTCCTCTATTCCATCTCCAAAACGACCGGAGCGTGGTCTTTTTCCCATGCCAACCGAATACTCAGAATAGGTTTATTGCCTTTTTTGTACCATTTCTCAATTGTTTTAAGGGCCTGTTTGGGTTTTGCCCGAGCCCAATTCATCCTAAACAGATGTGCACTAATATTGTGCTCTGCGATAAGAAATCGAACACTTTAGTCGTATCTTTAGAATTTGTTGAATTATTGCTTTCGACCCGTCCGTTGTTAATTGTCTCAAGTTTGTTTCCCATAAAATATAAATGGAATGCATTTCTAAAAGGTTTCACAATTCCAAAGAAATTAATAACAAAACATCCTGTTTTGTTATTAATTACGGTAACATGTCGAGCTGTCAGCCCATAAAATTGAGATTGAATGTATTCGTAAGAGCCTAATATCGTGAGACAATGTTAAAATAAGAATTTAGAATAAAATATTTTGTTATTAATTTGAAGACATGACAGACAGTCACAACTGCTTAGCGCACTACGCTTTCTGTCGATTTCTGAAAATCTGATCAAGTTAAATCAATAAAATTGTACGTTAGCTATTGTGATATTTACGATTTATTTAAGAAGAGATGCGCCCCGCAGTTTCACCCACATAAGTTTTGGCCCCGTGGGTATATCGGGATAAAAAGTATCCTATGTGTTATTTGGATGAAGTTTGGCACACACTAGTGGTAGTTTATAACCAGGGGTTATAAACTACATGTGTGCCAATTTTCATCCAAATCCGTTCAGTACTTTTTGCGTGAAAGAGTAACAAACATCCATTCTTACAAACTTTCGCATTTATAATATTAGTAGGATATTAGTAGGATTTCCCATTTGGATGGACCTAATTTGACAACCAACAGATTTTGTTTTTGCTGCCTATTCGATGGATGCACGCAAACCTGATTGGAAGGCAAATTAAGAGAATCCTATCAAGCGCTTACTTTTTCAAGATCTACCATGAAACCATGTCGTTTTAAATTATGACGATAAACGACTTATGTGTAAACAACATTCGTTAAATGTTTGCGTCGTTTTGCGTTTCTCATACATTAGCACTCCATTGTAAGCTTCCCGTGGCACTTATCTGACTTTATTGGATCCGCGATAGAAATGTCTTGTCGAGTGTTCTTAAGACCGTTTTTATTGGTTTACGTCCTATTGAACGTTTAATATATTGTCCAATGAAATGTAAATATTGCTAGCTGCTAAATTTGAAGATGTTTTTTTTACACAACATCGTTACTATTATTAGGTGGATTCAACTTTTAAAAAGATAATAAAGACATGTTACTGTAACACAGAACTCGTGGAATGAGTAAAAAGTAAAATTGAAACTAGTATCTAATATTTTGTACCCTACAGTAGTCTTATCAAAACATTAAGGTACCGTACCTACTAGCATTCGTGTAAAATAAGTGAAACAATCTACTGAAAGTTACATTATTATTCAATAATATGCCATAGTACTCTTCTAACTGAAACAAATAACTAACAACCTAACCTTTCCAATTTACCCGAATTTCGCCCGGTTTACCTAAAGAAACTCCCTATCAAGATGCCAAACGAATGTACCTTGCATTACATACATCATAACAGTTCTTTTTACCAGTAACATAACTATTTGTGGCGATATGTAGCGGCCAATTAAGGCTAAACTTATCATAGGAACAGTAAACTGTAATTAGTAGAACCTTATCTACGTCACCGATCTAGGGTTACACTGGTTGGACACTGTGACATGAGGTAGATGTTACTCACGATTCTGAGAAACGAATAGACATTATTCGTTACACCTGTGGACCAACTATTAACAATATTTTATACTATCAGACAAGAGCCATAGAAACGAACAGGGTAAAGGCTCCTGCATACTGAGGCGATATCGCGGCCGCGACACGCATATTGCTGCCTGTCGCGCCCGAGATATCGCCTCAGTATGCAGGAGCCGTAAAGAGCTGCAACAACTACCTATTATTGTAGGTAACATACCTGGCAAAATCTGGATGTAGGTACACCTGTGCCTAACCCTTCGGGGAAACAAGGCGTGATGTGATTGATGTGTTATTAGAATATTATAGAATGGAAGAATAATATATTTGCATAGAAAGTAGGTACAAAAAAAATGCAGATGTTATATAATTAGAAATCCTTATACAATCTACGAGTACCTTAAATTAGACATGCAAACATTGATTGAGGTACTTACCTACTTTTGACGTAGGTACTGCATAAATAATCTATATGAATGCTTATGTACTGTATAACAATGCTGCATTATGATTAGGGCTTCCATTACGCAATTACGTAATTACGAACTCATTTTAAACTATTTTCAATTCCGTAACTAAAGATGTCAATTCCGTACTTACGTAATTATTGGTATCATAAATCAATCAAATTAGTCAACCAATAAAAAAGTATTATACGTTGAAATAAACAAAGTGACTGTAAATAAAGCAATTTCAACAGTAAACACAGATCTCCATTCCATTATTAGGGTAGAAATGTGCATTTACGACAGCGCTGGCGGCGGTTGCGAAGTTTTTTTGACTGCAGCGTATAATTATTTGCTTTCGATATCGCATACCTACAAGTGTTGAAGCCGAGCGAGCCTTTTCATCCGCCGGATATTTATGTAGAGAAAAAACTTTAAATGCCTTGTCATTTTGAGATTACATTTTCAAGAAGAAAGATTATATTTGGGAAGAAAAAAAATGGTTTGAATTAACTGGTGTACGATGATAAATTTTTCAATAAATATTTTTTTGTTTAAATATTGTGTTCATTTTGATAATTTCTTGAATTTGAGATAGTAAAAAATTGAAGATACTCTATCTATAATATTTACAAATATATTATTCATATATCGGTGTGTGATGTGCAAATAAATGATAAGAGTGTAGAGCGAGTAAGTAAATTTGTATATTTAGGAAGTTTGTTTACAAGGGATGGAAAGATTGATGAAGATATGGAAAGGCGAGTAAATGCGGGAAATAAAGTTAACGGTGCTATACATGCGATGGTGACCAACCAGTCGATGCCAAAGAGGCTCGACTGGCTGTTCATAATGGTGTGCTGGTGCCCATGTATGGAAGTGAATGTTGGGTGTGGCAAAAGAAGCATGAAAGTAGAGTAAATGCTGTGGAAATGCGTTCCTTGAGAAGCATGTGTGGCATGACTATAAATGATAGGCTGGAAAATGATATGATAAGGCAACGCTGCGGTTTAAAGGAAGATGTAGTTGTGTATGTTTGGCCATGTTGAGAAGAAGAATGAAAGGCGACTAACAAAAGGTATTTACAAGGCAGACGTGAGTCGGGCTTGCGGACGGTGAGCAATGGGTAGCTCACCGTCCAGTAAGGACCAGGCTCGGGTCGACGGCGCGTTCCGCGTTCCACGCGCGCCTCAAAGAGATGTCATCAGCACAAATGTAGGGGTCCACTAGGGCCGATGCCTGCCGGGGTCGCGGGGAGGTACTAAAGGGTCACCGAATCTCCTGGCAACACAGGCAACAGGAAGGAATACGGGTGGGTTTTAGTCAGTAAGAGTCTGACACACCCTCCCGCTCCGCCCAGAGCGGGAGAAGTTATTTAATGATTTCCAAACAAAAAAAGGCAGATGTGAGTGGAAATGACGGGAGGGGGGGACGCCCCAGAAAGACATATATGACCTCATTAACGATGTTCTTCAAAAAGGTCAGGTGCGTAGTACTCACAACCGGCGTGCGTGTATGACCAGATGTATGAACGTAAACGAAGCAAAAGGAGTATGTAAGGAGCGTAGCAGGTGGCGTTCTATAGTTTCTGTCTACCACCATGGGAAGAAGGCGTGAGTTTATGTATGTATGTATGTATTGTATGTATTATTCATAGTCGATTAAAAAAAATAGGAAAAATTACGTAATTACGGAATTGGAGAAAAAAGTTGCGTAATTAGTTACGTAATTGACATTTCCGTAATTTTGAAAGCCCTAATTATGATCCAAAATGTTCAACTTTTTAGTTCTTGGGCAGCATGTTTTGACATTAATTTTAAACTTATTTTAGTTCGTCTCAAAACGAAACGAAGAAGATGAAAGCCACATCTCATGTAACATTCCTTTTCGTCGTCGTAACTTCGTCCTAGTGTCCAACTCAGCTGTAAACTCACGTAAAAAGTATTTCATACCAACATCCGGCGAGGTCGACGTTCGGCCGGAAACGGTAATCGGCCGCCGGAAGTGGCCCCGCTGTTTATTGTTGACTGCGAGTCCTGCTTGCACCACAATTGAAGCCTTACGCTGCAATCATACGACTTCAATTCACTGTAATGATAGAGTGCACTCGGTACTCAGAAGTAGTTATTGTTTAACTTTTGTTCTGGAATAGTTCTATGATTCTGAGTGTATTTTTGAGTAATTGTATGTTGATTGGGATCAGATAAGGGAATATTTCAGCATGCTGTATAAATCCGAAGACAAAAAAACACTTAAATATAGCAGTCTATTCTGTACAGTCAACCGCAGCGTCCATGGTAAAAATTCCACTGACAACACCATAATTTTGTAGCAGTCAGGGCTTTCGGAGTTCAAGAGTTACTATGGGCAAATTATAGAGACAAAAAAGAAAGAAGGGAAATCGTATCTTATATTAGTTACCTACGTATGAAATACTCATAGAAGATTAATTCCCACAGCAAATTTAAGCTTTTAAACAACTGGTATAGACAAAATTGCTAAGTAATTTAAAATAAAAAAGGCAATAAAATAATGTATAATTCTTAAACTGTCAGCAGAACGCACTTAGCCCGGCAATAGCTGGATTTACCCAACTCACCGTGTGATTAAAAGTTACCAGCGCAGAAAATAAGATGCTTCGGGGATGCACTTTTAGCGATGTCTCCGGTAAATCTGCTTACTGGCTGCCGGAGCGGGTGAGGTTGATAATAGCTTGATGTAGATGGAGACACGTAATCAGTATATAGGAACATTCCTAATTTGAATGAGTTCGGAAGAAATTGAGAGAAAATTAAATTAGAAATGAAAGACTGAATGTTTTATTTGCTGTAACATTAGATGCTATTGGAACAGTCTGTTCTAAAAATGTCTGATGAAAATGTAAACTAATGGACCAGAAAACGTACTTGTGGATGTCAATTTGTAGTGCCACTTACATCAATTTGTAAGTGCTTTAATTTGATTATTTGAATGATTAAACCTGAAATAAGTACCAATTTTAACACACGTTGAAACTGTCTTAATACAGATGAATGAATACCTAGTGCGTGACTGCGTAAGAATTTTACGTGAACAGGGTTTGTTTACACTTTTAAAACTTTTATCAGATATTTTTGGAACAGACTATAATAGACAAGTCTGTTCCAAAAGTATCTGATTTTACAGCAAATAAAACACCTAAAACACACACCAGTGTAAGTTACGCTTGCTGTTACGTTAGCTAATGAGCAACAATAGTGAGACAATACATAACAAAGATGTATAAAAAAATACCTATATTGTACAGTGTTTGCGATTTACTTTATAAACGTGTAAGCAAACATGTGTTTTTTTTTAAACCACTACAATACCCACACGTAAAGTTCAGTTTGCAATACAACTTATGCATTTTTTTTCAATAGTCACTTTGTACTCAAATTATTGTACACCAATATGAAGTTGATATTCCTATAAATGGATGTCCACTTATCTATTTCAATCTTATTCAGGTCAGTTGTAGTTAGTTCAGCATTTGTGTCGCGCCGGTTTTAAATTGAAGTATACATAACAACGTTTTAGGTTTTTTTGCGCCGCTGACGCTGCTGTTATCCTGGCCCGACTAATCTAAAAAGTACCTACCATCGACATCAGAAGTTTGTTTTATTACGTTTTTAATTTTTCCGATGTACATCAGCTTTACATGTGTATAATTACGTGTGTACAAACATATGCAGCAATACCCACAATACAAGGTTATTAGTCAATTGCCTTATGTAACGTTGACGAGGGTGTCCGGGGCGCTGAGGTCAGGGTGCGACCATTAATTTCCATTTATTCTCACTGACAGAAGGCCGCGGTCAGCAATGTATGGCCCTGAACATTTGCTAGCTTCAAAGACTTACGTCGGGTTTCGGAATGGACAATAACACGGTATTATATAGCACCCTCCTGGCCGAATACACTGCCATACCAGCCTACGCAGAAATTATAGTGCACAAGTGTGTGCGCAAACACAGGAGCACTCTCTAGCTCTTTCTCTCACTCTCGTAGTCCGATGGGATAGCAATCCTCCACGACTGGAGAGAGATCAGGTCGACGCACGGCTTTACGTGGGTTTCGATTTGTTATGAAAACAGTTTCCTATCTATGGACTGACCGCAGCCAGAGCAGCTTATCTTCGCAGCTCTATCTATCTGAGCCGTTGTTACTTAGCCACGAGCCCTACAATTTATATTATTGTATGTGTAAGATAGCCCGTTATTTTCCAACTGCAAACTCTGCAGGGTGTCGTATCATTCAAATAACGCAAGAATATCACGTTATTACTGTACCTATTGTATAATTGCTGTGGAAAAGCATAAACGTTGGGATGTGTTAAATCAATCCCTTTTTAATGGTTGAGCTGGATGGAGCTGGTCCACGTGTCATGTTCGTGAACAGACCCGTCAGTTGAGACTGGTCATATCTTTACTGCCACGCTTTATTTTTAATCATATTATGAATCTTTTTTTTTTGCAAGTTTCTTACACGTAGAAGTAACAAAAATTATGTACCCAGGATATGGTAATATCTTGGTTTAAAAGAATGTCCTTGGAGTTTCTTGCCCGTTCTTCTGCATAAAGATCTACGTTTTGGAATTGGCAACTAGCTTCAACTTTCTGAATAATTGACCGACTCCTTGACGATTCAAAAGCGCATGAAAATGGTTTAATTGAAATAAATGCTTTAAGTTTTTGAGAATCATCTTAAAACAAACATACTGTAATTACTAACCACATATCGCAAAAAAAATATTTATTAGTCCCAACCTTATTTGTTCAAATTATTTGTACCAACTCCGTCAGTACCTAATCCAAAATAATCTTCACGATACCAATTCGGAGGAAAATCAAGTTTCCGTTAATTACATAACCGCCCCGTGGCGAAGGGTTAGCTGATCAAATTAACCCTAATTCTAGTTCAGCCCGCTAGGGTGGTACATAATAACAATCATGTTATTGTATCTCATATTGATTCAGATTGATTTGCTTCGGTCGGCAAACATAACATACCATCACGCTTGTAATCTCCAAAGGATTAGGCAGATAGGCTACCTATAGTACACCCACATTCCGCAAGATATGTTTAAGCATGCAGTATAACATCCAATTACATGGGCGAGCCTTATGCCATCAAGCGGGCACAAATGCAGACTCCATGCTGCTACTGGGAAATTCCTAATGTAAAAACCCAATAATACTTTGAGAGACCTTGGTAACGAATCCAGGATCACATACTCAGCAGTAACGCATGCGACCTCTAAAACAACGACGCAAGCCGGAAAAGACTCAGTAATTTAGAATTTTTATTTTGTTACGCAGATTTGTGTAGATACACCTTTATTTTGCCAGTTATAAAAGTTCCAAGCCAATGAGCCTATTGCAAGCAACTGGGCAGAAACCTGGCCTCCAGACTACTAATGACATATTCCTAGTGGTTCAATAACACTTTGTGGGTATCGCATCTGGAACCCCATGCTCAGCAATCGTGTTTGTGGCCACTCGAACAACGAGGCAGTTCATTAACGGAAAAAAAATGAAAATTGTTTTCATAAAAAAAGAGCAATACATAAACAAATAAAGTTTTATTTGATTTGTGTTTCTTGCTCTAATTAATGAAATACTCCGCGTATTATTTTAATTCGTATATTCTTAAAAAAAAACTTTAAAACATCATTGGAATATCGCGTACACACAGTTCAAAACTTCCCTAATCGATTATCTCATCAAAATGCTTTACCTCATCACATAACTTTCAAATTATATGCATAAGCACAAGTATAAGTTCCCGTGGGAAATCACGCAAAACAATGCGTCGGCCGAGCTAGGCACAGGCATGCTCGCGACAACTACACTACAGCCCACTTGGAGCTCGAATTACTTAATTGTTAATTATGCCAATGAAACAAACGCGATGTTTGCGAGCGAGGCGCTGGTCTGCTCCCGGCTTTAACGTTAAACGAGTCGCTTTGCTAAGCGTTTATGTTGCTTGTTATGTTTGACGCTGACAGGAATTTGTTGAGGTCCTCTAATGTATTAGATGCGCTATGATGAAAGGTTTTTCGTGAAATAGCTAGAATTACTAGGTACCTAATAAATAATTTCAGACACAAACAAAAGCGCTGCGAAACGCAAAACATTCGGACATTTCTTAAAACTCTTTCATGTGTGTCGGCCCTTAGTATCATGAAGTCAACTCAACTCAAAGCATTTATTTCAAATAAACCAATTACAGGTACTTTTGAATTGTCAAGGGATCGCTCAGTCCAAAAGATGAAGCTAGTTGCCCATTCCAAAGCGTAGTAGGTACCAATGGAGAAGAATGGGCAAGAACCTCCACGGACACTCTTTAAAAACAAAATATTGTGAATATTTGTTACATCATTCGTGTTGAAATTATACATGTGAGAACAATGTAGAAAGACGTGCACGTTAAAAGCGTCCGTAATAAAAAAGATAAAACAAAAACAATTCAAAAATTTAAATAAATTAAAATGAGCCTTGGCAGCTAAGAGATGTCCAGTCCCTACTGACGGCACCTGTTCACGAAAATGACGCATGGATTAGCACCATTTAGCTCAACCATTTTGAAGGGAACTTAATGATCCAACACACACGCCACCACTGGCGAGACATTTGAGTGAGCATGACATACTCTCAGCCGCTAGGGCGGGCATATTCCAGTCAATGAAAGTCATACCCAGTAAATGGTAGCTTTATAGTAGGTACCTACATAATGCTCACACATGTGCTATGCAATTATAGAATACTAAGATATTGAATTTATACCATGCAAAGATAGTTTTTACAATCTTCAACAGCTCCAACAATATTTTCGAATGCCAATCAATTAGTTTTTGCGCACTTGTGAAGCAGGAGCAGCGTTGAGCCGAGCATTTTTGTCAGCGATGTAATCCCCAAACTTATAACATGCTTGGCTGCATAGTGTGCGTTTTATATCATCATAAAAGAAAACAAAAAAAAAAAAGTATTTATTGGGACTCGCACAGTAGATCACAAATTAAACTAAAAAACACTCATAGAAACATAAAAAAACAAAGTAAAATTAAAATAAAAACAAAAATTCCTGTACGAGGCCAAAAGGCTCCTATCTCAGCATAATGCTGCGGTTTTTAAAAAAGAAGTGTCGCAGCGCTGGAACTCTGATAGGGCCCACTGTGATGTCACATCATCATCATCATCTGCCTAGCCTTTTCTCAACTATGTATGTTGCGGTCGGCTGCCAGTCTAACCGGTTGCAACTGAATACCAGTATTTTTTATGGAGCGACTGCCTATCTGAGCTCCACAACCCACTTACTGGGTAATACGATTATAGTTTGAAAGACCGGTTGACAGACTGTCGGGCTTCTGACGACTCGTAACGACTGTCAATGATCCATGAAAGGCAGCCGGGACCAACGGCTTAACGTGCTTCCCGAGACACGGAGGGGTCTTGGTATGTAAAGATGGTCACCCATCCACGGACCAACCGCGGTAGGCGTCGCTTAACTTGATAGATCGACGGTAGCCACACGGGTATTTCTTAGCCACAAGCGCAGTGTGCGTTTTATATAAGATTTAAATTTCGATTCATTAAGTTAAGCAGCGGGTCTTAATCAGCATTGGTAAGTTCCCGTTTGGTACATAACATATGTGTGCTTATAATAATGCATCTGCTTTGCTCTGCATTAGGCAGCGGTTTGCCACTTTCCACATCATCAGACCACCAGACTCACATCAGCCCACTGAACATCCTGCGTAAGTATATCTTAAGGTTTTAGTAGTTGGTAAGGATACGTAACCAAATACGAAATGACGTGCCTAATACATTTACCACATTAACGATTTATAATATGCACTTTCCAGCAAAAGTTCAACGTAACGTACGTAAGTATTAAGTTATTTATTGTAAATAAGACCCAATAAACGATTATTATAATATTATTATTTTACTTTTAACTGATTTGGCTAACAGAAACCCGCGTCAAGCTCATCCACAAAGTCCAAATCTAAAAGCAATCCATGCGTCACATTGGTTGAGCCTTCCTAAGAAAATGGATCACGCAGCCGCCAGTAATCCGCTGATCCCCCACCAGTCTGCTGTATACAGTGTCTATCTCAACGGGTCATAGTCGCACTAACTCGTTGCAAACATAAACGATAAACCTGCCAATGAAATTTCGCATTTACAACCTCCAAATTAAGGGTTTTCAGAAGTATATTCGTAAGCTGGTCTTTGCGATTTATCGTCAAAATAAACGACGGACATGGAGGGGCCTTAAAACTTTAATGCCTCTAAAGTGTTTAATCCCCGGTTAGGGATCTTTGATTAGGTTCTCAAAGATGATTATAGTTTGAAAGAGCGGAACAGCGCTTTGGATTATTTGCCGTTGAAGCTGTGTTGTGAAGAAAATCATTGTAAGAAAAACTGAAATCATTATGTCCTAAATGCAATGCTAGCTTTTATTAATTTATTTATACAATCGACCGCACGTCTGTTGTAACACTTTGACCTTGAGCTGACCTGGCTGACCTAAGAAGTTTCAGTAGAATCAGAGATATTGGTTTTGTTACCACTGGCGTGCGGCCTACTGTACATAATGTCAAGTACTAACGAATTCAAATAAAATATCATACTAACGAATTTGATTTGTTAAAAAAATAATAGATTTTTACTAACAACAGTTATTTAAAACTTGGTCGTAGTCTTGGATTCAAGAGCTTTTAAATTGAGGCTTTATGGTTTTCAACGGTAAAGAAAACATTGCTCTCCTTTTGGGCTTTGCCGCAGTCAGGTATTTATTTATTTAAAGTGATTTGACGAAACCAACTACGCAAATTATTTGACGAAAAATACCGAGTCCTACACTCAACAAGCTACCAGGCCCACCATTGTCAGTAACAAACGAACATAAAGCTCACGAGCTCAGCATCGAAATTAACTTGCAAACAATAGCAGTCGATGCTAGCAAGTAATTTAGATTCGTATCTCAGCTCAGAGACAATGCAACTATTGAAACGCGAGCGCATCAATACATTTGCGCGGAGGGTACAACGGAGTACGAAAATGTTAGTGGATGATGTTTTTTTTTTCATAGGAAAGTTGTTTAGCATGACAGGTAGAATCACTCTCGATTGAGCGAATGTCATCGAAACTGCATGCGACCAGGGCCTCAAGTCTGCTGGTACAATAGTGTCAGAATGGTCTGTTCCGACCCTCATTAATGACGCCATTATATGATTTTATAATTCTTGATTTTGACAAGTTTAGTAATCTACTAAAATTTACTAAACTTGTCAAAATCAACAATTATAAAATCAATGATAGACCATTCTGACACTATTGTATTTTAATAGCAGACTTGAGGCCCTGCACATCTCAACCGCCTTCAAGAGCTGTCAGTGTCAATATTCCACAACACTGACAGCTCTTGAATGTGGTCTAATGTACATTCACTATAACTTGACGCGTGACGCGATTGTTAGTACTGAATTTTACAGTTATGTGATTGGTAGTTTGATCTGTCAGTCGCCATTTTGAACTCTATTAGTATTGAAACTAAGACTGCAAAATTCAGTGCTACTAACCGCGTCATTCGTCAAGTTAACGTCAAGTGGACGCACTATGTGCTGATCGCGTTCAGTTTCATTGGTGAAATTCGCTTTTATAAATTGCCGGCCCGTGTACTGGGTAGTAGGAGGTAAATAACATAACATAATCAGCCTATAGTATTCCCACTGCTGGAACACAGGCCTCCTCTCTGTGAGAGGGAGTAGGCCGTAATCCACTACGTGGGCCCAGTGCGGGTTGGTAGATGTCACATGTCGCCGTTCTGAGATCAGTGGTGATGAAAAAATGTACACAAAGTAAAGCGCTTGTCTGGGTTCGTACCTACGACCTACAACTCGTAAGTCGCGGCCGGTACCGTTAGGATATATAGCGGATGTTAAATTAATAGGTATGACACATCGTCACACACTTTTTGTCTAATGCTGACAGGCGCGGCGCCGCCGACGGCGTTCGCGTTTTATGATCGTGGATCGTGGAGCACTGATCCAAATTTGGATCGACCGGTGTGGCCCCAGCTAATAACTTTCATGGCGTCATTTACGTTGTCGAGCAGACGAAGTTTTCAAACATGAAGCAATGGATTAGCAATTACCTTCTAAATCCTTTGAGTTGTGACTGACATTGTGTTACGCAGTTTGGGTGCTGCTAACGAGTAGCTTAATTCTTTTTACGAAGAAAAAAAGGTAAATATTTTTCACCTGCCACGTTTCACGGCAGCACATATAGTACACACTTGGGAAATTGGATCCCAAGCTCGTACATTGTCCTGAACCCACCCTGTCGCGCCGCACAATGACATTCAATTAAAGAACTTAATTACCCGTCCCGATTGATAGAATAAATTGAAGCTTCCCTTTTTTTGAGCGGTGAACGAAATTAACTTTATTTCTACAGATATCATTGGCTCTTAACATTGTTGCAATTAATATTTTTTCCAAGTACAGTTTATTTTGTTTTTCAGAATTATAATAATACGCACATAAATAAATAACAACCTATACCTAACTAATTAATAAAAATAAAAAAATCATAACCTAACTTAACTAAAACTATTCACAAACTAAAATAAGGCGTCGAAATTGTATCCACATCGCTGTCGAATTTTAATGTACCCATGAGACTGACGGCATTGCCACGTTGTATGGCAATGCTTAGCCTCTGGCCAAAATAAAAGCCAGCCACGGGTAGTAGCAACCAGCCGTTTTGAGATTCCATTAAACAGATTATACATACATACATACATAAACTCACGCCTCCTTCCCATGGGGGTAGGCAGAAACTACAGAACGCCAGCTAAGATCCTTACATACTCCTTTTGCTTCGTTTACGTTCATACACGCAAGCCGGTAATGGTACTTACCATTACCGGCCCTACGCACGTGACCTTTCTGAACAACGTCACCAAGAAGGTCACTAGCACGTCTAGAATAGAATAGAATAATAAAATAATTATTTATTTGCATAGAAAGTAGGTACAAAAAAATAAACATGTTTTATAATTAGAGATGTATAAGGATCTCTACCTTAAATTAGGCATGCAAACATTTAGTAAAAGTGCTTACGTCTAAAATACTGTCAATATGAGAATTCTTAAATATGGTCAATTAAATATAAATAATTAAAGATGTCATGTCTATTAAGGTAACTATAAATTTTTATCATTTAGAAATTCACAAATGGAGTAATAACATTTATCAATTAATAAGACTGACAATTTTTTTTTAAACAGTGGAATGGACTCGTTTTTTATTCCATCGGGTATTTTGTTAAAGACAATCGGGCACATACATATAACACTTTTCCTTAATAATGCAGTGTTATGACCATTGACACGTAGCATATTTGTATACTGCCTTCTAACTGGTCGTGTTCTATTGTCAGACGATTTATTAAAAAGATGCATATTTGATGTTACAAAAACAGCTATTTCGAAAATGTAAAGTGATGGGAATGTTAGCAAATTTAGGGACTTGAATACAGGTACGCAACTAACTGTTATTTTCATGTTACATATGGCCCTTATGCATCGTTTATGAGCCTTGAATACCTGTTCTCTCAGACTACTATTTCCCCAAAATATTATCCCAAATCTCAGAATTGACCATGGTAAGCAACTAATCTCCATTAGTATTTGTTCTCCAGTTATATTTATGTAGGTAGATACACTAGTTGTAAGTACAGTCGCCAGCACATTAAGTTACCACAAACTGTCGAATTTCTCCAAATGATTTTGAAACTTAAAATGTTAATGATTAAGTTCAAAATCGAATGAGAATGTTTGACAGTTTGTGGTAAATTGATGTGCTGGCGACTGTACTTTGGTAAGATTGTTATTTCGTTTTAGTAGTAGGTACAGACAACACGCGTCTATGGTAACAATTATTTGTCATTGTAAACGCCTTTAGTGAGTACATTCAGAGAACATCCAATTCAATCCAACTGGACAATTTTTGGTAATGATTCGGGAATTTATCGTTACAGTAGGTATAGTATTAATAGTTTTTGACAAAACTGATAGTTTTTGTGTTGCTTAAGAAAAATAAACGAGCGAGCCTTACAGTAGTCGCATATGACATCTGACATCTCACCTTGGTAATAAGCAACTGAGCTGGGACGGAAGTTAACCTCTTTTTTTATGTGTTCTCGTAGTTGACCTTGAGAAGTCGTGACTGCTTAACCGGACTATCCTGTGGCCGCCTTAAGCTAACTCAAAGCCTCCAACCACGGCAAAATTCTTACTTTACTAAACGACTGCACACTAAGGGGAGTGGGGTACAAACCTCGGCTTAGGGCGTCCCTGGAGGGAGGACAGCAAGGTGGGGCAGGCTGAATCAAAACTGGATGATAATTATTATCTGAGAAATTTAAAGCTACGGGCTCAGCTACGGCGCGGGCTGGCATTTCGTCGAGCAAGGGTCTGTGGGGACAATTACGTCGGGGTCTTCGCGAGGGACCTCGGCGGCGAAGTCGGAAGGTCGGTCTGTGTGTTTTATGCACTGTACTCGTGGCCCTACTGCTTTCCTGGAGGAGGGTAATGGGGTAATCGGGGTCGGTGAGAGCATGCCTTGGACGGCGAATGGTGCTAATAGTGGAGGGCCTATAACTGGCAGCCTTCACAACCAGAGGGTTGTGGTGGGTGACGGCAGAGTCAAAGAACCGCTTGGTGATGCATTTCATGAACTGCTAGATGGTGGGGATTTTAAGGTCGAGATGGAGGATCTCGTTTCAGACGAACCAGGGGGTTCTCGTTGCCTTTCGGAGGAAACGGTTCTGGAGGCACTGCATCCTGTGGATGCGGTGGGGCTTAGCTTGTGCGAAAACTACACAGGCATATGTCATGATTGGACGGATGCACGATGTATAAATACACAATTTGCAGTTAAGGGACAATTTGCTGCGTGCATTTAGAACGGAATGGAGTCTACCGAAAGCGAAAGCGGCACGCGAACGCACCTACTTTATGTGCTCTGAGAAGGAGAGATGGTGGTCGAGGGTCACGCCTAGGTATTTGGCTCGCTTCTCCCAAGGGATAGGCTTGCCGAACATGGTGAGCGGTCGCGGGGACGGGGTTTTGTCACGGTTTTGAAAAAAGAACCACCTGACTCTTGTCGGGGTCGACTTCGATTCTCCACTTTCTAAACCATGCGCCAAGCTTGTTGACTTCCGTTTGGAGAGTGCGAGATATCTAGTCACGCTTTAAGCCGGTGTAGTATATGGCCGTGTCGTCTGCGAACAGAGCCAACTGCGCCTTATTACTTTTAGGAAGTTAACCTCAGAATTTAAAAAAGCTAAATACTGAAATATTTATTCGAATAATTATTCATTACTAGTGGTCGCCCACTGGCCGTAATTCGACCCCTCTACTTACAATCTATATAGTAGTTACTAATTCCATGCTATTAAAAAGTACTTACTTATTCCTAGCTCAAGCTGTCACTTCCTGTTACACACTTCCATTCCTTTTCACGAAATCACTCACGCAGAAAGCGAGAGGGAGATCTCACACATCAAAAATCCGTCATTATAGCGCTTACCAATATCGATAATTATTATTTTCTTTGTCATGTAAGAATGATCTAAATCCTACACCACCGGAATATTAATCAAATTAATAATTTTAATTTTACTTGTGGGAAAGAGGAACTAAACTAAAGTATAAAAGCGGCTGAATTTGGGACGTCGTGTTCAATAAAACATTCCATTTAATATTATAAAGCCTTCTAACATGTGCCAACTATGAGCTGCTTAATTTTAGTAATGTAACTAAGGGCACTTACAGACGTAGCATACTCGCGGTAATAACGGGTGTAAAAATACCCTTAACGAAGCCGAGAGTCACTTGATCTGCCCGTTATTATGATCACACTACTAAAGTTAGTGGAGAATTTTGTACTTGACCATACCTGAGAACCTTCTCGTAATGGAGATATTGAAGTTTAATATTCCAATTTTTTTGAGATTTAATGAAAATAAGTTTTAAATGTTTATAACTTAACTTTAATTACTCCCGCGATCCCTGTACCGTAGCGCGCACTATAAGCACAATGTTTTGCGTGTGTTACATTGCGCAGTTCCGTAAACAGCGAATGTTCACACCAAAAATAGTATATTCCCCAGTATAGTCATTTCCCAGCAATTATTTTTGCAAATAATTACTTAGTTCGATGTACAGCATGCGTATGCGTATAACGGCTTGGTGAAGGGTTTTTTTACACCCTGTATTTTGACCCGAATGATTCTAAAAATATTATACAGCTAGGCAGTTTAGTTGCAAGGCTAAGCGCCATGGGTGTGCTGGGCTTCGGTACTGACGGCTCGCTCTTATAATTCACCAAGAAGTGCAATTAAAACCTAATGAATATCTGACAAGAATTCCTAACACAGAACTTATAGTATAATGTTCGTGTTTGCACTGAAATATCTAGACCCTATACTCAGCTATTACGCATATGAACACTAGACCAACGATACAGTTCCCATACTTATAACTAGGTATATCCTCACAATGTTTACAAATAAATAAACAAATCTTAACTAATACCAGTCCCATCGTATGTGCTCACCCTTAAATGTGTGCGTTGTAACAGGGGAGGCACGTCACACGTCACGACATTAATAATAATCAACACGTCACGTCGCCGCTGTCACGTCATGTGCTCAGAACACGCCGCGCGACCTTCGCGGTGGAATATATTTACTACTTTAGCAATACAGGTAATGTGTTCTTGGAAACAACCACTAATGGTTAGGTACGGAAAAACGTATGCGTGTATAACGTGGCCTAGAAGTAACGTAGGAAGGAGCAATAAGCGTCTCGTCTTTCTCGTGCCGATATGGGAAAAGGTCATGCCTTAGTAGGTAAACATAAATTATATAACTAATCAATAATCATGTAATAATAACTAATCTGTGCATTAAGACGATTTTTGTTAGATAGATAATTAATTTGGTTGACAAAAATAAAACTACAAAGTGAAAAATAACTTTAATTTCTAAATCTGTAAGTTTTTTGCCACCGACATTTTAGAGACATTTTACCTTAAATTAAAGTAATTTTGCACTATTTAGTGTTTTTTGGAATGTGGGTTTATTATTTATTTGTTTTTTTTTGCAAAAAATGTTTTATTTTTCACTTTTTAGTTGTGGTACCTAACCCGCACAAATTACTACTCCTGGTAAGAGCCAGGATTAACTACTTAACTTTTTTTTTGGATGGGAAATCATCAAATAATTTCTCCCGCTCTGGGTGGAGCGGGAGGGTGTGTCAGACTCTTACCGACTAAAACCCACCCGTATTCCTTCCGTTGCCTGTGTTGCGGGGGCCTCGGTGACCCATTAGTACCTTCCCGCGACCCCGGCAGGAAACTGCTTAACTAATCGAATCGCAACCCCTAAAATACTAAGTAAATATTAAGTAGTTCTGGTGGCCCATGTGGTCTTCATCATCGGTTCCACTTAACCAAATGGTACTTTCCGAGAGCAAATGAACGTGTAACAAAAGTACCCAAATCGCTATTATAGGTGTGCCTATAAAATCTGAGGATTTCCCTCGATTTCCATGGGACTCCTCATCAGATTCTGACTTAGCGATAATGGGACTAAAGGCTTTTACAGACTAGGCTGATATCGCGGGCACGATAGGCATACTGCTGCCTGTCGCGCCCGCGATATCACCTCAGTTTGCCTCAGTATTGCCGCCATGGGATCTGGAGGCAAAAGTCCTCGCGCACGTATGGGAGTGGCGCGAGGAGGCGAAACGCCGGGGCGTAAGTCCGCTGCCGCGAGAAATCGCGGCACAGCGGACGGAGCTCCGGCGGGATCTCATGGCGTCATGGAAAGTACGGTTGTCGCAACCCAGTGCTGGGCACGCCACGATTGCGGCGATAAGTCCCCTCTTTGAGGAGTGGCTGGAGAGGCGCCACGGCGTCCTCACCTTCCGCCTGACGCAGGTCCTCACCGGACACGGCAGCTTCGGGAGGTTCCTGTGTCGGATAAGGCGGGAGGAAACGTCCGGGTGTCACCACTGTGTGGATCGCCCGGAGGACACGGTGGAGCATACGGTGGAGGTCTGCCCGGCTTGGGCAGAGCACCGCCGTGTCCTCTTGGAGGCGATCGGCGGCAGAGACCTCTCGCGTCCGGCCCTGGTTCAGGCCATGGTACGGAGCGAGAGGGCATGGGCAGCCGTCACCTCCTTCTGCGAAGCAGTAATGCTCGCGAAGGAGGAGGCGGGACGGTTGAGGGAAAGGCAAGTTTCGCGCCCTCTCGCCCCTAGCCGGCGCAGGAGACGCCCAGGGCGTCGGGAATCCCGGGCGGATTTCCGGCCACCGTAGGCGCGGGCTTGCGGACGGTGAGCAATGGGTAGCTCACCGTCCGGTAATGACCAGGCCCGGGTCGACGGCGCGTTGTATTCCACGCGCGCCTCAAAGAGATGTCGTCAGCACATAGTAGGGGTCCACTAGGGCCGATGCCTGCCGGGGTCGCGGGAAGGTACTTATGGGTCACCGAGGCCCCCGCAACACAGGCAACGGAAGGAATACGGGTGGGTTTTAGTCGGTAAGAGTCTGACACACCCTTCCGCTCCGCCCAAAGCGGGTGAAGTTATTTGATGATTTCCCACCCAAAAAAAAAAAAAAAAAAGTGTGCCTTAACTCGATAGCATATCCTTTCTAACAAAACAAGTATTTTCAAAATCGGTCCACAATTGACGGAAAAATCGGTGAACGTACATAAAGGTATGTGAACATACTAGGTAGTTTTCTTTTAGATTAGGTATTAATGTATAATTATTATGACGGCTCCTTACAAATACATACAATCTTCTTTGTTCTTGGCTAATGTTTCTGTGATGACAGTTAAAACAGAGATTGAAAGTCCTCATCAAAACTTGCTGAGGGGAACCACAAACCAAAACTTCATGTGTGTATATATTTTAATTTTTGTAATTTTTTAATCAATTTCGATAAAATTTATATCACCACCTCTGAAGTTTGACCTACCAAATAAAAAAGAATCATCAAAACCAATTTGATAATGATAGCAATCGGTTAACAAACATAAAAACATACAGTCGAATTGAGAACTTCCTTCTTTTTTTGAAGTCGGTTTATAAATGATTAATTTGGATTTAACAAACTCAAATTACACATTCTGAATCCAAGTTACATAGTGGTGTTTCATTGCTGAAGCAAAAAAGCAATTCAATCACACCAGTTTCAGAGCGAGCAGTAAAGTAACCATACTGTCGTCAAAACAACGTACGTGCCAAGCAAAAAGTATAAACTCATTGACCATCTCTTTGCACGTAGCGTAAGTATAGAAAAAAAATCGTTTTTTTTTGCATTTAGTATAGGATGATAATAGCCGTGGTCTACGGTTATCATCTTAAACTAAATCTCTAAGTCTCTCTCTCTACTTAAGTCAAAGTTGCTTACGAATAAAAACAACGACAACGAATACAGACAGGCGGTTGGTTTGTCTCCAAAGCTTATGGTCAACCAACAGATGCCTTTCCACGGTCCACTGCTGGACATAGGCCTCGCCCAAGCTTCCACAACACCCTGTCCTCCGCCTTTCGCACCCAGTCTGTATCAGCCCCCACACCACTTCACCGGTCTCTAATAGTCTGTATAAACACGCCAATTTTATATTTTTCTTCTTTCTTTCTTTCTTGTGGATACAGAATTATCTTACTGACCTTTGCTATAGTTGAGTTCCAAGGTAACTGGTAAGTACAAATTCTCCAAACAACGACTGAGGAGCAGAACTGTGATCGAAACTTTACCAGTTTCAATCAAATAACTTAACTTTCAATAAATAACGACGTGGCTTCAGACGCCGCTGCTAAACCAACAATACATTCTTCTACGCAGCCTGCTCCCAATTGCCCACAATAAAAACCAGCTAAGTATTCTTGGAAACTTTACCACTACTCGTTTCGAGGCAGAAACTACGCGGGCGATCCTTCACGCTTTATTAGAAAAACTTCGAAGTGAGATCAATGAGATTCATTGGTCGCTGTTAGGCGTCGTATTGACAACTAATAATTGTATCATGAAATCCCGCAGTCCATCTTTAAAAGAAAATAAGCCTGAAATGATTGTGTGTTTCTGTTGTGGAGCTCACAAATTAAACTTTATTACCATGCAGTTAGGACATTGAGCGGTAGAAGCCTGTACAGTAACCCGCACGTCAGTGCTAACACTTCGATCTTAAGCTGGCCTAGCGTAGTAGGGAGTTTCAATAGAATGAGAGGCCAGCTTATACTGGATTTGATACCACTGACAGGGGCTTACTGTGCTGTAGGAGCACAGTTGGCCTCCCGTCTGATTTGAAGTTTAGACGGATTTTATTTTTTTGTCGATCATATACCATATATTAAGGATTTATAATACAATAAAAAAATGCGAGTCTAAAGTCAAGTGAGAATTTCTCAAAAAATATTAAAAGCCGTCTTGTTCCTAAACTATAAATAATCGGTGAACATATGTAGTATGGGGAATTGGGGATGCTTCGAGAGATAGGCTTCAATTTTTTTTTATCGGACGTAATTTCACGGTCTGTATAATTCAGTAATTCCTATTTTTCAACGAGGGCTAAAATAACACAATGGGTTAAGTTTTAAATTGTTTGATATGCAGGCACGCGCCTGTTAACGTCTTTGAACCCAAACGCATCCACACTCGCACTGTCAGAAGATTTTCCAAAAACTGTAAGTACTAAGTACAATATGCTCCAACATGTCGGGCAACAAGTCGGCTACACAAAAGTGTGCAAGTAATAACTTGCACAGGTAAGTTACGATCATGATGACCTAAGTTAGATCGAGTTAGAATAGCGACGGAACCAAACCAAACTTGGGATTGCCGACCTGATGGCTTGCTCAAAGTGCATACAAAATGAAGCTACTTGTTTTATTTCGTATTCATAACAGGTTATACAAATTACAGTGTTTGAATTTGCTAGTTTTACTGAATACTTTGACAGGGATATTTTAAAAGGTACGGGCAATCGCATAGTCAGAGGGGTTTAAAAACGAGTTTTGTTTACGCAATGAAATTATGAGGAAATTCCGCTTAGTTAATGCGCAACATCAGGTACATTTTGGGATTAATATTTAAAAAAAAAAACTATGATTCGGTTGGAACTTATCCATCTAAGCATTTGCTATTATGTTACCGAAGCTATTTGACTATGAAAATGTGCTACACACGTAATTCACTAAAAACAAATGAATGGTATGACACTTTGAGAGTCTTTTAGTAGGTAACAAGCAAGCAATGCTTCCAAGTCCGTTTTTGATGTGGAAATCGTTTATCTAGACAGAGTTTTGGTGCTTTTCTTAATAAAAAAAGATGTATTGACCGAGCGAGCGAAGCGTCTCTGCTTCAAGTCGGGCATAGTTTGCTTGCCTCTGTCAGTTTGTTGCTACAAATCGTAATCGTATTTTACAACTGATCTAGATGAAACTCGGTATACAGGTTTTCTGAATTTGTATAATTTTTGACGCCAAAAAATTTTTGACTTCGAAAAAGGGGGCTACCGAATATCTCCGCCTTATGAGATCAGATTTCGATGGTTCTTTTTTTAGGGTTCCGTAGTCAACAAGGAACCCTAGTTTCACCATGTCCGTCTGTCAGTCTGTCTCTGTCCGCGGCTTAGCTCAAAGACTCTTAGTATATATATCTATAGCTTTCTAGAAAGCTGTAATTTGGCATGGGTATATATATTAATCACGCCGACAAAGTGGTAAAATAAAATCTTCTGAAAATATATAGTTTGTGTCCATTGCATCTAAAGTGGGGATGATAGTTTTTTATCTCGTCTATCCCATGGTGTAGGATATCGTTGGATAGGCCGTTCAAAAATATTGCGGGTTTGTGAAAACCGTTTTTCGATTCAGGGATCCATTTGCGTAATATACCATAATCAGCCTATAATGTTCTCACTGCTGGGACACAGGCCTCCTCTGTGAGAAATCCACCAAGCGGGCCCAGTGCGGGTTAGTAGATGTCACATATGTATTCGAATATTTGGTTCTTGGACATGCCGGTTTCCCCACGATGTTTCCTTCACGGTTTTGAGAGTAGTGGTGATCACATAATTTACGCAAAGCAAAACTCCCGACGGGGTTCGAACCTACGACCTACAACTCGTAAGTCGCGGTCGTTACCACTGGGCCACCACTGCTTATTTGCGTAATATTAAGTTTTAAAGTGAAAAGTGTAAAAAAACAACCATTTAGCTGGGACAAACTTTTTTTTTTCCCAGCTACATGGTTGTTTTTGGATATGTGAACAAATTCATGGACGTAGTATTTATAACGAAATTAAAAGGAAAACTATCACAAATAAGTAGGCTTTACAAGTTAATGAATAATAGTCGACCAACTTACATTTACAGTTGGAGAATTTAGCGTTACGTAAATAATAAACAAATTGAAATTAAATATAAATAATTATATGATCATTATCTTAATCACATCAAATATACAAATGTACTAGCACAAATCAAACGTTATCGGAGAGTAAATGCACGCTAGGAGACGTATAAATTAAACGAAATTAAAATTTACATACTCGTACATCATTATTATCAATTATCGTCATATTAGCCATTAGCATTAGCAATTAGCAATTACAACGTGCTAAGACTCAAGTATTCGCATGCACATGAAACTAATGCGAATTAGCATTAATTACCATTACTACAGTTAGAACTACTTACCTTTTTTTTTGGTTGTTCCCAACCAAGTTATTTGATAATTTCCATTATCAAATAACTTCTCCCGCTCTGGCCGGAGAGGGAGGGTGTGTCAAACTCTTACTGACTAGAACCCACCCGTATTCCTTCCGTTGCCTGTGTTGCCAGGGGCCTCGGCAACCCTTTTGGACTTTCACGCGACCCCGGCAGGCATCAGCCCTAGTGGACCCCTATACTTGTGCTGTCATCTCTTTGAGGTGCGCGTGGAACACAACGCGCCTTCGACCCGGGCCTGGTCCTTATCGGACGGCGAGCTACTCATTGCTCACCGTCCGCAACCCCGCGCCTACGGTGGCCGGAAAACCACCCGGGATTCCCGACGCCCAGGGCATCTCCTGTGGTGGCTAGGGGCAAGAGGGCGCGAAATTTGCCTTTCCCTCAACCGTCCCGCCTCCTCTTTCGCGAGCAGTACTGTTTCGCACGACTTCGCTTGACAGCTGCCCATGCCCTCTCGCTGCGTACCATGGCCTGGACCAGAGCCGGACGCGAAAGATCTCCGCCACCAATCGCCTACACGATGATACGGCGGTGCTCTGCCCAAGCCGGGCAGACCTCCACCGTATGCTCCACCGTATCCTCCGGGCGATCCACACAGTGGTGACACCCGGGCGTTTCCTCTCGCCTTATCTGACACAGGAACCTCCCGAAACTGCAGTGTCCGGTGAGGACCTGCGTCAGGTGGAAGGTGAGGATACCGTGGCGCCTTTCTAGCCACTCCTCAAAGAGGGAACTTATCGCCGCAATTTTGGTGTGCCCAGCACTGGGTTGCGACAATCGCACTCTCGATGTCGCCATGAGATCCCGCCGGAGCTCTGTCCGCTGTGCCGTGGCAGCAGAGTTACACCCCGGCGTTTCGCCTCTTCGCGCTAGTCCCATACGTGCACGAAGACTTTTGCCTCCAGATCGCATGACGGCAATCCGGCAAGAAGGCTCGCCGCCTCACAGAAGACCGTGCGGTATCCCCAGACCAGCCGGATGGCCATGACCCTCTGGGCCGCGCTCAACCGGTGGGCTGGCCGCAGTTTCAGGGAACGCGCCCACACAGGTGCCTCGTAAAGGGCCATGGACCGCATGACCAATTTCTTGCTGACTGTATTTTTTTAATCAGTGAATGCAGATCTAAATTTCTTAAAAGTTAAGGACGGTCTCCTAAGACCGTTTTCCTGTAGCTACAACGGTTAAGGTAGCTGCCCTTACTGCTCCGTCTCAAAAATCCACCCGTGCGCAAGCGCCTGCACGCGTGGTGTGACAAATGGAATCCTATTTCGAAACTGGAACAAACATGGCTTATCCTTTACATCCTCAAACATTACTCTTAAATTCATTATTAAAAGTCTCCCTTAGTTATTGACATCATGCAATATTTCTCTGACAGAAATACTAAACTAGTATTTCTGTACCTAGTACCTAGTATAGTCTATTCCGTTCGAAAAGACGTGTTCACGTTAAAAGAGTACGGTTTTGAAACTTTCCTCGCGACATTTTCCTCAAAACTGTCCTTTTTGAATGAATATAACTAAATATTAAAATGATGTATATTTTATATTTTATGATATCATCATTTTTTTTCTTGGTTATTTTGCCATTTTCATACAACAACTTACTTGAACGAAATAAAATTCCTGGCTGTACATAATCCTGCTTATACTTAACAACAATTCATTTGAAATAATAATCAACTAATATGGCGACGCTTTTCTTCAAAATCATGTCTGGATCAAACAAAACCCAGCCACACATCTCACTTACATCCAATATCCTTAACTTGACCAAAACGAAGCCACTGGGTCGAATCATTTAATTGGTCTAACGCTCAAAGACAGTAAATATCCCTGTGTATTCAACAGGTTATCGCAAAAGACCCACGAAACGGGTTTAATACGCTTTATAAGGTCACTTAGATTTACGTACCTGTCGGTCTAACCCGTGGGCACGCTCAAGAGACACGCGTCGTGTGTCAAGAGAAAACAAATGAAAGAAATTGTTTAGAGCATGCCACGAGTTACTATGCGACACGACGGGTAGAAACAGCCGACAAGAACGCGTGTCGCTTGTCGCAAGTCGCATTGCTCGAGGGCTCGAGGAACATGCATGGACATGAACGGGGCCTATTCTGTAAAACTGTCACCGTGACAACTTAGATGAATTGAGCTGTCAATAATGTCTCCCTAACATTTTACAGAATAAATGCGCTGGACTATCGCACTGACGTGTTATAGTGGGTAAGTGACATTTCTACCTCACCGGACACGGCAGCTTCGGGAGGTTCCTGTGTCGGATAAGGCGGGAGGAAACGTCCGGGTGTCACCACTGTGTGGATCGCCCGGAGGATACGGTGGAGCATACGGTGGAGGTCTGCCCGGCTTGGGCAGAGCACCGCCGTGTCCTCGTGGAGGCGATCGGCGGCAGAGATCTCTCGCGTCCGGCCCTGGTTCAGGCCATGGTACGGAGCGAGAGGGCATGGGCAGCCGTCACCTCCTTCTGCGAAGCAGTAATGCTCGCGAAGGAGGAGGCGGGACGGTTGAGGGAAAGGTACGTTTCGCGCCCTCTCACCCCTAGCCGCCGCAGGAGACGCCCTGGGCGTCGGGAATCTCGGGCGGATTTCCAGCCACCGTAGGCGCGGGCTTGCGGACGGTGAGCAATGGGTAGCTCACCGTCCGGTAAGGACCAGGCCCGGGTCGACGGCGCGTCGTATTCCACGCGCGCCTCAAAGAGATGTCAGCAAATACACTTAAGTATCTGAACTCAACAATAGGACACTTTACTATGGGACCAACCCTGAAATTGTCAAAAAAGATATCTGCTATTCACATTTGTGTTCACAAAAATCGACAAAATGTATGGAACTGCTGGATTTTTTCGCGATTTCTAGGTTGGTCCTACGTTTAAAATTGTTTATAACGATGAGTTTAAACAAAATACCGGTCAAGTGCGTGTCGGACTACGCACAACGAAGGGTTCCGTAGTCGGAATGAATTTATCCTAAAAAAAACTTAACATTGTAGTTAAAAAACATGTTCCCTCATACATTCAAAGTACACATGTAAGTTTGTAAGCACAAATTGAGAGATTTACCATGTTATTTTAAGTCCATAGACTTCTTATAGGTTTTCCTGTAATTTATAAGTAAATATTATTTTCTTTCAATTTTAGACTCAGTACTTTCGGAGATGGGAGAAGGGGGGGGGGTGGTCAATTTTCATATATTTTCTTAAATAATTTTAAAAGTATTTATTTTAAAATTATAAAAAGACAACTTAAAACCTTACAACAAGCTCCTTCATTTAATATGTCACATGGCTCAGTTTGTAAAACTTTTTATTTTAATTTTCTAATTTGCCCCCCAAAAGTGACCCCTATATTCAAAATCCACTTATTTACGTTGTACGTTCATGTTTGGGTCACAGAAATTCATATGTGTACCACATTTCAACTTAATCGTATATCCCGTAGATTAGGAGCAAATTGGCTGTGTCAGACGGACAGACAGACGACAGACAGATTTAATCATTTGCATGTAAATATAAATAAAACAAAAATAGTAAAATTTAGGACATATGGCCGCAACCGAGAAAAACTTAACATTAATTAGGTATGACAAACAACCTCTATTAGAGACAGAGGAAACTACTTTTCTGGGAGTTGCATTGGACGGCTACTTCTCCTGGACACGTAGAAAAAGTATGTAACAAATTAAACACATTCGTTTATATTCTCCACACACTGCGAAAGACCTCGTCGCAGAGTGCGATGTTGATGACTCTTCAATACGGCCTCATACTATGGAGTAAAGGCTTCTGCACACTGAGGCGATATCGCGGGCCGCCTCTGTCTGGAAAAGCCTCTAGGGTACAAAAAAAATGCATTCGAGCCATTTGTGGCATTCCACCATGGAAATCTTGTAAACCATTGTTTTTAAAATTAAAACTACTTAAATTACCCAGTATATATATTTAAAAATGTGCTAAATTAGTCCGGTAGCACTTTGACCTGTTTATAAAGGCTCAAGACCGTTGCCCTCAAAAAGTAAGAGATCCAGATAGAATACTTCTGCCTATGGCACCAACGACTTCTCTGTATAAAAATAACTGTTATCATTATGTGTGGACTTATCTGTAACAAAATACCAAAGAATTTAAAAAAGTTAAGTACCTAATAATTTATTTTTTATAAAGTTAAAATTATGGCTGCTGCAAAATCGATTTTACTGTAATAATGAATTTATAAATAATGCTAAATAATCTTTTTAAATTAATGTGACGATAATTAATCTTGAATGTATTGTAAAATTTATGAATAATAGAAATTAACATTTAATTCATGCCATTGGACATAAATATTAAACTCTAACATTAAATATATTGTAATTTTTTGCATGTAAAATTTTAAATAGATTATTTACTCGTATTATAACTTAATTACTTACTTTAAGACCAAAACTGTACCAATACCTATTGCAAATAAATGATTATGATTATGATACACGACACGAGTGATTTTATAACGGTTCCGTTTTTTTTCTTTTTGATGTACGGAACTCTAAAAACCGACCAAGTGCGTGTCGGATCACACATAATAAAGAGTTCCGTAGTTCGAATGAATATAGCCAAAACCAACTTTTTTTTTTGCTACCCATTGCTCACCGTCCGCAAGGCCGCGCCTACTGTGGCTGGAAAGCCGCCTGGAATTCCCGACGCCCAGGGGCGTCTCCTGCTGCGGCTAGGGGCGAGAGGGCGCGAATTGTGCCTGTCCTCACCCGTTCCGCCTCTTCCTTCACGAGCATGACTGCTTCACAAAAGGAGGTGTCGGCTTCCCATGCCCTTTCGCTCCATACCATGGCCTGAACCAGGGCCGGACGCGAGAGATCTCCGCTGCCGATCGCCTCCACCAGGACACGGTGGTGTTCTGCCCAAGCCGGGCAGACCTCCACCTTATGCTCCACCGTATCCTCCGGGCGAGCTGGCAGGGATGGCCCGGATACTTAACGAACAAAAGTTAGCACTTTAAAGCTTAATATTACGCCAACAGATCCCTGAATATTTTTACGGCCTATCCAATGATACCCCACACCATGTGATAGACGGGAAAAAAATATCATCCCCACTTTACGTGCAAGGGTACACTACATACATACATTTTACAATAAGATTTATATTACAAGATCCAATTATATAATGTCACGCTCATGAGATTACCATGTCATAATATTATGGCATACATCAGTATGCCATAATATTATGACATAATATAATATTATATATATGGCTAGGTAGGTAACAATTCCATCGTTTGCCTTTACTGTCAACAACAACAACAACTGTCCATTAATAACTGGAATTACTCGTCTGTCAGAGGGCAGTGTTTTTTTTTTTACCACAATATTTATTCTACTTTATTTCATGCCCTCCACCAGGACACGGTGGTGTTCTGCCCAAGCCGGGCAGACCTCCACCTTATGCTCCACCGTATCCTCCGGGCGAGCTGGCAGGGGTGGCCCGGATACTTAACGAACAAAAGTTAGCACTTTAAAGCTTAATATTACGCCAACAGATCCCTGAATATTTTTACGGCCTATCCAATGATACCCCACACCATGTGATAGACGGGAAAAAAATATCATCCCCACTTTACGTGCAAGGGTACACTACATACATACATTTTACAATAAGATTTATATTACAAGATCCAATTATATAATGTCACGCTCATGAGATTACCATGTCATAATATTATGGCATACATCAGTATGCCATAATATTATGACATAATATAATATTATATATATGGCTAGGTAGGTAACAATTCCATCGTTTGCCTTTACTGTCAACAACAACAACAACTGTCCATTAATAACTGGAATTACTCGTCTGTCAGAGGGCAGTGTTTTTTTTTTTACCACAATATTTATTCTACTTTATTTCATGCCCCTTTTGCCACACTTCCATACATAGGCGTAACCACGATACCATTGTGAACAGCCAGGGCTAGACAAGGCTGCCAATGGTGCCGATTCCCTTGTTCACAAACTAAATTAAATTTAAGTTCAGTGCATCTTTTTCTTTCTATTTCATTAAGAAAAGGACAGAAGATAAATTTTAGTTTAGTCCTGTCAAATTAATCAGCGCTTGACGTAAATTGACGTAATTTTAGAAGGCAAGTTTTTAATCACGTCTAAACTTGTATGGAGTAGTGACAGGCGCTGATTAATTTGACAGGACTAAACTAAAATTTATCTTCTGTCCTTTTCTTAATGAAAAAGAAAGAAAAAGATACACTGAACTTAAATTTAGTTTAGTTTGTGAACAAGGGAATCGGCACCAGTGTCTACCCAGTCAAGTTATGAGTGAAACACAACTCTCAATAATATTTATTTAAGTCCTCGGACTACATGAGATTAGGTCATATTGTTTCCATTTTCTTTAAAGTTCACTTTTTACGCAGTCGGGTTTTTTGATTTTTTTATTTACTTTTATATTTACAAAACAAAAAACAACAGACTTCCAAATAAAATACTACAGTGAAAAATTTCTTTAACTTTGGAAGTCGGTGGCAACAAACGGAAAAACAAAACCAAAGACACCGACTTCTGAAATTAACGCCGACTAGAAAAAAAAAATATTTATCACTTTTTAGTTGTGGTGCCTATACCCCTCACAAATTCGAATACTTATCACTACGTGCTATGTAAAAAACAGTGACAGCAAGGTATTATAACATCATCCACAGAGACTTAGTGCGAAAAATACGTATTTAGTGGGGTGGTTTGTAATTTATCTAACTTACAATAACCTAATGTAAATTGCTCATCACCTTTTAGAAAATATTGTTTTTCCCAAAGCAGGGACGTTAATTGTTGAGGAGTTTTCCTGGTATTTCACCATCAGCTCCACTTCACCATATGCATCGTGACGAGCATAAATTGCTTGGCAACCGTATTAAAGTAATCGCATCGCAACCCATGAATACTTATTATTGAGTAGTTCCGGCGGCCTACTGTGGTCGTCTTCAAGTTCCACTTTACCAAATGTTGCTTTCGGAGACCAAATATACGAGTTACTATAAAAAATATCCAAACCGCTATAGGTGTGCCAATAATATTTGAAGAGTTCCGTCGATTTCTCCAGGATCTCATCATCAGATCCTGACCTGATGACAATTGGACCACCGAGGAAGTATAACCCTTTCAAACAAAAATGTAATTTTCTAAATCGGTTAAGCCGTCTTGGAGTAATCGGGGAAAATATTTTTTTTTTTAAAAAGATTCCGACGAAATTATACCCTCCTGTTTTTACGTTCGTTAAAAATTAACGCGATCAGTACAAACCGTCTAAACCCCGTTCAAGAGCTCTCAGTGTCATCATTGTTGTGGAATACTAACATTGACAGCTCTTGAACGCGGTTTAGATGTGCTGAACGCGTTCAGTTTCATTGGTAAAATTCGCCCTTAATATCACAATACACAGATCTTTCATTTGGTAGGCTCGTCATTATGACAAAATGTCTGGCGTAATCTAACTAAGAGCAAATTATTACAGCCGAGCCGTATTGTGCACAAAAGTACCTACGATATAATACTTTGGATGTGGTGCAAGCTTGTGCGGACTAGCGATTTTAACCTAGAGGTACAACGTAAGTTTTTGGATCCGAAACATTCATAAACTCAGGCCTTTTCCCATGGGAAGGACTTTAGACTTTAGGTTAGGAAGGCAGAAAATACAAAACGCCACCTGCTGCGATCCTTACACACGCCTTTTGCATCTGACCTTTCTGAAGAAAATCAACAATAAGGTCACCATTACGTACTTCGTATGTTCTTCTAGTCTAGGGCGTCCCCCTCCCGACGTTTCCTGTCACATCTGCCGTGTAAATACCCTTTGTTAGTTTACTTTCATTCTTCCACTCAACGTGACCATCTAAGCATCTTACTCTTTTCAAGTAAGGTAGTAGTGTGTAGTGCTGTTTGTTTACCTTAAATCTGAAGAGGGGCCAAAGTATTCATCATTATTAACAACTTTAACTTTATAATCAACCCTGAAATCTGAATTAACTTTTTCGTAAAACAAAAACGTAGTTTCTGCTTTCTTTAAAATCGCACTCATGACCACTTTGCTGGACTGTTAATTTTCTCAGATTTCATCCTATTTTTATCTATACAGACATGCGCGATGAGACGGTGCGACGCAATTCTGGGAGAAAAATTTCCATGAAGTAATTTTCACAGAAATTGTTCTACTAGAGTCGCGTCGCGCTGTCGAATCCCACCGGTCTGCGGTAGCCTTTACTGCAAAATAAAATTCACTTCTGAGTTATTTTGTACCTACATAATATATCATGAAAAAGACACCACTTTTGGTCATTGTCTTTTCGCCAATTAGGTACCTACATTATTACGTAGTGTAGAATTATTAATTCTAGAATATATTTTTTTGTTATTGATCCTTTTTTAATCACCTCATATTCAACCTTATTTTCAATTTCGGTTCTTTCATTAAGTTTTTTTTCTTTTGGAATGTTTTATTTTTTAAATTTGTTTTGCTTGTCAAAAAATTTGTTTTGGGGCGCATTCCTCTGTCGTGCACCGTCATAGTCGGTCATATTTTTATTTTTTGTCAAAAAATCACCAACATTTTTTTTGTATAACTGTGCTATAACATTTCTGAAGACTTAAACAGACAAAAAAGAGACTTAGAAGACAGAAAGCTTGGGATTGAGCAACTCGCTCTGCTAAGCCTTGTGATAAAACTTGACATTTTTATTATAATGCAAAATCATCATTATTTTCAATTTTATATACTGTTTATTGACATTGATGAATAATATATACAAAATTACATGAATATTTACCTTGAAAAGTATTATCTTACTTTAGTTATTGTGAATGTGTGCACTATGTGGGTATTTGTCCTTTGCTTGGTATTGTTCATCGAGTCGTTAAGCTCCTTAAGTTCTGAGTTGAGCTACACGATTACTGACAGATGCTTGCACTGACTGGACAGGTCCACTTAAATTTGTGTGGTCCTCAAAAGACCATTTCAGACATGGATCTTCATGACCAAGATTATGTCTGGACTTTAAAAGAGACTTTGACCCTTAAGTTTCTTTCGTCATTTCTTCTCAGGGGTAGTCAGATAGGAAATGTCGACTCCATCTAGTTTATTTTTTTAATATGACGTGTAAAAGTGATTCTGATATCCTATCTAAAGAATAAAAAATTTCATTTCATTTCATAGACTATTCCCCATTCTATAAGTTATAACACTAATAATAATAGACTGGTGCCGATTCCCTTGTTCACAGATTAAACTAAATTTAAGTTCAGTGCATCTTTTTCTTTCTATTTCATTAAGAAAAGCACAGAAGATACATTTTAGTTTAGTCCTGTCAAATTAATCAGCGCCTGTCACTACTCCATACAAGTTTAGACGTGTTTAAAAACTTGCCTACTAAAATTACTTCAAATTTACGTCAAGCGCTGATAAATTTGACAGGACTAAACTAAAATTTATCTTCTGTCCTTTTCTTAATAGAAAGAAAAAGATGCATTGAACTTAAATTTAGTTTAGTTTGTGAACAAGGGAATCGGCACCAGTGATAACATAATAAACTTAGATTATAAAATCTAAGCTTATTTGAACCGACTTCAAAAATAGGAGGAGGTTCTCAGTTCATCAGAATCTTTTTTTTCTTTATGTGTGTTATGTATGTCGGTTACTAAATGACGGCTGGGCCGATTTGGAAAATATTTTTTTGTTGTTTGAAAGAGTATACTTTCTAGATAGTCCCATTGCCATCAGGCCAGGATCTGATGGCATCCTGGGGAAATCGAGGAAACTCTGCAAATATTATAGGCACACCTATAGCGATTGCTCTTGGAAAGCATCATTTGGTGAAGAAGAACTTAATGATGAAGACCACAGATTACCCGACCCGTGAAATACTTATTATTGAGTAGTTCCGGTGGAACTACTCAATAGTAAGTATTTCATGGGTTGCAATTCGATTGCTTAATTATGGTTGCTAAACAATTTATGCTCATTGCAATGCACAATTATGGTGAAGTGCAGCTGATGGTGAAGTACCCGGAGAACTCCTCAACATTAACGTCCCGGCATCGTGTAACGTTACGATTGGCCGGAGTGCCAGTCATAAGTCACGTTAAAAAAAATTAGAGTATAGTACTACTAAATATTAAAAAGGTTAGACTAGATATTACTCGTAAAATAGAGAGTTCCAGGCTTCCAATTCGAGTATACGGGACGTTTGGACGGCAGGATGCAGGATCGGCTAGCAGCAGCTGGACAGGATTGGCAGGTTGTTGCGAGACTGGATCGGCAGGCAGCAGTGGGACAGGGCTGGCAGACGAGGCGGAACACGAAGCTGAAGCTGTTATTTCACACGCCGTAGTTGATCTCGTAGCCGCAGTTGATCGGCAACTCTGTCCCAAGGAGTAAAACGTCCCTTGTTAACCAGGAGGTTCTGTTTTATGGTAATTAAGTGGTATTTTTGTGTGTTATTGGTGTGATTTGTTTCACACTAACAAAATATTTGTTTTAGTGTCTAACGCCACGTTGATAAATTTCCCTAGTAATGGAAGAGCGTTTTGGAGTGGACTAGTAAGAGGGTGGCGTTGTCTGAATCTCGCCGATACGACGGATAGCGGAGGCGCCCTACAGCACTTCACGCTCCACGGAACAAGTGTCTGGACCTCCCATGATACACAGGAGTGGTCGGCTGTGGCGTCCCAAGCCGCGCGACTATAACGCCTTAGAAATCTCCCAAAGGCGTAAGTGAGAGGCCCGGAGGTTATGGAGAGTAAATCACAAATTACACACTATGAGTTTCTTTAAATGATTATATTTTCACACTTAATAATAAGTTAGGTATTAGTTTTAGACTGAAGCAGATTGCACAAGACTGAGAAAAGCTGACCAAGACTGAACTGACTCACAGAACTGAACCTGACTGAGACTTAACAGAACTATACAGAACTGAACCGAAAAAGAAGTGAACAGACAAAACCAACCAGACAAGACCAAACAGAACTAGACTAGGCTGACTGAACCCTTGTCAGGTCCGATGACCGCTTTTATAGATTATGGCCAAAGTTCTCGAAGTTTCTGTGAAGCATTATTCAAATTATTAGTTTGAATGCCTGTCAGGATCAATAACAACGGTTTAAATGAGTGCTTAAATTAAGTCTGGAACTAGCTTTATCATGGCCGCTATTCATAGAGAAAGAAAAACATAGACAGATGACAACTTATGATGAAAGATGTCAATGGATAAAAATATTCTAAGATTTTACAAGAGAAAATTAATAATATAAAATACAGTTTTCAGTGTTAGAAACAGTTCATTGTGGTTTTACTTTTCAGCTGTGGTGTTCAAACATATGTAAGAAAGTTATAGACATATAATATGATTTCATGTTTGAAGGAAACAGTATAGAGATTATAACAAAGGTAAATATATAAATATGACAAAGATGTGGCTTTGTGTAGCAAAATACCACAATCGGGCAAAGCAATATTTTGTTGCAGCAGTTGACATAGGCTATTGTAAAACCTAACCTAACCGCTGTCTCTTACATCTTGTTCTTCCCCATAACTGCGAAGCGGCTGTGAAAGGCATATGAAGAAAGTTAGCCAAATTCCAAACTTTAACCAAGGATAGATCTCGGCTGGATTCTTTGCGAAATTGTTCAATCTGCCTGGACCTGCAGGCCTTTATCTTGCATGCTTGTAGGTTTCTAGTCGTTTAGGACGGGGGGTGGAGGGGTAGATCCCCCCTGTATGGGGGATGTTTAGGAAATGTATAGTTATTTTTTTATATTTTTTCAATCTTATTTTGATGTCATGTTTTGGTTATTTGTTTGAAGAAGCACTGTACTTTATGGCTATTTTTTATACTATTTTATAATTTTATTTGGTATTTTTTTTACTGAAGCGTAGTCGATGGAGCCACTTCGCGGGCTTCTATTTATTTCGGCAAGGTTTATAGGAACCTAACACAACCTGTCCGAGTCATGGTGCCCCAAGTTCCGAGCTCGCTTCGCTCGTTCTTGCATCCTATTGCGTTTTCATTGACATTTCATTGAATGACATGACAACTAAATTCACAAAATGGCTGCCAATGCCTTTGCGTTTGATTTCACCTTTAGTAGATACCATCAGGATAAAAATAATAACTTTTGTGTAGATTGTCACAAAATCAAAATGTTCGTAGTTATTCACTCAAAAAAAGCTCAAATCATTGTGAAATCGATACCAAAAGAAAACAACGAAAAAAAGTGAATTTTCAACAAAAAAGAAGTGCGCGTCAACTTATTATTTGCAAAATCAAAACGCATTATTAAAACTCCATAAAATAGCAACACCTACTGTCAAAATTACGTCGAAAGCAATAAAATAGTACAAAAGTTGAGGTTACCTTATCAAAGTTTCATATTTTTATTTCAGAAAGAATTAATTTCCTAGACCTGAAACTTCGTGCGATTGTTCAAGATAATAAGTACATTACACATAAAAAAATTGAAGAGTATACTACAAGTCCCCTATATAGAAGATGAGCTTTTAAGGAGATTGCGTAGGTAGTAAATGTAATAATGCAATATGTATACGTTTTTATTCCAAACGTTGGTTTATGAAATAACATTAATAATAAAAAACTAATTATTTGTCAAATATTAGGTTATTAAAAAAAGTTGATCGGGTAATTATTTTTACTTTGGAATCATATCGCAAACTTGTTGTTGTTTAATGATGAAATGCCAAAATATGTTTTTTGCCAATCATTACTTGTCAAGTGAAAATGTGTAGATTAAAGTTCGGTGAAATGACTAGATACCTAACAATTGTTTGCCAGTTGTTTTAGTAAAAGTTCGACAGCAACTAATAAATAATTAAATTTTAATTTGATTGCTTTGATATTATCACCACGTGAGTCCATTCATCAAAGTGGATACTCTTTACCTCCAAAAGTCCAAACCCCTTCGTCTGGCTTCAGAATGATAAACTTCAACAGAATTTCAAGCCGCAAAACAAAGTGAGGGTGTAAAGTTGACACCAGTGTCAACCACGGAATGCATAACAAAACGGAGTGTTAACGATAATGTTCTTTCTGAAAGTAATTGAGAGGTGAGCCAGAATGGTCCACCTACTGTGTGTCTCTTGCTGCATTTGTCTATGCCTTGTAAAATTTAATTATTTTTGTGGAACTGAAAACCAGGTTGACCATAGACACATTAGCCGCCCACTACAAATCTTGCTAGTCAAGGTTATTAAAATAAAAAATAAAAATGTTGGTACTTTTTACCCGACTGCCTCAGGAGGGTAATGTTTTTCGAGAGTATGTATGTATGTATGTATGTCTATTTCTTTGGCACGCTCTGTAGCCTAAACGGCTTGATGGATTTTAACGTATGAGGTGTCCTTAGATTCGTCTTAATTGTGGTAGTGACATAGGCTATATAATATTTATAAATTGCATCTGCAAATACAAAAAAAAGGAGGGGAAGTTTTTTTTTTAATTAATTGCAACAATATTGGTATCAAATAAAAGCTAGTAATTTTCAAACATATTAATAGAACTAAAAAGCTTAAAATAAAATAAATTATTTAAAAAACAAAAAACCCGACTTCGGTTTTAAACTACGTTAACTACGTCGGGTTTATTGTTTTTTAAATAATTATTTTTTTTGGTTGGTTGGTTGGTTCTGTTGGGTTTTTTCTTGACTTGATCTTCGGTTGTAGGTAAATGTTACGTCCGCGCATTGACACTCCTTTGCTCGCTACTCCGCGGTATACGAGTACCTACGCATGGCGGCGCGCGGCCAGGGCTCGGCGTGGCGTACGTGACGTAGCTAAATTGGACTTATCGCGGCAGATCCCACGCGACACTTCATTTGCGAACATCTAGGCAAAGTATTAAAAAGTTTACGTGATAGAAATGCTGGGATTTTGTGCGACGAGCAAAATATTGAATACCTGATGGTTGGTACTGATTCATGAAACATGTTACGGTATTTACCTACCACGCTTGGGTGCAGATTATTATTAAATTAAAAGACAATAAATTACAGTAACTATACCTACAACTTGGCTTAAGTGTATTTATGAATTTGTTATTTATTTTCCTACAGCAGTAGGTACCTACATATAAGCGTTTCGAAGAATAAATGTTAAGGCATACGTTGTCTTTATCAGAAAAGGCTAGAAAACGTAAGTAAGTAAATGAGAGTCGTGCAAGGGTTACACACCCCGCCAGGGTGGTCGAATCATCATGTTCAAACCAAGTGTAATCGATAGGAGACTTAAAGAGACTGTTTGTGTTTCAGAGAGAGTTTTCATTTCCGAGGAAGTTCCCATTATGATCTTCATTGGTAACTTAGTGAAGTTACCAATGAAGATCATAATGGGAAGATTCTTGGAAATGGAAACTTAGAAACAAAACTTAGACCAACCAGTGATCAGTGGATCACTGTTTGTTCCAAGTTTTGTTATTTCTCTTGTCTCCTCAATACCTTGCCCCCGTTGCCTCGTGCTTAGGTATGCGGGCGAGGAGATGTAAGTAAATGAAATTCAATATTTTGAATAATCACAAGTTTCTGATCACATTAAGGAATGAACAATAATGTAAACTACGTCCCAGCGAGTACCTGAGGCGCGAGCGCAAATCAATCAACTCACTGCACTGCAAGTGTAGTCACAATGATCACAAATATCACAATCACAACAAATCAAACCGGTTTTCTTTTTCTTTTTGTGCGCCGCCGCCCACGTCAGTACCAGGGATCGTCAAGTTGTAAGCTGTCAAAAATTCGTTCTAAAATCTACTCTAAGTTTAGCGTCGCAAAACTAATTCGGTTACGGCACGGTAGGTAAGTAGCAGGGTTGGGTTGTGTGTACCTGATGGGCAAGTGGGGTGACGGAGGCGGCCGCCGCTGCTGTGGGTGCCGCCCGCTCGCACCAACCTGCTGCTGTACGCGACTCTGACGTGCGCTCTGCATACGCTCAATATGGTGTCACAACAGATTGACTGCTGAGTAAATTCACACGGGCCGTATTTTGTAAAGTTAATCTTGTTCATAATAATACAATATTGTAAGTCTAATCTTTGTATGTACCTATCTAAGATATTATAAGTATAACTATAACTATACTATTGTATTAGTTAAGCCTGTGATGATAGTTGTATGTTATTTTTAAACAAATAAATAAAATAAATAAACACATATAGAGAAAACTATAACAAACATCAGTACCTAAAACTCCCCGACCCTCCTCCGCTTACGTTTTGAGATATACAAGGTGTTAGGGTTCACCCTAACACCTTGTATATCTGTGTGTGTGTGTGTGTGTGTGCCTTATGATATTTAGAACATACCATTTCTCGTATAGGCTGTGTGAATTTGACTCCTAATTAACCCAAAAACAAAATTAACATTGTAGTTGAAAAATATGTTCTCCCATACATCGATATATACGTCACGGTCAATTCTCCAACAGCAAATGTAAGTTGGTCGACTATTACCCGTTAACTTGTAAAGCCTACTTAGCTGTGATAGATTTCTTTTTAACTTCGTTATACAGAGTGGATTTTTGAAACGCATTTGCAGTAAGGGCAGCTACCTTAACCGTTGTACCTACGGGAAAACGGTCTTAGAAGACCGTCCTTAACTTTTTGAGACATTTAGATCAGCATTCACAGATTTTGAAAAAATGTACAGTCAGCAAGAAAATGGGCAGTTTTCACAAAAACCTTTTTTACCAACAGAGGTTTGAGTACCTACTAGAATCGAAAAATGGTTTTCATAGACCCGCAATATTTTTGAACAGCCTGTCTAACGATACTCCACACCGTGGAATAGACGAGAAAAAAGATATCGTCTCTATTTTACGTGCAAGGGAGATACCTTATTAACATTTTTATTAAAGATTTTATTTTACCCCTTTGTCGGCATGATTAATTTATATACCCATGCCAAATAAAGCTTTCATTTACTAAGTGTATCTGAGCTAAGCCGCGGACAGACACACAGACAGACAGACGGACATGGCGAAACTATAAGGATTCCTTGTTGACTAGGTACGTAACCCTAAAAATGTAAGTCCGCACCCACAGGCACTCGATGTACCTATTCCGTACCTACGTCGTATATTCCTGTAGGTATGTAGGTACCTAAGTAGGTTTATTCAATTCATACATCCGATAATAATTTATTTATAAAGCGTCCGCGTTTCACATTTACCTGCTGCAAAAAGGTGAGTGGGGTCACTAATTAGATAATTAGGTAAACATAATTAGTCCGACCCATAATTCTTCATGCAATTTGTTGGTTCGTTCATGCTTACCTTGCTGTTTACACGGGAAATTAATATACCTACATATTAACTAGTATAAATAATAATTATCTACTTTCTATTAAAATGCTTCAAAGTATGGTCAGTGCTCTGGATTATCTGGCCCCTCTTACAAGGAAGAAAGAGGGGAAGAGGGTAAGGTTATTCAGGACACTGACTGTAAATCAGTAATTTAAGAATGTGCCCCAATGTTACCGTACAATGTACTATGAAACTCAAAGTGTTCACGACGAAGAACACTGTAGAATAGGGACCTAGATTAATATGTATGTGAACACTCTGAGTTTGAGTATTTAGTTATTAACCTTAATTGTGGATATCGCTATTTAGATACAAAATATCACTCCGCACTTAACAATTCTTCCATCAACAAAATTCGCGTATAATAAAAAAAAAATCCGCATTAATAGTCACTGCAGGGATCGAGCAGAATATCAGCGTCCGGAATATTTGCCTATGGCATTAAGTCCGCCTCTGTACCTACATTTGTGTGCGTAAAGTATTAAATAAATAAATAAATTTGCCCGACTCTATGTACCTATATGTATGTATGTCATAGTGTCACTTTCTTCCTTTTTAATATGTTTTTATTTTATTTGTTTACAGGGTCAAATTAAATTAGCTAGCAAAACTGTGCAGACGTAATGGGTAGCGATATCTAAACACGATAAAATAAAGAAATAATAGATTTTTATGTTTTTTTGGGGTGAACGACAGCTGCAGGCTTAGCATGACGCTTTCTATTTCTTCGAAGAATAGACATAGCTCTTTCTATACAAAGTGACATTTCGTTTCTCCTTTTTTGACATCGCACCTTAGAAAACTTTCTGCAATTTGTCATTTTGTCTTTCGTTTCTAGCGATCTTTGTCTAGGTTCTTTTTAATGTAGACTATTTCTGAAGAAAGTTTCTATACCAAACTCTCAAAATCACATTGACAACTGCCAGTTGTCTATGGTAATGAAGACAATTTTCGTTTTTCTATTCGACAGCCACCAGGTATATTCAGTTATCTACAAAATCATGACTTTACAGGAGAGCGTTTTGAACTCAAAACTATGGTAATTAATGGAAGAACAAGGCATTACCAAGGAAATGGTGAATGCCAATATTACTATAATATTTTTTGTTCCAAAATACGGTACTTCGACACTGAGAATTGTTTTGTAGTTGTCTTTATATACGTGACATAATATCAGTAAAAATTGAGAATCAAACTGAAAAAAAATCATATGACAAAACAAAGAATTCTGAGTCGAATTATGTAAAAGAGTGAATTTCGTAAAAAGTGCAGTTGACTCTTTCAATTTTGTTGCCGTCGTACTTTCTACACGGAACGTCATGTTTTTCTATTCTTCCGTAGACAAAACAGTGCTCGTGCTAAGCCTGCTGGTAGTGTTGTTACTCGAAGTATGAGTTGAGAAAATCTGTTGTCTTTTGTTTTATCGTGTTATGGTATCGATACTAATCACGTCTGTGGAGTTTAAACAAAAAAGAACAGATTTTTAAGGTTCCTGTTGAGACCGCTCCTCTCAACAACGCCGTGCGCTGGCATCAGTGAACGAGGGGTGCGAGGACAGCGACGACTCAGCCGGTCACACGGCCGAGCGCGAGCCCCCGCGCCACACCAGTCAGCTGTTGCACTTGCACGCTTCCGCGCACGGCTGCGCTTGCGCGTTTTAATAACGTACATATTTTCATTTTGACTTAACGTAACCAACACCGTGGTTATTTCTTATTCCTCTTTATATTTATATTTTCTTATTATACATGTTATACGAGTACAGTCCACTCAATTTAATTTAACTCCACCCCGATCTATCGTCGCGAGCAGTTCCGCACCTCATAAGGTAAAACGGACAACAGACATAAGAGTTCCGTCAAAATACAAAGAGGGGGTCTCTTTGTATTATGACGGAACTCTTATGTCTGTCCATCTGTTATAGCCGATTTACTCCGAATCTACGGAACCAATTAAGCTGAAATTTGGTACACATGTGAACTTCTGTGACCTAAACAGGGACGTGTAACGTACATAAAATGAATTTTATGTACGTTACATAAAATTAATTTTGAATATGGAGTTTATTTTGGGGGACAATTAGAAAATAAAAAATATAAGTTTTACAGACTGTGCCATGTGAAACGATAAAAGAAAGGGCTTACTGTGAGGGAATCCAACGTATTTTTTTTATAATTTTTAAATAAATAGTTTAAAAGTTATTCAAGAAAATAGATAAAAATTGCCACGCCATTTACCACGCTCTTGGTTGTTTTTTTTTAAACTGATACTTCAAGTACCTAACTACTGTAACTGCGGCCGCTGACACCACAAACACCATATAACCACAGGTGGCGCTGACATGTAAACATTCAATTGTGTTGCTCCCGTTAAAACATCTACCTAATAGGTCGACATCATTCTAATAATACTAAAACAAAAATAAAGAACTTTTGTCATAGTCCAAAACATCCCAATATTATTTTAATTATGATCATTAGTCAGCCTTGACAAATTCAGTGGCACAATATAACGCATGTAGCTAAAACGCTTGCTACGTGCACCAACATAAATTCATTTCGATGACACTGCTCTGCGGCGATTCGAATTGAGAATTGCAGAAGGGACAAGTCTTTGACCTTTAATGACGACTTTTAAAATATATTTGGTACACTGTTACAATGATCTTTCAGCGTTCGAATGACGTTGACAGGGGGCGCTGTTGCTAAATGCTTGTGCAATGGGGATAAAAACTGAAAGCTGGATGGCACAGGACTTTGCTCAATGGCGGTTTGTGGACGGGGCCACAAACCAATTGTTTCGTTTTTGTCAATTGTTTCGTTTATGTAAACTTTTGTATCCAACACAAATTAAACGAAAACTAGACAAATATTGTGTTCCCGTTTTGGTTAAATAAAAGTAGTGTTGCCCAAATGCAAGAACAAGACGAGACTTAGCCAGTCTTGGTCTTGGTCTTGCGCCAATACACCTGGTCTTGGTCTTGGTCTTGGTCTTGCAGCAAGAGTCTTGCAAGTCTTGCAATTACCTATTAGTCTATTACTATTTATTAAAGTTTACTTTAAATCTTAGAAAAACGTATTAGAATTGGAACATTGTGAGCTTGAATTAACATAGCCATAGTAAAGATCAAGCAGATTAATAAATAACTGAAGATTTGATAAGAAATTTGAAAAATCAACTGACCTATATGTCGTTTTCCATGGAAGTAACTGTTTCTTAATAAACATTTATGATTTATAAGCTTACATTTGCTAAAACATGTAAAAAAACAAATTAATTACAATAACTTGACTGTATTTTAAAGAACAATACTTATCTGTCTAGAAAGAGATTGAACCCTCAACTTATAAGAAATTTAATAAAAGAGTTTTACGATTTATCATTTATTTGAATAAAAAATAAAATACAACACAAATCAACAGCTTTATCATTAGGTTATGATACTTTATATCAATTTTTTTGACCAAGAATTAATACAAAGTAACCATCTGGCTGACTCATCACTTAACCTATTTCTATGTTTTCTAATTACTAATGATGCTTTAGAAAATAACCTCTCAGCAGGTACTGAAGTTGCAGGTATTGAGAGAAAATCACGGGCCATTTTCGATAAAATCGGATACTCTGTCTCATGCGTCCTCCACCAATCTAAAATGTCTTCCGAGCTGGCAGTTCTTGGTTTTCTCAGGTACTCCTCCAACTCGTCTATCACTAAGCCTTGAAGACAAGATCCAGATGACGTCGAGGGACATTCATAGAGTTTATCAAAGTCTATTACGTCTTCATCTTCATCACATACTTTATTTTCTTTTTCTGGTAATTCCAGAGATTTGTTCAGTGAGTGTAGACTTTTATATTCTTCATAAAGTTCATTGAACTTGCGCAGACTTTCTGTTTTAAGTTGCTTCCCCCACATTGTCAGGTCAAAAGTCTGAGCCTTATGCCTTGGGTCTAAAATTAAAGAAGTACAATAAATCCAGTTGCTCTTCTTGTAATGTTTAAGCATTTTGTCTCGAGCTGCTTGGAAAGCTAGAATGAGCCTTTCATCCACTTCAGATCGATTAGGTTTCTCATCTAACTGTTTTACCATGGATTCAATTTTATCTAGCAAGAGATTGAATGATACAATGACTAGCGGTAATGTAACATATTTGTCTCCACCAAGTTTTGTACTTAAAAGTTTAAAGTTTATTAGAAATTTATGTAATTTTTCGAGTACCTGCCATTCATTAGCTGTGATTTGAAAATCATTTAATTCGGTGACAGAACTGCACAATATGTCAATGCCCGCTCTCACTTTTAAACCAAATCCAATCATATCATGTGTGGAATTCCATCTCGTTGGACAGTCAAGAATGGCATTTAGATTTGATGGCACGCCAGCTGCTTCACAAGCAGACTGAAACTTCTTCTTCACTATCTCACTTCTTTTTATTTTACTGGAAATACTGCGTAACTTTGTTACAGATGTACGCGAGTCAGCAATATTTGGTGCAGATTCTTCATCTTCCTCATCCTCAGTTTCGTCTGCATAGTCTTCGTACTGCTGATCTTGCGCGTTAGTGTCAGACTCACAGTGTAATGCTAAGGTCTTTAATAAATCTTGTACACCAAGGTTTAAAATGTGAGCAAAGCACCGGAAATGTTGATTGTCTGAATCAAAGTGTGGCGGCAGCTGTTTGCCCAGTTCATACATAAATTTGGTATTTGCAGTTGCGTTGTCGACCGTGATACCTTGTATTTTATCAATTATGCCATATTCCAATAAACATTCATGGAAAATCGTTGCAATATCTTCCCAGTATGTCGACCGCGTGATGGTATAAAATCAAGAACTACAGATTGATACTTCCATTCGTTGTCTATATAATGAATAGTAACCCCGTAGTAACTCCTACCAGCAATTGACGTCCACCCATCAATGGTAAAAGACATTTTAGATGATAATTGTTGAAGTCGTTCCTTGAGATTCAATTGGAGCTCTTCAAATCGCTCTTTGACTTTCCTTCTAGGTGTAGACCTTTTAGGAAACACCATATTAGGGCAAATACGTCGAAAATATACTTGTGTAGCTTCGTCATCGAAAAATGAGAAGGGAAGATATTTTTTCACCACCCAATCAACTGTAGCTGTCGTGATGTTGTCACTGCTGTTTTCCGACTGAAACAAAACAATAAATCTTGTGTTATTATTTAAAACATACTAGGTTTGAGCGTATAAGAGGAGGAGGTTTGTTGTTGTTAAATCGAGAAAATCGTTAAATTGATATTTGTTATATTAAGGTTGCACTGTCCTGTAATTTACCAAAATAAAGTACTTAGTTGTTACTGGCCGATTAAATGAAAATATGGGTGTTTATAAAAAATATTTAAGACGATAATTACATACTTAATATGTCGCACCCCTAGATGAAAACACCACTAACTCAAAAATACTTACGTAAGTTAATGGCGTTTTTGAAAGTATCGCATGAATAGCTACGCGGAGTTAAAATTCTTTTAACTGTTAAAAAAATATTCTTACCTGTCCACTTCTTCCAGCGGTTACTAAAAAGCTTGTGATATCTCCACTTAATTTTGGTTTAACAGGAAGAAATATTTCTGATTCCTTTTTGTGGAAAGATATTAGATGTTTCCTTCAGCCTGAAGTGTTTCTGTTTTTCATTTTTATTTCAATCTTTTTATGTTGGCACAATTTACAGAAGGCAGTTTGGGATGCATGAATTATTTCGAAAAACTCCTCAAATTTGCTTTTGGGTCTTTTAGATCTGTGACTCAAACTCTCGTTACTCGGACTAGAATAATTTGAATCTTCGTCACTCATATTAAATTGTACACGTGATACGTTTTAGAAAACAACGAGAATTAGTAAAAACAATTATTAAGTTAGACTCGAAGCACAGCTCAATTGGAAATGACTGGAATTAAAATAATTCCTTTATTTATAGTACGTTTACTTGCTTTCTACCGCGCCGCCTCGCCACGTGCCGGCTCTATGAAAAGGATGCCGCCGCAAATCAAACAATGCCGCGTGCGGCGTACAAACACACACTAAATATTACCTACTTGTACAGACGCGACGCGTGAATAAAATAGAATTAGTGCCAATCACTATTCTTTACATATAAGTGAATGTTTTGGCGTACATCTATACTAATATTATAAAGCTGAAGAGTTCGTTTGTATGTTTGATGACAGAAGTTTTAAAATAAATAAATAAGTCCTGAACGTCACTATACCTCCAAAGTTACTATTCCTCGTGGACGAAGTCGCGGGCACAGCTAGTAAATACTTACTCTCATCATCTCTCTCAGAGATATTCGGGCTGGTAAGTAATACAAAACTCTTATCGCAGGCTTTTTATTTTATTAGTAGGTAAGTACCTACGCTTTTTATATTATTTTATTAGTTTTGTAGAATTTTTTTACACGCTTCAAGTATATTTAAAAGTGGCTACAATATTTATTAAACGGGTGATATTTGAACACTTTTTTGCTATTTTTTCTTGTAAAAACTTAAGAAATATAATGACTAAATGTACAATAATAGTACCTAAGTAATTAGTTTAAAACCATATAAGTAATCAATATTATAATATATACTTACTAGAATGAATTAATATGACATCTACTACCTATCCTTACCATTTTATCCTAATCATAATACTACTTGCGTGATCAGTATAATGTATTCATTTTCATTCTAAGCACTCTGAAACTTATTTATTCTTTGGAACACCTGTAGGTACTCTTAAAAAAATTCGAAATTATTTTGCATGAGTATACCTACGCCCTATGGCGGCAATCAAATAGTGTCACAAATGTTATGATTTCGGCGTGGCGGCAACGATTGTTTTAGATTTCAAAAGAAGCCGCCGGCGCGTGTATCATAACCATGTACTTCCGAAAAGCGGCAAATTTCTTTGAGAAGTAAGTACAAAACCTTTGATGCCGCATTATCAAAGTGCCGATGGTTAAAACATAACTATGCATGCACTCAGTTTGATTTTAATAGATATTTTTTTATTCGCTATGTTTATGGTATTAGTCGTAATGCGCATAGGTCCAGTTTTTCATATTCTTTGATACAGTTTTTTGCGTCTCATAGAATTCCTAAGCGTACCTACCTATACACCGAACTGTTACATCTAACTACTCAGTGAAATAGCGCTAAGTCCTAGCTGCAAGACGCAAGAGTCTTGCAGGCTATGTCTTGTTCTTGCTCAAGTCTTGCACGGTCAGTCTTGGTCTTGGTCTTGCTAAAAATACGCGGTCTTGTTCTTGGTCTTGGTCTTGCAAAAACGCAAGAACAAGACCAAGACTGAATTTGGGCAACACTAAATAAAAGTCTCTCAAAGTCTTAGTAATTAGTTTTAATTACAGCAATTAGTTAGGATAAGAAGGTAGGTATTTTGCGCTTGATCATAGATCAATCAATTCGGTGGATGTTGATTAGTTGTAGAAGTTTATACCTAATCACCATAAAAATCACAATAATAAAATTGATTGAGAGAATAAAACAATTTTACTAGATTTCGAAATCTCTGTTATAGAATACATGTGCATAGAACAAACATTGGTTTGTAGACTGTTTCTATTGAGAAACAAACAGTCTAAAATGAAGTAGACATATAAAATAAAGAACTTATACTTAGGGCATAAATATTCGTCCACACACTGAAAAAAAAAGCATAAATACACCGGGAAAAGTACTTTTCCCGGTGTATTTATGCTTTAAGTATAAGTTCTTTATTTTTCAACACACTTGCTCATAAAGTGGCTCTATGGTCACTGCAATTAGGCACAGAATGACACCCATAATCAAACTATGACTTTTTCATTGCTATAACTCACTAGTGAGTTATAGATTGTTTTTTTAATTTTATTGGTTGAGTTGCTTTGTTCTTATAAAAGTTTTTATTCAAAAAGAAGATCGTGTTCAATAGAACAAATAAATTAGGAACCGGTACCGGCAGCGGAAGCACAGCCAATAAATTAATGTTCCTATTGCTTGCTCATTTCATGCAACTTCTTATTTATATAGATAATTTTAACTCGTACGTATTTAATAAATAAAACTTTCACTCAAATATAACTTTTGTTTTCTCTGTAATAAAAGAAAACTTTAAATTCCCCATTTTGTACGTGGCAAAATAAGCGCAAACCCTATGCGCGGAAAATAAAAAAAACTCATCTCTTTAGTCTGTGGTCGATCGCAATGCGCGCGCATAGGAAAACTGATTAATTTTTCCCGCCATAGCGAAACATTTTTCACAACTCGTTTTCACTGTTGAAATTATAGTTATTTATTAATTAAAATGTCTACAAGTACTAGTTACGAAGAAAATGATTTATGTTGTACACCGCCCGATATAAGATGTGAAGCCCTTAACGTTATTGAAAGTTGACCAGAAAACTCCAAGGAAATATCTATTATCGTACCAAAATTTCATAAAATGGCAAAACAGCAAGAATACGCAGTCTTCTTCAGAAAATGTGTTCATGGCGTACTTTTAAAGAATTATCTTCTTAGTACAAACCTAGCTCTTTGTGCTGTTTATACTCAATGTTAAAAAATACAGTCCGAACAAAGAATGGAGTGGACTTAAAAACATACTCTAATTTGTCAGCTTATCTAAAGAGACTATCCGATGGATTTAGAAGCTAGAAATCAAAGGTTTTATCGTCTGACGATATTGAAAAATTTATAAAAGATGCTCCAGATAGCCAATATCTGGCTTCTAAGGTTAGTTAAATTAATTTTAAATATCTATGCGATTTCAGCCTGTGTTATGTGTTGAACTTAATTATTGTTTCTTTTTTTTCAGGTTGCTTTAATTTGGTGTAACTGGTGCCTGTAGGATACAAGAATTAACAAATATAACCGTAAAAAACATAGAGAACCATGGCCAGATGCTTTTAGTGAAGATACCTATTACGAAAAATAAAATACCGAGGTCATTCACCATACACGGTCCATTCTATGAAATTGTTAAGAAGTATGAAAATTTGCGGTCACCAAAAGCAAAAACTGACCGTTTCTTTCTAAATTACCAGAATGGTAAATGTACCTGTCGGCCTATAGGTATAAACAAATTTGGACCTATGCCTTTTTTTCTTTTTTTTTTTTTTAGAAATCGCTAAGTTTTTAGGTTTAGCAGATGCTGAGAGCTACACTGGACATAGTTTCAGAAGAACATCTGCTACATTGCTAGCTAATTCAGGAGCTGATATAATGACTTTGAAGCGTCATGGTGGGTGGCGATCTAGCAATGTAGCAGAATCATACGTAGAAAATTCCATTCAAAACAAGAAGGAAATTGGTGCAAAAATGACAAAAAGAATTAAACTTGACTCTGAGGCGCTTCCTACTGACGAAACAGCAAGTACATCCAATAATTGGATTTCACTTACCTACACTAATAATGAACCATCTCAAATTACAATAGAACATGAAAATATTTCAATAAATAATCTATCTGATGAGACCGCTATGCCATCAAAAACAGTTAATTATAATTTTACTAACTGCACATTTACTAATTGTTTCTCTAAATAAACTTTTTACCTACTAAATAAAATGAGTTTTTTTTTGTTATTTTATTCACAAGTGTGTTAAAAAACGTCGTATGATACACGTGTGTATTGATGATTACCGTCCTCGGCTCTCTTAAGACCCTCGCCTACGGCTCGGGTCTCAATGGCGCCTCAGCGGTAATCTCCAATGTTACACACTAGTACCATAATGTTCTATTATATGCCTACTTCATTTTAGACTGTTTGTTTCTCAATAGAAACAGTCTACAAACCAATGTTTGTTCTATGCACATGTATTATATTTAAATAAATAATCAATAACGAATTTAAACACATTTTGTACATACTCAAACATTAAAAGAACATGGGTCCATCAAAAAAAGTACTTCCACGGCCTTCCGTCAGTATAAAAGCCACAGAGTACGTAACAGTATTATATAAATTAACAGTACCCAAGCAGGTCATGAACTGACCTCTCCCGGTAATGTAATACGGCGGCAGAGTTTAATAGTTCCCCGCACATAATTTATATGTTGTTCACTTCTGTCCTTTCTACTAGTTAGGTGCAGGCATAGAGTAGGTAAGGGTAGGGGGGGATAATAGTATCCACGGGGTCTGCTATCAAATTTTACAAGCCACGATCTAAATCTATTCAATAACAGGGATTTCGAAATCTAGTAAAATTGTTTTATTCTCTCAATCAATTTTATTATTGTGATTTTTATGGTGATTAGGTCTAAACTTCTATAACTAATCAACATCCATCAAATTGATTGATCTATGATAAAGTGCAAAATACCTACCTTCTTATCCTAAATAATTGCTGTAGTTTAAACTAATTACTAAGACTGTGAGAGACTTATTTAACCAAAACGGGAACACAATATTTGTCTAGTTTTCGTTTAATTTGTGTTGGATACAAAAGTTTACATAAACGAAACAATTGACAAAAACGAAACAATTGGTTTGTGGTCGTCCACACGTCACACTTAGCCCGTCCACTGCACAAGCATTTAGCAACAGCGCCCCCCTGTAAACGTCATTCGAACGCTAAAAGATCATTGTAACAGTGTACCAAATATATTTTAAAAGTCGTCATTAAAGGTCAAAGTATTGTCCCTTCTGCAATTCTCAATTTGAATCGCCGCAGAGCAGTGTCATCGAAATGAATTTATGTTGGTGCACGTAGCAAGCGTTTTAGCTACATGCGTTATATTGTGCCACTGAATTTGTCAAGGCTGACTAATGACTGCAAATTATGGGAGCCTCCTAGCTCCGAGGACCGAGCTCCAGTATTTAGCCTAGCTGGCAAGCTAGTCGTTTATGTAGCTGAAGAGACTGGCTTTAGCGCTCTCTCGTTGATTTAAACTTGGTGTGGTGAATACTAGAAGAAGTCCGTGCAGGGTTAATAATTTAATATGATTAGTAGATACCTATAAAGGGTCAATTTCAATTAACTAGCGAAACTTACAAATGTAATGATAAGAGATCATAATTAAAATAATATTGGGATGTTTTGGACGTTTTATCTGATCATGACAAAAGTTCTTTATTTTTGTTTTAGTAATATTAGAAATGAAATGAAATGAAATGATGATGAAATGATTTTATTTTCTGTAAGTAGGTTTATACAAACACTTTTACACGTCAATCATATTTAGAAAAAAAACTAGATGAGCTCGGCGTTTCCTATCTGACTACTCTGAGAAGAAAGGCCGAAACAAACTCAGAGGTCACAGTCTCTTTTAAAGTCCAGACATAATCTTGGTCAAATCATGTGAAGACCATGTAGATTGGTGTCTGAAATGGTCTTTTGAGGAAAAAACCACAGATTGAGTGGACCTATCCAGTCAGTGCACGCATTTGTCAGTAATCGTGCAGCTCAACTCAGAACTTAAGGAGCTCAACGATTCGACGAACAATACCAAAGAAAGGACATTTGAGTAGGCCGCATATTTTTTTTTTTTTTTTTTTTATCCTTTATTAAAAAGAACCAGGTTCGTAGTAATTAATTACAATCTAGCCTATAAGACTAATAAGTAATTTAAATCTAACTTAATTTTTTAACGTGATAATTATTTTAAAACTTAGAATAGTGTTGTTTGTACTTTACACAAGTTCGTTCCACTTTCTTAGAGTCTGATATAATAATATAAACACTTTGTTCATGTGTTATATGTGTGTCATTGTCACTAATATGTCTACACTGTTTACACTACACTAACTCAAAAGGTTTTGTTCGTTTTAGTCTTCGCACTATATTTGTTTGGTCTAACAGCTGGATTGCCTCGATGTTCACATGTTGGTGGAGTCGGTGTTCATGGGCCTCAGCAAATTTTTGGATTATGTTGGTGACGGATTCCATTTTTAGGTCACGATGGAGGTCGTCATTTCGTATATACCAGGGAGCATTAACAATACTCCTGAGTACCTTATTCTGGAATGTTTGAATAATTTTGATGTTGGTCGGTTTAGTACAGCCCCACAGTTGGATTCCATAGGTCCATATTGGCATAAGAATATGCTTATATAATAACATTTTGTTATGTATCTATAGGCAGGAACCCCGTCCAATCAACCAATACATGTTTTTAAAACGCATGTCTAGTTCTTGTCTTTTCTTTTTAACGTGCGCTTTCCAGCGCAGTTTTGCGTCAAGCGTTATGCCAAGGTATTTAGCTGTATTTGCGTATGGCACTTGCTGGCCATTTATGAAGACTGGGTGGTAATGACAATTCCTGTTGGTGAAATCAATGTGAAGTGACTTCGATTCATTCAATTTGATTCTCCATTTTTGTGCCCAGTCGTGAACTTTATTTACAGCGATTTGTACCTTTGTTATTGCTTCCATATGGCATGACCCTGTAGCCATAATGGCAGTGTCGTCCGCAAAGGTTGCAATAGTATTATTTTCCAGCTCTGGTATATCATACGTGTACAACAGGTAGAGGACTGGGCCCAGCACACTACCTTGGGGCACGCCAGCTTTAATAATTTTTAACGTGGAGAAAGCATCCTCGTGCCTTACTCGAAACATTCTATCTGTAATGTATGATTGCATGATATCGGCAAAATCATTGGGCAGTATAAGTCTTAGCTTGTATATCAAACCCTTATGCCAAACTCTATCAAAAGCTTGTGCCACATCTAAAAATACTGTGGAGCAGACTTCTTTATCTTCAAGCGTTCTTTCAATGATGTTGGTAATTCTATGTACTTGATCTACTGTTGAGTGTTTCTCTCTGAAACCAAACTGATGGTCAGGGATCAGGTTTCTCTCGGTTATGATAGGTTTTAAGCGTTTTAAAAACAATTTTTCAAACAGCTTTGATAATATAGGCAGCAGGGAAATGGGCCTGTATGATGATGCTTCGTGAGGTGGTTTACCAGGCTTTGCAATCATAATCACTTCAGCAACTTTCCATGGCTCTGGAACATGCTTTAGCATGAATGCAGCATTGATGAGTCTAGTAAGCTTAACGATGGCTTTACGCGGCAGATGTTTTAGGATTTCTCCCGTGATAAGGTCATACCCTGGGGATTTTTTTAGGCTAGTGATTTGAATTTCCTTTGCAACTTCTTTCGGGGTCACAAGCTTAATTCTTTGATCTTGCAGAATGTTGTCAAACTGTAGGTTGTCTACAGATCCGTCATTTGGCTGAAAGATTTCTTCTAAGTAATGTGCAAATTTTAGAGCTTTTTGCTCATTGATTATGGCTCACTTTCCGTTAACATCTCTGATAGGGGGCATTGGTGTAATTGGCCTTTTAAGTGACTTTGTCGCTTTCCAAAGAGAGTATTGCGTTGTATAATCGCTGGTTAACTGACGTAGGTTAGTATTCAAAACCTCATCTTGAAAGGTTTGTATTTTTCTTTTCAGTCTTTTCGTAAGGTTATTCAAAAGAGTTTTATCTTGCGGGAATCTAGTTTGCTGCCATCTTTTTCTTTGAGTCCTTTTTTCATATAATAAGTCTATTATTTCCTTTAGGTTGGTATTTCCTTTGAATTTTTTTAATAGCTGTGGTGTGTTGTTCCATGCACATTGTTGGATATTGTTGCTAAACTTGTTTACTTCAGAATCAAGCTGATCTTTGTTTTTTGACGTAGTTTTTAGGTCAATAATATTTTGTAGGTCTAAGCTAAAACGTTCCCAATCCGTAAACTTGTTTACTAATGTCAAGTGGTTTTCTCTTAGTAATATTTTGTGACTTAATTGTAATAATATCGGAGAGTGATCGGAGTTCATGTGGTACCCCTCTTCCACACTCAGATAATTGGTCGATATATTTTTGACTATGAAAAAATCGATAAGATCTGGTAGTTTCTGGTGATCAGTCGGCCAGTATGTAGGTTTTCCAGTACTTATGACCTCACAGCGCATGTCTTTCACTGCACTTAGAAGCTGTCTTCCCTTTGTTGAAGTTAATCTTGATCCCCAATGAGTGTTCTTAGCGTTAAAGTCACCGCCTAATATAAATCTCTGTCCAAGGAGTCTGAAGAAGTGTACATATTGTTCTTTGTTTATCATGTGTCTTGGGGGACAGTATACGGCCGCTACTGTAACATTAAATTTATTTGTTTTAACTGATATCGCCACAGCTTGCGTGTCTGGCTCCTCATATTTACACTGTTCGTAATGACAAATATTTTCTCTTATGATAACCGCGCTACCTCCTCGGGCCGTGTTGTTGGGGTGCAGCGAGTGATAAACCTTATAGCCTCTAAACTTTACGAAAGACTGTTTAGTAAAGTGCGTTTCAGAGATCAAACACACATCAATATTTTCTGTATCTAGGACCACTTGCAACTCATGTTGGTGTTGCAGCAGTCCGTTGGAATTCCACGCCATTATTTTTAGTGTGTTATTCATGATTGATTTTTGTAGTGCTTGATTCTAATTTTTCTAGTCTCTTGTCAAATGAAGAGATGCACTTCAGGATCTGGTTAAGCTTGTCCTCAAGAGTTGATGGTTGTATGCTTGGTTTTACCACTTGTGCATATGAGGCACTTTTAGATGTTGTAATTTTCGCGGTTGTCTGTGCAGACGGTGCTCTTTGTTTTGTTGTCTGTTTGTCGGTGTTACTAACGATTTGCTTAATGGCAAGGTTATTGGGTAAATTATGTTTAGAATTTTTGTTCTTCATCATTTGCATCTCCTTGGCGACTAAACACCCTCTGTAATTAGCTGGGTGAGGTAAGCCACAGTGGACACACTTAGGTTTATCTTGTGCAGGTTTATTGCAATCAGCTGTGAGGTGTTTACCTGTACATTTAACACACCTTGGCTCTTTTGAGCAATACTTTTGGGTATGACCATAAGCCTGGCATCTCTTACACTGCGGTATTATTTTTGACGTTTTAAGCGGGTTTATTTCAACTTTACACCCTAGGATATGTTTAATGCCGTAAATTTTACTAACATCTTCGTCATTCTTGAACGATAATATAAACATGTTCAGCGGCTCTTTTGTTCTCCAGCTTAACTTGTTAATTGCAGTTTCTATCTGGAATCCCTGTGACGTTAAATCATCTTTAATCCGATCCGGTAGACAGGAAGAATGCAATTTTTTCGCCACTACTCTTATTGGCCTGGTCTGCTTAACCTCGTATGAGTGCCATAAACAGTTATTTTCTGTTAAGCGTCGAGCAATCACTCTGTAGGACTCTTCGGTTTTGGCATTTATTTTGACACTATTACCGCTTAACATTTTGGCGGTAAATGTTTCTACTGACTGGGATTCAGTCAAAAAGTCGTAGAATGTTTGATAATTCTTCTTTAAGTCCACTACGATTGGAGGCGGTGCTAGGATTTTTTTAATGGTTGCCTTCTCTTTGTTGTTGAGTTGCCGCTGCTGAGCGCTAGTTGTAGCTTGTTGTAGTGGTGGTGGAGGAGTGTGGGAGGTGTTTAACTTCCTTTTCTTCCTGTTTTTCGCCCTAATCCACCCAGTCTCTTTGGCCAGTTCATCCTCATCCGTGCAGTACTCAACGTCACTTTTAGTAGGCTGAGCAGGAGTTATGGTCTCACTGACCTGTTTATCTGAGGGTTCTTCTTGTTCCTTTGCCTTTAATTTTAACTGACCTTGAAGATCTTGTACCTGTTCCTGCAAGGTTTGTATGTGGCCGTTCAGTTGACGCACCATTTGTTGCAGGTTTTCTCTGTCCGTTTTCTCCTGGATGTAACAGTCATACAACTGTTTCTCCAGATCAGTTTTTATTTTACAGGCTGTTTTGCAGCCATTATTTAGTTTTAAGGCGAGCGCGATACCTAAACAATTATAATAAATACTTCATGACGATTTCCGCACTTGTATCTGGGTCATCGCGGTGGCCCCGATAGATCGACGTACACTGCGACGACGGTGTTGTGATGCGTCTGCAAAATACTCTTAAGACGCTGACAACACCTAAACCGCGGTCACTGTCAAATTCCATAGAAAAGAAAGAGAAGCGCGATGACACAACGCCTGTAATTTATTGCAAAATATGAAGTTATTATCTATTTACTCAAAACTGAGTTGAGTAATCGAAAATAAAAAACAACCAAGTTCTGCATTCAAATAAGACGTTCTTGTTATTAATTAAATATGTAACGTATGTTGATATTTGATACAGATATTTTGGATTAGAACTCAAAGTAAGAGGTTAGTTTAACGTTAGTTTGTATCAGGATTTTGTTTTCAAAACGAGTTTTGGTAACAACCAAGTTCTGGGAAATATGTTCAAAATTAACATATATTTTTTCCGCTACCACAAACTATACAGATTTGGCAATTTTATTTCTTAAGCGAAGCCTATTTTGGTCAATTGGGTCTTGTCAGTGCCTTAACTAGAGCACGCGCGGTGCGATCGGTACGTCCGTTCACAATAGTAGTTAAACACTCACTGGGCCGCATAAATGACTCAAACTGCCAGACTAAGATGAAAACTAACTGAGAGAAATAATAAAATCAATAATCCACATAGTCTTCACATTCACAATAATTTAAAAAAGAATATAATACTTCAAAAAGTAAATATTAATGTCATAGTTTATAAGTATAACAAAATCATCAATGGCGCCGATTCCCTTGTTCACAAACTAAACTAAATTTAAGATCAGTGCATCTTTTCTTTCTATTTCACTAAGAAGAGGACGGAAGATAAATTTTAGTTTAGTCCTGTCAAATTAATCAGCGCCTGTCACTACTCCATACAAGTTTAGACGTGATTAAAAACTTGCCTACTAAAATTACGTCAATTTACGTCAAGCGCTGATTAATTTGACAGGACTAAACTAAAATTTATCTTCTGTCCTTTTTTTAATGAAATAGAAAGAAAAAGATGCACTGAACTTAAATTTAGTTTAGTTTGTGAACAAGGGAATCGGCACCATTAGCGCCTGTCACTACTCCATACAAGTTTAGACGTGATTAAAAACTTGCCTACTAAAATTACGTCAATTTACGTCAAGCGCTGATTAATTTGACAGGACTAAACTAAAATTTATCTTCTGTCCTTTTTTTAATGAAATAGAAAGAAAAAGATGCACTGAACTTAAATTTAGTTTAGTTTGTGAACAAGGGAATCGGCACCAATGTCACACTTAGTATAAAAATAGATTTAGTATAAAATTAGTTTGTTGCCTGGGGGTACATTGGAGTAGCTTAATTAATCCCAAGTCTTTTTGTCGTCCAAGTAATCTTTAACTTTATAGAAACCTTTTTGACAGAGTTACGTTTAATAAATGATTTAAATTTATTGAGGCTCAGTTCTTTGACATGGCTTGGGAGTTTGTTGTAAAAACGTATACTTAAAAATTAGTAATTCATTTAAGTGCCATAAATGAATTAATAATTTTTTGGAGCCTAGTCTTGGGCACAATAAGTAAGTCTTTGTTTCTAGTATTTATGCTATGAATGTCGCTGTGTCTAGAATATAGGTTAATATTCTTTTTGACATAAATCAGGTTCTCATATACATATTGAGATGCGACTGTCATTATGTTTATATCCTTAAATGTATCCCTCAGTGAATGCCTACAACTTAGGTTAAAAATTGCTCGAATGGCTCGTTTCTGCAGCACAAATATAGCCTGAATGTTGGCTGCATTTCCCCACAGCAAAATGCCGTACGACATTACACTATGGAAATAACTAAAATATACTAATCGAGCTGTTTCTACATCAGTCAAATGACGGATTTTATACACCGCGTAGGCTGCAGAGCTTAGCCGCTTCGACAATTTGGTTATATGTGGGCCCCACTGTAGCTTTGAGTCCAAAGTAATACCTAAGAACACAGTGGTGTCCACAAGATCCAACTCCGCCCCATTTACTAGTACATTGGTTTTTACCTGCTTAACGTTAGGTGTCAGAAATCTAATACATTTGGTTTTTTTCTCGTTTAAAAGTAAATTATTAACACTAAACCAATGTACTATTTTAGAGAAAGCATTATTTACATCGTCAGTAACTGTCTGTTGTCGTTTAAGCTTAAATAAAAGTGATGTGTCATCTGCAAATAACACCATTTCATGACTATTCTTTATAAGGCAAGGTAAGTCATTAATATATACGAGAAATAAAAAAGGGCCAAGAATTGAGCCCTGCGGAACTCCCATAGTGACAATAGAACCCGGCGATCGCTTACCGTTAACTTCCACTCTTTAGATCCTATTATCCAAATAAGAAATAAGAAGATCCAAGGCAGTGTTTCTAACAGCATAGTGATGCAATTTCCTGACCAATGTATCATGAGAAACACAATCGAAAGCCTTAGATAAGTCACAAAAAATGCCTAGGGCATCATGTGACTTCTCCCTAGCCTCAAAAATATGTGCAAGAAGTTCCACACCAGCGTCGGTAGTCGATCGACCCTTTGTGAAACTGAATTGTTTACTGTTTAATAATTTATGTTTATTAAAATGTCTTTGCAATTGATCTAGCATCAATTTTTCAAATATTTTACTAAAGGTGGGAAGCACAGAAATTGGTCTAAAGTGTGTGGTCTGATGTGCAGCCCGATTTAAACAAAGGTATTATTTTACTACTCTTCATTAAGTCAGGAATTACACCACAGTCAATACATTTATTAAAAATAATTGCCAATTCAGGCGCTACAGTGTTAATTATGCATTTTGCAACCTCCACAGAATTTCCCCACAGATCAGCTGTTTTTTTAACATTGAGTGCAATTAAAGTTTTAATAATATCCCGAGCACTAACATAGTCGAAATTAAATTCATGGTTACAAATATCAACATTTTCTTTCAATATGGACTCAGCAACAGTGGGTGATGAATTTAAAGATTTAGTGGTTGAGACTGGAATATCTGCAAAGAAATTTTCAAAAACTATGACAACCTCTAAATCCTTGTTAATAACTGTATTGTTAACATTAAGGCTGTATTCACAATTAAGCTTTCTATCCCTTCCAGTCTCGATGTTTATAATTTCCCAAGTCGTTTTTATTTTATTTTGACTACTTTTAATTTTTAAACTTAAATATCGACTCTTAGCTTCGCTACAAACTTGTTTAAATAGTTTGGAATAGTTCTAAACATATTGATAAAATTCTTTACTTTTATTATAATTTCTTTCCTCATAAAGTTCAAAAAGTTTGATTCTACTATTAAATATCCCTTTAGTTGCCCATTCACTGAAGGTTGCAGAACCATTAACTGAGATCTGATAGAATGATGTCGACCTATTAGGTAGATGGTTTATCTCACAAAAGTGGGTTGGCCTCTTATTTATGTGTGCAGGCTGCAGAACCTGGAGACTGCAACCTAGTCAAGTAACATATACACAATCCCTTTAATTTCGTCAATTCAACGACATTCTGTGTTTTTACGTGGTCGAGCAGGTGATTTCTAAAACATATGAAGCTATGGGTTATTAATCCCCTTCGAAATTAATAGGATTGTGACTATGTGTGAGCTACGCAATTGGGGTGCTGATCATTACCGAAATCCTCAATGCTCCTTTTGCACACGTCACGACGTTTCAGCGTGTGAGACTACTCTCCTCTCGATATATCACCTTATCAAAAATTTCCAACATAAAATCGTTTCTGTATTCTCAATTATACATAGAGTTCATATTAGCATGAAATATTTAAAAACCAGAGACTTGACATTATAAGATTAATATATTTTTAGATTGATAGGTATACGTTGACATATACGTTTGGGAAGTGTATAAATGATAAATGATTTTATTTCTGTAAGTAGGTATGTACTCGTACAAACACTTTTACACGTCAATCATATTTTTCTAAACTATGTAGATGACGTCTGCGTTTCGTATCTGACTACTCTGAGAAGAAAAGGCGAAACAAACTCAGAGGCTCTTCAGAGTCTCTTTTAAGGTCTGAACTTTAAAAGAGACTGTAAACCTCTGAGTTTGTTTCAGCCTTCGAGATAGTCTTGGTCAGATCAAGTGAAGACCATGTAGATTGGTGTCTGAAACGGTCTTATGATGAAAGAACCACACAGATTGAGTGGACCAGTCAAGTCAATGCACGCATTTGTCAGTAGTCGTGCAGCTCAACTCAGAACTTAAGGAGCTCAACGATTCAACGAACAATACCAAAGAAAGGACATTTGATAGGCCGCAAAAATACCTACTCAAACTGCCAGACCATGTTAAAGACTAACTGCGAAAAAAAAGTAAAATTAAACAATGACCCACATAGTCTTCACATTTACAATAATTAAAGTAATACTTCACAGAGTATATTCATGTCATTGCATATATAAAATTCATCAATTTCAATCCGGGCATAATCTTGGTCAGATCATTTGAGGTCCATGCAGGTTGGTGTCCGAAATGGTCTTTTGAGGAAAGAACCATACAGATTTGAGTGGACCTGTCCAGTCAGTGCACTCATTTGTCAGTTATCATGCAGCTCAACTCAAAACTTAAGGAGCTCAATGATTTGACGAACAATGGCGCCGATTCCCTTGTTCACAAACTAAACTAAATTTAAGTTCCGTGCATCTTTTTCTTTCTATTACATTAAGAAAAGGACAGAAGATAAATTTTAGTTTAGTCCTGTCAAATTAATCAGCGCTTGACGTAAATTGACGTAATTTTAGTAGGCAAGTTTTTAATCACGTCTAAACTTGTATGGAGTAGTGACAGGCGCTGATTAATTTGACAGGACTAAACTAAAATTTATCTTCTGTCCTTTTCTTAATGAAATAGAAAGAAAAAGATGCACTGAACTTAAATTTAGTTTAGTTTGTGAACAAGGGAATCGGCGCCAGTACCAAAGAAAAGACATTTGGGTGGGCCGCATAAAGTACTCAAACTGCCAGACCATTATTACTAAGAGAAAAAATAATAATAATGACCCACATAGTCCTCACATTCATAAGAATTAAAATAATATAATACAAAGTAAATACTCATGTCATTGTTTATGTAAAATGGTATATAGAGTAGCCTTTTTGTCCTCGATATAGTCTTCAACAGCATTTGAAACAGCTTTCTGGCACAGTCTCTGCTTTATAAAACATTTGAATTTATTTTCTTGAATGTGGCTAGGAAGTTTGTTATAAAACGTATACATTGGCATCTAAACGAGCTACCTATTTTTTTTTAGCCTGGTTGTAGGAATAACTTGTGTTTGTTCCAAGTATTTAATTATGGATATCACTGTATTTTTAAAACAAAAATATATTTGTATGTGCATACAAACCAAATCAAATTAAAATATTTTTATTTCACATAAACCTACATGGGCACTTATGAAACGTCAGAAGCTAGGCGCACGGTTCCAATTGGTCGTTTCCTATGGAGAAGAGCCGGCAAGAAACTCCACGGTTACTCTTTTAAAAATAATTGGCTTCAAATTACACAAATTAGGTTTGGGAGAACAGTGTAGGCCTGTCGAGAAGTACTTAACAAAAAAAGAGAAAAGGAAACGGTCTAAAGAAAAAAAGATCTAGTCTATTAAGCCTACAACGTTCTCACATTCACAACGTACACAAGAATCCATGTAAAAAAAAAGATTTTCATAAATATACTGAGAAGCTAGAGTCATTATATTAATCTATTTAAATTAGTCTCTCAGGAAGTATCTGGGGCTGTATGAATATCGAAATGTGACTGTTTGTCATCACGATTCACGTCGTCACACACAATGGATAAATCTAAATCTTCTATACGTTTTCTTTCATTCCTCGGATGGACCCCATTGATTTTCGTTATCAAACTCATAACCGTTCAAAGATATTTAACATCGCTCAGTAATAAAGAACGTTCTTTGTTAGTGATCGATGGATATTAACAAAAATCTATGAATTTTCTTAGACTTTTTCCGTAAAATGTATCGTCAACATGTTTCGGCCTGTGGGCGCGCGGCGTGCACTTTTGGATTTTCAAAATGTTTACTTCTATCACCCACAAAAAATCTGAGTAACAATATGTACATTCAACGGTCACAGTTCAGTAACTACGTAGGGTCTGCAAATTGCAGCAACTATCTATCATGCGACACAGATCAAGCGACGCACCCACCGGTTCATTTGACATGCCGCCGTGTGTACTCAGCAACTTCATATAGTGAATACTCGATCTTGCATATTCTTGGATGATTCATTTGTACATAAATTCTCGCCTTTTTTGCTGTTGCATAAGTATGCAACAGCGAAAAAGGCGGACAGTAGGACAAGCAGTACTATGTGGCCACTGGCTACAGAAGTTGTAATTGAAAGTGCTGGTACTGTTACGTACCCACGTATGCATACAATAAAATGTTATATACATGTATATATATATATATATATATATAAATGTAGGTATTTAGTATAATATATACAGGGTGGATTTTTGAGACGGGGCAGTAAGGGCAGCTACCTTAACCGTTGTAGCTACAGGAAAACGGTCTTGAGAAATCGTTCTTAACTTTTTGAGACATTAAGATCTGGATTCACAGATTTTGAAAAAAATTTACAGTCAGCCAGAAAATGGGCAGTTTTCACAAAAAACTTTTTGATGCCAATCGATCCTGTTTCTTACAGGAATCAAAAAAACTCTATCAGACCAACAGAGGTTTGAGTACTAGAAAAGTCAGAAATTGCAAAAAACTATTCCCATACATTTTGTAGGAAATGAGACCATAACTTACTTTTTTATGGTGGATAGACCGGCCGAAAATAAACGAAAAATCCGGCCAAGTGCGTGTCGACGCCGAAAAAGTGCTAAAACATCTTCTATCCCTATATCAGATATTTTAGCACTTTGTCGGCGTAATTAATATGTATACCTATGACCAATTACAGCTTTCTAGTAGCGTCTCTGACCTACAGCGGGGATAGACAGACAGACAGACGGACATGGCGAAACTATAAGGGTTCCATGTTTATTACGGAACCTACATTCGAATGAATACACGTTATAATTTAATTTAGTTTGAGAACAATATTTACATAGTTTGTTGCTTTTGAAAAAACTTTTCCCATACAAAAGTTTTTTTAATATTTCTGACTTTTGCAGCGAACAGACATTCTTAACGTTTCCCATACAAATCTAAAAGTTCTAAATTATTTGAGGTAATTTTCGGCTAATCTGTCCATCATAAAAAGTAAGTTTGTAGTTTCTTTCCTACGAAATGTATGAAAAAAGTTTTTTTTGCGATTTCTGACTTTTCTAGTACACAAACCTCTGTTGGTTTAATAAAGTTTTTTGATCCCTGTACCTATGAAACAGGATCGATTCGCACCAAAAATGTTTTTGTGAAAACTGCCCATTTTCTTGCTGACTGTACTTTTTTCCAAAATCTGTGAATGTAGATCGATATGTCTCAAAAAGTTAAGGACGGTCTCCTAAGACCGTTTTCCTGTAGGTACAACGGTTAAGGTTTAGGCCTTTATTACCCCGTCTCAAAAATATATTTAGATAACATTACATTGAAGTATTTTTTCACGTGTCATCATTTCATCAAATTCTTTCAAAACCGAAAAGGTGACTTTCTCTAAAGTACCTACTTAACTGTACTTATTGTAACCCTGTTCTACATTCCTTATCAACTGAAATGGAGCTTGACTCACAGCTCATAAATTCTCACAACTCTTATGAAACACTTGATCGAAATCACTGCACCGACTACAAATGAAAATAACGATAAATAATACATAAACCAGTTATCTATCAACATTGGCAGGATGAGGCGAATAAGCGATACATTGGATAAACTGAGAGAGCGATACCGCCATGTATTATGGATAAGAAGTGAGCTCTTGAAAGATTTATTGGGTGGAGAACAAAATGTGATACATTGATTGTACCTGTAGTTTGGTGGAAAGTATTGTACTTCTGGGACACGAACTCTGCTACAGTTGTGATGTTGGACTGCCTGCAAGAACGACCACAACGACAACGACTGCTTAAGTAAATAAGTATGTACAAAATCCCTTAATGAATTTAATTTTATTCCAAATTTAGTTTAAGTCCTTTTTTTAACCCCTTAACAAGGCCGTGAGATGCCAGTAATTTAATCACGAGTTTAAATAAAAGTAAACCCCATTGCAATCTTATAGTCGCATTCATGTAAACACACAATAAACACGCAGAGATAGATCACGAGAACGTAAATTCCCCCCCCCCCCCCCCCCCTTGCCAGCTAAATGATTGTTTTTGGATAAGTGAAAAAATCATCACAGTAGTATTTATAACAAAATTAAAAGGAAAACTATTATAGCTGAGTAAAGTTAACCTTATAGTTTTGCCATGTCCGTCTGTCTGTCTGTCCCCGCTATAGCTCAGAGACGCTAAGTACTAGAAAGCTGTAATTTGGCATACATAGGTAAACAAATTAATCACGCCGACAAAGTGCTAAAATAAATCCTTGAAAAAAAAATTTTTTTTTTCGTCTACCCCTTGGTGTGGGGTATCGCATGGCAGTAGTACATAATAATGAAATTAAAAGGAAAACTATTACAGCTAAGTGGGCTTTGGAAGTTAACGAGTAATAGTCGACCAACTTAAATTTGCAGTTGGAGATCGATTGTGGCGTATATCGATGTATCGGGAGAACATGTTTTTCAACTACAATGTTAAATTTGTTTTTGGGATAAATTCATACCAACTTCCTAACTACAGAACCCTTCATTGTGCCTGGTCCGACACCCACTTGGCCGGTTTTTTAATTACAATAATTATATTCTAATGACATGCCCATGTTGTGTTTGCTGATGATAGCACCATAACGATCCCTTGTAAAAATGCAATTACATTATGAAAATTACAACTAATTCTTCTGACTGTATAATTAAATGGCTAGAAAAAATATTTGAATATAAAGGTAATACAAAGATAATGCACTTTAGACAACGTACGCCCGGCGTAACAAATTTTACATACATTACAAAAATGCCATTATTGACTCAGCAAGAGATACTCAATTTTTGGGATTACAGATAGATTACAACTTAATTTGACAAGGACTTATAGATATAATGTGTAAAAAAATAAGTTCATCTGCATTTATGTTTTAAATTGATTATTCTCCATAGTAGATGCCGAAACACTAATTACGGCTTACGACGGTATAGTTGAATCTCAATTAAGGTACGGTGTCATTTTCTGGGCGATCTCAACTGATAAAGACACAGCATTTAAGGCCCAAAACATATGTGCCCGATCAATGTTTAAACTTAGAACTACAGACAGTTGCAAGGCATAATATAAGCAGTACAATATCTTGACACTTCTGTTGAGATGTGTGGTTAGGCAGGATAAATGAAAAATATAGACTGGAGCTGTAAAATGCGTATGTATTCCGAAGAACAAAAAAGAACATTAATTACTTGTAGGTAGACTTAAAACTAATTCACCGTCACAAAAACGCCTGATGAAGTCTTCAATGCAATAAGTTGCACAAAGTTGAAGTAGTATTAATTTAAATGTCTTCCAAAGGTTTCTAAATCTAAACACTTCCTTGTATTTAAATTTTTGAAGTAGCTATATTTGTAAAGTAAAATCCAAGTCGTTTTGATCGTATCTCTGATGTATTCCCAAAAAATAGACATGACTATAATAAATAATAATATAAGACTATAATAATATTGGCTATAGGTATTAGTGGAAATTTCTTCAGGTGGTTCTCATCTTATGTGGCCAACAGATGTCAAACTGTTGTTCTTAATGGATACACATCGAGAACTATGATTAGCCCCTCAGAGATTCCACAGGGATCGCTTTTGGGACCCTTGTTATTCAACATCTTCATCAATGACGTCTCTTCATGTTTCTCGAACTCAAGAGTCCTTTTGTTTGCGGACGACATGAAGATTCTAAGCGAAATCAGAACTTATGAAGATGCTGAACGTCTCCAGCACGATCTGGACAGATTCCAAGAGTATTGTACGGCCAACCGCTTGGATCTAAATGTCTCGAAATGTTATACATGTACCTTCACTCGTAAACCGAAACCTATTCTTTACGATTACAAACTAGCCAGCACTTCAATAGCCAGAGTTAATACGATTAGGGACTTAGGCGTCACTTTTGACTCGAAACTTCTTTTTGACACACACATCGATAATATTATTAAAAAAGCTTCTGAGGCACTAGTTTTCATTTTGAGGATATAGGCCGATTTTAAAAAAAATATTTTATTTGGGAAACAAACAATCATACACTGTATGTTACATCTAGATACACAGTATGCTATAAGTAAATGTACAATCCACTACGTTTCCACATCTTACTAGCTTATATTAGATACAGTTTTGGTAAACTTAAGTAATAAAAAAAAAGTACATATTATAAAACAACAATACAATTTTTCGTTGTCTAATACGTAGTTAAATACATAATAATTTAAAGAAAGAAAATAGGAAATGATTAAATTAAAAGTTTTGAGCAAGGCGCATAACAATTTGTTTTTTAAATTTATGTTTAGATAGGGCAAATACATCGATATCATTAAAGTTATTATTATAAGTTTGAACCAATCTCTGGAGCGGCGCTCTTTCTCCTGCATTTGTACGACAGGGAGTTGTAGCAAACAGTGGATAAGAGCGTGCCTCTCGTCTCATAACTGTTCTAGGTACAATATAGTATATTTGACGTATCAAATTAGAGCAGTCAAATTTATTGTGTACAAGTCCATGAAGCATCATTCCTTGGAGCAACAAGCGTCTAGAGCGTAGTGTTAACAGGTGAAACTCATTCAATGCTTCCTCATACGATAAGCGTTCCATGCGACATTTGTACTGCATTGTACTGAGGAACTTACGCTGAACTCTCTCTATTGCAGTCTCATATTTTATATAATAGGGATCCCAGATCATACAAGCATATTCAACTTGTGGGCGAACTAAAAAATTAAATAAATACAGATATGTGGTTGATCGTTTAAAATCTGACGTGGTTCTCATAACAAAATAATACATTTGAAATGCTTTAGAAGTAATTTTAGCTATATGTAGGTTTAAGTGAAGTTTGCAATCAAGAAGTACGCCCAGGTCACAGATATAGGTTTCTTTATCTAGATAAAGAAACCTTGTAATAAGACTCTAGAGTCTTATTACAAAGTGAATAATCGTACGTTATTACATTCTTATTTTTAGTAAAATTTATGTATTTGCACTTAGGGGTACTTAGTATTAATTTATTTTCTTTACAATAATCAGACAATCTATTCAGGTTATCCTGCATTAGGCTGTTATCAACAGTGTTTTTTATTGTTCTAAATACCTTAAGATCATCAGCGTATAGTAGGAAGTTACTATTCTGAAAACAGTTACAAATATCGTTTATGTATATAATAAACATCAATGGGCCAAGAATAGATCCCTGGGGAACGCCTGAAGTCGCTAGAAATGAGTCTGATTTGTAACCATTGCTCACTACAGTTTGATTACGATTGCTGATATATAAACCGAACCAACGCAGTAAGTTGCCTCTGATACCGTTAAAGGCTATTTTGTTTAATAAAATTGAGTGGTCCACCCTATCAAAAGCCTTTTTAAAATCAGTATAAACAGCGTCGGTCTGATATCCTGCGTCCATATTATTAAACAAATACTCTGTAAAGATCATTAGGTTCGTCACTGTAGACCTATTTTTAACAAATCCGTGTTGCTCGGGTATTATATTGTGTCGCAAAAATGGATAAATGGCCTGATGAACGAGTTTTTCAAATAATTTTGCAAGAGTACTAAGTATCGAAATAGGTCTATAGTTTTCTATGTTTAGTCTAGATCCACTTTTATGTACTGGTATTATATTTGCTTTTTTCCACGCAGACGGAAATGTACCACTTTGAATACATTTGTTGAACAACATGGAAAGAGGCGTACAAATTTATTCAGCTGTCCTCTTTAGAAAATAGGGTGGTATGCCATCAGGGCCCGGGCCCTTGTTTATAACTAACGATTTTAGTTGTCTGCAAACTTCATGGACCGTGAAATTCAGAGTACAGAGAGAGCTGTTATTATCATTACTTGAGTCGGAGGCTGGGCTCCATCCGGGAGAGAGACTAGAGGGCTCATAAACTGACCAAAAAAAATCCGAAAACAAATTACAAATTTCAACTGAGTTGCTAGAAGTTACGTTATCGTAGGACATGCAGACTTGCCCTGCCGATTAGCGACGTAAACCCAAAAGTGCTTAACGTCTTTGGGTATACCATCCTCAACACTATTTACGTAATTATGAAAACATTTGTCACATTCCTCTTTAAAACGCTCCGTATACAAGGAAAATACTTCGTAGTCACTAATATTACGGTACCTTTTCCATTTAGACCAGGCTTTCTTTTTATACCTAAAGATATGAATGAGCGGTTTAGAAAACCAGATCGGGAAGTGCCAGTTTGGTGGCTTCGACAGCGGTATGCGGCTTTTTATTATACCATATAAGCAGTTGTAAAAAGTATCAATGCACTTATCAGTCGAATCGCCCCCCAAAATGTCCTCCCAGTTAATCTCATCAATGTCCTCGTTAATGACCGAGTAGTCGGCTTTACGGTAATTATATGTCGGTGTATTTAGAGGCTTCGATAAAAATATCAAAACACTCAAAATTCTTTATTATGCTTTTGTGCGCAGTCATCTCGAATATTGCTCACCAGTATGGAATCCTATTTATAATACGTACGTCAATCGCATCGAAGGTATTCAAAAGAAATTTTTAAGGTACATTCAGTTTAGATCCAAAACCTATTTGCCTAATTATTACAGCCGCTGCAGGAAGTTTCACATTCTTCCACTAATTGAGCGCAGAAAAATTGCCGACATGGTATTCTTGTTCAATTTGGCAAATGGTTCAACCGACTGTTCTGAATTGATGAGCAAAATTGGTCTGCGTGTTCCATCCTTTACCTTAAGGAATCATCAACCACTGTATGTTCCCTCTGTGCGGTGTATATATCGACAAAATTCTTTTATGATAAGAGCTAGCAGGGCATACAACTCGATGTGTCAGAGTGTTAATGATCTTGATTTATGCGCCAACAGTGTTCCTAAACTAAAAAAAGTACTGTGTAAAAACTTCTTTGAAGATCACTAAAACCTGTTCACTCTTTTCTTGATTCTCTCCGAGTACTTACTTATTCTTACTTTCTTTTGCCTGTCTACTGTTTCTTGTGCTACCCTAATATTGTCAGTGAAAACTTTTAATTGGCCTTCTGTCACTAACTGTCAACTATCTGTATCCTAGCTGTAAGTTTTCTTAGGAAATAAAATAAAATAAAAATAAAATAAAATAAATGATATCAACTAACGTGTCAAACTACTTTGAAGGGCAAATCAAATCAAATCAAATCAAATCAAATCAAATCAAAAGTCATTTATTCAAACTAGGCTGAGAATCAGCACTTTTCGAACGTCAAAATTACATAAGACAGTCCCCCAAAACGCCCACCCTTCACCACTTCCTAGTGCTTTAGCTGGGAAGAAGAAGTGGTCAACAAACTCCCCAGCAGCACAGCTGTCTGTTCAGTTAGAGGGAAAAAAAATGGATTCTATACAACAGTATGCAAAACAATTTACATTACGTGCAACATAAAACATTAAATTATTAGCCATATGTCAGCTAGCACACCACTATACCAACAAAAAAAAAAGAAAAGCAAAACACCGAAAACTATTAATTCTCAAGCAGAGATAAAAACGTAAACAGAACTTAATGCCCAAATAAAAGGCGTGCCCGCTTACATATAGCTATAGCTGTAACAGTCACAAATGATGAACTAGGACCATCAAAGTAAAATAAATAAACAATTAATTACTAATAACAAAACAAAACAATGGTCAGCAAGACGACCAGTCACCACAAGCAGCACCCGTTCACGAGCATAACGCAAAAATCAGCCATTACCCCCCTCGCCATATTAGAGGGAAGGAGATAACCCGACCCCCGACGCTACCGCAAGCAGTGACAACTAAGGGAGCATGACGAACTTGCTGCCGGTTGTAAGAATAATATAATCAGTTATCGAGGTCGCTAGCTAACCACATATTGCAATACAACTCAACAAAAAACATTGTAATGAGAAGATTATGTCAATAATAAACGAAAATAAAATTTAAAATAAATTGACTTATACAGTCAAATAAAATAAACAATTATATGAACTCATATAACCTGTCACTAGGTAGGCTAATTCTGGAAAAAGAACATAAACATTGTCTTGAGTTAATCACAGCGACCAACAATTCTTATCATTTAAGTAGTCGTTGATAGAATAGTATGCCCTTGAACAAAGTTTGGATTTTACTTTAGTTTTAAACGCATTAAAAGGCAAATCTAGCAAAGAAGAGGGTAACTTGTTATAAAAAGTAATACCAAGCCCAACAAACGAGTTATGAACCTTGTGAAGCCGGTGAAATGGAGCACGTAATTTGTCCTTATTTCTGGTGTTAATATTGTGAATATCACAGTTTTTAATGTATAAGTGTATATTTTGCCTAATGTATAAGATGTTGGCGAAGATGAATTGTGATGCCACCGTGAGAATACCAATATCTTTAAAAAAATCTCTCAGAGAAACTCTGGCACCTAGCTGGTAAATTGCTCGAACAGCTCGTTTTTGAAGAACAAATATATTTTGAATGTCAGCGGCTTTGCCCCACAGCAGAATACCGTAGGACATAACGCTATGAAAATAACTAAAATATACTAACCGAGCTGTATTAACGTCAGTGTATTGTCTTACTTTCCTGACGGCGTAAGCGGCCGAACTGAGCCTTCCCGCTAGGCTTGATATATGAGGGCCCCACTGAAGTTTGGCATCTACTGTTATGCCCAGAAAAACTGCTGAGTCTACAGTTCCAAGAACCTCTTTATCCAAGACGATGTTGGGTCCTAGATTTCTAACATTTGGTAAAGCGAACTTTATGCATTTTGTTTTCTTAGCATTGAGAACGTTATTTGTCGTAAACCAATCCGTCACAATTGAGAGTGCACTGTTTACGTCGTCAAAATCTTGTCTATTCCTTTCTACTTTAAAAATAAGAGAGGTATCATCTGCAAACAGTACAACGTCACAGATACCCTTTAAATAGAATGGTAAGTCATTAATATATACTAAGAATAAGAATGGACCCAGTATTGAGCCTTGTGGTACACCTAACTGTACTAGAAGCTCGGAAGATTTCACACCATTAACATCTACACATTGCAACCTATTATGTAAATATGAACTTATTACTTTAAGAGCTTCATTTTGGACACCGTAATGATGTAGTTTACGCAAGAGCGTGTCATGTTGCACGCAATCAAAAGCTTTGGAGAGATCACAGAAAACTCCAATAGCATTTTGCGAGTTCTCCCATGCGTTAAATACGTGTTTCAGCAGTGCAACACCTGCATCTGTAGTCGAACGACCTTTTGTAAAGCCATATTGTTCATTATGAAGGAGGCTGTTTAAATTAAAATGTCTTAGCAACTGCTTGAGTATTAACTTTTCAAATATTTTGCTAAATGCAGGTAAAACAGAAATAGGCCTGAAATTGCCAACGTCTTTTTTATTACCTGATTTAAATAATGGTATGACTTTACTACTCTTCATGAGGTCAGGAAAAGTTCCTAAATCAACACATTTATTAAAAGTAACAGCTAGATAGGGGGCTACAATGTTTATTATATTGCTTAATAGTTTAATGGAGATACCCCAGTAATCACCAGTGTTTTTAGACTTAAGTGTGTTAAAAACGTTAACAACATCACCAGGTGTTACATGTTCGAAACTAAATAAGCGACTACATTTAGGCACACTACTATGCAAAAGGTTTTCAGCTTTAGACGGGGACGAATTTAATGAGCGAGTCGTAGTTATAGGTATGTTGGCAAAAAACTCATTGAATGCCTCAGCTACGTCAGCTGCTTTATTAACTAATTTGTTGTCGACCATAAGCTCAAAAAGTTTTTCTTGTTGGTTAACCGACTTACCAGTTTCATTGTTAATAATTTTCCAAGTGGTTTTTATTTTATTATTGGAATTTTTAATTGTGTCGCTTAAAAATTTAGATTTAGCAAAAACACAAATCTTTTTAAATAATTTTGAATAATTTTTGACATACTCTAGAAAAGGAGTATCAAACCTGTATTTTTTTAAACCATATAACTCGTATAGTCTCGCTCTACTTTTATAAATACCCGGAGTAGCCCATTGGTTAAAGCCAGCGGGGGTGCTATTAATGTTAATGGTTTTGGTCTTGAAAATAGATTGGTGCTCTTTTCGGACAACATCAAAAAGGGCTCCATAGATTTCATTAGGATTCTCGTGTTCTACTATACATGGTGTAATTCTATGAGCTATATTATTTTTAAACTTGTTGCAACGACTAGCTGTATAAGGCCTACATTCTATTTTATACGGCTTTTTATGTAATGGCACAGGGAAGCTAGCTAGTAAACCACAGTGGTCAGACGTTAAGTCACTTAACACTAATTTATTTTTGGCATCACAATCACTAAATATATTATCAAGACATGTCGACGAAGATGCCGTAATCCTAGTAGGTTCAAAAAACAAGTTAAGTAGATTATAGGACCTAAACAAATTCAGAAGTCTAATACTTAATGGAGTAACATCTAAAATATTAATATTAAAATCTCCACATAAAATTATACTTTTATTACTAGATTTTAATCTATTGAGTGAATCCTCCATTACCGATTCAAAACAAATAAAATCCCCAGAGGGGGGTCGATAAACGCAAATTATGACGTATCGCTCGAGTTCAACACAAGACAACTCAATAGTGCGCTCGATGGAAAGATTAACTAAATCTAAACGTTGCTTACATTTCAACTTGTTTGAAACAAGAATTAAAGAACCACCGCGAATAGCACTTTTCCTTACAAATGCACTTTGTACAGTAAAATGATCATCATTCACAAACACAACTTCATGTTCTTTCAACCAGTGTTCAGTTAAACATAACACCTGAACGTTATAGTTCTCCATAAATAAACTTAACTCTAACTCTTTGCCGGACAGACCCTGCATATTTTGATGTACAACATTCAACATATGCGGCTTACCCTTTGTCGCACCTAATAGTTTAAACTACAAGGCGTATCATAAGTAGTGTTAGTATCACTACTAACAGTAATCGATGGTACAATACAGGTACCAGTGTCACTGTGTATATTGTATGCTAAAAGATTAGCAATATGTCTCCTACAACTAGGTGGCAAATACATTGCATAATTTGTCAGTTTGTAATCAGTAATAAATTGATTACAATCAAAATATAAAATAGCGTCACTGTGACGACAGGTCCTATTATAAATGAACATATTTAAATTAAAAATGTGCCTATTTTGCTCATCAGACAAGTATTTAGAATAAGGCAAGGCACAAAAAATAAATTTACAATTATTTGTCTCATTGAGATGTAACATCAAATGGACACATTCAATTATATCCTTTTTTCTTACAGTTAAACTATCCCCATATAATAATATAACAGTAGAACTGGGGTTTATTTTTCTCTTTTTAATATTATTAATTAATTGGCTAATACTGGCACCGGGTAAACAATTATTGATTACATATTGTTTCGAACACTGATTAAATACACTACCAAAACCTTGACCAAATTTGTCAGAAAATACATATGTTGTGTTAATCAAATTATTCACACTATTGTAATCATCATTCACAGGCAGAATTGTTTTGTATGGCCCCAATTATTTACAATAAATTACTTAGTTGTTGGAAAGACTTGACAACAGTGCTGTTTAAGAGTAGACTACGTATGTTTTAATGTTTATAACACAGTGTGACTGAGTTTTTATCAGATTTTTTTTTTTTGCTGAATACCCAGCTTTGCAAAATAAATGTCTAATTGTGTGTCTATTCTATTCTATACACATCAAGTTCCCACAAACTGTCAAATCCAAATGGTTTTAAATCTCAAAATGTTGATGGTTTAGTTCAGAATCGAATTTGACAGTTTGAGGTAACTTGATGTGCTCGCGAATGTACCTAGTTCAAAACAAGAACACTTTTTATTTTAAACTGTTTGTGTTTTATAGTACTTACTAATTATGTTTATCAAGACATTACTTACTTATTTTTGTCAAAAAACTGCCATTTTGATTCTAAAAAGCGTATAACCATCGCACGACCTAGACACCTCATGTATTGAAATATAGTCCTAGGGGGCTTCGAGGTCCTCGTGGAGGCGATCGGCGGCAGAGACCTCTCGCGTCCGGCCCTGGTTCAGGCCATGGTACGGAGCGAGAGGGCATGGGCAGCCGTCACCTCCTTCTGCGAAGCAGTAATGCTCGCGAAGGAGGAGGCGGGACGGTTGAGAGAAAGGCACGTTTCGCGCCCTCTCGCCCCTAGCCGCCGCAGGAGACGCCCTGGGCGTCGGGAATCTTTCCAGCCACCGTAGGTGCGGGCTTGCGGACGGTGAGCAATGGGTAGCTCACCGTCCGGTAAGGACCAGGCCCGGGTCGACGGCGCGTCGTATTCCACGCGCGCCTCAAAGAGATGTCGTCAGCACAAAAGTAGGGGTCCACTAGGGCCGATGCCTGCCGGGGTCGCGGGAAGGTACTTATGGGTCACCGAGGCCCCCGCAACACAGGCAACAGGAAGGAATACGGGTGGGTTTTAGTCAGTAAGAGTCTGACACACCCTCCCGCTCCGCCCGCGGGAGAAGCGGGAGAAGTTATTTGATGATTTCCCAACCTAAAAAAAAAAAAGGGGGCTTCGAGGGTGCAACGAACATAAAATGATACATACATACATACATAGATACGCCTGAAAAATATAACCCTGACTGTTTTGATCGCGCAAAGGGGTAAAAAGCCAAATAATCTTCCACCACGATACTAAAATATTTAAAAAATATGCCATTGGGTGACAGTGCTCAGTTAAGCTAATCATGTTTCACTTAATGTTTTATGACTAAAATTATACTTCATTATATTTTACAGCTAAATACTGTAAAGTTTTTAATTTGTCGTTTAAAAAACTTATAGTAGCAGAAGCAGCGGACCATTGCGCCCAGACCAGAAACAAAGTACCGCAGGGTGCGGGCCGTGGCCGCACAATACATATAGTACAGAAGGTTAGCTCGGCTCCCAAAGACAACGAGAGAGAAGGCATGCATAGTTGCACAGACAGTGTCTATGAACAGCGAGTGCACGCGACCGTGCATGCATACGTTTTACTTAATGCCCTTTAGACCTTTTGTCGATCTTTTAAATGACATTGACAGGGAAGCGCTGTTGGTAAACATTTGTGAAATGGTTTTGCGAAATTGTATTGATAAACCGGCCAAGTGCGTATCCGACCACGCACAATGAAGTTTCATAGTTGGGAAGAATTTATCTCAAGAAAAAACGTAAACTTTGTCGTTGACTTTCTCCTTTACTTGTGTTGTGAGATTTAGCTTCTTGCCAAATTTCATGACACTAGGTCAATAGGAAGTACCCTATAGGAACTGATTTATTTGTGAGCATCAAAATATGTCGCGTATATGGACGTACATTTTATTGCGATGACTAAGAAGCTTGATACCTCCACGCGTTTCTGAGAAAAGGGTCTTGACATATAGATGGACAACGAAGTGATCATAAAAGGGTTCCGGTTTTTCCTGTTGAGGTGCGGAACCCTAAAAACATGATGGTGGCGTTAGTTCCAATTTTGGTCACGCAAAAGATCCTTGTAAAACTACGCGTTTGTGTATGTGCGCCTGTTTTCGCTCGTTGTATGAAGCCAGCCTTCTGTGTATTTTGCGCCGTGGTTGCACGTCTCACACCGGAAGGTAAGCGTTCATTCTCTGCTTTATTGCTTGAAATGTTTGTTAGCGGTCAGCGAGTGGCGACGAGGGACGGTTTTATTGCAGCATTCATTCATTAGGTCCCAGTTCCATGCTTAATCGGACGTACGACAATGGGCTAAATAATTTTAGATGAATTTTGGGACTAAAGGCTCCATACATGATCAGTTCTACCTTTAGATCCGTGTGATCTCAACCATGCAAGGTTATCGGAACCATCCGTGCCGTGTAAGGCTTTTACGGCTTCAAGGACGACCGCCTAGGACAAGTCTACAACTACGAGGCAACGCGGCAACGACTCGACTCGGCGGCCGCGGCGCGTGGCGGCGGCGCGGCGCGGTTGAAGCTAATCGGTCAGACCGATCGGATACATCAACTGTTCAGAACCTTCTCACCGTGAAAACTTAAGTGAAGTGAGCGTGGAGTGAACTGTCAGTGTTATCCCACCAGGGCGTCAAGTCTGCTATTACAATAGTGTCAGAATGGTCTGTTCCGATCCTCATTAATGACGCTATTATATTAGTAGATTACCACACTTGTCAAAATCAACAATTATGAAATCAAAGATAGACCACTCTGACACTATTGTAATAGCAGACTTCAGGCCCTGGTACTAGGGATGGACCAAGGATCACATTTACAATCATAATCGAGATTTTAAGAATATTTTTATGCGAATTCTATTGATCATTTTATATTATTTCAAAACTAGTATTTAAGTGTTGAAACGTTACTATTTAGGGGTTTTTTAAATAAAATATCAAAACAGAAATCCAGTCAGAAACTCAATTTTGATTTTTATCTTCCAAAAGGTTTGGTAATTTTCGCAGCCGCCATCTTTTTTTTTTTTTTTTGATGGTGGGAAATCATCAAATAACTTCTCCCGCTCTGGGCGGAGCGGGAGGGTGTGTCAGACTCTTACTGACTGAAACCCACCCGTATTCCTTCCTGTTGCCTGTGTTGCGGGGGCCTCGGTGACCCATAAGTACCTTCCCGCGACCCCGGCAGGCATCGGCCCTAGTGGACCCCTACTATATGTGCTGACGACATCTCTTTGAGGCGCGCGTGGAATACAACGCGCCGTCGACCCGGGCCTGGTCCTTACCGGACGGTGAGCTACCCATTGCTCACCGTCCGCAAGCCCGCGCCTACGGTGGCCGGAAATCCGCCCGGGATTCCCGACGCCCTGGGCGTCTCCTGCGGCGGCTAGGGGCGAGAGGGCGCGAAATTTGCCTTTCCCTCAACCGTCCCGCCTCCTCCTTAACGAGCATTACTGCTTCGCAGAAGGAGGTGACGGCTGCCCATGCCCTCTCGCTCCGTACCATGGCCTGAACCAGGGCCGGACGCGAGAGGTCTCTGCCGCCGATCGCCTCCACGAGGACACGGTGGTGCTCTGCCCAAGCCGGGCAGACTTCCACCGTATGCTCCACCGTATCCTCCGGGCGATCCACACAGTGGTGACACCCGGACGTTTCCGCCTTATGCGACACAGGAACCTCCCGAAGCTGCCGTGTCCGGTGAGGACCTGCGTCAGGCGGAAGGTGAGGACGCCGTGGCGCCTCTCCAGCCACTCCTCAAAGAGGGGACTTATCGCCGCAATCGTGGCGTGCCCAGCACTGGGTTGCGACAACCGTACTTTCCATGACGCCATGAGATCCCGCCGGAGCTCCGTCCGCTGTGCCGCGATTTCTCGCGGCAGCGGACTAACGCCCCGGCGTTTCGCCTCCTCACGCCACTCCCATACGTGCGCGAGGACTTTTGCCTCCACATCCCATGGCGGCAATCCGGCAAGGAGGCTCGCTGCCTCACAGGAGACCGTGCGGTATCCCCGGACCATCCGGATGGCCATGACCCTTTGGGCCATGGCCACGACAGCCATGATGAACCCTAGCATCAGTAGGATGACACTGACAGCTGCTCACTCCATGCGAGTTTTCACGGTGAGATTTTTACAGAATCGACATGCAGTTTTATCTGTTTATTTAGGTAGGAAGACTGGCTTAATGAAACTTTGTTCTATTTGTGTGGGTATGTAATATGCTTAAGCCATGATGATGCCTCTCGGAAAGAGTTCAAAGTTTTCAAGAAAGTTGTACGAGTTCTGGAATATGTACAAGTTTTTATTTTTTTATGATAGGTAATTAGGTACCTACTACTGATTTGGATTACATTGGTTTTTAGGATCCTTGTTATAAGGTTGCTGTTTGTTTGCAGTCAGTGGTAAAATAACAGTCTGAAAGGACTGTGTGGTTATTTTGGTTTCATATAGAATTTGGTAAACATAGAATGAAAAGTAGCAACCTAATTATTATAATTCATGTGTTGTAATTTAAATTAAGGAGGTATTATAAGAGTCTGCTGCAGATGTGCGGTAACTTATGAACGCATGGATTTTTCGCTAGTTTCAGTCCAACCATCCAGATGCAGTGTGAGGAAAGTGCGTATCGATGATGCAAGAATGTATTGAAACTGTTTATTCATTATGGAGATTTGGATACACGAATATTTACATTCCATGTCCATCTGCACAAGAAACGCATACTATGCCTGTTGACTCTGTGGAAAAGAATATTAATTTGCAGAGGATTCCGGCACACCAAAGAGATGATTAATAATATTAGTTAAAATATGCTTATATTCTAAAAACAAATCTTAATTTTTTTTCTGGTGCATGATTTAGGTAGGTACCTACGTAGAACAGCAATTTCTAACTTTACTGAATACTGTTGCAACTGTCTGGTGGGTAGACGATGTTGAGCGTGTGGTATTTAAGTAATTTTATCTTGGACACGGTATCAAGACGAGAGGTGCATCCAGGACTATTGTAGTCATTGAAACTTACATCAAAGGAAAGTATTTTTTTGTGTAATTCAATTACGATGTTAAAATTAAAATATTTGTGTGAAAAACTTCCCTGACTAGGTACTACCTACCTACTACTATTCTTCTCTAAAACAACCTTTTGGAAGGGGCAACTAGAATCAATACTATTTTCTTGTTCATTTTGCTATTCAAAGTCAAAGTATAAGTCAAATTATTTATTTCAAATAGGCACATAAAAGTAAATTTTCAACGTCAACATTTACAAAAAAATAGAATTGATTCTAGTTGCCCCTTCCAAAAGAAAGTTTCGTATGGAGAAGAATGGGCAAGAAACTCCACCGTTACTCTTTTACAATATTTTGTATAGGTACATTAATTACACAGGATGGATTTTTGAGACGGGGTAGTAAGGGCAGTGTTAGGAGACCGTCCTTAACTTTTTACGACATTTAGATCTGCATTCACTGATTTTGAAAAAGTCACCAAGAAAATGGGCAGTTTTTACAAAAACTTTTTTGGTGCCAATCGATCCCGTTTTTTACAAGTATCAAAAAACTCTATCGGACCAGCTGAGATTGAGTACTAGAAAAATCAGAAATTGAAAAAAAAACTAGTCCCATACATGTTGTAGAAAATGAGAATCCAACTTACTTTTTTACGATGGATATACTGGCCGAAAATAAACAAAAAAGAATTTCGAACGAATATGCGCTAAAATTTAATTTTGTTTGAGAACAATAGTTTGTTGCTTTTGAAAAAACTTTTCCCACACAAAGTTTTTTTTGCGATATAAATATTATTTGAGGTAATTAATTTCTCGGAAATCGCAATCAACAAACTATCTTGTTCTTAAAACAAATAAATGTCTATCGCGTATTCGTTTGAAGTTTAAATGTTTTGTTTATTATCGGCTAATTAATCTGTCCATCATAAAAAGTAAGTTTGAGTTTCTTTCCTACGAAATGTATGGAAAAGTTTTTTGCGATTTCTGAATTTTCTAGTACCTCTGTTGGTCTTATAGAGTTTTTTGATCCCTGTAAGAAATAAGATCGATTAGCACTAATAAAAAGTTTTTTTGTGAAAATTGCCCATTTTCTGACGGATTTGAGAATGCAGATCTAAATGTCTCAAAAAGTTAAGGACGGTCTCCTAAGACCGTTTTCCTGTAGCTACAACGGCTAAGGTAGCTGCCCTTACTGCTCCGTCTCAAAAATCAACCCTACATAATTATATGTGAAGACGATGCACCTAGAATAAAATTACTATACCAAAATAGGTAAAAAACAACATTCAAACATGCCTTCAGATAGAAGGCATGTTTGAAATAAATGATTTAACTTTGACTTTGAAGAATATGCAAAAAAAATATGTCTTTTGTAATGTGAAGAAGTTAGTTATTAACTTAACTAAATTACCAGATCACGCAATTTCACTAAGTCAAATAATGCTCCAACAATAAACATAGCTACCCATGTGTGCTAAGTGCAAGTGCAGGTGAACAAGACAGTTAGATTGAACATAATTGCGTGTCGCTGTTAACAAGATCGAGCGCCTCTCGTAGGACCCGCCGACCCGCAAGACCTGCAACATTCGGGCTGTGATGGATGGACAGCAATCTGCAATGTAATTGTATTGATAATTGGTTTTGATAAAAAGTGACAGGACGTAGGTATAAAAAAGTTTATAGAACGGTACAACAATCTTTTGGCGCGTGGCTAAAACTAACGCTGCTATCTTTTTATTCTGTGGCAGTAGTATATGCTATACAAGATGGATTTTTAAGATAAAGTTACGGACAGTCTCCTAAGACCGTTCTCCTGTAGCTACAACTGTTAGGTACCAGCCCTTACTGCGCCGCGGCGTCTCAAAAATCCACCCAATATAGTGTACTATATTGGGTGGATTTTTGGGCTGTAGCCTATGCTTAGTTTATCCTATTACAAAACGAATTCGAACTTTGTCCAAGGCCAAACCTTCAAGTCACTTGTTGAATTTTGGACTGCATTCAAAGCACGGTAAAGTTCTTACTACAAAATTGACAACTTAAACTCTGGTTTTGCGTCAGTTTTATGAAATTTTAACATTAACATTGTTGAAATAGAGTTCGAATTCAAAAAATGGCTCGATAATTTGAACCTAGGTCTAAAGATCAACCTTGTTTTCTAATAAGGGCGCATGGGTTTATTCAATACAATTTCAAATTTATTATTATTATTATGTATCATCAATTCATCACCTATTTCTGAGAACGCTGGTTAACCTGTAATTGGCGACTCTAAATCTGAGGCTATTTCATCTATAGTACTAAAATATATTTAATACAGAAGCTGTTGGTATACCTTCATAAATAATTAAATTTTCTGTGACAATTTCACAAAAATGTTCACGCACACATCATCATTGAATTTTATTTGGATCGGGTCAGGCAGGAGTAAGGGCAGGAGGACAGGAATATAGGGTATGAAGATTGAGAAGATTGCAGATTTACCTAAATCTGCAATCTCAATTCGCAGAACGGGACGAAGCCCGCACCTACATCTACATGTAGGTGCGGGCTTCGTCCCGTTCTGCGCGGTATTAAATTTGCCTAAGTAAGTCTGTTTCAAGCTTTATTTGTGTCACCAGGCACAATATTTATAACGAAGACGACGTGTTTTCTTTTTATAGTCTGCCATGATATTCTTGAAGATGAAGATGACGCACGGATTTACAAGCTGTCAAGTACCGAAGCGGCGTCCATATCAATGCATTCATTGGAGCAGAAAGGGGCACTTCTTCATTTTCGAGGAAAATATTATAAGTAGCGTTTTATTGCCATATCTTGTTCAGAAAGCTCATTTCTATTAAGTACTCAATCAAATTGTCAAACTTATTATCCACTTTAAAAATCTTAAATTCACTGGCAGACAACACGCAGCCTAAATCGCTGCGTCTGGAAGCCTGAAATTTTGCACAAGAGTTCTTAATACATACTTACGTAGGTTGTAACGAAGGCTCACCATTAGCTATATTAAGAACTAACTATTCCCCGCGACTTCGTCTGCGATCCAGAATGAAAAGTAGCCTATGTTCTTCTTCAGGTCGTGGTCTACCCATGTGCCAAATTTCATCCAAATCCGTTCAGCCATTTTAGCATGAAAGCGTAATAAACAATTAAACTCCCTTTCGCATTTATAATATTATATTAGTTACAAAGTCAGGATTTCTAAAAATCTTTCCTGATTGCAATGAAAAAATCAAATCTTTCTTATGAAGAATTGTTTGGAAATTTATTCAAAGGGGTTAAATAGGGAACGAAAATATGTGTGGAAGTTCGTATTTTTTATTTGCCAAAGAACACCAAACAATGAAAACAATGTCATATCAGAACAATTTACAACTAAATAAACATTACTGGCTCCAAACCCCAGGAATTTCTTTCTAGCTATATCTGAAACAATGGAGGCAACAGCCATAAATACTAACATCCGGAACAAACACACTTGTCACGGTGTGTGAACCAGTGAAACAGACTCCCTCCGCTTGCCAAGGAACCCACCTTTACACTATAAATTGTCCAAGCTTATTGCCTTCAGTAATAAGAACCAAGAAGTAACGCGAACTTTTTGGCACAGTTTCAAAGGAAAAAACTTTTCAAGTGCGTGTCGGACCACGCACAATGAAGGGTTCTGTAGTTGTGATAAATTTATCCCAAAAACAAACTTAACATTGTTGTTGAAAAACACGTCCTTCCATACATCGTTATACGACTCGATAATTTGTAAAGGCTGCTTAGCTGTGATAGTTTTCCTTTTAATTTCATGTTTCATTTATATGTACTAGTTATGTTCCGGATATCCGTATCCGCGGATATCCGCGGGAGAAATCCCAGGATGCCATTGGCATTTTCTGTGACCTCTCAAAAGCGTTTGACTGCGTTGACCACAATACATTGACCTGTAAACTACACCAATAAGGAATTCGTGGACAAGCTGCTGATCTTGTTCTGTCCTATCTATCAAACAGGCAGCAAAAAGTAAACATTAACGGGGCGACGTCCTCGGGGTCTCTAGTAAAGATGGGGTTCAATTCTTGGCCCTTTCCTATTTCTAGTTTATATTAATGATCTCCCTTACATGATGGCAAACTTATCCGATATAATCCTATTCGCTGACGATACTTCTCTTATTTTTAAAATAGAAAAGATCCGGATGTCTTACACGTCAACGATAGTCTGGCTGTTCTTTCGAAATGGTTCGCAGCTAATAATCTCTTACTTAATGCGACCAAAACAAAATGTTTTAAGTTCTCACTACCAAATGTACCCCAAGTGGCTCTACATTTAAAACTTGATGGCAAGAGACTAGATGCTATTACGGAAACTGTATTTCTAGGAATTACTCTAGATTCGAAGTTGCAATGGGGAGCCCACATTAGAGCTCTTTCAGGTAGATTAAGTTCAGCTGCATATGCAGTAAGAAAAATTAGACAGTTGATATAGAAATAGACTGATATAGCCACAGCTAGGTTAGTATATTTTGCTTATTTCCACAGTATTATGTCTTATGGCGTTCTGCTGTGGGGATCGGCAGCTGATGTAGATTCAATTTTTATTTTACAAAAGAGGGCAATCCGCGCAGTCTATAGAATGGGTCCTCGTGAGTCCCTTAGAAACAAATTCAAAGAAATTAATGTACTAACTCTGCCTTCTCTTTATATCTTAGAAAGTATTTTGTATGTTCGCAAAAACTTATGTCTTTCAAAACAAGAAGTGATTTCCATAATATAAATACACGTAGTAAACATGAAATTGTGATACCCAAATTTAGATTAACAAAAACAAGCAAATCATTTGTTATCAACAGTATCCGCTTTTATAACAAGTTGCCAAAGTCAGTTACAGAACTTAGCGATGGAAAGTTCAAAACCCACATCAAACGTGTCCTTACCAAAAACGCATATTATAAGATTAAAGACTACGTTGAAGACAAGGAGGTTTGGCAATAATTCCTTCTGCACATGTGGCTTCCCTGGTAACTCATAAACGGCATAACTATGTAAATGTCTATTAACTGCTCCCAAATTACGATGTTTATTATTATTATTTATTATACAAATTTTCTTTTTACATATTATTTTCACTGTTTGACATTATATACCTAAAATTTTGATTTCAGACTTGTAATGGCAAACTTCATTTGGTTTAAATGGGTTTAATTTATGTTTTATTAATATTTTACACAGATTTGTGTGTACCTTGTGAATGTGAGAACGTTGTAGGCTTAATAGACTAGATAATTTGTAGACCTTTTTCTTTTCTTTTTTTTTTGTTAAGTACCTGGTACGCCTCGACAGGCCTACACTGTCCTCCCATACCTATTAACACTGTAATTTGAAAACATTGTAAAAGTCAATTATTTTTAAAAGAGTAACCGTGGAGTTTCTTGCCGGCTCTTCTCCATAGGAAACGACCCATTGGAACCGTGCACCTAGTTTCTGACGTTTCATAAGTGCCCATGTAGGTTTATGTGAAATAAAATTATATTTTGATTTAGATTGATTGATTTTGAGAAAAAAGATCCCTTCCGTTACATTTTTGACGGATCTATTACGGATCTTTAACCTTTTTAATACAAAGATACAATTTTTTAAGTAGGCGATTACGTAGCAATAAAATACTATTAAATTTCAATCAAATTATGTTTTTTTTCTAAAAATCTAATATTTGGCACCAATATACTTATTGCAAACATTTATCGTAGTGATTTAACATACCAATAGTACGTAACTTAAAGGAACTAAATCAACTATCTCATACAGTATATTTAAACACTTACTATATTAAAGGAAGTTATTATAAAATATTAATTAAAATATCTTTATAATGAGATCAATTGAGTATAAATCTTTGTAACATTTATTATTGAAAGTTATAAGATCACTTTTATAACAAAACTTAATCTTTGTACCTAATATTTTAAATTGTAATTAAATGATTATTCTAATTAGAAAGTTACGGTCCATATCCGTATCTGTATCCGCGGATCTTGACGCCAATGATCCGTATCCGGATCCGTATCTGCGGATCTAGATTTTTAATGATCGCACATCACTAATACGTATGTACCTACTACTGCCATGATTTATTTCACATCCATCTCCATCAACAACCATTTACCTGGCAGGGGGACAGTTAAGTGTCTTCCTAACAAAAATTAGCACTTTAAAGCTTAATACTACGCTAACGGATCCCTGAATCGAAAAATTGAACGGCCTTTCCAACAATACCCCACACCATGGGATATATGAGACTATAAAATATCATCCCCACGTTAGTACGTGCAAGAGAGGTACCCTAAAAATATTTTTTTTCAAGATTTTTTCACCATTTTATGGCGTGATTAACATGTATACGAGTACCCACGCCAAATTACAGCGTTCTAGTACTAAGAGTCTCCGAGCTAAGCCGAGGACAGACATATAGATGGACATGGCGAAACTTTAAGGGTTCCTTTTTGACTTGTGACCATTTCAGACACCAATCTACATGATCTGACCAAGATTATGTCTGCACTTTAAAAGAGACTGTTACCTCTGATTTTGCTTCGGCCTTTCTTCTCAGAGTAGTCAGATAGGAAAAGCCGACCTCATCTAGTTTTATTTTAAAAATATGATTGACATGTAAAAGTGTTTGTACAAAACTACTTACAGAAATAAAAATCATTTATCATGACTACGGAACCCTAAGAATTAATTTTTCTACGACATTTGAGTACCTACATAGGTAGGTGTTAATAATTGTTTAAGAACGACTGTTTAATGAAGCCAGAAGCATAATTATATTATTTGTAGACCTACAACGAACGGTATACAGAACCTAGCTCAGGACTAGTCAGGACTCACTGAATAATTATTTTTAAAAAATGCAACCAATCAGTTTTATGTACCTACCTAATGCCTTCGCTCGTCACGCTTTGTAATACCGGGCCCTTGTTTGTCATCGGTACTTGAATATTGACTGAGATGAAAAGCAGTCTGGTAATATCGGGCCGGGATTACTCCTACAGCCTACTAACTAACTAAACCCATAAAGATAAAAAGACACGTTTTCCTCAATCCCCCCATTTTTTTTGACGTATTTTTTTCACAAGGAACAATGGAGTTCAAAATAATATAGGGCAGGGTAATAAAGCGTTCTGCTCCAAATCAGTTAGCGGTCAAGTGGTCACATTAGGTGCAGATTTATAGCCGACTCCCGACGGAACCCGAAATACATGCCCTACTATACTTTTCATTTTCTCACAAACCCAATGGCCTTCACAGTCTATAACAGGGATTGCGAACCTTTTGACGTCTGCGTGCGTACTATGTTTGGTAAAACGGCGTTGTTAAAGGTATCTAACGATGATAAAATAGATCACTAAAAAACTTTTTATATTTTCTAAATTATTTCTAGCTCTTGCACTGCAAAGCGCTCCCCCATGTTCTTCCAGCTTACTTTATATACCGCGTGGCCTCGTCTCAGACCGTTAAAAAATACAGATCACGTGTAAAAATAATTTGGAACGTTTATAAGGTATAGTACCTTATAAACGTTCCAAATTATTAAAAAAAATAGATCTATTGTTTACAACTAAAACTAATTATTAGTGTCATGATATTAGATAATGCAATTATTATTCATAATCAATATTTTTGTAGGTACTTAGGTATGTATCACACAGCGATATTTCATATTTTCATCAGAAGGATGATATATTTGCGATTTTGCCAATTTCCAGAATGCATCCTCTAAAATCTAGAAATAAATACACACGCTAGGTACTTCTATCGATACCACTCTGGTCGGTTCGCCGGGGGGCAATACTGGGCATCAAAGGTCTTTTCCTGGTTTACTTATTTATCTACAGCAGGCTCAAGCCCACAACAGCTAATGCAGCATTTGACGACAGGCGCTTCAGTGCCTACAGCCTGCTGCAGTGTAACTGAATAATAATTATTTATAATAAATACGTAATAATTAAGTACTCTATCTACTATTTTCTGCAATAATTTGCTGTGAACAGCCGCGACATCTCTTAGTCTTATTTCAAACTGAATAATGGTTAGTATAACGCGTGAGCACAAGATGGCGGTAAACGGCACTTCAACTTTTTTCAAATCTTTCATTACTCAGAAAAAGAACTAACCAGTATTATTAAAAGTTATGCTTTAAAACCACATAACAGAAAAACTGTTTTTTTCTGTTCTGTGTTAAAACTATAGTTAGAAAGAGTTATTCACAATAATATTAAATACTGGCAATTTAAGACCGATCGGCGCACGCCATCTTTTCCGGCTGCCGCCGCTGCCGGCTGCTGTCATTTATTTTCCACGGGTCGTTGAGCGAGTGTTGTTCGTTCGTGTATTTTATCAAGTAAGTGGACTTTATTTATATTTATTTTACTTAAAAACATTAATTTCCAACTAGCATGTAGCGTATGTACTGTTCTCAATAATATAAAACACGAGGTATTGTTTGCAAAATGAATGTCCTATTGTCTAGTTAGCGAATGGAATGGTACGATGCGATTTGGAAGAAAAAAACGGAATGTCTTGTGGTCATGACACGCTTGCACAACGCTGATGATACCTCAACCACGAATCACTGTTTAATTATTACTTATAGTTGTTATTTTTATATGGGGGTAGCATTAGAATACCTAGCAAGTAACCGGGAAAAACAATAACATTCTCTACGCATGGAGGGTGATGTTTGAGCGGTCATGCGCTGACCGTTTTGTCTAAATTTAATGTACTTAAGTACTTTTTTAAACCAAAGGTCATGCAAGACGGAAGCGTTAGGAAAAGGCTTCGCTGTGAGTCTGAGGACGAAGTCGCAGGGAATGTAGCGAAAAAGATGATAGACGAGAGGTAATTTTTCCACGAAATAAACAAGTTGCAACAGTTCAATTATCCTTACTTTATAATCTTCCTGTTGCTACAGGAAAACTAATAAATAATAATTTATTGCATTGCATTTTGGAATCTTAATGTTTCGTGGAACTTGGGGATTTTACAAGGTGACAGGTCTGGCATGTTGCTTGACGCGCCTGAGGTAAAAAACAGATTCTATTGTTGCTACGTCTATAAAATAGATTCTCAATTTATAAGCGCAAGTTTTATAACTATGGTGTAGGTGGTCAGTTTATTCAAGTGTTTTAAGAGAGTTATTTATTTTTGAAAGGTGCTGGTGCGTAATTGGTTGTTTTGCTGCATGGAAATATTTTGCATGGTATGAATACAATCATCTGTTCATTTCCATTTAAAATTAGATTAGCAAATCTTTACAAAATGTTGTGTAACATTGCTAAAATGATGAAACTGCATGACCGATGAGTGATTATCCATGATTCACAATTTAAAACTTGGTGATATAATTTTGATCTTTTTATTGACTTCATTAAAACTTTTGTTTTAATTGCATGGAAAGCAGATAAACCAATATTGGGCTCCAATCCTATATGAATAGTAAAACTGCTACAACAATTTTATAACATATTTAAACTTAATTTATATAGTTGACTTGAAAATTGACAAGTGTCAGCTGCCACCATGACCATGGAGCACACGTGTTACTGCAGAGGCGATGAGGCCAATGGCATCGACCTTAACAAGCCTCAACACCTACTGCCCATGATGAGGCCTTTCTCTATGAGGTGCTTGTCTATGATTGTATAAGAAAAAAACATTGAGTATGTATATGATGATGATAGTTGAATTGGAATTGTAGTAATTAGTAGGTACCTTTTAGTTTGAGATTATAGTAGGTACATTAATCTTGTTAATTAAAAATCTGGACATAGGTATCAAGAAAAAGTTAAAAAAGGTACAATACATACTATTATAATAAATGTTGTAGTTTATTTATTTGTACTATAGTTTACAAAAAAAACACATGAGTTGAGGTGCTCTCTGGGTAAAAATCCATTTTTATTTGTTGACTTGAATCTTTAATTATTTAACAAAGGGGTGGTTTTACTAACGTCAGACAACTTTTTTGTACTTTTAATAAAATTGAGGTTTGAAATTTTTTGTACTTATGGAAACTCACAAAAATTCTAAAATATTATTGGGTTGAAGATATTATATATATATATATATTGTATGCATTGGGAAAATTAGCCCTTTTTTAATTTAGATCCACATAGGCAGATAGTTTGACTTTTTTAATCAGGGGGTAACCATCACCTCTTAAAGCAGTATTATTATAATATTACTTCACAGCGGGAAAGTGATGGAGCTATACATGACTTATAGCTCCATCTCTTTCTTACACTGAAGTAATACTGCTATAAGAGGTTATGGTTACCCCCCTGAAGAGCTATTCAAATGATAGTTATTGTGAATTGCAAATGTAAACTAGCTGTAGCTTTTTTGATTATAGTAGGTAAATAATGTCAAGACAAAATACTTAGATAGAACAAAACACACTTAGTTGTAAAAAACATATTTTATGTAATAGTTTGTAGCATACCTACTATGTGAAAAAGAGGATGGATAACATTATTACCTACAAACTTACCATCACCAGATAAAATGTATGTATTCATTTAGTACTTAATCAGAATACAAACATGTATTTTGTATTCTCATTTGGTCCTCAAATCTTTATTTAAAAGAGACGTAATTCATATATCACTCACACTTTTATAATCAGTACTTTATCTACTTAGTAAATTCTTACTCATATCAAATGCCAAATCAAACTAAATTTGACCTCTTTCGAGGATTATTGTTTGGTTTAGAATTTTTTAGTGATTTGCCTTTTTAACCAATTTTAAAAAAAGGAAGAGGTTCTCAGTTCGACTCTTCAATGGTACCGCACATCCATAATTGTTTTCACCGTTTAAACTCGTTAAAATAAATACCACATTTGTACTTCTGCTTACTTATGAATAGAAAAACTTTTTTCACATTACACACGACACTAGATAAATATTTCTGAATATTTCATCATCCTTGGCTTGACTACTGTTTTTTTGCACAGACCTGTCTATACTCATCATGACGTTGCCGTGGCATCGGTATAAATTTGATTTTGTTTGATTGATATTGTTACGAATTGTTCACATTGAGGTGATAAGTGCACTACAGCACTTATCACCTCAATGTGAACAACATTTTTTTCAGTTGGTTTTTTTTGATAATGTTTACGCGACGACGCGGGTTTCTACCATTGCTGGGTAATTCAGATAACCTGTGATTCAGCATCATCGTCTGATTCCTTAACAACTAAAGATTAGATATTGGAAATTTAATTTAATATTGGACAACTTCCTGCTCCTTTATCGGCCACTACGAATCGAAGTCAAGGCTATCCGATAAGTGCTAGGTATGGCGATTGAATCATATTTATCACTAAACTTATCTTTTCACTAATTGTCTAGACTCTTAGACAAAATGGTTTTAACGATAATGACAACTTCAGAACATTCCATATAATTCTAATCATTTCTCTATGACGTCATATCTCATTGCTTTTATCGTTCCTGACAATGTGGCAATAACTTGCTTTTACGATCTTTTGGTAAATCGTTTAAGACGCTGACAACACGTAAACCGCGGTCACTGTCAGATTGCAGAGAAAAGAAAGAGAAGCGCGATGACACAAAGCTTGTAATTTATTGCAAAATATAAAGCAATTATCTATTTACTCAAAATTGAGTTGAGTAATCGAAAATATAAAACAACCAAGTTCTGCATTCAAATAAGACGTTCTTGATATTAATTAAATACTTAACGTATGTTGATATTTAATGCAGATATTTTGGATTAGAACTCAAGGTAAGAGGTTAGTTTAACGTTATTTTGTATCGAGATTTTTTTTTCAAAACGTGTTTTGGTAACAGCCAAGTTCTAGGAAATATGTTCAAAATTAACATATATTTTTCCGCTACCACAAACTGTACAGATTTGGCAATTTTTTTTCGTAAGAGAAGCCTATTTTAGTCAATTGGGTCTTGTCAGCGCCTTAATTTTAAAGTGTATAGTAAAGATAATGTTGTAACTATTACTATTCAATTTGCTGGTTTCAAACGTGTTTCATGTGGTTTAGTTAACGGAATACTAGGTACAGATATTCTATTTCACGAAGTCCGTTCGGCTTTGATTGTAGTAGTGACGTATCCCGACAAGCGCGCTTGTGTGTGTAAAAGTAGGTAACGTTAGCAAAAAAATCTGATATATATTCAAGTCGAGATTTAATAATCTAAATAAAATTTTGGTTTTAAAAGTACATATATACATTTTGTAAATAAATTAGATTAGGTTGCAATAAATACAAAAATATTAAGAATATGTAGGCATTTAATTAAGCATTGGTGTTACAGAATGGAAACGAAACAAGTAGGACTATTCAGTATTTTCAATCACTATCAGATAAATTTTCGATTTCCGATTCCGTTTTGCTGTCGTCAGAATCATCTTGTACATTGATTATAAATTCAAAATCGAGATCAAAATATTTCAAGTAGTCTTTTTCAATTTTTTCAACATGAGCACAAGTTTTTTGCCACGTTTCACTGCTAACTTGGCCCAAACTTTCATTGATCAGTCTTTCCGTATTCGTCATGTTTTGCTCGATATTTTTAGATGCGACATAATTTTTAACGATCCCCCAAATATTTTCAATCGCATTTAATTCTGGGTGATAAGGGGGAAGGCGTAAGACATCAAAACCCTTGCTTTTTATAAAATCGTCAATCTTGTAGATTACGTGTTGGGCTTTGTACTTCTTTATTATATCGTACAATTCCAATTTAAGAAGAGATTCATCAAATGCTATACCCTTATCCCTGAGCCATTGCTGCATATCGGCTTTCTTTGTAGATTGCGTCGGTAGTCGTTCAGCCCGTGTGTTGTGATAAGATGCATTGTCTAAGACAATGACAGAGCGCGGAAGTAAATTGGGTAGCAACTTTTCATTTAGCCATTTTACATAGTTATCATAGCTCATATTTGAATGATAATCACCAGCTGTTGAGTAGGCCTTATAAACCAAGGAAGCATTTTCAATAAAACCATCCTTGGTTCCCGCGTGCACTAAAATAAAGCGAGTGCCTGTGCTATTTTTTTTTTAAAACGGAGTTCTTTCCTTTTTTTTTGCCCAGGTGTTGTTTCGCACGTGTGTCGAAAGGACGTAGCTCTCATCGGTGTAGACAATGGGCCGACTTTGAAAGCGGTACTCTGTTATTTTTTTTTTATATTTTAAACGCCACATTTGTATATCATGACGCTCCGTCAAGACTTTACGGTTGTTCTCTGTTTTGCGCCACTTGTAACCTAATTTCAACAGTAACTTGCGAACAGTTTCTAAACAACCTTCGAATCCGATTTTTTCATTCAATGCTGTTCTTAACTTAGCTAATGTTGGAATTTCTTTATGGACAATATGGAAATCTTGTACAGTACTGCGAACCACATCGGCTGTAAAATGATCTATATCCACTTTATTATCTCGCTTTCTCCTTTTCTTCATGAATGAATCTGAAGTGAATTTTGATGAAGTGGATGGCAATTCCTTCTCTTCTTTTAATATTCTTTGAACTGTTTTTTGGCTCACACCCGTAGCTTCAGCTGTACGGCGTGTAATGTCTCGTAAATGAGACAAATCACAGTTGAGTTCCATTAATGATTTTGTAAATTCATATTCTTCTCGCAGAAAATGATAAACACTAGCTATCATGTTTCGACCCTAAAACAAAATGTAATCAAAATAATTAAGTAATATAAACATTTTATAACACAAAAAAAACATTCATTTTATAAATACTTCTATTGCTATATTAAGTATCTTTGTATAACATTTTAATTGAAAACGTATAAATAAATATTACCTCACTATGGACAACTCTTCTTCGTTTTGTTGCCATGCTGACCTTACTCCGTGAAACAATTTGGCGCGAACTAAAAACCCCTACTGATCCGGACCGTGTCCCGATCGACACTGAGCGCTCTCGAGGTTACGCACACAAAAACAATGTGCATGTGCACGCTTGACAACATTCATAGCCAAACGGACTTCGTGACATAGAACATCTGTAACGAAATATCGATTGTAGTTCGTTTAGATCATCATCTGCCTGCTTTTTCCCAACTACGTCGGGGTCGGCTTCCAGTCTAACCGGATGCAGCTGAATACCAATATTTTACATGAAACGACTGCCTATCTGACCTCCACCCACAACTCAGTTACTGGGTAACACGATACCCCATCCACGGACCAACCGCGGCAAGCGTAGCTTAACCTGATCGATTGACCCGTGCGGCTGTTATTACTTAGCCACAAGCCCCACGTTAGTTTAGATACCCACTTTAAGTACTAAGAACAATTTCCCTGAAAGAAATTCTAACCGATTTTTCTCTTGCCTCCGAGCTACGTAGTCAAATGTGAAAAGCTGGTAAATAGTAGCCTAGCGTGTCGTGTAGTAAACACTTGAGTTACTTCAACGTATATCCCTCGTATTGTTTTATCATCTACAAGATAAACGTTCACAAACAGCTTAGCATTATCTTCTAAGGTTGCAGTTTCGCACTGTTTATATTTACCGCTGAGGTGATTTTTCCAAGTCTGAAATTTGAAACTAGAGGTCAAGCTTCTGCAAGATCTTTTTAGGGTTCCGTACCCGAAGGGAGCCAAACGGAATACTAAGCCTTAAATTCGCTGTCCGTCTGTCTGTCTGTCAGCGGGCTAGATCTCATGAACCGTAATAGGTAGAAAGTTGAAATTTTCACAGATCGTGTATTTCTATTGCCGCTATACAACAAATAATAAAAAATAAATTAAAGGTAAAAATTAAAGAGGGTGGGTCCCATACAATAAACTTTTTTCAGCGTTTTTTTTTGCTAAATATTGTAAATACGTAACTAAATATGGTACGGATCCCTTCGTGTGCGAGTCCGACTCGCACTTGGCCGGTTTTTATATAATTTTCCTTTTGGAACGCAAGCTATGAGACAGAAATAAGAGGTTTATTAGTATTTAATTGCCCTTTGTAGTTGAAAACAGCTGGATAAAAAAAAAACTTGTACGTAAAACAATGCCATATCATTCACTTTTCTCTGAACAAACCTCAGAGTAAGTTCACAGCTTCCCACGCATCTAAACTTTCTCTCATTAGGCCATGAGAAACCTTCATAACGGACAGTTGTCCTCCTTCCCAGGCTCAGGAACTTAGAAGCCATTCTTAAAAACATGTTCACATGTGGAATACTCGGTGCATATTTGCAAAACGGAAATGGGCGCCTGCTAGTTGGACTGTGGAGGCAGACTAAGGACATTCACGACATTGTCCACGAATGGGTGCCACGGCATTTCCAGCGTTACGTCGCTGAAAGTTATGGGTTAGTTTTGCTTACAAAGAAATTGTAGTTCAGTTAGTTCATATCGGAGAGAATATATCATACATACATAGAATATATATACATATCCAAGAGATTGAGTAGTTCAGCTTGATAACCTGTAGAAAATTGAACATTCAGTTATTTGCAGTCATGACATGCACTTCCCCTTTATTGATAAACGTTGCTTATAGTTAAAGAGACGTTTAAACGTCAAAATGTACGGTTAAAAAGTCGTTAATCGTTACTTAACTTTAAGCAACGGTTATATAAATCCCTTTATGTCTAGAATGGAATTTCAGTCGCAGTTTCAGACTGATCGTCTGTTCTCCGCCAAACCCTGAACTTAGAGGCTACACGGCGTGATGCCTACAGGCCACTTACAAATACTCCATTTAGGGTTGTCTTCGTTGAGTTGATTATCATAAGAATTCGCAACATTGGACATTGAACAGCCTTGAATTGGAACTAGAATAAAATTCAAGATTCTGTCTATTTAATAACGCGGCTGTTTCGGTTCATGTAAAGGATTTATAAGGCTTGTTAAGCCGTTAATTATTCTGAGGCTTTTAGAGTATGTTTTTTTTTAATATTCATGCATTCGTAGCGCGTGATATCGAAACAGAACCATAATTTTACTGACCACAAAATATATAATATGCCTTGGTTGCCATAGGACGATCGATAACCATATCTAACCATAGTTTAATGGATTTTAAGTACCTACAGTCTGTTTAAACGTTTAAATTGTAGGTAGGTACCCCATCAATTGCCGTCGTCTTGGCTGTTTTACTATTTGTTTCACGATAGAAGGCACACAATCTAAATTCTATCAGCGGCAGCAGGCTTCGGTGCGTTAGTTCCCCCACGAGTCATGACCCCCATCAGCCAATCGTGTGATTCTAAAGTTGAAAGTTTTATCTTATTCGTTGAGTTTTCAGCATGCAATATGATCGTTATTAACTGTTTGTCTATCTATAACAATCATCTGGAATATTCCATGATCGTATTGCCTAACTATTCTCTATCATTTCGGTGTATGTCGTCTTTCATTTGAAAAAAAATATTTTTATTATTCTGATTAAAAATATGCATACGCAGCTTCTTTATATAAATTCTTACGTTAACTCACATGAGTTTATTATTTCCTTACAGAACTATCTATCCTCAACCTTTGACATTCACTAGATAAACTCGTTGTGTAACTGTGCCCCATGGAAGATTCTCGGCTTGTTTTTAACCACGGTGATATTTTATACAAAAGTATCTCCATGGTAAATATACTTACATTTTTATTTGCATACAACAAACATTGTCGTTTCATAATGAAGTTTCATTTTCTCTAATCTATTAACTTTTGTAAAACGGTTTTTTTTATGATACTTAATGCTTTAATGGTAGATAACTTATGTGCAATTTCACCTAGCTAGACTTGTATAGTTTCCCAAGGATGTGGAATGAAGCACCTGTGCTCAATGTCACTGATCTACCTGCGAAGTTTGTTGACCATAATTTTATTATCTGTGTAGTTATTATTGGCAAAGGTTCTACTACACAATAACTGAGTTTTCAATACTAAGCTAGATGCTATCAAACACCACTTCTTGATGTCTTTCAACATCCATATTATCTCTTGGAAAAAAATTATCACATCTATCATAAAACATGCCGCTCGTTTAAGTTTACGTAATAAATAATATCCTTTTACAAATTAAGCCCACGTAAGTGTTTCTAGTGACATTTTCAAGCGTCTCTTGATTATATACTTTATCTTATCGATCTACGTGCGTGAGTATGGAAGTATAGAACTTCTGAAGTTCATAATTCAGTTGTCCGTAAGTGTTCCCTTCGATAAGACGTCTCGGAAGTGAGTTCTTAAGTTACTTATTCAATCAAAAATATTTCTGTGATTTTGTGCCGAGAATATTTAACACAAGGTTTTGTGTGATAATTTGCATTAAAACACTCATTAGAGTTTCATATTTATTTGAATATAGGTAGGTTTTTGATTAATTGAGGAGTGCCTGCTGCTGTAATTTATTCGATAATTAAAAAAAATATTTTGAATGAAACAATTGCTTTTTGTTTCTCTAACACTTACTGTTTCACTGCTAGGCAAATGCCTGACCCAATTTTTTTCCAGATACTCTTTCAGCGATTTTATTCATTGAATTGAGAATCACAACATTATCTAACCCATTGCATTTTTTCAGGATATTTTATGCCTCTTCTCCGGAATTTCAAAATAGTTTTGCAATAAGTACCTATTTTCGTTTTTATTTAGACGAAACATTTTCTTTGTAAATCCCCTTGTGTGACATCTGTGCAAGCGCACAACCGCGTTCCGTCCGTCAAGTTCCTTATTGTTACTTTCAAACGTAATGGCTACACGAATAACGGTACCTGCATACGTCGTGCTAGACCACTTACATTGCATAATAGACACGTGATAAGACGTTTATCTGACCACAATTTTCTGCCCTTGTTACCTACTGGCTGTTAATTTGAACACCAAATAACCTCCTTTTTTCTGTCGGTCGGTTATTCATTTTCATGCTGCAAAGTAAACCCACTGCTTCTATGAATAATGATCTTGTACGCGTGTGCAATGTTGCTAGGACATTCTAAAGACAAGTGACATCATTCGGTCATACATGCTATGATGAACTAAAATAATGAATAAATACTTATTGTTCTCTTAGTGATTTGCTGTAGTCAAGTATCACGTTTTAACGTTAATCATCACCTGAACCTATTTTAGCCTACCCTATACAATATAAATGGTCTTCCAAACCATACTGAACTAGTTCGAAATTCAAATTAGTACCCACCCATCAGTTCTTAATATTTCTAACATCATCACAAAACAAAAAAAAAAAGTCTACGAAACAACACATCTACCATTAAATACCAACTTTATCTTCAAACTAATAGGGTTGTAATGTCAATTTCAGCTTCAACAAGATGCCTCTCCAGCTGACTAAGGCCGCTCCCCAGTTCAAGACCACCGCTGTCGTCAACGGCGAGTTCAAGGACATTGGTCTCTCCGACTACAAGGGCAAATATGTAGTGCTGTTCTTCTATCCTCTAGACTTGTGAGTACAAACGCTATTTTTTTATAGACATTTTCATAAATTGTTAGGTAAGAGTGCTACTCTAGGATCTTATTGCGCTTGAATGACGTTCACAGGGGGCGCTGTTATATTTGTGTAATAATTTAATTAATTATTTATTTCAGACATAATTCTAGTCCATATTTTACAAAAATACATTTAAGACTACATAAAAAACATAAAAACCAAAATAAAATTACGATTAATTAAATTTAAATATTACAAAATGTCTAAATAAAATTGTCAAATTGTATAATATTATGAAATGACAAAATATTAAAATATAAACATTATATAAATTACAAATAAAGTATTAATATTACAAAAAAAATATCTAAGGTACTTATTTTAAATTTTTACTTGCTCCAAGCCCGATATACGGGTGCATGTGAGGCCTGCCAGGTCCGGCCGGCCTGCCGCGGCACAGCGGTGCGCGCTCGCTGTCGAGCGCCCTCCTGCACGCTGGCATAAGAACAGTCAATGCGGAACTCGCGAAATGTAGCTATTGAAAAAACAATATGGCGGCGTTAGTTCCGATTATGGCCATGCACCAAAAGTTTCTTGTACAGAAGTAGGTAAGATAAAGAGATAAAGATTTTATTTGTTCCAACATGTATAATATGAATACGCACATATTATTGATGGAATGGAAACGTAATTTTACCGGACCAACATGTTTTGCCTCACTCGGCGTACAAAATGTTTATATCTCATTAATTAAATTAGCAAATGTCAGTTTCAGGTGTCAGGTACAAGTCTTGGGCCAGCGCGCACTAGAAAAAAAGATTGTTATTGATTTTTCAAATCCTATCAGCTTAATACTAATTGCCCGACTAGTTCGCGCTGAGCTTCAAAATGTTATATATGCAACATCCACATGGGTTAGTAAAAAACAAAAAGAAAACTTATACAGTATGTTAGTAAACTTATGGATTCTCTTATTTGACTGCTGTTGTTCAAAATGCATCTTTGAACAACATCACCTAACAAAGGAGAATCCGACCTCCCCGCTATGGTCTTCAGGATGGAGTTGGAGCTGTCCCGCACTCTGCAGAGCAAAGAGGCAGATTTCTGTCTGACTATGGCGTGGAAGCCATCGACATGTGCTTGTGCAAACATACCTGATGCACTGCAGAAACGGGGCAGCCCCATCAACATCCTGAACATCCATTATTAATTATGATTAGTATTGATCTCTATTATCGGATACGATTTAAAAGAATTCCCTTCGACAAGGTCAAGGTCTTTAATGACTGGTGAGTACAGAAGTAATCTATCTGTACATAAATATACAGAAGACAAAGTGCCAAGCGTCGACAGATGACATTTGACTAACAAAAATTAGCACTTTAATGCTTAATATTACGCAAACGGATCCTTGAATCGAAAAGTGGTGTTCACAGACCCACAATATTTTTGAATGGCCTATCAACAACGATATCCCACGCCATGGGGTAGACGAGAAAAAAAAATATCATCCCCATATTACGCGCAAGGGAGGTAGGTATGTACCCTATTTATTTTAGCACTTTGTCGGCGTGGTTAATATGTAACCTATGCCAAATTACAGCTTTCTAGTACTAAGCGTCTCTGAGCTACAGTTGGGACAGACGTACATGGCGAAACTATAAGGGTTCCTTGTTTACTACGGAACCCTAAAAATGAAAAATGATCTACAACCTCCTCACCGTTCATACTGTTATGTTAAGCTTAATTACTATTAAAGTATTAAACATTCAGTTCTTTGAACTGGCCGTACTACATCCGCCTTAAACCGGTCGCATTCATTACCACACAATCATGTAACCCACTGAGGTCAGGGTTGTCAACTTCTGGGAGTTAAACGGCATGTCAGATTTAGATGTACCATTATATTAGAGCAAACAGTACGTTAATACCGCAAAATAATCTTACATACATACATAGCTCAGTTATCAAAATTGTTGCTCAGGAAAAAACTAAAGTAGAACGATAATTGAAGATTTTTACCACTGTATAGTAAAAATCTTTAATTATCGTTCTACTTTAGTTTTTTTCATAATTACTCGTTCAACATCGTCATATTCGTCAAATATCAGGAAAGTTATACATAAAGCGTTTAACGTGACAACCCTAATTTCAACCGAATCCAATTAATAAAAGGTCGCTGCTATACGGGTATGCGTTAGACAGACTGTTATAATATTTATATCGAAGCCCCAAGCAATAAGTCGGTAATGTGCTATTATGGACTTATTATTGTTTTGTAAAATTCGGCACCTATGGGTTTGGATACATCTTAGTAATTTATTTCACATTTTTCGTAGTGATATTTACGAAGATATTATGAAAAACACCGTTAATGTAGGGAAATTCTAAAACGAAATTGTGACGAGAAAAGTATCTTTACATATACGTATCAATACAGAAGTGTTATGCGAATTTAATTTTGGTAAGTTGCTATTACCGACTTATTGGTGTAAATAATTAATTTTGGGCAGATCTTGTAACCGCTAGCACGTTGTTTTTGTCGAATTATTTTGAGTAAGCTCAAACCGTAATGCGAACTAACAAGGCTTTTAAAGGACATAATTGATTAATAAATATGTGTAAAATTGCAATACGCAAACAATTTGAACACGTCTAGTTCTGTTTTCGATAAAAAACAATGTTTTATAACGATACTGTTAGTGTCAATCTAAAATAACCACAATAACCCCGTAATAACAAATTACGTATCGTTTTCAAGATATGAAATTACGTTGGAAAAGTCCATATCGTAATGTTACGTATCAACATGTTTAATACATTTCCTAGAATAATGGCGCAAGTGTATATTAATGAAACAATTTACCCATCATATTTTTGTAATATGTATTTTCTTAATTTGCAAGGTTTTTCACACACTTAGTTTAATTTTGACATCGTAATTGAATGACTCAAAAATAATACTTTCGTTTGATGTATTGATGTCCTCAATAGTCCGACTAGTTAAAAAGATATTCAACAAAATTAAAAACATTTCTCCTGTAAAATTTCGAGTTTTTCGATTACCGACTTATTGCTTGGGGGCGTCGATATGAACTTTTTATTTCAACTTTATTATATTTGTTCTCCATGGGTATGACGCGAAGTCTTCCATGGAAGCGTCATAGTCTCTTAATTCTCAGGGTTCTTCCGCACCAGTCGCCACTGTACATTTGCACGGCAGTATCATTTCATTGGGTAAATATTATTCGATATTCTGTCTAAACTTCAAATTCACGGTTTCAAGCCAAGACTGTACAAAATTTACTGGCAAATCTCATGTTGGTTTCGTGATTGTACGAAGGCACGGATAGCGTTATGTTCTTAAATAAGGACAAAGAATATGTTCAGGGAGGACCACATTAAAGAAGCCGTGAAGGAAGAGGTCTCGAAAGCGGTGTCCTCTCTGTCTCCATCTCTCCTGCACATTATACAGAAGGCAGTATGTTCGTGTCAGCAGACTACCCAGGAAGGTCTTAAAACAGACCAGGGAACGACTGAGACTAGCCAAGAGAGAGGAACTGGGTAAAGGGAGAGGGATTCGTTACAAAGGGGGAGAGGGTTGTTTGTTCTGAGGGGTCGCTTGTTCACTGTACTTCAGTCTATAGCTTGTGTATCGCTTCGGTAAAGTAATTATATCTGTCCAAGGGTCAGGATTTCTAAGGAAGGCGCCAGGTGAGGTAGTGACGTCGACGTGTTTAAAAAACTTCTGTGTTATGTTTTACGGCTCCGTACCTCAAAGATAAAAATTAAGAATTACAGATTTTTCTTTTTTTAATAGTTTTATATGCATATTGCATAGGCAACACTGTCAAGTCTTTTCTACCCATATTATGGACTTTTTTTTATCTGCTTCATGTATTTGCAAAAACACCATTTAAGTAGAGGAGGAATGCGAACACGTTGTCAATTCGCAAAATCAGCTGATTGTGATTAGGATTACACACCAAATACTCGTGTTTGATAGAGAAGTGTTTACTCAGTGAACAAGTAAACAATCTCAATTCGAAGAATGACAAACAGTTATAAAATGACAAACAGTTATAAACTGTTTGTCATTCCTCGCGAGATGTTTGTGATCTTTGAATGACACGTTATCGTTGCATTAGCCTCTTGTCCTACTGAAATTGTTCCATAGCGTTGTCAGTCTCCTGCACATTGCGGCGCGATATTTAGAAAGACTATAATATTGAGGTTTTAATATCGGACCATATAATTATTGTTGCTTTTTTAGTGGGACATTAGCATTGTTCTCGGTCATTCCTAAATGCTCGCGCAAACTGGACCGAAGCGACACCGGTAGAACAATTTCTATTGAGTTTTTACTTCATGGAAATTGTTCTACCGGCGGGTGTCGCGTCGCGCCAGTCCGCAGGAGTCATAACTCGGGTTCTCTTTTCATGAGAACCATTTAGTACTTATCTATATCACCGAACATATTGCCTTTAATTCCGTTTTGAATGAAATCTTGTCTAAATAAGTTGATTAATTTTAAGGCGGTAATAAAAACGGAAAAAAAAATAGAAATATGGATGAAATGTATTTTAACACGGTGTTTGTGATTTCTTTTGGGATTAGAAAATAGCAATAGGCAGTCACAATAACCGTATAAAATAAATAAAGAACGTTATCAAATCAATAGATAATAAGTACTTTATTTACTTACTTAGTTTATTTCAATTGTTGGTCGTAACGTAAACGCTGTCTAAATTACTTCGGCTATCGTTATAATAAGGCTCGTGCAGACTGGCGCGATATCGCGGCTGCGACTCTTTCCATGAAGTTTTAATAGAAATTATGCTACTAGTGTCGCGTCGCACTTGCGCGTCTCGCCTGGCTGGGGGAGCCTTTAATACAGCCAATTGAAAAATATTTTTATCTAAGTATTTGCTCGCGTATTATTTAATTTTCGAGATCGCTGACCCTGTATTGAAATAAGTAAACAAACCACAAACCGATAAGATAGTGTGTTTAAATTAAATATGGAGTGTTGTTGGCAATTTACTGAATGTTTATGGTCACCCTTTTTTTTTGGGTGGAAAATTATCAAATAACTTCTCCCGCTCTGGGTGACTTCTCCCCTGACGACAGTTTGTTTGTTTAAAACCTCTTTTTCATTCGTTATTGGTTGGTTTCGATATCTAGACAATACCTATAACCACATAGTAGCAGTATCCATGCTCCTCATAAATGTTAAGGAATAAGTTTATAAATCGATACTAGAAAAATTCTGCTGCTTTGATCAACCTTAAAGTTGGAACCATGAATTTTTTTCAGAGCAGTACAACCATAGAGAAAGTCATGAATAGGTCGAATAAACAAGTATCAAGACTAGTTTATAGTTAAAGTGCCACACGGATTTTTGACGCCTGACTGACATTGACAGGGGGGCGCTGGTAAACATTTGTGCAAATGTCACCGAAAAAACAAGATGGCGGCGTTAGTTCAGATTATGGACAACCGTCAAAAGATGCAGCGTTTTATAGTTAAGACGTTGACAACACCTAAATCGCGGTCACTGTCAGACTGCATAGAAAAGAAAGAGAAGCGCGATGACAACGCTTGTAATTTCTGCAACATATGAAACAATTATCTATTTACTCAAAATTGAGTTGATTAATCGAAAATAAAAAACAACCAATTTCTGCATTCAAATAAGACGTTCTAATTAAATACGTATCGTATGTTAATATTTAATATAGATATTTTGGATTAGAACTCAAGGTAAGAGGTTAGTTTAACGTTAGTTTGTATCGAGATTTTATTTTCAAAACGTGTTTTTGTAACAACCAAGTTCCGAAAAATATGTTCAAAATTAACCTATATTTTTTCCGCTACCACAAACTAAACAGATTTGCCATTTTTTCTTAAGACAAGCATATTGTCATTTGCCTCTTTATCAGCGTCTTAAACTTCCAACCTCTTATCGGCCCGACCATCTAGCATGCCTGCTTACTAGTTCAAATGTTTGAAAGTGTAACTTATTGTTACAGCACGTTCGTGTGCCCCACCGAGATCATCGCGTTCTCGGAGCGCGCGGACGATTTCCGCAAGATCGGCTGCGAGATCATCGGCGCCTCCACAGACTCGCACTTCACGCATCTCGCCTGGATTAACACACCGCGCAAGCAGGGTGAGTACCTACATTTACTATACCATTCACTCACCGACAACGCAAAGCCTAAACCGCTCGGTCGAAAAGCTTGAAATTTCGCGCAAGAGTGTATGTATACAACAGTGAGAAGGAATGACAGATTTTTTAACTCATCTCTTAAAGGGGTTAAAAGGAAAATTCAATATCAATAATCACTATCGTGTTATCACATATCTATTATTAAAAATATGTCTAATAATGGCGTGTAACACGATAATCATTTTTAATTATCACGCCATTTGACTGCCAAACCAATTAATACTGATACACTGTCATTGTTACCCATTCATCATGGTGTCAGCTAAAATTACCAAGTCTTCGATTTTCGAAATGTCTTTGTATACTTCAGCTTATATAAACTGTACTGTATGCTGTTTATAAAGTGTGTTTAAAGATCTATGTATATCTGTTCAATAAAAAAAAATAACTAAAAAAACATAACATTACGCTTGTAATCCCCGAAGAGTGAGACAGAGGTGTAGTTATAGTACACCCACATTTCACCAGTTACGTTTAAGTTCCATGTAATGGGGGCGAACCATCCAATTTTTTTTTATTGTTTTAATTCTGATAGAACCACTAAAATATATAATAATATGTTGACACAAACCAACCCCAGGCGGCCTGGGCCCCATGAACATCCCGCTGCTGAGCGACAAGTCGCACCGCATCTCGCGCGACTACGGCGTGCTCAACGAGGAGACCGGCATCCCCTACCGCGGCCTGTTCATCATCGACGAGCGACAGAACCTGCGCCAGATCACCGTCAACGACCTGCCCGTGGGCCGGTGAGCTACTGATTGCTAAACACAACAGATCTTTCTTTTTATCTTATTTGTTTTTTTTTTGTCTTTAAAGTCGAGTAATTTCAGAAACCCGGTCCATAGGATGTTAAAGGCTTCTGCAGACTGGGGCGATACCGCGGGCGCGACAGGCCCCAGTCTGCAGAAACCTTAATTCATGTCTATCGCTAGGGCATAACCTTAGGTTTATTATTAGTTGAATAACTTCGCAATAGTCGTAAGCGAACAAACCGGAGTTACTTCGGAAAGAAGTCAATTTATTGGTAAGGGATTCTTTTATGTCAAATATACAAGTGAAGGTACCACGTCACATGCCAGGAAAACGTAATCGAGGCAATTAGAAATAATATCTCAAAAATAAGTTTTCTCGCTAGAAAGTAGATTGCTATGGCCTAGGCCCAAGTTGCAGAAAACAAATATCAGCGCTGCGAATACCTAGCTACCAAATTGTATTACTTATTAAAATTCAATTTTCCCTGCTAAATAACTCAATTGAAAAACGCTTATCTACATGCTATAAAGTATTAAACCAGTGTTTACATAACTGGCAACCTTTTACACGTTACAGTGATAAATATCCACTATAAAGTGTGTGTAATACATTGTTCATTGAATGATAGCTTATCGACACTCGTAAAAAGCCGTAAAGAATTTCGATTGTGACTATTTGCTTATTGTTTTAGAGTATTATCTCAATACGCAATAAGAAATATGCATGTATTTTTTTTTTTCACTATATCTTTAATAGACAGGAATATAAACCCAAGAAAAGTATTAAAAGTTAAATTTAACTACTGCTTGTTGCTCAAAAAAAATATATGAAACTCCAAAAATCTTCTACTACAGTTCAAACGACCGTTTCTGCCGCGGGCATGATGTGAATTACCACGAAACTTCTTAGTTTTTTATTTGTGTGTTTTTTGTTTTGTAGCCTCAAATCATATAAATTAAATTATTTGTTGTGTCATATTCAAGCAGAAATCGCGCTTACTTACTTACCTTAGTGAGATTTCAAGCACTTTGCTAAGAATAGATTTTTATTAACTTAGTTTCTTTCGTCACTTCCGGCATTGTCGAAACGTCGTTATGAGTTTGCGTTCCGTTCCACCAAAAAAAACGTAACAAATTATTGAAAATAAGTAATGCATTAAAAATGTAAAAAGAATAGGAATTTGTTTCTTGACTCCTACACAATGTGTTTAAATAAGTTTTGTTTGGATAAGTTTTGAATTACTCGCATATTTACTATTCTTCTCTGTTTGCATAATATTCACTTCTCAATGAATAAAATAATCGCTCGTTATCATCAGCCATATTTTAACTACTGTGGGCGTACAATGGGAAGTGTTGGTTATTGCACAATAGAAAAACCGTTTGCAGTTTAAATCCAATTTTTTTTAATATGTCGGAAATACGTTAGTCACTCGTTTGACTAATCGGGACGCCAGCGCCACCAAGCGGCGCTCGACAGAGTCTAGAACACAACGCTCGACCCGAGTTAAGGACAGTCTGTCGGAGGCGGTCAAGGAGTAAACACGTTTAGAAACTGTCACGCGTTCCGTGTAGTTGTGTTGTGTACCAGCCTACAGTGTGTGAATAGCTAGTGTGATTATTTGATCGTAAATTATAATTTGATTATAATTTGACTGATAATTCACACTGTAGGTACACGACACAACTATACGGAACGCGCGACAGTTTCTAAACGTGTTTACTCCTTGACCGCCTCCGTTCCTTCGCGAAGGTCCTTCACGAGTCATTTAACCACAGACGATTGGGCGCGTAACATAATTATATTAGTGCGGCTTATTACAGTTTGTAGTCTGAAAGATTTATTTGTAAGTTCAATGTGCAATGCATTGTCAGTTGTTACCATAATTGTCCTGCTCTGCAAGGTTATAAAAATAACCCTCCTGAATACTATAAACGTCGTTGTCAGCCCATAAAACATAATATTTCCTAAAGATAATAATTTATTGGAAATGGCTAGTTAAAAGTACAATCAAATAATTATATTATAATCACGTCGACACGCCCCGACGTCACTCGTTTAGGGAGTACTCACAATTAAAAACACGTTCCATAGTCTAGAGTAGATTGTTCGTGGCCCTGATTATCTTATTCTAATAAGTCCCTTGAGAAAATTTTAAATGGTAAATAGCTTATAACGATAATGTCGTGTAGTGTGTCCATGTGTGTCAGCTGTAGGTTCCCATGTACGTGGGGATCTAACGACCTTCATTATATGCCACGATTATACGTACGTAATTAATATAATAGGAATCTTATTATGGCAACATACTGTGCTATGAATTCTGACCGAATATTGCTTTGAGTGCTTTTCAATTGAAACATACACCTCAAACCATTTATTATTATTTATACTTGTGAGGTCTATCTCACGCCGGCGTCGTCAGAAAGAAAAGAAAACTATGTTTAGTTTGTACATAATTAATTAAACACTAGACAAATGAAAAATATTTTTAATTCTATTTTTTTTTTATATTACCCGGTTAGACTGGCAGCTGACCCCAACATAGTTTGTAAAAGGCAGACAGATGAACTGGTATTTCTACAATGAACTGTTATTTTCACGATACAAGTATTGTAATCCAGCATCTTGTTCCCCAGGTCGGTGGAGGAGACGCTCCGCCTGGTGCAAGCCTTCCAGTACACCGACAAGTACGGCGAGGTGTGCCCCGCCAACTGGAAGCCTGGCTCCAAGACCATCAAACCAGACACCAAAGCCGCTCAGGAATACTTCATCGATGCCAACTAATTGACCCGCACCCTTCACTCGCTGCTCAATCTTGACCTTACTTGCTAACTCGACATAAACGGCGTTTTTATAAAAATCGTTTACGTTTTTGGTTGGTGGTAGGTAATGTCAACATTTTGCAGTAATTTTCAACGGAAATTGCACTCATGACTTATTATAGTGGTCCCAGCTACGCTTTACATATAATATTCAAACAACATAGCTTTAAGTAATGGAACTTGGTTAACATAATCAATATAACTATCATGAGTGCAATTTTCGCTCTTATAACACACTGAATGTCGGAAATTGGAGTTAAGAGAAAAAAAGAATCTCAAGCGATAGGCCTGTCGACGCTGGTCCTACTAACAAAATTCCAATTAAAATACATTTCGAAATATCTAATTGTTCATGTTGGATGAGTTAAAACAGGCGTAAACTCCGATTTTCTTAAACAGTTGGACAATAATGTAATACAGGTAACTAAGGTGCTTAGTACCTCACACGCAATCAGTATTCTACGGAGATCCTATTGTAGTAATCGAGGCTGTAATAAAACGTATGTGCAAAATTATTTTGTTTTCTTTAAACTCTGCTGCTATACATGTAAGTGACAACTAGTAGGTATCCCACGCGAGTCTCGAAGATTAGTATCACATAAATTTGTTTGGTGATTCGCTACCGGTACCCTGCGCGTCCGCTGATAGTCTCCCGATACCGGCGTGTGTGTCAGGGTCGCGGGTGTCATCGTCATTCCAGCCGAAAGACGTCCACTGCTAGTCATAGGCCTCCCCAATGGGGGGGGGGTGTTTCCATAATCGCCACGCTTGGCGATCGCAGTATGGCCTTAAAATACATAGAGAACGCTGCTGCCCATTCTCTAGTAAGTCCCTTAGTCGCCTTTTACGACACCCCCGGGAAGAAATGGGATGGTGCTATTCTTTACATCCGGCACCACACGCAAAAACGCGGGTGTATTTCTCAGAAATGGTCGACATATATCTATAAAAAATAATACCAAATTGTACCACTTGTTAAATAATTAGTACCTCGTGGGAGCGCAAGTTATTGCAATAGTTTTATACACCCGCCGTTCTAACGTCAGCTCGGTGGGTGTATTTTTGTAAAGCCATCAACTGGGCATAAATCCAGACTGGGCTGTTACTGAGATCCTAATGGAAAAACCCAATAACAGTGCCCGACCCGGGAATCGAACCCAGGACCTCATGCTCAGCAGTAGCGCTTGCGAACCCTAGACCAACGAGGCAGTCAATTATGAATAATTGTACATAACAATTTCAGATGAGAATATTTTCTTGTTTCATACTTTTTCGAACGTGATTTTTCAGTACCTAGTAGAGTTTACTTTTATTTAAATTATTTTGGGGTTATAATTTTTATAAACCGGTCGAAGTGGCGGTGCTTGGGGGAGGCCTATGTCCAGCATTGGACGTCTTTCGGCTGAAATGATGATGATGATGATAATATTTATTACACCTCTATGTATTTCAGATAGGTTTGGAGAGAAAATATGTTTGGCTCACATCTAATGCATTTTTTTAGAAATTATTCTCAATTGTCGGGTGCATGGCGCCTTATTCAATTTAATGTGACGTCACATAGCCTATACCCGGACGATCAAGACGCTTCCAACGATACCTCAATTTTTAAATTATAATAAGTTAGTGAAGTTTAGAAGTTATGAGGGAACATGAACATACGTAGGTACCTACATTTATAGAGTGTTTCAAAATTAACCCGACAAACTAAGGAGTGCTTTAGACCATAGAACTGAATAACTTTTACTATAAGACCGACGACTTTGAAATCGTGAAAAAAAATTCTTGTTCTAAACTGTGGCTGTATTTTTTTTCGCGATTTAGTAGTTGGTCCCGTAGTAAAAGTTGTTCAGTTCGATGGTCTAAGCACCTCTTAAAGTTTTATTGGGCTAATTTTGAAACACCTTTTATATATACCGGTCAAAATCCTAAATAACCCTCCTTTTTGCTTCGCCGTAGTCTGGTAATAAGTACCATTACTGTAACAAAAATTATGCCATCTATGTTTTTTTTGGGGTTTTAAAACGGCATTGAGCAATGCTCCCGCTAGTTCATAACAATATCCATAGATGTCGTTAGCGACACGAAATAGCGTTCTTATTGCAGGTTAAAAAAACAAACTATTACACCACCACTACACCGTAGACAATTTCAAGCGGCCATTGTTGTTCGGTTGTTTACATCTTTGCCAGATTTGAAAACCTGCACTGTTGGTAGCTACCATACCAATCCATGGTACCTACCAACTTACACACACACACTACTGATTATTTCAACGAAATCGTCGATCTGACCTAGCACAAAAACGTAGCATATCATTATTTGAGTAGGACCTAGTTAGTGGTATGGTTTGTTTACAAAATATCTAATTATAATTACACTGGTAACTTTGCAGTTTGCCGCCGCGACCCAATGATCCAACCAATGGGATGGGACTCCCGCATTCCCGCTCTAGTTGTCTCGAAAGGAACACGTTCTCCTATTTCAAAATTATTACGAAAAATTAAATTTGGAACAATGAGTTTCGGTCAGAATTATTACAGTGATTATGGCAGTGGCAGTTCATCGAATTCCGTAAGTTTTTTTTTTGTTTTTTTTTGAAAATTAACGTGAGATTTTGCAAAACAAAAAATAGTTTTGCGTTAGGTACTAAAGCAGGAACAAGTACGGACTTGTTTTGTTTTTCGCAAATTCTGGATGTTTTCTGATCGTAAATTAAGTGATTTTTGCATTTGTTTTTGTCATTTTTGTGTGGTGTAACCTGTAGATATAAAATGCGTTGTTGATATTATAATTTGCGGGTAGAAGAATTTTTTTTTGTCTGTGGACTTATTGCTTTTGCAACTTGTTTTCTAGATATTTTTCTGGCGATAGAATTTTTTAATGTTTAGATGATGTTATGGTGCGAGTAGTTACTGTATAAACAAGTAATAACCTAGGTCGCGGCACCTACGGAGGGAGGTACGAACCTACGATAAACAACAAATTCGTGTCGCGTTATCGGCGGCGTCATGATGTCATAAAAAAACCGCACAAGTGCGAGTTGAACTCGCGTGGTGAGGGTTCCGTACAATAAATATGTTTTTTATCCTAAGAACAAACTTAACATTGTAGTTAAAAAACATGTTCTCCCATACATTCCAACTGCAAATGTGAGTTTGTACGCAGAATATTGAGAGATTTACCATGTTATTTTAACACCATAGACTTCTCATAGGTTTTCCTGTAATCTATAAGTAAAGAACTATTTTCTGTTTTTTTTTTTTCAAAATTTTAGGAGTTGTGGAGATACGGGAGTATTTATAAGGTATATACTAAAGTCAATTATCAACTCTTTTCTTAAATAACTTTATACTATTTATTCTAAAATTATAATAATATAAACAAGCGAGCCTTACAGTAGCAATAAGCAACTGAGCAGCGACAGAAATTAACCTCAGAATTTAAAAAGCTAAATAGTTCTGAAATATTTCTGTGGTGTCAAAGTAAAAGGGGATAAGTCAAAAAACACAATTTTCACCAGGGGCCAATAAAGAAAACGCTCTTAGATTTCAAAAGATAAACGTAATGAATATAAAAGGTGAAGTACCTACATACTTCAAATTTGTTATTATTTTCTTCTAATAATATTAAGTCCTTTTTATAGTAATTGAAAACATTTATTTATTTATTATTAATTAAAATAATTGACGTCTCGTTTTTCCATAACATGAAAAAATATATTATATTTATATTATGGAAAATCATTAATAAAAAAACTATGAATAATAAACAAAACAAAAAATAATATTAATTATGAATGGAGACGAGCCCATTCCTAATTATTATAATTTTTTGTTTTGTTTATTTTTCATAGTTTTTTAATATGTTTTTAGAAAGTTGGAAATAATAAATTGATTAAAAATTAACATTATTGATTGGGACACTTTAACTAGCCAGCTGGACAGTGTTTATTGGGCTAGTCCAGCCCGATAAAAACTGTCCCAACTGGGTAGTTAAGTCAAAAAAAATCTAGAAACATCATCGCTTACCATCACGTGAGATAGTAGTCAAGCGTGAGCCTATCAATAATAATAATAAAAAAAACTTAAACATCGTGGAACTTCAATATCGGGATCTATGTCACTTGTGTATGTACTTGTTTGTAATGGATTGTAGAAGTCATGGCAACTATTATTAACTAAGTGAAGAATGCTAATAAGGTCTTTCTTTTTTTCCTAACTTATGGGCACTTGCCGCTCATAACATTTCTCCGGATTTAAACATTCATTTGCTTTGCCCCTTCGACAGAAAGAAATGTCCTTATACTCAGTTGAGCTGTCTCATTTTTTTTTTAATTTAATTACACTTGGTTCATATTCATCACTATATCTAAACCATTTCACATCATGCCATATGAATTTCTCACCAGACGAATCTACTTTTCGTAGTTGCAATGGCCCTTTAAACAATTTTGCGAAGTTCAAAAACATATTGTTTGTCATTGTTATGACGGAAATGTTTGTACTCGTCAGCCATGTCAGTTCTTTTTTTTTTCATTCGTTCGATTTGGGCGTGGACAGAATCGCATTCCATGTGCGTAAGCACGGGTACTAAGCACAGCAAATCTGGTCTCAGTTTGCGTATACATAAAAACAGCAGCAACGTGGCTATTTTTTTTTTGTCCGCCACGCGTTTCGGAATAAAATGTTACTGTATTTACATGGGGTGCCAAAGACATTAAAAAATGAATGAAAATAGGCACGACGCTATTTGATTAGCTCCACGTCCTCCAACAGCTTCGCTCCACATGTAGCAAAAGCTTTTTTTACTGCAACAGTCGTAAATGGTTAAATTCAACGTCCATAGAAGCCGTTTGTAAAAAAACGATATTAGTTTTTAAAAAGGGGGTTGGGAGACATTGCTGCAGAACAAAACAATAAACTCTTTTGACATCGCTGGACTCTTCTTTGTCTTTTTTTTTTCATTAAATAAGCTGAGTCGGCTTCAACTTGGTGGATATCAACTTCCAATTTTTTAAGTTTCAGAATTTTAAGTTTAATTTTCATCTTGTATGCGTCACACGTATTGCAGGTATCCAAAGAGGAGACAGACCCATTGTACGAAAAACATTTTCAAAATACGTATGATACGGGGTTGGCCAGTTTTTCCTTGTACATTTGGGACATTATATCTATAGCTATATGTAAGCGGGCACGCCCTTTATACTTGCTAGCTAGAGGCTTTTATTTAGGTTTTAAGTTCTGTTTACGTTTTTAACTCTGCTTGAGAATAGTTTTCGGTCCTTTTCTTTCCTTTTTTTTTTGTTGGTACACTGGTGTGCTAGCTGTCATATGGCTAATAATTTAATGTTTTGTGTTGCACGTGGTGCAAATTGTTTTGCATACTGTTGTATAGGATCCATTTTTTTTTCTCTCTAACTGAACAGACAGCTGTGCTGCTGGGGAGTTTGTTTGCTACTTCTTCTTCCCAGCTGAAGCACTAGGAAGTGGTGAAGGGTGGGCGTTTTGGGAGACTGTCTTGTGTAATTTTGACGTTCGAAAAGTGCTGATTCTCAGCCTAGTTTGAATAAATGACTTTTGATTTTGATTAATTTCGGTGAAAGCCCTGTCGGTAAATATTTTTTGTTACTATGACTTCGGCTATAATGCGATTCGTATAATGTATACAAATATTTTTTTTTATATATAATCTGCATTGTTTAATTTATTTTATTGGGAGGCTTAAGTGATCCACGTTTATCAGTGCTTGTTATTCCTGATACTCTAACACATTTTTACTTTATTACCACTTCGATACATTTATTAGAAACTCCAAACGTTTTCAAAAAACTTCAATCATAGGTAGTACCATTTACTTTTAAGTTGTAAATATGAATCGTACTCCTTAGTTTAGGTTCTCCTGATGTATTACGTATGCGTTGAACCTTTTTTTGGTATATCTAAAATTAACGATGACAAATACGCCGAACGTTTCTTGTAATCACCCGACGCCCATAATTTATCAAATCTTCTATCATACAGTCAATGTCAAGGGGGAAGTCTCCTGGCCATGATGGCCTCAGCATCGAGCATCTTCGTTATGCGGGCCCTCATTTGACGCGTGTTTTGGCTTTATTATACAATCTTTGTCTGGGTCATGCGTATATGATCTCGGGTATGTTGTGAACAGTTGTAGTGCCCGTAGCTAAAAATAAAACTGGACTGTTGACTGATAGGAATAACTATAGACCTATTTCACTGGCTACGGTTGTGTCTAAGGTATTGTTATGTACAGCGTGCTTAATGCGCAATTAAATAAACATGTTCAATTGCATGACCACCAGTTTGGGTTTCGACCTGGGTTGTCTACCGACACTGCTATATTAAGCATGCTGTGGAGTACTACACACGCCGTAGCACTGCGGTTTACGCTTGTTTCCTCGACCTGTCGAGTGCTTTTGATTGGTTTCGTATGACACTCTTTGGAAAAAGCTTAATGATACGAAGCTACCACCTGAAATCATAAATATTTTTGAGTTTTGGTACCGAAACCAGGTCAACAGTGTTAGGTGGGACGGGGCTTACTCGAGTCCTTATGGTCTTGAGTCAGGTGTGAGGCAGGGGAGTCTGAGTTCTCCTACACTCTTCAACCTGTACATGGACCAGTTGATTGGGGAGCTGAGTAGCACCAGAGTCGGATGTTATAGGTATTGATGGCATATGTGTCAACAATATTAGCTATGCAGATGACATGGTGCTGCTCAGTGCCTCAGTCTGTGGCCTGAGAAAACTGGTGATTGTGTGTGAGAGGTACGCCAGTGCTCATGGCCTGTTTTATAATGTCAAAAAGTATGTCGTGATGGTATTTGGGGCTGGTGGGAAGTCCAAATGGTACCTCCAGTAATGATGAATGGTGTACCGTTATCGAGAGTGCACTCATTCAAGTACCTTGGGCATGTTTTGACCGCTAGCCTTAGAGACGATGACGATATTGAGAAAAAGCGCAGGGGGCTCTCGGTCAGAGCGAATATGATTGCCCGCAGGTTTAAGCGTGCGTCTACGGAGGTTAAAAAAACACTTTTTAGAGCCTTCTGTTCCTCATTTTACACCTGTGGCCTGTGGGGACATTTTACGCAGAGATCGTACAGTGCCCTTCGCGTGCAATACAATAATGCTTTCAGGGTGTTGATGGTGGGCACGCCACGATTGCGGCGATAAGTTCCCTCTTTGAGGAGTGGCTGGAGAGGCGCCACGGCGTCCTCACCTTCCGCCTGACGCAGGTCCTCACCGGACACGGCAGCTTCGGGAGGTTCCTGTGTCGGATAAGGCGGGAGGAAATGTCCGGGTGTCACCACTGTGTGGATCGCCCGGAGGACACGGTGGAGGACTGCCCGGCTTGGGCAGAGCACCGCCGTGTCCTCGTGGAGGCGATCGGCGGCAGAGACCTCTCGCGTCCGGCCCTGGTTCAGGCCATGGTACGGAGCGAGAGGGCATGGGCAGCCGTCACCTCCTTCTGCGAAGCAGTAATGCTCGCGAAGGAGGAGGCGGGACGGTTGAGGGAGAGACACGTTTCGCGCCCTCTCGCCCCTAGCCGCCGCAGGAGACGCCCTGGGCGTTGGGAATCTCGGGCGGATTTCCAGCCACCGTAGGCGCGGGCTTGCGGACGGTGAGCAATGGGTAGCTTACCGTCCGGTAAGGACCAGGCCCGGGTCGACGGCGCGTCGTATTCCACGCGCGCCTCAAAGAGATGTAGTCAGCACAAAGTAGGGGTCCACTAGGGCCGATGCCTGCCGGGGTCGCGGGAAGGTACTTATGGGTCACCGAGGCCCCCGCAACACAGGCAACAGGAAGGAATACGGGTGGGTTTTAGTCAGTAAGAGTCTGACACACCCTCCCGCTCCGCCCAGAAAGGGAGAAGTTATTTGATGATTTACCAACCTCAAAAAAAAAAAAAAAAAAAGGGTGTTGATGGGGCTGCCTCGCTTCTGTAGCGCATCAGGGATGTTTGCGGGGAATTGCGTGTTGATTGTTTTTGTGACGATCGAAGGATGTTTATACTGTGACCCGAATAAACAGTTTGTCGCTAACCACCGCCTTTTATTGACGTTCCATTGGCGACGAGTACGGGATCTGTATTATTATATTTTTTTTTTTGTTAAAAATATTGTGCATAAACTTTAGAAAATGCCGATCGGAATAATTGAACCGTTTAGTGTAAATTCCAACCAGTGGCCAGCTTACGTTCGTCGCGTTAATCAGTACATAAAGTTAAATGACATTGACAATGACTTGAAAGTGTCCATGCTGATAACCGTGGTCGGTGAAAAAACGTACGCGTTAATGTGTGATTTATGTGCACCCAGTTTTCCTGAGAGTAAAACGTATGACGAGCTAGTAAAACTGGTGACGGAAAACTTGGAGCCACAACGTTTCTGAGATCGCGGAGTGCCACGTATTCAGATTGCGAAGGCAACGGGCTGGCGAATCTCTGACAGAGTATTTGCAAGCATTAAAACATCTTGCGACAACGTGCAATTTCGGCAAATGCAATTCATGTTCAACCCTAGAAGGTAACTTGCGGGACCAGTTCGTGTCAGGTTTATCAAATGACGTGATGCGGTCTAGGATCTTTGCGGAAAAGAAAATCCAATACAAAGAAGCGGTGGAGCTAGCCCTGGCTCTAGAAGCAGCAGAGAAACATGCTGAGGTGAGCGGCAGCACCACTGTGGCGGTGACAGCGGTAGACTCAACAGCAGTGGCAGGCGGCGCGGCGGGCAAAGGCCTGCATTACGCACGCGGAGGCGGCGGCGGCGGACGAGCCGCCCAGCGGGGGCGCCAGCCACGCGCCACGGGCGGAGGCGCAGCGGCAATCAGCGAAGGTGCAGGACCAGGCAGCGGAGGCCCGGGGCCCGCGAGCTCGCGCCCGCTATCTTGTTGGCGTTGCGGCAAGGCGCATGTGGCTGATAGATGCCGTTTTAGGAACTATAATTGTGATGAGTGCAATCAAAAAGGTCATTTAAAGGTGATATGTAAACAATGCGTGCTTGTTTTTATTGATTGCAAAGGTAGTAGGTAGAACTACGTATGCGAAGAGGAGTCAGATGACGGTATGTTTAACATTGAAGTCGCAGCTCGAGGTAACAAACCATATTTTATTAAGTTAACGATTGACAACATTAACATTAAATGTGAAGTGGACACGGCTATCTCGGCTATGAGTGAAGAAATGTACAAACAGACGTTTTCGCATAAAAAAATAGTCGCGGACAATTTATTGTTACGTTGATACTCGGGCTCACGGATTGGGTCTCTAGGTTACATTGAAGTAGATGTCTGTTTAAGGCGAATTAAAGGGAAATCATTGCGTCTTTGCGTTATAAAGGGTGGCGCCAGTATTGGGCAAAATGTAATCTAACTACTGATTACTAACTACGACTACATAAAGTAGTTAGTAATCATAACTACAAACTACATAAAAAAAACGAAAAATGTAGTTAAAAATTTTGACTACTAACTAAAAATTGTAGTTGCAATCACGATTACTTGATTACTTTTTATAACTACATATTTAAAATGATGTTGCGTCATTAAAAAAGCAAACACGCGCGATAGTCGTTCATGTAAGTACATGAACGACTATCGCGCGTGTTTCGACTTGTCGTAAATAACTTTTTAATGACATTATTGATTTTTCTACCGCCAAAGCACAAAATGCAGCGATCGCTGCAAATATCTTTACCACGCTCAAATGGTTTACTTGCATTCCCATAGAAGAGCATCAAAGGTTGAAAACCTTTTTCAAAGTTGCTATTGCAAAAGAAGTTTCGGAAAATGCTGAATTCAGTTCAGCAATAAATAAAGAAAACAAAAAGATTACTTTTTCCAATTTTATAGCAATTTTCTTCAGATACTAAGGAAGATGTATGCCAAGTCCAGAGGTCAGAAGCAGATCTGATTGTTTCTTGTTATTTATCAGATATGGATCGAGAACTAAATTGTCTTGAAGTGAAAAAAGTATTAATAAAATACAATACTCCATTACCTTCTTCGGCTCCAGTGGAAATACTGTTTTCTTACGCAACTATGATAAACCATCCCAAATCCCACAGGCTATCGGATGAAATATTCGAAAAACGTGTAGAACTAAAAGCTAATTTAAATGATTAACCCAATCAACCTTTTTTGTTTATTTACTTGATTCGCAAATAATTTGAATTAAGTTGATGTTTGCTGAGTAATTTTATTGTTTTGATTACATGTCAATAAAAAGTAATTAATATCTGATACATAATATCTACGACTTTAATCCTTGCATTTGATTATTCATGAAAATAAACATAGTTATGTGCAATAAACTGATTATTTTTTTATGCAGCCATATTCCAAAACATGTATTTCTACATATTACATGTTTATTTAATTGAAAAATATAAGTTCATAAAACTTAAATAATCAGTAATTATAACTACTAGATTGCAGCAATCAAATTAACAACTACTTAATGTAGTTCGATTACTGTAGTTAAGTTACATGTAATCATAACTACATGTAGTTAACTACTTTTAATCGTAATTAGTAACCAGATTACAAAATTGTAGTTAACTACCCCCTACACAGGTGGCGCCCGACCTCTTTTGGGACGAGAGTGGATGCGCGTTTTAAAAATAACTCAAATTACACTCAATGAAATAATAGATGACGACTTTGTGGCGCAATTACGTAATGAATTCCCTGAAGTATTTTGTGAGAGGTTAGGCACTTGTAAACAGCCCAACCGTCTACAGCTGACAGATAACGAACCGGTTTACGAGCGAGCGAGACCGATGCCGCTGGCACTCCGCGCACGAGTTGAAAGGGATTTGGAACGTTTAGAGACAGATGGGAGGTAACTACAGTCAATTGGACAAGGAGGCACTGGCTATATTTTTCGGTGTCACAAAACACCATCAATACTTATATGGTAGACAATTTATACTGCGCACCGATCATCAGCCGCTGACGTATATTTTTGGGAAAAAGGGAGGAATTCCGCAAACGGCTGCTAGTCGTTTGCAAAGGTGGGCGGCGCGCCTGGCCGCGTATGATTTCCGTATAGAATACGTGCGATCGGCGGACAATGGTCCGGCTGATGCTTTGTCACGACTACCGTTACCTCAAGAGGGTCGCTCAACGGATACAGGAACCGTGGATTATTTAAATCTAGTTGAGGCGGCACTGCCTATTAGTTATAAGGATATTGCAAGAGAGACAGAACGCGATGCGTTACTAAGTAAGATTAAGGGGTATGTACTTTTTGGCTGGCCGTCGGCCCCGAGCTGCGATGCGGAAAAAGCTTACTTTTCTAGAAAACAAGATTTGGTGGTAGACCAAGGGTGTGTCATTTTCAAATACAGAATTGTCGAGCCTTATGCCTTACAAAAGAAAATCTTGGAAGAAGTGCACGAAGGTCACTTAGGTATAAATAAAATGAAAAGTTTATCACGAAACTATATTTATTGGGCGCATTTAGATAAAGATATAGAGGAATTATGCAAATCATGCGCCGCGTGCCGGATAGTTCGCGACGCACCGCCGCACGCGCAGGTACACCCTTGGGAATTTCCACTGCACCCGTGGCATCGCGTACATGCTGACTTCGCAGATTGTGGAAGCGTTCGATATTTAGTTATTGTAGACGCGCACTCAAAGTGGATTGAGTCGTTACCAATGAAAAGTACAAATGCAGCCTCAACAATTAAAGTTTTGAGAAGTGTTTTCGCGCGTTTTGGTTTGCCGTCGCAGCTCGTGACCGATAACGGACCACCATTTGCGTCCCAAGAATTTAAAACTTATTGTGCAAATAACTATATTACACATACAACGTCGGCTCCTTAGAGCCGCAAGGAAATGGCGCTAAAACGCTGTTAAAACGATAAAAAAAGCCATCAAAAGAGCATTGTATGAAAATGAGGACGTAAACGCGGCTCTTTTTTTTTTCATTCGTTCGATTTGGGCGTGGACAGAATCGCATTCCATGTGCGTAAGCACGGGTACTAAGCACAGCAAATCTGGTCTCAGTTTGCGTATACATAAAAACAGCAGCAACGTGGCTATTTTTATTTTGTCCGCCACGCGTTTCGGAATAAAATGTTACTGCATTTACATGGGGTGCCAAAGACATTAAAAAATGAATGAAAATAGGCACGACGCTATTTGATTAGCTCCACGTCCTCCAACAGCTTCGCTCCACATGTAGCAAAAGCTTTTTTTACTGCAACAGTCGTAAATGGTTAAATTCAACGTCCATAGAAGCCGTTTGTATAAAAACGATATTAGTTTTTAAAAAGGGGGTTGGGAGACATTGCTGCAGAATAAAACAATAAACTCTTTTGACATCGCTGGACTCTTCTTTGTCTTTTTTTTTCATTGAATAAGCTGAGTCGGCTTCAACTTGGTGGATATCAACTTCCAATTTTTTAAGTCTCAGAATTTTAAGTTTAATTTTCATCTTGTATGCGTCACACGTATTGCAGGTATCCAAAGAGGAGACAGACCCATTGTACGAAAAACATTTTCAAAATACGTATGATATGGGGTTGGCCACTTTTTCCTTGTACATTTGGGACATTATTTCTATAGCTATATGTAAGCGGGCACGCACTTTATACTTGCTAGCTAGAGGCTTTTATTTAGGTTTTAAGTTCTGTTTACGTTTTTAACTCTGCTTGAGAATAGTTTTCGGTCCTTTTCTTTCCTTTTTTTTGATGGTATAGTGGTGTGCTAGCTGTCATATGGCTAATAATTTAATGTTTTGTGTTGCAAGTGGTGTACATTATTTTGCATACTGTTGTATAGAATCCATTTTTTTTCTCTCTAACTGAACAGACAGCTGTGCTGCTGGGGAGTTTGTTTGCTACTTCTTCTTCCCAGCTGAAGCACTAGGAAGTGGTGAAGGGTGGGCGTTTTGGGAGACTGTCTTGTGTAATTTTGACGTTCGAAAAGTGCTGATTCTCAGCCTAGTTTGAATAAATGACTTTTGATTTTGATTAATTTCAGTGAAAGCCCTGTCGGTAAATATTTTTTGTTACTATGACTTCGGCTATAATGCGATTCGTAAAATGTATACAAATATTTTTTTTTTATATAATCTGCATTGCTTAATTTATTTTATTGGGAGGCTTAAGTGATCCACGTTTATCAGTGCTTGTTATTCCTGATACTCTAACACATTTTTACCACTTCGATACATTTATTAGAAACTCCAAACGTTTTCAAAAAACTTCAATCATAGTACCATTTACTTTTAAGTTGTAAATATGATTCGTACTCCTTAGTTTAGGTTCTCCTGATGTATTACGTATGCGTTGAGCCTTTTTTTGGTATATCTAAAATTAACGATGACAAATACGCCGAACGTTTCTTGTAATCACCCGACGCCCATAATTCATCAAATCTTCTATCATACAGTCAATGTCAAGGGGGAAGTCTCCTGGCCATGATGGCCTCAGCATCGAGCATCTTCGTTATGCGGGCCCTCATTTGACGCGTGTTTTAATTGGACTGTTGACTGATAGGAATAACTATAGACCTATTTCACTGGCTACGGTTGTGTCTAAGGTACTGTTATGTACAGCGTGCTTAATGCGCAATTAAATAAACATGTTCAATTGCATGACAACCAGTTTGGGTTTCGACCTGGGTTGTCTACCGACACTGCTATATTAAGCATGCTGTGGAGTACTACACACGTCGTAGCACTGCGGTTTACGCTTGTTTCCTCGACCTGTCGAGTGCTTTTGATTGGTTTCGTATGACACTCTTTGGAAAAAGCTTAATGATACGAAGCTACCACCTGAAATCATAAATATTTTTGAGTTTTGGTACTTAAACCAGGTCAACAGTGTTAGGTGGCTGACAGATAACCTAAAAATCTGTAGCTGACAGATAACGAACCGGTTTACGTGCGAGCGAGACCGATGCCGCTGGCACTCCGCGCACGAGTTGAAAGGGATTTGGAACGTTTAGAGACAGATGGGACCATCTACGGGGGTAACTACAGTCAATTGGACAAGGAGGCAGTGGCTATATTTTTCGGTGTCACAAAACACCATCAATACTTATATGGTAGACAATTTATACTGCGCACCGATCATCAGCCGCTGACGTATATTTTTGGGAAAAAGGGAGGAATTCCGCAAACGGCTGCTAGTCGTTTGCAAAGGTGGGCGGCGCGCCTGGCCGCGTATGATTTCCGTATAGAATACGTGCGATCGGCGGACAATGGTCCGGCTGATGCTTTGTCACGACTACCGTTACCTCAAGAGGGTCGCTCAACGGATACAGGAACCGTGGATTATTTAAATCTAGTTGAGGCGGCACTGCCTATTAGTTATAAGGATATTGCAAGAGAGACAGAACGCGATGCGTTACTAAGTAAGATTAAGGGGTATGTACTTTTTGGCTGGCCGTCGGCCCCGAGCTGCGATGCGGAAAAAGCTTACTTTTCTAGAAAACAAGATTTGGTGGTAGACCAAGGGTGTGTCATTTTCAAATACAGAATTGTCGAGCCTTATGCCTTACAAAAGAAAATCTTGGAAGAAGTGCACGAAGGTCACTTAGGTATAAATAAAATGAAAAGTTTACACGCAGTCCAGCTCTCTACATCTGGACTTACCGCCGATGAACCCAACAAGCGCAAACCTCGGATCGTGGTTGTAGGTGTGCCGACTGCATTGGCTGTAACAGAAGTCTTCAGGTGCATTTACGAACAGAACGTAGCCGACAAGTTTCCAGAAATGTCGATGGAGTCCTTTTTGACTTTGGTTAAATTAAGCCACAAATCTGGGAAGAAGGATGCGTCGACCTGTAACTACGTTATTGAAGTTACAGCTAATATACGTAAAGCCCTATTATCCCAATCAAGGCTCTTTATAAATTGGACGTCCTGCCCTGTCAGGGATTTCACCCTTTTTTTTTTTTTGAGGGTGGGAAATCATCAAATAACTTCTCCCGCTCTGGGCGGAGCGGGAGGGTGTGTCAGACTCTTACTGACTAAAACCCACCCGTATTCCTTCCTGTTGCCTGTGTTGCGGGGTCCTCGGTGACCCATAAGTACCTTCCCGCGACAGGGATTTCACCCTGGTTGCCAGATGCTACAAATGCCAACAATATCTACGAGTTGAAATCTACGTGTGGCCACTGCGGTGAAGAAGGACACTCGATGTCAGAGAGCGCAAAGAAAGTTGACACACCGAAATGTGCATCTTGCTCACGCTTTAAATAGCCCAATAACCACAGAACGGGAGATGCTGAGTGTCCTGCTAGGAAAATTGCGGAAAACAGGTACATCAACTCTATCGACTACGAGGGCGGCTAGAGCGTCATATTTAAGGCCAGACTTCCGTATTTAATCCCTGCTGCTGAATCAACAAAACACTGCACTGGCCTACAAACCCTCGATTTTGTTGATGTCTCAGTATATTAGTCGCACGCAGCAAAAATCCAATATACACATAGCCTTGAACGTGATGTGTTGTGCAACATTGACTTACCAATTCTGCTGACGCAAAATTATATCATGTGTTTAACTAGATTTTAAGTGCAAGAAACTATTTTACGCAAACTAAGAACTTACGTTAATAACCCTTTTTGTTGTTTTTATATTTAAGGTAAATATATATAAAATATTGAATTAATTACATTTTGTCACTATTTCAAGTCTTGTTATGTTAAATATTGTTAAGAATTGTATCGTCCTACAATTACCATAAAGTAATAGCTCATGCCGCCTGTGATACAGGTTTATCCTAGTACAGGCATATAACATGTTTATTAACATACCTTTGTTACTTAATTATTTCGAATATTTTGTGTTAATATTTTACCAATTGTAATACTGAATAAATATTTATTATTATTATTATTATATTAGAATAGTATATACAGTGTCGGGTACTGTGACCCGAATAAACAGTTTGTCGCTAACCACCGCCTTTTATTGACGTTCCAGTTTTAATGCATTAATGCCTAAAAGAAGTGCGTCCTTGGTACGCAGGGTGCGAGCCAGTTCCAACAGCATCCTGGGAATTATTGCTGGCTGGACTGCTGTATTGTGAGTCGTTGCTCCAGTATCTCAGCTGGAATGCTGAAGCAATGATTATTTTGTATTTTGTAGTGTGTGTTCGTGTAATTGTATTACTAACATAGTTGTATGTTTATTTGACTGTCACTAACACTGTATGAGTCACATAGTTACTCGCAATAAATAATTTATTATTATTATTGTCGTTACACTTCCGTGTTTGGGTCACAGAAATTCATAGGTGTTCCGTATGATCCTCTAAGGGTTCCGTTTTTCCTTTTGAGGTTCGGAACGCTAAAAACTTAAGCCCGCGATGTTAATTATTGCAACTCGTAATCAATATTACAGTGCAATACAGAGCGATATTTCATTAATTCATTTAGTCATTATAATCATCATAATCAGCCTATAATGTTCCCACTGCTGGGACCCAGGGCTCCTCTCTGCGAGAGTGGGCCGTAATCCACCACGCGGGCCACGTGTAATCCAGTGCGCGTTGGTAGATGTCGCATGTCTTCGAATTTTTGGTTCTAAAACATGGTTTCTCCACGATGTTTTCCTACACCGTTTTAAGAGTAGTGGTGATGAAATAATTTACACAAAGTAAATCGCCAGCCTGGGTTCGAACTTACGACCTACAACTCGTAAGTCACAGCCGTTACCTACCACGGGGCCACCACTGCTCTCATTTAGTAATGTTGACAAACTAATCAATACGGTGAGTATTTGATAGCTATTGGTGCTGATTCCCTTGTTCACAAACGAAACTCAATTTTAGTTGAGGGCATCATGCGCTTGACGTAAATTGACGTAATTTTAGTAGGCAAGTTTTTAATCACGTCTAAACTTGTATGGAGTAGTGACAGGAGCTGATTAATTTGACAGGACTAAACTAAAATGTATCTTCTGTCCTCTTCTTAATAAAATACAAACAAAAAGATGCACTGAACTTAAATTTAGTTCCGTTTGTGAACAAGGGAATCGGTACCATTGGCGACGTCAGCAACAGTCTAATCGTTGTAAGCTGTAGTACATATGTATTTACTACTTACCTACTTAAAAGAAACGGACACCGCCAAACGAAGAATTTTTTAAAGGGCTCTAAAGGTTCGTGCAGACTGAGGCGATATCGCGCTAGTCTGTTATGTTTATAAACTTATTTTTATAATTACCTGGGTACACTCTTTGTTATCGCGCTGGTAAAAAAAGGTATGGCAGTAGAGGTCGCAGTTGTATTTAAGATAGACTCAAATTTTCTCATGTTTTGCATTTTGCAGATCAGTGTCAGGTTGTATCTCGATCAAAATATGATTCGCGACCAATATAATATGTATTTACATAATTATAATCATCAAAACATACATGTCTCGGCACAAGTTAGTTTTGTTCCATTTTGTTCATATGAAACAAAATGTAACAAATCTAACTTGTGCTGTGTGTTGTGTACAAGTATACAGGGTCAAATTAAATTAGCTAGGTAGCGAAACTCTGCACGTGATGGGTAAAAAATAAATTTATTTTATGAGTTTATTGTGTTAATTCTGTTGCAGCCTCCATCATGGTCGCCTCAGGATACCTGGTCCTCTTATCAGACTCAGCGCAGTATGGACGGCAGGCCCGTCGAACAGAAGTCGCTCAGCTATCAAGATTGTAAGTATCTGACACTTTATGCTTTGGCTATGCACTAGGTACCTATTCTTCATGTTAACGATCAAATTTGAACTTTGTGGGACCAAAATTTGATTACTTGAGTGGTGAATTGATTATTATGTAAAAACCGGCCAAGTGGACCACGCACAGTGAAGGGTTCCGTAATCGGAATGAATATTTACGCATGCACATTAATTTTATCGGCCGCGATAATATGTTTGTATTTCATAATAGGTATTTCTCGAAAAAGCTATGAAAAAAAAATGTTTTTTTGTGAAGTCGGTTTACTGACGATACTTTTACGTGATAACGACGGAGAGATGCGTCACAAGCCGAACGCTTAACCGATAGTGCCTCTCTATCGCTAGTTCCGCGCTCTCGCTTGCACGCTTGGCTCAGGCGGAACGAGACACTTTTTCGTGCGTGCAGCCGACATTCAACGATTTATAAGACGTTATCACGTCAAAAAGTAGTTCTGAGGTTGTAACCCAAAATATCCAATATCTCAAAAAAGATTGACTTAAGGAAATAGCAAAGTCTCTTTGAAACATCATAATATTTTTAATGATGGGATCCGATAATACCACCCCCCGTATGTGCATTGTTTAGCGGTGCACAGAATTTAAGGTATGTTCTGTGCGGCGCGCGCCGCTAAACATAACACTTTTCAATTTTCATCGATATAGTGTTATATGCTGTCATCTCCGAGTAAAATGCTGTGTGACGGACGGATGGACAGACGGACAATGACATGACGAAATTAAAAGGGTTTCGTTTATTGCCATTTGACTACGGAACCTTAAAAAGTGTAGACTCTCTTCAAAATGTTCTTAACATCTTTCTATGCCTTGACTTGACTTGACTAAAGATCAGTTGCGTTCCAGTATTCAGTAGTCAGTAAGCCTGTCGTTGATAAAGAAGCTCCCAGGCTACTTCGCTCATGTTTCCATGTGTTTCCACAGTGGCGACGGGGAAGTGTACCCTGGAGGAACTTAGCAGGGACTTCCAGATGAACGGCCTGGACTCGCCCTACACGCCCGTGGAGGACAGGATCTGGAGCAACCGCGCAGGTTAGTAGGAATCAAACCTAATTTATCTTTAACAATGCATACAACATGACAACACGGCCGTATTCCCCAAAGAGTAGGCAGAAGTGTGACTTCAGCACCCCCACATGTCGCCAGTTATGTTTATGTTCCATGGGTGAGCCTTTTAAGGTTCCATAGTAAACAAGAAACCCTTACAGTTTCGCCATGTCCGTTTGTCTGTCCCCGCTGTAGCTCAGAGACACTTAGTACTAGAATTGCAATTTGGCACTGGTACTGGTGTATATTAAGCATTAAAGTGCTAATTTTTGGTAGAGTCAGGGGGGCCCCCTGCCAGCTAAATGATTATTTATGGAGATATGAAAATAATCATGGCAGTAGTACATAATAATGAAATTAAAAGGAAAACTATCACAGCTAAGTGGGCTTCACAAGATAACGAGTACCTAATAGTCGACCAACTAGACTTGCAGTTGTAAAACTGACCGTGGCATATATGTATCTTTTTTTTACGTTAACTTAGAAGTTTGATTTTCAGCTTCAAGGGATTGTAGACTTAGTATATGGTTTTAATTTCGATACCTCCATGCGTTCCATTAAGGGTCTTGACAGACAGACGGACAACAAAATGATCATATATAAGGGTTTCGGTTTTTCCTTTGAGGTACGGTACCCTAAAAATTGCATAAAATTACAGCCACTGCTAAGGAATACTAGAGAAAACCAATATTATCCAAACAATGTTCTGATTGTGTCAAGTAAACTGTCGCATATCGTCAGGAAAGTTTTGAGTATGAATGTGGATGGCTGTAAGAGGAGGGGAAGACCAAAGAAACGATGGATGGACTGTGGGAAAGATGATATGGCTAGAAAAGGGGTGACTACCGAGATGACGATTATCGAATACAGAAGTATGGAAGTGAAAGACATTTTGCGTTGCGTCGACCCCCAAATATATTGGGATTAGTGCAAGAGAATGATAATACTAAGTAACATGTTTCTAAATGTTCCTGAGTTGTTCCTGTGTCAGATGGTCTGTCCGGCATGGGCCCGGCGGGCGCGTACTGCCGCCAGTCGTCGTGGCCGGCGCCGGAGCGCTCGCCCGCGCCGCGCCTGCCGCGCCCGCGCTCCGACTGGATCCCGTCAGCACAAGAGTTCAACCCGCAAGAGTTTACCACCTCCACTCCTGTTGAGGCTGTTGAAGGTAAATATCATAACATAACATCTCGCCTGAAATCCCTGAATGGTGAGGCAGAAGTGTAGAACCTATAGTTCACCCACATTTCGCCAGTTATGTTTAAGCCATGTAATAGTCAAGCCTATTGCCATCAACCGGGGACAAATCCAGAGTAAAGTAAAGTAAAATAAAGTTTATTTATTTGCATAGATTGTAGGTAAGTACATGACATAAAGTATTAAAAAAACGATTGTGATCCTTGTACAGTCTACCTTAGATTAAAGGCATGCAAACATTAATAAAATTAATGAAGTAAACGAATAGGTAATAAAAAGATAAAAAATGGTGTCGAAATACAAAATTACGAATTACAGTTCAAAACGGGCATTTAAATAAGTTGGTATGTCGTTAAATTGCATAAAAAATTACCTATAATTATCTTAAATTAGTTTATATTAGGATACATTTAAGTCATAGGTCATTTAGAAAATCGTTCTAGTAGTAACATGTTTCAATCAATATGGCTGTTAACTTATTTTTAACATTGCGTATTGTGTCATCTTTTATTATGTCAGGTTTTTTGTTATATGTATATTGTAGGTCCCATGCATAAAACATTTTTTTTATGTAAAGCAGTATTGCAACTCTTAACTAGTAAAATCTTTTTGTACTGGCTTCCGATTGGTCTCTTACTAGTTTGTGATACTGTAGTAAAACGTTGTAAATGGCAATTTTTGTTAAACAAAAATTGCCATTTCTTAAATATACAGCGCCGGAAATGTTAACATCTTAAGGATTAAACACTGGAACACAACTATCAGTCGTTTTCATATTTAACGTCAACCTCAAACAACGTTTTTGGGCTTTGAATACGCGCAGGCAAGAATTTCCCCAGAAAATTATACCGTATCTTAGAATGGAAGCTACGAGACAATACTATGCAATCAAAGTTGTGGTGATGTTAACTGTCTTAAAATTTAATAGGACATAAGCAGATATGCTCAATTTTCTACATATCTTTTTTACTTGAAATTTCCACGTCATTTGACTGTGAATTACTATGCCTAGGAATTTTGCTTTTTGTACTTGGTCTATTTTAGTTCTATTAAATTAAATTTTTAAATTTAGTATTGATGTCCGCTGATAAAAATGTATTACGTTAAAACTTTCCTAAATTAATTGCTAATTTTTTGTCGTCAAGCCAATTCACAATGTCACTGTGTGTGCTATTTATGTCCTGTTCATATTTATTTGCATCAGAACAACTGATTAAAGCGGCGCTGTCATCAGCAAACAAAATCATTGGGTATTTAATGTGCCGCGGTAAGTCGTAGACAGTCGTCGTCGTAGCAGAAATAAAAGAGAACTTAGCACCCTACCCTGAGGTACGCCGTGTTTGACATCTCTGTATTCGGAAAAGTATTTATTTTCGCGTTTGCTTTTTATACATATCCTAGATATTTCCGTATATTGTTCACGTTCACTCAGATAACATTTGATAAGATTCAGGACGTTTCCTCTTATGCCATGCATGTAAAGCTTAGTTAGCAAGGTTGTATGATGGACACAATCGAAAACCTTTGTCATATTAGTGAGAATTGCACAAATTGGTACTATTTGGCCAACATTTACTTAGATTACGTTAAGCAAATCTTAAATAGCTTAATTAACACCTTTGTTTTACCTAAAACCTTTTTATTATTACACAAAAAAATATTAATTGATTCATATATATTTTTTTCGATTACTACTAAAAAAAGGAATTAAGGTAATGGGTTTGTAGTTGGCTAAGTTTTCCCTTTCGTGTTTTTTAAAGAGTGGATTTACGATAACTACCTTTAACGATTACACACTCTCTTAACGGAAACACTCCAGAGCTGATGCATGAGTTTAAATTGTGACTGAGGTTTGAGGCAATATGATCCGATACAAATTTTTCTACTTTTGTAATGCCATCTTGTCTGAAACTGTTTTTATTTTTTAAAGATTTTATTGCTGTCCTGACATTTTGGGGTGAGACGTGAGACAGGAGCCATACACATTTAATGTGGATTGCTTAATATATTAGTAGTTACAGGTGTTATCTTAGTATTTGTCGGTATTTAATTTTGATCGATAAATAAATTATTGAAGGCGTTTTCAATTTCTTTTGGATTACTTACGATTTTATCTTGGGTTTTAATTTGAGAAATTTGCTTAGTAGTGCATGGATTATTATTTGCCATGAAGCTTTAGATTTATTTGTTGACGCATTTACAAAATAATTATTTTGGGCCTTTTGGGTTAATTTTATTATTTTAATAATTTCTGGGAATCATTTTTAAAATTATTTTTATTTTTGTTTGAAGGTTCGCGCCTGTATTTGTATGTCCACAATAATTGCCGCTGTCTTTTACTGGATACTTGTATTCCACGTGAAACTCATTTTACTGTTTTATTTGTTTTGATAGTTACAATCTTATTTGGAAAACACAGATCATACAACATACGAAAGTGTTCTATAAAGTAATTGTATGCTTCATTCGCATTTTCTGTTTTGTATATTTCTGAAAAGGTAAGGTATTGGAGGTGATTTCACGCCGCCGCCGCCGCAGGAGACGCCCTGGGCGTCGGGAATCCCGGGCGGATTTCTGGCCACCGTAGGCGCGGGCTTGCGGAAGGTGAGCAATAGGTAGCTCACCGTCCGGTAAGGACCAGGCCCGGGTCGACGGCGCGTTGTATTCCACGCGCGCCTCAAAGAGATGTCGTCAGCACAAATGTAGGGGTCCACTAGGGCCGATGCCTGCCGGGGTCGCGGGAAGGTACTTATGGGTCACCGAGGCCTCCGCAACACAGGCAACTGAAGGAATACGGGTGGGTTTTAGTCAGTAAGAGTCTGACACACCCTCCCGCTCCGCCCAGAGCGGGAGAAGTTATTTAATGATTTCCCATCCACAAAAAAAAAGTATTTCTTATTTACATTTTAACTGAGAACGACAAGCAAAGTTATCTAGGCAACTGTTCCTGGATAACCTAGTCGGTTGTCGCAGTTTTAGATCGAAATTGTGCCCGGAAAGAAAGTACTCAAAGTTCCTAGTAACGTTGTTTCTTTTCAGAATATCAACGTTGAAATCCCCACATTTAACAATTTTCTTATTAGATTTTGTTCATACAGTTTTAGCATGTTATCTAAGTTTTCTTAAAAAATATTCATGTTATTCATTTTCGGTGGCCTATGTTATAGATAATAATTAATCGTTGTTGCACTAGTTCAGTTCAGGTAGCATTCAAATGTGTTTTTTATTGATGTTTGTGATATCTCTGCAAGCTCCTCCTCGCTTTATTGCTCGTCAGCCAACTTATAATTTGGAACTTCCAGTAGTTTTTCATGGCCATAATAAAATGTTCAGTAATGCATACAACGTCTATGTCTCTTTGTTTCTTGGATAGTTCTTGCAGATGGACGGTGAGTAAATCAGCCTTATTCAACAGGCCAGCAATGTTTTGATGTAAAATGTTTGTTCTGTCGGGAGTCCGGGCTGCTACTGAGATATTGCTGATAGAAAAACCCAATAACACTGCCCGACGCGGGAATCGATTTTTTACGATTTAAGCTATATAAGCTGTGGGCTGAAATAACCATTATATGTTGTCCTGACACAGTCAGGAGGCGTGGCGGATGACCCCGTGGAAGATGGTGGGACGAGCTGGAGAAAACAACCGACCAGTGGTCCACATTAGCCCTGGATCGAAAGAGCTGGAAGTCATGGGTAGAGGCATTTGCCCAGCTTTGGGTTGATCCAGGCTAACAGTAACTAACGGCCTCGCCACCATCGAGGCGGTCCGGCCAGTGCTCGAGCCCTGGCTCGGGAGGAGGCACGGCTCCCTGTCGTTTCGGGTGACGCAGGTGCTCTCGGCGCATGGTTGCTTCGGGAAGTACCTGTGTCGCATAAACAGGAAGCCGGACGCCCGGTGTCACCACTGCGTCGACTGTCGGGAGGACACGGTGCGGCATACGCTGGCAGAGTGTGCCGCTTGGGAGGAGCCACGCCGTGCCCTCATCTCAGGAGTGGGCAGTGACCTGTCGCTGCCGGCCGTGGTCGAGGCGATGGTCGGCAGCGAGGAGTCCTGGGACGCAGTGGTATCCTTCTGCGAAACAGTCGTGTCGCAGAAGGAGGTTGCGGAACGGGAGCGGGAGATCTCTTCCGCTCACCCGGCCCGCAGCAGGCGCACTGGGCGTCGGCAGAGGGCAGACAACGCCCTCTTCCGGCCCCCCTAAATGGGTCCAGGGACGGCGGACTTGGGGACGTCCGCCACCCCCCATCACACTGGACCCGAGGTGGCGGCGCGTAGTGTTCCACGCGCGCCCCTTTCAGACGTCGCGGGGGGGGTTTAAACACCTCACCCCCCCAGACTTGAGGTGGCCCGCAGGGGCGGGCCGGCACTAGCCGGGGATCGTGGAAGTCGCATTAGATCCCATGATCCCCGGTGCAAGTGTGGGAGGGGAACACCGGGGTGGTTTTTAGTCAGTAAGAGTCTGACAGACCCCTCCGCCTACCCCAGGGCGGAGGACATCCATGAGGATTTACCACCCCGGAACAAAAAAAAAAAAGGCTAACAGTAACTACAAAAGCCCTTTAAAAAAAAAATGGCGAAGAGTTCCGTACCACCGTACAATCATTTTATTTTTGTTATTCGTTGTTATCTAGGGGCCAAAGTAATAGGAACACACTGTAAACATGTCAAGTGATGAGTACCTATTACGGTTCAAAAGACAGCCTTGTGACAGACGGACGGACAGACAGCGGAGCTTTAATTTCCCGTTAAAAAATAAAATACTACGCATTTAGGAATACTTTATGAAATGCTTTTTATTATAAGTTATGGAATCAGGCGTCTGCGGAAATCCATGACTGTTTTGCTATTTCTTCCGCCAAAAACTACTTTCAAGCTTGGATGAAGTCAGCAGCGCCGGAACTCCCGGTAACTCGTTGAATTGGGTGTGAACGTGTAAAATAAATTTCTCTTTGGATTCTATAATCTTCTCGCTTTATAATCAACCCGCATAAATATATACCATAACCGCTTCACCAGTAGTGCTTCCACGTCACCAAAGGCGAAGGCGTGTAGGGTTACTGCTGGTGGGGTCGCAGTAGTGGTAATAGGTAGGAGTACTCCTCCATAAAAGCGTATGTAGGCATAGACGGAAGAGTTTTATTGGGTGCGAGCCCCACATAACCACACCTTTTCTACGGGTGGTGTGGTAAGTGCACAGGAATTTTCGAAGCCAAAAAATTGGTTTTGCACGGCGCGGGCCTTGTCGTATAGTAAGCTAATAGTTTCGTAAATGTTATTAGATATGACCGCGGGGCAAGAGGCCTCGGCCTCACTATCCGTGGAGCAGGCGCGCGTGCTGGCGTCCCTGCCCGACACCGTGCTGTTCTCTCTGCTGCACGACCTCGAGCAGGCCAGAGGGCACCTGCAGAAACGCCCCAAAAGAGTCGCTAGCGTGAGTATTATTTTCATGAAGTTTTTTTTTTTTAATAAATAAATTGGGTTGACAATATCGTCAGTCGCGGGAAACATCTTCAAGATAGCACGTGTATTTGCGGCTAACTTGATTTTTCTTTGATTCTAAATTGCTACATCAAATTAAGGACGATGTTTGAAGAACGCAGAGTATGCCAAACGAAAAGGGGAGGGTTACACCCAGCAGTGGGTGATCCAGGCTGATATAATGAGGATGGAAAACAATCTGATGGCCGTGGCCCATCTGGTTTTAAGTGGACTCCGCTGTCTGTAGACGGCCTGCGACGCCAGACGTATTGCGTTCACTTCACTCGACCTCATTTTGAGGTCACACAGACATTAGCTGCTAAGTGTATTATTCAACCTAGTATCACGGGCATAATACGAGTACAGGGTGATCTGCTCAGTGGTACACACGGATCAACTGGTACATAAATTAGGTCTTTACCTATGAAATCGGAGATTTGTATGAAAATTTTAAAATATAAAAATTTAGTTTTCTTTTTATTTCAGCTAATCATAGCACTGGCCCAAATTATCTACACAATTTTGCCATTTGATGGCAGTTTGTTTATCCCCTTACTGTAGAATTCTGCCGGACGGGAGGTGATGAAGTCAGCGAAAGCGTTTTGTACTGCCTCTCGGGTGTAGAATTTTTTCCACTTAAAAAATTGTCTAAATTTAGAAAAAAGTAGAAATCTGTTGGGGCAAGGTCCGGTGAGTACGGTGGGTGACGGAGAGCTTCCAGTTGTAACTCTTGTAGCTTTGCGATGGTCTGTCGTGAAGTGTGAGTGTCGCGCGATGTCGTGAAGAAGCAAAGGGGAAGAGCGATTGACCAGTCTTGGTTGTTGAATTGCGAGCTTCTCCATCATTGTTTGCAATTCTTGGCAATAGACATCTGCCGACACTGTTGTGCCATTCGGTAAGAAGCTGTGATGTACAAGTCAGCCACTGGTCCACCAGACTGACACCATCATCTTTCTATGGGTGATCTTTATTTTAGCGCACTGATTAGGTGCTGTACCCGGGTCGACCCACTGAGACGAACGCTTACGGTTGACGTACAGGATCCACTTTTCATCGCAGGTAACAATTATATTTAGAAATCCCTCGTTTCTATGCCTATTCAGTAGTGCTATGAATGCTTCGACGCGTAAATCTCGCTGTTGGTCGCTTAGTTCGTGTGGCACCCACTTATGTAGCTTTTTTATCTTTCCGATTTGACGCAAGTGCTTCAATGTTGTTTTGACACTAACTCCAAGGCCCGCAGCAAGCTCAGCCGTAGATTGAGTTGGATCCGCTTCCACTGTCGCCTTCAATTCGTCGTTGTCGATAATGGTCACCGGCAGACCGCGAGGCTCGTTCTTCAACTCAAAATTTCCAGATTTATAACGATTGAACCAATAATGGACCGTGTTTATGCAAGCATTTGTTTTTAGTGGTAGTTTTAGGCGCCATGGATAAACTGAAAATTCGTACAATTTTCGAATATGGAAATACGTTCCTACGCGGAAATACCGCTGCGCAAACACGAAACATTAACGACCTGTACGGGCCTAGTACACTAGTTTTTTTCCGTTCACTGGATCAAAAGTATGATACTCAGTTTGAAATGTTATGGTCACCTGTATCTTCGTGTGCCGCTATAGAGATACTGCGGGATGACGAGGCGAGTTCGCTTAGTGATAGTCAGCGTGAGGTACTTGCGCAGCTCATCGTAGAGCATCAAGATATATTTGAGCCAAGGGGAGAACCGACCCCTTTCGCCGAACATATTATTGATACTGGCGATCACCTCCCTATTGCTATTCCACCGTATAGGTTGACGCCTGCAAAGAAAGAAGTCATGCTGGCAGAGTTAGATAAGATGTTGGCAGACGATATTATTGAGGAGTGCGAGTCCGCGTGGGGTTCTCCGTTGCTTCTCATTCCTAAGAAAAATGGACAGGTGCGTTTTTGTGTCGACTATAGAAAACTCAATGCGGTAACTAAGACCGACGTCTATCCGATGCCATTGATAGACGAGCTTGTCCAGTCAACAAAAAAACATTATTTTATGAGTACCATTGACATGCGTAGTGGATTTTGGCAAGTTGGCGAGCAGGACAGATAAAACAGCGTTTTTGACGCCTTTTGGATCTTTTCGCTTCAAGCGTATGCCATTTGGTTTGAAGAACGCTCCTTCAACCTTCCAGCGTCTAATAGATAGACTGCGTACCGGCGCCTCGTTGAAGGACGTAACCCTTCTTGCTTACCAAGACGATTTGTTAGTTATCTCCGAAGGCAGTTTTGAAAAGCATATTTCCGATTTGCGTAAGGTGTTCGAAGGATTACGTCTATTTAAGCTACGCGCGAACAGAGACAAGTGCGTGTTCGCACGAGACAAGGTTAAGTACTTGGGTCATGTCATCACCCAAGATGGTGTGTCACCGGATGATGACAAGGTACGTGCAGTTTTAGATACGAGTATGAGGGCACCGTCGTCTTTACGCCATTTAAGAACATTTCTACAGACGTGTTCATGGTTTAGAAAGTTTATTCCAAACTTTTCAGCTGTAGCTGAGCCCTTGACACGCCTGCTTAAAAAGAATCAGTCCTGGTCTTGGAGTGCAAGCCAGGCTAGTGCGTTTGAGGAGCTTAAAAAGCGCTTATAGTCGGCACCGATTCTCATCCAAGCGGATTATAGTAAGCCTTTTTTGCTAAGGACGGACGCTAGCAACTACGCTCTTGGAGGCGTATTGCTACAGGATGAGGGTAAGGATGAACGCCCTATAGAGTATACTAGCCGTCTTCATATTCCAGCAGAAAAGAATTACAGCACCACAGAGCGTGAAGCTCTTGCCGTTGTTTGGGCTGTCAATCGATTCAGAGGCTACATCGAAGGTCACGAGGTCATCATAGGTAGCGATCATCAGCCATTAAAGTGGCTTCTTACTTTAAAATCACCATCGAGTAGGCTTGTTCGATGGGCGTTTAAGCTTCAATGTTTTAACATTCAGTTTCAGTATACACCTGGAAAGGCTAATGTCATTGCCGATACGCTCAGTCGACCAACCTGCAAAGAAAAAACAGGATCAGTGCGGAGTTTTCTCTGTTGTTGTTAACTTACCTGCTAGGAGTGCTTCCGACCTTCGGCGCGCGCAGCTGGATGACCTGGAACAAAAAAAATCGTTAGTGAGTTAGAGGATACATCTGATCTGGAATCTATAGGTCAAAAGCGTTGGTCCGAAAGAGGTTATTTCCTTCAACAAGGTGTTTTGTATAGATACAGTCCCGACGTGGACAGTGAAGAATCACAGCTGGTAGTTCCGTCTTCTTTATGCCTCGAAATTATGAAGGAATGTCATGACTCTGATTTAGTGGGTCATCATGGAGTAGACAGAATATACAATAGAATTGCTCAAGGTTTTTATTTCCCAGGCATGCGCAGGGCCATAACAGAGTATATCAAGACTTGCGCCACCTGTCAACGTTATAAGTCTTCAAAAAAAAAGCCGTCAGGTCTGTTACAGACACCGGTTTTGAATCAAAGAGGAGAAGTGTTAGTCATTGACCTATTCGGTCCTCTTCCTGCGGGAGATAATGGGGAACGCTGGATATTGTTAGTAGAAGACACCGCTTCGCGGTGGACTGAGCTATACGCTTTGAAAGAGGCAAGTTCAAAGGCGTGTGCTCGTATATTGATTGAAGAGTTCTTTCTGCGTTACGGACTTCCTCGACGCGTTGTGTCAGACAATGGCGTCCAATTTGTGTCCGCTGTCATGCAGCAGTGTATGTTTGTTTTAGGTATAAGTCAAGATTTGTTACCTTTGTATCATCCCTCAGCTAATCCAGCTGAGCGCAAAAATAGGGATTTAAAATTTCAGTTGTCACGTTTAGTTGAAACAAACCATTCTTCATGGCCGCAGTGCTTACCTGCGATAAGGTTCGCAATGAATTCCACAGTTTGTCAAACTACGGGTGTGTCTCCAGCGTACTTAACGTTCGCCAGAGAGTTACGCTCACCCCTCGACGTACAACACGACATTCGGTCGATTCTTAACAAAGATAATTTTGTTCCGCAAATCACGCCTTATCTGAAAAACTTTGTTAACACGTTCATTGCTGTTAGGGAAAGGGTGGAAGCACAACAAGACCGACGTAAGGAATGTGCCGACAAGTCCTTCGTACCTGCCGAAGTCTTTGAAAAATCACAGAAAAATGTCGGGAAATATCGCGAAAGCCTCTGTGATCAAAAGTATTCGTAAGTCGTAATGATTTGTAGAAAAAAAATGAGTTTTTTTCAATCCGTTTACGAATTTCAGGATCAAATGACTGTGGTACCTAAGTGGTATTGCGGTGTTCATGGTCTTATAGATTATGCATGACGAATTTGGCGCCAAATCAGAATGGTGGCTAAAATAGTTGTACCATCCGAGCTGGCCACCTTATAGGGCGTTTTAGTTTGTCGAAAAACTTTATAAGCAACAGTTACGTTCCCAGGAGTGCCGCTTCTGCAAGAACAACGGCGAGCGCGAGTCGTACTACCGCGCGCACGCGCTCAAGGACGGCGCCGGGCGCGTCACGTGCCCCGTGCTGCGCGCCTTCGTGTGCGCGCGGTGCGGCGCGCGCGGCGACCGCGCGCACACCAGCAAGTACTGCCCGCTCAGCACCGCCGACGGTACGTGCACTCGCTTCTTGAAAACCAGATACTCATCATTATCTGCGCAGCCTTTACTTATTTAAGTTATACTAGCTGCGCCCCGTGGTTTCACCTGCATAAGTCTCGATCCCGTGGGAATATCACGATAAAAAGTATGCTATGTCCTAATCCAGTTCATGGTCTACCTGTGTGCCAAATTTCATGGTAATCTGTTCAGCCGTTAAGTAGTAGAGAAGCCATACACAAAAAAAAAAAACTCAGTAGTAGACGATCTTCGTCAGAGGTTGCAGGCAGGTCTGTTGGTACATGTTTGCTGAGCGTGGGGTCCTAGGTTCGATTCTTCAGTCCGTCGACATGTAACATGCAAAATTTCGTGTAAATTGGTACAGTAGTTTTATCAGAAATAGACAACACACGATCAAACACAATTTCAGCCATTATCTGTTATCATAATATGTTTAGAAATATAATACTCGTCACACGATTATTGTTTATATTGTGTAATGCGGTCCGTTTATTCACGAACCCAAATCAGTTTACAGTGCTTAGAGCCCGCACACTCAGCAGGAGATAATTTTTTGCAACCATCCATCCAAACCATCGATGCGTCGACGGCTTCCGTTGACGCGTCGACGGCAGCCGTCGACATTTCAACGTCGCTGATCTTCGAAGTTGAAATGTCGACGGTTGCCGCCGACGCGCGTCGACGGCTGCAGTTACCTCTGCCGTTGGGAACATGCCGCTCGTGCGTAAGAGCTCTAAGGGCCACTCGCAGCAAAATGATACAAATCTCGGTTTAATTAAATCTCGATTTTGCCTTAAACTCGACTTAACTTAAATCTTATTAAGCATGTCTTGCACAGTCACATTTCACATTCGATTTAACTAAACTGAGATTAAGTCAATAACCCATTCGCCATTCATTTTTTGCGTTCCGTTTTCATATAAAAAATGATGGCATCTCAGTTCTGCGTATAGAGAAAAAAGAATTTGATCTGTCAATAACGTCAATGTAAGTAAGTGTTGGTTATAGTCTCGTGTTATTTTCTAGTTTTGTTTAGCGTCTATCGTTATATATGAGTTTAAAACATAAATTACAAACTTAAACAAAAAAATCGCCATCTAAGGTAAGATATTTCTGTTGCATTCCATATTTCCTTAATTAAAGTAGAGTGATAAATAAACATTAATAATTTACACAAATAAAAAGAGGAATTTAAAATAACACTCTATTGGCGTATCTGTATAAAATCGAGATTTAACAACTAAACCGACCTCGATGCCGGTTTAACTTTGACGTTTATTTAAATTGAGATTTAAGCTAAATCGATGACATGCAAATCGTTAAATTAAGTTTAAGCCTAAGTCGAGTTTAAATCGAGATTTAAATAAAAGCTGCAAGTCGCCCTAAGCAGTTAAACCGTAAGTCGTACCCGATATTCCACAGGAGCGGGCCCACGACCGAGCCCTGTGGAACACCGCACGACATGCGGCGCTGGTTTCCGCCATCACATGCTGTGTAGGTGACACACCTCTCCGCCAAATAATCCCCAACGATGCGGGGGAGGTAGGGAGGCACTCGATGGTACCGCAGTGCCTCCCGAATACAACTCCAGAGCAGGGTGTACATCACCCCGCCCCGGGACACTGCTTCCTCCGCCAGGACTCTCACTCGCGATATTGCGTGGATGGTGGAGCGCCCGTGCCGAAAGCCGAACTAGCTCTCGGCCAGGTCAGGCTCCTCTCTCTATCCGCTCTAAAAGTTTCCCTACCTAAGCGGATAAACCCAACCTAACCTAAGTACCTAGACTTGGCCACACGAACACGAACGGCTAAACCGTGGCTAAACTGACGCAGTCTTAGTCTCTACTTAACGCTAACGCCGGCACGACACGGCACGGCAAGGGATATTATTTTGTAAGCGCAAGTACTTAACCTACATAATGGTGCCGATTCCCTTGTTCACAAACTAAACTAAATTTAAGTTAAGTGCATCTTTTTCTTTCTATTTCATTAAAAAAAGGACGGAAAATAAATTTTAGTTTAGTCCTGTCAAATTAATCAGCGCCTGTTACTACACCATACACAGCTGGACACACGCATTTGAATACGCTGAACAGGGTCTTAGGACAGTCATGAACTGGCTAACTAGCAACCTTCTCACCTTGAATCCTAACAAGACCTTGTACATGACGTTTTCTATAAAGGCCTCCTCCCAACCAGACCAGGATTCTTTTAATCTTAAAGTCCACAACTGTCCGGTAACTGCCCCTCGCCTTCCTTGCTCATGTCCTCACATTATCCGGACGGATAGTGTTAAATATCTTGGGGTACAAATCGACAATCAACTGACCTGGAAACTCCACCTTAGAACATTGACTGTGCGAGTACGTAGACTTGTCTCTATAATGAAAAAACTCAGACATTCTGCTGTCATTGAGACACTAAAAAATGTTTACTGTGCACTTGGTCACTCAATCCTAAAATATTGCATAACTGCCTGGGGTGGAGCGGCCAAAACTCATCTTTTGCAGCTGGAACGAGCACAAAGAGCCGTCTTAAAGGTTATGACCTTCAAGCCCTACAGATACCCTACTACACAACTCTACGAAAATTGTCAAGTACCTACAGTGCGCCAACTTTTCATCCAAGAAATAGTGCTACGAAAACACTTTACTCTCCCATTCCTTGCAAACTACACACTAAACCGTAGGAAATATCAAATCTGTACCACCCAATACTCCAGAACAGCTCTTGCTCAACGTCACTACAGTATTATAAGCAACCACCTGTACAATATCGTAAACAAAAACTGCAACATTTATCCAATGACTAGGTTCGAATGTAAGAAAAGTGTTCAAGGATGGCTACAAAAACTTAATTACGAAGACACCGAACATCTGCTTAAGATATCCACTTAGTCACTCACTGTAACTTACACAATTTCTCATTCAAGTCTAATTATTTTAAACTTACGACATTACACATACATACACTACACATACATAAATTAAATATACATACATTACACATCCCTAAACATTCACTCACCCTCACACACTTACATTGTCCACTTTACTTTATTTTCTATATTTACTGTATAATTACGGTATATTTTTTGCTGTTTTATATTTTTTTTTTTACTACATTTCTCTGTGACAATGAAACTGCACTAATGCCCCTGCTGTCTCTCGTGGGAACCTGTGTACCTTTGTGTAATAACTTTTGTTGGAACACTGGTACTCATAACACAAGTTAGATCTTACTTTGAGTACCAGAGTTCAAATTACGCTAGTCTTGATAAAAACACCAACTGGTAACACAGCTCTTAGCGTATCATAGTTACTAGTGTTATTGTTCACTTTTTTGCAAAATAAAGAATTATTATTATTATTATTATTATACAGGTTTAGACGTGATTAAAAACTTGCCTACTAAAATTACGTCAATTTACGTGAAGCTTAGTTTGTGAACAAGGGAATCGGCACCAATATCTAGCAAGAGAAGAATTTATGTAGTGTTGTATTCAGGAATCAATATTAATACTTAAAAACAACATTATATTTTAATTTCAAATATGTTTAAAACACGAAAAAAAACTTGTTTTATAACCTCAATTTCAGCATCCGAAAAAATAAGATTTCTCTTAAATTAGGGTGAAAAATTGAAAATTGATTTCAGGATATGAAAAGGTAATTCTAGGTCTACAAAACAAAGTTAAAACCACCGTGACACACGAAGTTTTTTTAGGGGCCTAAGCCTCCTAACAAAATGTGCAATGTCCTTTTAATCTAAGCGGTCACACAGATAGTCAAGAAAATTGACTTTGTTTCATACTATGCATAATAAAGTTTAATTACCTATCGTATATGTCAAGTGTTGTGTACCTATCTTATTATTTTTGTGATTTCTAATATTAGCAATATTTTTTATGTTAAACATTACATCCATTAGTTTTATTTATTCTAATATCTTTTTACTACTTTTTCTATTAGATTCTAATGGGTCTCATTGGCTATAGCGTTTTAAAATTTTGACTTTAGCAAGTTCCACCAATTAAGGCTCTTGCAGCCTTTTTTTTTTTGTAGGGTGGGAAATCATCAAATAACTTCTCCTGCTCTGGACGGGGCGGGAGGGTGTGTCAGACTCTTACTGACTAAAACCCACCCGTATTCCTTCCTGTTGCCTGTGTTGCGGGGGCCTCGGTGACCCATAAGTACGACCCCGGCAGGCATCGGCCCTAGTGGACCCCTACCTTTGTGCTGACGACATCTCTTTGAGGCGCGCGTGGAATACAACGCGCCGTCCCCCCGGGCCTGGTCCTTACCGGACGGTGAGCTACCCATTGCTCACCGTCCGCAAGCCAGCTCCTACGGTGGCTGGAAATCCGCCCGGGATTCCCGACGCCCAGGGCGTCTCCTGCGGCGGCTAGGGGCGAGAGGGCGAGAAATTTGCTTTTCCCTCAACCGTCCCGCCTCCTCCTTCGCGAGCATTGCTGCTTCGCAGAAGGAGGTAACGGCTGCCCATGCCCTCTCGCTCTGTACCATGGCCTGAACCAGGGCCGGACGCGAGAGATCTCTGCCACCGATCGCCTCCACGAGGACACGGCGGTGCTCTGCCCAAGCTGGGTAGACCTCCACCGTATGCTCTACCGTGTCCTCCGGGCGATCCACACAGTGGTGACACCCGGGCGTTTCCTCCCACCTTATCCGACACAGGAACCTCCCGAAGCTGCCGTGTCCGGTGAGGGCCTGCGTCAGGCGGAAGGTGAGGACGCCGTAGCGCCTCTCTAGCCACTCCTCAAAGAGGGGACTTATCGCCGCAATCGTGGCGTGTCCAGCACTGGGCTGCGACAACCGTACTCTCCATGACGCCATGAGATCCCGCCGGAGCTCCGTCCGCTGTGCCGCGATTTCTCGCGGCAGCGGGCTTACGCCCCGGCGTTTCGCCTCCTCGCGCCACTCCCACACGTGCGCGAAGACTTTTGCCTCCAGATCCCATGGCGGGGCTCGTGCAGCCTGGGGCGATAACTCGGGCGCGACAGCCATAATGCTGCCTGCACGAGTGTATGCTCAGAAGCATTCTAAACCCTCTCGCAAACGTTGAGTTTACTCGGTTTTGTTCCAAAATAAAATATTAAGCAAAATTGTAAGTAATTTCAATGTGACTCATAAAGTCATAACACATTGTGGTAAGGTATAAATTAGGATGTTTGACGAAATTAACTAATAAAAGAATAATTTCTCCATTTTAAATTATAAAAGTTCTTGCAAAAGTCAATCATTCATGTCTTACAATCAGATAAGAGTTACATGGCTATAACTTACTAATGGTTTTTAGCGGCGCGCGGCGGTCATAGGTAGTAGGCACGAGTAGGTACCTTTTTGAAGCTGCTGCAAGCCAGCCGCTCCTGCGCCGCGCCCGCCGCACTCGCCAGCGCCACTGCCATAGTAATAGCTAATAATATTCGCCGATTTTGACTCAAAATGCGAATCTCTTATAATTTAGTTTCAATCTCACGTCAAAAGTTTATTTTCATTATTTTCACAAACAATCTACACATTTCCAATATCTATAAGCTGACCTCTTACTGTAGGTATGGAAAGCTTTATATAATGTGATGTAGGTCAGCTTAGACTGGCTTGATAATTGATTAATTCGCAAAACTTTCCAGTATAAGTTAATCTCGCATTGTATAGGATTTCCGAACAATGAGAGGTTAGCTGATACTGGAAAATTATAGCTTGATATGTAGCCAGTAGTACATAAAAAAGGTGTTCACAAAATTTGTGATCCCTGTACAATCTACCCTAAATTAGGCATGCAAACATTGAAATTTTTTTTTCTTAAGAACACAAAACTCGTCAATCAAATTAAAATTGTCAAAAATAATAAATTAAACATGATAAAATATAGTAAAGCGAGCATAATAATAGGTAATAAGGAAATGCACAATGTCAAATAATAAATCTAAAGTGTATTTTAAAAAATCGTTAATTGAGTTATAACGCTTACGAAGTCATAAGGCTGTCAGTTTCTCAATCCGTGTAGATCAAAATCCGTGTAGATCGAGTCAACCTGCCCACCATCTGTTATCTCAAGAACAAAATTTGAGAAGCTAGCTAAATCCGATACAGTCGAACGTTTTTTCAAGAAACCGTTAAAGCCAAATTGCAATACTGCACGATCAAAATGTATGGGATAGTACCTATTTTTTTTTTTTATAACCTGTGTAAAAGGAGATTGTTCTGCATCACATCTTTCGCCCCAGAATGAAAAGGAAAATTACTTTGCGTTTTCTAAATAACAAGTATTATATGCCCACGAAGACAAAGTTTTGTTTTAAACAAAGATTTTGAGGTTATATTTATTTAGTAAGAAACAAAAAAAAATCAAAATGTTTATTGCAATTACATACAATTAAAACACACAATGAGTGCCCACGAAGACAAAGTTTTTTTTTTTTAAAAGATTTTGAGGTTATATTTATTTAGTAAGAAACAAAAAAAAATCAAAATGTTTATTGCAATTACATACAACTAAAACACACGATAAGTTGGAGATCACCTTTTAAGCAAGAAGATGCTTGTGTTAGGTGAACTCCGCTCTTCCACTGTCATAAATAAGAGGTATGCAATTGATAAACTGAGCCAAGAATAACAAAAATAAAAATAATCTACTTTAAATAAAACAAAAAGACAAAGCAAAAAGGAAATACAAAAGGGAGGAGCGCACTTGTGTGATGTGATGTGTGTGTCTTATGTGATGATGTGTGTTGTGTGTGGTTTTGTTGTGTGCGTGTGTGAGTGTGTGCGAGAGTAGGTAATGGCGTGAGTGAGTTTTGTAAATGACTGTTAAGTGTAGGTTGAGTATTAATTGCAATATCTTTAGTTGTGTTTATTAGTTTTAGATATCCGTTTAGGTTTAGGTTCAGGTTTGGGTTTAGGTTTATGTTTAAGTTTAAGTTAAAGTTATATATAGAAACAATCCTTTCAATAAAATCCTTAGAAATACATGCAAATAAATGCCTGTCACTAATGTTATTTCTATTGCCTTTATGTGGCTAGTTAAGCATACGTAATTATGTATCTAGGTGTTAAATAAACTTAATGTGTAGTATTTCACTCATTTGGTAAATCTTCTTGACAGTTAAGTTGATTGACTTATCATGATAAGGATTAGGGATGCCCGCCCATACATTAGATCCGTATCGATATATATTTTAAACATAATCGACACCGTTCAGTAGCCGGCGTGTTTTTCTATTTGAAATATTACATGCGATGCATCTCAGTTATGTGTAGTAATTGTGTAGGTAAAGATCATTCATTATTTAGGATGGATTAGGATATGAAAATCGGTTTTGTTGTTGAATTATTTTCGCACCTAAGGTATATGGTAACAACAAAAACGCACAAGTCACTACAGCAGTGTCTTTCCCTAGAGCGAAAAATGTTGAAAAGGAATGTACGTACGGATGCGTAAGAGATTCGTGAGCAGACCGTCTCTGTTTATGTTGTAAAAATCTCTCCGTGAAAACTTAAGTGAAGTGAGCTGTCATTATAAACGGTACTAGGGATTGACACTATTGACAGCTCACTTCACCTTAGTATTCACGGTGAGGTTTTTAGAGAATAGATCAACAGATGGCCAACGCAAATAATCTCGTTCTCGATGTGCGTGAAATGTAAGATTGGGCATCACTAAATGTCATGTCAAATCTAATTGACACAAATGGCGGCATTGTTGATGAAGTCGTTACTCGTTACAGCTCTATTATTTGTTTATTATGGATCGCAAAATATCCGTTTCATACAGATATTCGCAAATAGTATAATAAAATACATTTATAATTATTACGTACGTCAGATGTTTGTTGGTCCTTTGGGCGATTTACGACGTTGACCTTTCAACGCAGGTCGGTCTAAAATCATGTTTGTGCTGAATTCATGGTAACATTGCGCGTTGATATCCTCCCTTACGCCCAGTATCTACTAAGGGTTCTTGACTTCTTGTCCATGAACGGTTACTAGTGCCGACGTTGTGAACAAGCCTCCATAATAATAATATGAAAATGTTTCATACAGAACTGTTTACCGGGCCTTCGTGCTTTCTGGTTCAAATGAGTGAACAAATTTGTTTTAAATACATTGTACTTTTTATTTCTTTTAAAGACTGGGATTTTATTGTAAATTTTGATTGATACACATTACATTCGGGCCTGAATGGAAAATGAATAGTTTGAAACCGGTAATGCTAGATCGTTGTCGCAAGTTTCGTGGCTGGATGTAATGATCTTTATATAAAGCGAAAAGTGATACAGGCGTAGGTATATATTTTTCCTGACAAACAAACATATTTCAAATATATACAGACTTTTGAGTGTAAGGATATTAGTTCTGTAAAATGGGGTCTACAGCTATGCACCTTTTTTATAGCTTGAACAGCTTATCTGAGCTGCATTGTACTATTACCCCAGCTTTTGAGCATCATTACTATGTTGGATTTCGATTTTATCACATAATATATTCATTTCAATTAAGTAGGTATCTACATAAATATTTTATTTTCAGAACGCATAAAGTCCACGGCCATGATGCGCAGTGTGCTCATGGCGTCGGGGCGGCGCCGGCCCGCGTCGCTGCCGCCCGCGGCGCCGGCCAGCGAGCACTACGTGGCCTTTGGAGAGACACCGCCATCTGTCATCTCCGACACAAAGGCGTACAATGCGTACGCTCTCACATTGCCGCTTGACCCCTTATGGGCAGCTCTTGAACAAAAATTATTGCTGTAATTGAATTATTTGTTGACGCTTTGATAACAAAAATAAATTAAAATTTATTTTTACCAATGTTATCAAAACGTTATATTTTAGATAAATAGTAGTTGATTAATATGCGTATAGATGGCGCCGTACTCAATTAAGCGGGAAATTATGAAGATTTATTTTTTGTTCGTATATAATATCAAATAATATTATGGATGATGACTGATACATTATAAGTGTTTATAATAAGTTGACTGGTATTTAAAACCTGTTGTTAAATACAGGTATCAATATGTATTAGAGTTAAGGATAATATAAATAATGTTGAAGATAGTATTCTAATGGTTATTTGATGATACTTCACGTATGTATAAATGTTTATTTGATGATACAATAAGTACCAGTGTACCAATGGCTGAGTAAATTAAATAAATCGAACTTTTAAGTGTGACAAAACTGTTTCACACAGCATAAACTATGAAAAATAGATTTGCCAGCTTTTAATTTTTTTATCAGCTTAACTACAATTTGATATGGTAATAGCAGAGATGAAAAACTCGATGTTTTGTCATACCTACATGCGGATATTTAAAGAGCACCTACCTAGTAAATAGAACTTAATCAGCTTCTTAACATCGAACTAAGTTAAGTAGGTACCTACTTGAAACTCATTTTTCTTAATCAATGCTAATGTATTGATAGGTAATAAAATGATAAGTAATTAAGTATGCATTTGCAACACTGAGCTGATTCGAAACTGCCTAGGCCGTCATCTTGAGTTTTTGAAAACTGAATCGGTCTAGATTTCGCATTATAAACTTCGTGTAAATTACCAGTTTTAGTAGCAATTAAAATTCATTTACAGTTTTGACCAAAGTAGATCGAATTTGACTGCTCTGTTAAAAAAGTACTTAATTATAAAGATATTTTTTGTGCAAGTAGTAATTTAGTAAATCCTCAAAATTATACATTCAAAAACTGATATTCTATCTTACTTACTAACCCAATCATATTCGTAACTATGTGGAATTTTAACGATAAGAATAAGTTGTTTATAATTTTTGAATAAATTAATCAACTTATTAACTAATTTATCCAGGCCTATTCTTGATAAATAATTGATTTATTGGTATTAGCAAATAAATATGACTAAATTCGTATCCGCATGTCGCAATTCATGAAAAAACATTACTTAATTCATTTTGACTCATCAAATAAGTTGACCCTAATTTGTCATAGACTTATATTTTGACTATTATTATCTAGAATTTTATTTTGTTGATTATTTTTATAAGACGATTTATATTGTTAAACTTTTATTGGTGGAGGTGTCTTTTGGGGGTAATAAATAAAATAAATCAGACAAAATGTTCATTTTTATTATATTCTCGCCTGCATTAGGTACTTAATTGTTACCTATCTTGAATTCTTGATAAGTATTTCCTGTTGGTGTGTCTCACATATGTGTCCGCTCGATCCGCCATCTATGATATTTGAGAGGAAGCTTCACAGACTTATATCTTAACAGTGTAAGTATAATTCCGTAAATGTGATCAAGTGCAAAATACCTTGTTACATTCAATGACCCGTGGGATGGTAAATTGGGTGGTGTGACTGACACTGGCGTGGCCACCATCAGACATTTTAATTTTGATAACGTAAAACATTTGTCGCTAATTAGTCGCCAAATATCAGAATTATTCGGTCACTGGTGGATGAAGTTACTCTATAATTTGGACCCACCAAAAGAAAGCTGTATTCATTACCTATAAACAGATCTAAAAAAAAATACCTTAAGTAATTATTTATAGGCTACATTCTGAATTACGCTGTAATCAATTTGAGCGCACTTACTTACACCCGTTCCGAATGAGCGTTTTCAAAGTTTAAGTAATTTAAAGATTTTACTAAAGGTACGATAATTTTAAAGTTTTAGGTAAATCATATATTCTTATTTCGGCAACAAAGGTTTTATTATTCTAACGTAAGTTAGAGCCTAACGTTATAATTTGGTAAAACGGTTGCATGCGAATGTACATCTTGACACTAAATAGACCAAGAGCAAGATTTAATGTTTTCAAAAAAGTATAAGCCACTCTAACCTAACCTAACCTAGTAATTTAAAACATAAATACATGTATTTAATTGAGAATGTATAACTCTCTGACATTTCTAAGGACTTTAGACCGATAAAGCTAGAAGTATATTACACATAGATATATTTTTCTTGGCCATTTTTCGTAAACCCTTCGATCTAGCTCTTAGACTATATCTTAAACTTAAACTCATTGGGTATATCTTCTAAACTAAGACCCGACTAAATCTGTGACTTGAAAAATTGCGACTAATTAGCGACTATATTTGGGAGAAAACAGATCTTCGCTAGATGCCCTAGTTTTTGAGATATAAATGTGGCCAAGCTGGGGAGATTCTCTCCAGGTCGGCCACCTAGACTCGCTAATAACTTTTGAACCAGTGACCGACAGATTCTGATAGTTGCCGACTGATTCCGAATAATTGGCGACTAAATTTAGGAGAAAACAGATCTTCGCTAGGTGCTGTAGCTTTTGAGATTCAAATGGGCCAAGCTGGGGCAGGCGCTCCCCAAATCGGCCACCTATAAGCCCTTATAACGTTTGAACCAGTGACCGAGTAATTGTAATATTTGGCGACTAATTAGCGACGATTTTTTTTTGTTTTCAAAATTAAAATCCCTGATGGTGGCCATGCCAGTGTCAAGTCACACAGTTGGGTGATCACCCGGAGACGTGTGCGTTAGCCCAGCAAAATAATGTCGAAAATAGTCCTTTAAATCTTACAGATAATTGGTTGCCCAGCTTCTGTAATTGTTGCACACATTTTTAAATTTGTTGCACTTATAGTTTTTTAGTTATTTCACAAAAACATTTTTCCTGCTGGGGTAACGTTTATAACGTTACCGCAGCCAGACATTTTTTTTTTTAATGGGAATATTGAAACAAATATTAGCTACCTATATAATTAGTGTCTAGACGAGGTAAATGTTGCACCTTATTTTGTATTTGTTCTTTTTTTGGCTGCGAAGTTATTCGAGATCCCGCTGGAGTAACGTTTGTGGTTTTGTTGGAACTCTGAAACGGTTTAGCGGATTCTTATCATATTTTTATATAACTTCTTAGGAATTAGTTGTAATTAGTTGTGCAATAAAAAAACCAATATAATGCACCGTTAAATGGTTATTTAATTAAATATAAAAACACTTCAATAGGTCCTAACACTCTGAATCAGAGCTCTAAAGACTTACTTTAAACGTTATTTTGTAGCTTGTAACTGCCTTCAAATGTATGTGAAGTTTCATTAGTATGCTGTAAGTAACTAACAAATTATTATGATATTCAGTTCTCCACGTTCACGGTCAAAATGCGCACGGAGTGGCCACCGATAAACCTGTAGGTATGTGGATATATAAACTGAATTTTATATCAATAATTAGTAGCTTAGTTCAATTTTATACTTGTAAAATTTCAGCGTCGTACATACAATAATTAACGAGATAATAAAATAAAAGTCATTAGGAAGTGCAAGACCGGGATAACCCGACCAAGTTTAGGTGGTTACAAAAAAGCGACCGCGTAGTACATTATGCTATCTTTTAAAATATGTAGGATAGTGTTACAAGTTTAGTACAGATGTGTACACAAGTGTTAAAAAAAAACTACATGTTTCTTAAATAATATTTAGGTACAGGTAAAATAATCATTTCAAATGAACTTTTACTGTAACTGGGTTGTGGAGGTCAGATAGGCAGTCGTTCTATGTAAAATACTGGTATTCAGCTGTATCCGGTAAGACTGGAAGCCTAGGGGAAAGGCTAGGCAGATGATGATATCGCTTAAAAATCACAGATCAACGGTAATATTAAATAATATCACAATGTAGTAAAATGCTTACAGTAAGTCCTACTGTTTCATAGTCTCATTTCAAATACTAATCCCCTTTTTTCTTCTAGATATTTACAGATAGTTGTATTCTCTGTCCAAGCCGGCAGACCTCCACCGTATGCTCCACCGTGTCCTCCGGGCGATCCAAATAGTGGTGACACCCGGGCGTTTCCTCTCGCCTTATCCGACACAGGGACCTCCCGAAGCTGCCGTGTCCGGTGAGGACGCCGTGGCGCCTCTCTAGCCACTCCTCAAAGAGGGGAGATATCGCCGCAATTGTGGCGTGCCCAGCACTGGGTTGCGACAACCGTACTCTCCATGTCGCCATGAGATCCCGCCGGAGCTCCGTCCGCTGTGCTGCGATTTCTCGCGGCAGCAGAGTTACGCCCCGGCGTTTCGCCTCCTCGCGCCACTCCCATACGTGCGCGAGGGCTTTTGCCTCCAGATCCCATGGCGTCGGCTGACTGCTTGAGAATACCTGAGGTATTGAGTCCGCTTTTGTACCATTGTTGTACATAAAGATTAATAATTAATTAGCCAGCCTCTAGTTAGTATTCCACTGCAGGATAATGCCCCTACTCTTGGAGAGAAGGAACGAGCGATCGCGACGGATGCTCGATACAAATTGGTTACTTCTGCGACTATTTTCGTAGAACGTTGACGCATAATATCGTCATATCATTTTATTTACTACTAGCTGACCTGTCCAAATTTCAATAATGTATACAAAAATCCCATAGAAAATACCCTTCAGTTGGAGTTTTGTCATATATCATTCTCATCCCCGCAGTACTGGTAGCAGGCTATTAACATATAACTGCCAAGCCAATTGCACCATTATAAATACTGTTCGAGCCATTTCGGTAAGGATTTTTTTTTTAATATTTCGGGTAGTTTGTACCTAAGTAGTTTTATGCGGACACCGGTGGGCGGTACAGCGCACAATTTATTTGAAAAATCATTGCAATGTAGGGCACGTCATGTGACAGTTAATTTTTTTTTTCCCACCCCTCTCTCCAGCCTTCAGTAATATAGCGTAAATTAATAACATCAATAACAAAGCGTAATAAAACAATAAAATATTATTATATTTTAGTAAGTTTTTAAATTAATTATTATGGATTAATTACACCTGTAAACATCTTCATCTGCTGCTTTTTATAATCACCCCGTTTGGAGCCTGAAGTCCTGAAAACGTGATCACATTGGCTATGACGTCATTAGAGACACACGAGGTAGGTTTCGGTGATGTGTTGAACACCCATTACCTTCATACAATTCATGGACGTGTGTGACCTGCTAACGTGGAGAAAAAGAAGGGAGTTCTTTTCATAATCACTAATTAGCCTTAAATTTTATTTTATTTACTAATTTATTTGGTACACCAACAGCAGACATACGTACAAAGAGATTATTCCGATCTGTCACCCCGCTTTGTCCCCTTAGGGTGACAGAAAGGAAAAAAAAGTTTGATCTGTCCCCCTGTTAGCAAGAGTTTGTTGGTAAGCGCATCACTTCAGAACGACTGGACTGATGTGGCATTTTTTTATTTAAGAGAGTCCTCTTAAATAAAAAAAACCTAAGTGACTAACAAGACCTAAGTGTCCTTGAAAAACGCACGCACACATTTACACAATCGACGTGAACGCCATCTAACGACGAAGCCCATATAACTAACGGCATAGCGAGGTTACGCCCGAGTATTCTAATAGATGGCGCAGCAACGACGCGCATGTAAGTTATAGATCTAACAAAAAATAGATAGGACAGTGAAATTATTTTTATTTGTTTTATGTGTTACTTGAAAAATTAAGTATGTGTTCCTAACTAATATTATAAATGTGAAAGTGAGATTTGTTTCTTATGCTTTCACGCTGAAACTGCTAAACGGACTTAGGTAAAATTTGGGACATGGGCAGACCATGATCTGGAGAAGAACACAGGCTACTTTTTATCCTGGAACGCGGGCAACAGCTATTTTTAAATAAAACTGATTCAATTAAACTAAAAACATTTTTATTACAAAAAAATACCAAGTGGCTCCCTTTATATATCTTTATGGTTTACACTAAGCACTAAGGGTTTTTTCAGTCTTACATCATAATACATTTTAGTTTTAAGCTCTTTTTCAGGTTAACATTACGTGACATTTAGTTTTACGCTGTTTTTCTTTTTTTTTCTTTTTTTTTTTTAGGTTAACGATATGTGAAATTTAATTTCAAGCTTTTTGATTGATTTGAGATCTCATACAACTTTTCCAAAACATGGGAAACGTTAATAATCCTATGTCCAATTTGGATGTTCTTTTCAGGAGTATAGTTTTCCATCTGAAAAAGAAATGAATACCTACAAATATAATTTCTTGATAGATAAGATACATTTTTATTCGTATAAAACATTGAAATATTAAACCATACAAGAATTCTAAGTAATCAATCTAAGTAAAATGTGTTTGCGGAAAAATCTTCTTCTATAATAATTTAAGTTTTCTATAATAATCTTTAATTTAACCCATCTGTTTCTCGGTTTTCACGTTGGACATGATATTGACTTACAAGCCAACTAAAATTCCATTATTATTATTAAAACCAATTGAAACAAATCTAAACGTGTTTGGGGCAAGGTGATTTTATAAATATTACCTGTCTACTAAAGGCTTCTTCTAGTACATGCTTAGATGAATATGTCAAAATCGTGATCTTTCTGTGGCATCTCTGTTTTCAATCTATAAAACTATTGAAGATTTTAAATTACGAGAAATGTCAATTCTAAATATTGTAGTTCTATGATGTATTGTAGTTCACAAGATAGGTAATTGCATTTCGTTTATTTTTGTATTTGACTTTGAAAAATTGTTAAGCTGCAAGTAAAAGATTAGGTAGGTACCTAAAATTCATAAGTAGGTACATAGTTATAGTGCCAATGTATTAAGGCTCCTACATACTGGCGCGACTTGTCGCGCGACGCGTCGCGACACAAAGGCACCGCTTATAGCGCTACACGCGGTGTCTTTGTGTCGCGTCGCGTCGCGCGACAAGTCGCGCCAGTATGTAGGAGCCTTATTAAACAAAATCAATTAAATTAAATTCTTACTTGTGATAAATAACATCGCAATTTTCAGATGAACCAGTTATTTCGTCACGCCTATTTTCAAATAAGCCGAGGTCTTTTTCTGAAAAAAACAAAAACATTTGGTATTTTTAGCTTCTATTTATTGTTATTATAGCTTATATAAGGTGGAGGTACTTACGTATTGGAATAACTTCCGTGTTGATATTTTCGACCGTTTTTCTCCTGTAAAAAATAAATCGATTTTAAAGGTTTTTTTTTTTAATTTTTAGACTTAATTTTAGTAATGTATTTAATAATAAATAAAATTAAATAAATTTAATAAATAAAAATATAATTTAATAAATAAAATAAAAAAAACAAAACTCTGGATTGGATGGACTGGATTTGAACCCAGGCATTCTCGACTGTATATTCCACGGAGCAAATTGTATTTGCTCCGTGGTATATTCACACTTCTTTTAAATACGCTACTGTATCCTTTAAAAGAGGTACCGAAAATGATTGCACTTACTTGCGTTTCCAAAACTCATAGTTTTATGGTTATAAAAATAAATATTTAGTAATAATAGAATGCTCTATCTTACCATTTAATTTCGTTCATAAGTTCGGCATTTCACTTTTATGAACGTTTTTTATTAGTCCTCGCAACGGGTTTCACTTTCTTTCCCTAATTAATGAATACAATTTCATTTTATTAATAAATTATTTATTATTTGTTTTTTTTTATTTTTATTTAGCTATTTGTTTTTTTTTTATTAGTTGATTAATTATTTTTTTAAATTTATTATTAGATAAATGTTAGTATGCCCTTGATGATTAAGTATTTAAATGATAAAACACTACCACTTTAAAATAAGTTAATTGATTGCATGCATATATTTTTTTAAATTATTTTTTAGTTTTGATATCATTGCTTTGTTGAGATTTTTTTTTTGTGTTTGTAAAATAGCTTTCACTGATATTTGTATGTCATCAATGACAAAACATAGTGCGACATGTATAATAATTATTAGACCTTGACCTTAACGGTAGGTTATGTTTTACAAATTAAAAATTCTGATTCTGATTCTGATTCCCATGACATTCCATTTCTTTCTTTTTTTTTCTTTTTCTCTTTGTTTTGATGATTTTTCTTGATACAATTTTATAACAAACTACTTTATTACGCTATTTTAACTTAAAGTATTTTATATCTACAAGAAATAAAAATATTTACGCAAAGAAAATATGAAACAATGAATTCACAAACAAAACTTTATAAAAACATTATACAATCTGGGCGGAAATAATGCGGTGAAAAGAACGACACGTCTGTGTTGCATCAGGCCTCGGCCGGCACAGACTGTACACAGGCGTTTACGCACACATGCGTACGTATTATGCTCGGAAATAAGAATATACGATTTACAATAAATCTATTGATTAGACAAAAAATATAAAACACTATTATGCTAATATGTTGCTTGTAGAATAATCTGACAAAAAATCTGAATGATTGCATGTATATTAGTATGATTTTTACGCGTTAAAATAATTTTTTAGAGGTAACTTCGTGATTTTTTTCTATCGTATCAAATTAGTTGTATTATGTTTTCAACACACTATCTACCTAGAATATATCCTGAACAATATCATGTATTTTTTTTTCTTTTCTTCTTATTCTGATTTTGTTTACTGCAGTGGATCATATACTTTTAGGCATTATAAAACTTGCGTTTAGCTCCTGTAGGCCTCTTAAAATATCCGCAATATTCCGAATCAGCATTTTACGGAAACAAACATTTGAAAAGTTGAAAAGGAAACAAAAATTTGAAATTTGGAAAACTGAAGGGATTAGGGACTTATCTATGGGATTTTTGTATAAATTATTGAAATTTGGACAGGTCAGCTAGTAGTAAATAAAATGATATGACGATATTATGCGTCAATGATATCTAACTTCTACGACAATAGTCGCAGAAGTAACCAATTTGTATCGAGCATCCGTCGCGATCGCGTAGGGGCATTATCCTGCAGTGGAATACTAACTAGAGGCTGGCTAATTATTTATTCATCTTTATGTACAACAATGGTACAAAAGCGGACTCAATACCTAAGGCATTCTCAAGCAGTCAGCCGACGCCATGGGATCTGGAGGCAAAAGCCCTCGCGCACGTATGGGAGTGGTGCGAGGAGGCGAAACGGCGGGGCATAACTCCGCTGCCGCGAGAAATCGCAGCACAGCGGACGGAGCTCCGGCGGGATGTCATGGCGACATGGAGAGTACGGTTGTCGCAACCCAGTGCTGGGCACGCCACAATTGCGGCGATATGTATGGCGGAAGGTGAGGACTCACCTTTCGCCTGGCGCAGGTCCTCACTGGACACGGCAGCTTTAGGAGGTTCCTGTGTCGGATAAGGTGGGAGGAAACGCCCGGGTGTCACCACTGTGTGAATCGCCCGGAGGCCACGGTGGAGCATACGGTGGAGCTGCCCGGCTTGGGCAGAGTACCGCCGTGTCCTCGTGGAAGCGATCGGCGGCAGAGATCTCTCGCGTCCGGCCCTGGTTCAGGCCATGGTACGGAGCGAGAGGCCATGGGCAGCCGTCACCTCCTTCTGAGAATCAGTAATGTTCGCGAAGGAGGAGGCGGGACGGTTGAGGAAAAGGCAAATTTCGTGCCCTCTCGCCCCTAGCCGCCGCAGGAGACGCCCTGGGCGTCGGGAATCCCGGGCGGATTTCCGGCCACCGTAGGCGCGGCCTCGCGGACGGTGAGCAATGGGTAGCTCACCGTCCGGTAAGGTTCAGGCCCGGGTCGACGGCGCGTTGTATTCCACGCGCGCCTCAAAGAGATGTCGTCAGCACAAGCGTAGGGGTCCACTAGGGCTGATGCCTGCCGGGGTCGCGGGAAGTTACCAAAGGGTTACCGAGGTGCCTGGCAACACAGGCAAAGGAAGGAATACGGGTGGGTTTTAGTCTGACACACCCTCCCGCTCCGCCCAGGGCGTGAGAAGTTATTTGATGATTTCCCACCCAAAAAAAAAAAAGCCAGTCAGCCGAGGATGTCGAGAGGTAGCATGGCAGGGGCGTTACATATGTAGTATACATGAGTGAAAAAAAAAGAAATATTAAAAAGGTATCATAATTATTATAAACTAGCTTCTGCCCGCGACTTCGTCTGTGCGGACTTCAGTATTAGGTCTAGAGAGAAATGAAAAATACAGAAAGACATATATCTGTGCTACAATTTAATAGATCTTTTTAAGATGAATAATTACGTAATATGTATTACGGAACTATTCCTCCTAAATAGGTCTATGTTTTTTTCACATAACTATTGGTTTACGCGACGCCCGCTGGTAAAGCTCCCAGTTGGCATGATTTTTCCAACATCATCAATAATCATCGTCATATTTCCGTCAATTTACACACAAACTTAATGAATTATACACAGTTCATTGGTGAAAACCGTATCAAAATCCGTTCGGTAGTTTTTGAGTGTATCGCGTTTAGACAGACAGACGCGTCGGGGAGACTTTGTTTTATAATAGGTAGTAAAAAAATAGGTACCAGTACATAATATATAGGTTCTAATACACATACTTACATATATAGGTCAGTACAGCTACCTACATACTGAGAGCCAGTCACTACATGAGTAGGAAACCAAAATATCCCTCATACCCACGCCTGACACAGCACCCCAACCTCAACTGGCGGTGTTGCCCCTTGTTGTAGTTCCTCAGTGATTGAACCAGGACCACCCACGCAAGCGCTGGCGAGCGACTTACTACTAAACTTCATGCTTTACAAGTAGTTAGATTTACTTAAGTAGTTGATGGTAACTGTTTCCAATAAAAGCTGAGATACGAACTTATACGTAGCCCGAATTTCTCTCAACTCCTCCTTCATGTCAACTGGTCTACAAAGGTCTTAATCGGCTTCCACGCAGTTAAGAGTTGCGGGAATAGCACTAACACTTGGCGATACCTAAATTAATGCTTATATAAAAGCGAGTTGTTGGATTTTGAACGCTGGGCTCTGCGCTGATAGTTCAAAATCTAACAGCTCTCTTTTAATCAGACATTAATTTAGGTATTTACTAGTATTAGTAAAAACGGGCATAAGTATTATAGTGGCGGGCGCGTTTTTAAACCAATCACGCTTTTCTACAGCTTTCCCACACACGAATAAACGCCAATAGCACAATCTCGGTGTTTGTAGTAGGTATTTATATTGTAGGGAGGTAATTGTAAACAATTATATTCAAGAAATACTTGAAAAGATAGTAAAAGTTGTGCAAACTGTGTCAAACATCGCGCCTGCGCTGGCTGACGGGCGAAAAATAAACATTATTATTGCAACTCAAAAAAAGTCGCACGATACCTCGGTGTACTAGCTGAGCGTACTCCTAAACCTATAAAATACGACAGACCATTCACAACTTTATTTAGTAGGTTCCAAAGTGTAATTTCAAGTGACTAAGATCAAATGAAGCGGTTTAAAAATCATACGAATTTGAACTCACGTGCCGAAAAGCCGCGTACCGTTTTGAATTCATTGATCATTCGTCTTCAACGCTTTAATCGACCTTAAAATCAAAATAACAAGTCATACTTTCCTTTAAACTAAAAACGCCGCGGCAAACGGAACTTTAACACGTCTCATGACGGTATAATTTTCTGTGAAAAGCAGTGTCCAAAATATCTAGGTTCCAATCCGGTTGATTTGGGAATGTGTGTCGCGGAAGTGGGCTGCGAAGAGTAGAGGGCAGGTGAAAGGGGTGGAAGGGGGGGGGAGGACATGCTGAGATTATGCACATCTGTATAATGGCTGCTGGCTGTTAAAATTGGCACACTTGGACCACTGAGCGTGAGCCTTTTCTAGGCAATATGGAATGATTATTGATTTGGAAGATCTGGGACAAAGACATTTATTCTTCAAATATGGTAGGTAGGTACCAGTTGGTTATGAATTAGCTGCAGTCTTCATTTTAATTTTAAATTCTTTTGACACCGTCTCTAGTTATCTATGTTGTTTGTGCAGTAGACGAAAGGCTTTTGTGACGACCTTAAAATATTTATCTCATTGACTTACTTTTCATCCAACAGATTGCATCAACTATTACGTCTTGCATTTTTTTCTTGGTCGGGATCACTTTATTCCAACCAGTAGCTACCTGTTTAGTGATTATCATTGACGATGGGTTGGGCCAAAAGTATTGCGTATACAGTAGCGTGTGAGTACATCGAAATTACCAAGCAAGTTATCTATTTAAATGTAAGGTGCTCTCTTGGTGAAAACAGTTCAGGAACATTGCACTAGTCAACATAATTAGGGTTCCGTACCCAAAGGGTGCCAACGGGACCCTATTACTAGGGCTCCGCCCTCCGTCCGTCTGTCACACGGCTGTATCTTTTGAACCGTAATAGGAAGACACTTTAAAGGCCTTTGAAAGTCCGTGGCATACCTCCTCTCCGCCATTTTTTTTTTCAAATGGCGTCCACGCCTTAAACCTGCTTATGTAGATAGATAGCTGACATCAATGTCAGTTTTCTGTTTGCATTGATGTCAGCTATGAATTTATTTAGGTTACATGCGTAGCCTAGATTTTGAAAAAAAAAACCAAAATGGAGGACAGTAGGTATACCAGGCTCCATATAAAAATATTCAATCCCCTTCACAGTGTGTCCTATGGCCGGTATAGCAACAAATACTAAAAATAAAGTTAAAAATTAAAGGTGATCCCCATACAAGAAACGCTTTTTTCGGCGTTTTAAAATACATATATTTTAAAACGCTAAATATATGGCTAAATATTGTACGGTGTTATGGAACATGATGTAGTTAACGTTTTTAACACACTTAAGTCTAAAAACACTGGTGATTACTGGGGTATCTCCATTAAACTATTAAGTAATATAATAAACATCGTAGCCCCCTATCTAGCTGTTACTTTTAATAAATGTGTTGATTTAGGAACCTTTCCTGACCTCATGAAGAATAGTAAAGTCACACCATTATTTAAATCAGGTAATAAAAAAGATGTTGGCAATTTCAGGCCTATTTCTATTTTACCTGCATTTAGCAAAATATTTGAAAAGTTAATACTCAAGCAGTTGCTAAGACATTTTAATTTAAACAGCCTCCTTCATAATGAACAATATGGCTTTACAAAAGGTCGTTCGACTACAGATGCAGGCGTTGCACTGCTGAAATATATATTTAAGGCATGGGAGTACTCGCAAAATGCTATTGGAGTTTTCTGTGATCTCTCCAAAGCTTTTGATTGCGTGCAACATGACACGCTCTTGCGTAAACTATATCATTACGGTGTCCAAAATGAAGCTCTTAAAGTAATAAGTTCATATTTACATAATAGGTTGCAATGTGTAGATGTTAATGGTGTGAAATCTTCCGAGCTTCTAGTACAGTTAGGTGTACCACAAGGCTCAATACTGGGTCCATTCTTATTCTTAGTATACATTAATGACTTACCATTCTATTTAAAGGGTATCTGTGACATTGTACTGTTTGCAGATGATACCTCTCTTATTTTTAAAGTAGATAGGAATAGACAAGATTTTGACGACGTAAACAGTGCACTCTCAATTGTCACGGATTGGTTTACGACAAATAACTTAGTTCTCAATGCTAAGAAAACAAAATGTATAAAGTTCGCTTTACCGAATGTTAGAAATCTAGGACCCAACATCGTCTTGGATAAAGAAGTTCTTGATACTGTAGACTCGGCAGTTTTTCTAGGCATAACAGTAGATGCTAAACTTCAGTGGGGCCCTCATATATCAAGCCTAGCGGGAAGGCTCAGTTCGGCCGCTTACGCCGTCAGGAAAGTAAGACAATACACTGATGTTGATACAGCTCGTTTAGTATATTTTAGTTATTTTCATAGCGTTATGTCCTACGGTATTCTGCTGTGGGGCAAAGCCGCTGATATTCAAAATATATTTGTTCTTCAAAAACGAGCTGTTCGAGCAATTTACCAGCTAGGTGCCAGAGTGTCTCTGAGGGATTTTTTTAAAGATATTGGTATTCTCACGGTGGCATCACAATTCATCTTCGCCAACATCATATATATTAGGCAAAATATACACTTATACATTAAAAACAGTGATATTCACAATATTAACACCAGAAATAAGGACAAATTACGTGCTCCATTTCACCGGCTTCACAAGGTTCATAACTCGTTTGTTGGGCTTGGTATTACTTTTTATAACAAGCTACCCTCTTCATTGCTAGATTTGCCTTTTAATGCGTTTAAAACTAAAGTAAAATCCAAACTTTGTTCAAGGGCATACTATTCTATCAACGACTACTTAAACGATAAGAATTGTTGGTCGCTGTGATTAACTCAAGACAATGTTTGTGTTCTTTCTCCAGAATTAGCTTACCTAGTGACAGGTTATATGAGTTCATATAATTGTTTATTTTATTTGACTGTATAAGTCAATTTATTTTAATTTTTATTTTCGTTTATTATTGACATAATCTTCTCATTACAATGTTTTTGTTGAGTTGTATTGCAATATGTGGTTAGCTAGCGACCTCGATAACTGATTATATTATTCTTACAACCGGCAGCAAGTTCGTCATGCTCCCTTAGATGTCACTGCTTGCGGTAGCGTCGGGGGTCGGGTTGCCTCCTTCCCTCAAATATGGCGAGGGGGGTAATGGCTGATTTTTGCGTTATGCTCGTGAACGGGTGCTGCTTGTAGTGACTGGTCGTCTTGCTGACCATTGTTTTGTTTTGTTATTAGTAATTAACTGTTTATTTATTTTAATTTGATGGTCCTAGTTCATCATTTGTGACTGTTACGGCTGTAGATATATGTAAGCGGGCACGTCCTTTATACTTGAAGGCTTTTACTTAGGTTTTAAATTCTGTTTACGTTTTTATCTCTGCTTGAGAATAGTTTTCGGTCTTTTTCTTTTTTTTTTTTTTTTTTTTGTTGTTGGTATAGTGGTGTGCTAGCTGACATATGGCTAATAATTTAATGTTTTGTGTTTCACGTGGTGTAAATTGTTTTGCATACTATTGTATAGAATCCATTATTTTCTCTAACTAAACAGACAGCTGTGCTGCTGGGGAGTTTGTTGGCCACTTCTTCTTCCCAGCTAAAGCACTAGGAAGTGGCGAAGGTTGGGCGTTTTGGGGGACTGTCTTATGTAATTTTGACGTTCGAAAAGTGCTGATCCTCAGCCTAGTTTGAATAAATGACTTTTGATTTTTGATTTTTGAACCCTTTGTGTGCGAGTCCGACTGCACTTGACCGCTTTTATTACCTACACTCTATGGAAAGTAACAAACGACTAAAGCTAACAAATGTCGAAAACTGGTGAAAATGACAGATTTTTATGACGGCCGTTATAATATGACATAACCGCTTTCTTAGGAAACCAAAGCACAGAGCCTATTTGTTTCTCACTGTCCGACCAAGAATAAAGAATGAACCAGTGTACAGTCAAGCGAACTAGTCTTTGAATCTTTTCAAATTTATTCCTTTATCAGGACACATAATACCTTTAGAAGCTACGGAACTCAGCAGACTTTTATGTAAAAAACTTTATATAATTACTTGATAATAAAGATCAAAATAGCATATTTCTGTGATCTGCGATGTTTTATCAATACTAATATTATAAAGAGAAAAGTTTTGAGTTTTTGTTTAATAATAATAATAACCCCACCGCCGTATCGCAACGTTGACGTCGTGGTGGGGCTTGCGCGTTCCGAACTCCAGGTCTGTGCCGGTAGAGTTTACTTTGCCGGAACAGGTCTGGGGTGAGGAGCCAAACCAAGAGAGATACAGAAACCCGCAGGGCAGCATGTGGCGAGCTGTTGGGCAGTAGCGACTCCACGGACCCTATCTCCCGGGAGATGTCTTGTTCCTCATCTCTGGTTTGCCTTTATTGGCCGGCTGGAGTGAACACTGACGAGGAATAGAGCTCCCACCTCATTCTTGCCTTTATTGGCCGGCTTGAGTGGAGATTCGCAAGAGCAAACGTGCTCCGAGGAAGGAAGTATTTCAGTAAGATGCTGGTAGGGATCTTGACCGTACTTCCGGGATTGTCCTGATAGCCGTGGAATACCTCTCCACTCCTCACAAGCACCTCAGGACATGTTGCCTCCTTGTCACTAGGACACTATGTGCTAGCGACCGATTTCGGGGGTTCATTATTGAGTGTGCAAATCACCCCTGCCATTTTGTCGGTGTATTTTATATAAAACATTGGTCAGGTAGGGGCCATAGCCTTTCTAGTCTTAGGAAACTGATCCACTATAGCCTCCCAAACCCATAGCCCAATATTTTTTTTTGTTCCCATGTTCTGCAATAGTCTTGCATCAACCGGGGTTTGTCCTTGGGTGCACCTTCATTAATAGAGCAAACAGGGATAATCGTCGGTTGGTGCCTCATTCCATTACAATTGTCCAAGGGGCCTCTGCGAGTTGGCTTCGACCCCTCGTACGCCTTCCAAAGGTCCGGGACCCCATGGTCCCGAGATATGTAAGGACATAATAATAATAATAATAATGCTGTCTCTGTTTCAGGAACTAGACCCAGCCGTCAATGTCTCGGCCCAACGATTGTCGGATCAGGTGCGGGTCATCCAACGCAATCGTAGGTTGGACGATGCCGCACTTGATAGGCTGCGTTCAGAGGTACTGAGCAACCATATCACCTCGACTCCGGCACAGACCGCGGTACATACCCCAATTATTGATGCAATCCCGCCGCGGTCCAATCACGGTGTTGAAGAAGAGGATGATAGGGCTGCCACAGTAAGTAGTCAGTGCAACGTCCGATTGAGGAGCGCACTGGAGGATGCGTTTCGCGAGTATAGGTCCACTCCAACCGAACTTAGACCCCGACTACCACGCCTACCCATGCACAAGAAAAATAGGGCACTGATGTGTGCCTTGGACTCGCAGCTTAAGGTTTTTTTCGAGAGCAGCGAGGATCTCGTTGATACACACTCGATCCTGTATTGCGCGGCTGTTGCGGCATGTCGTTTAGCGAATGTCAAGTTTCCAAACTTTGATGGAGCTACTCGACCAAAACCAGCCGTACCAGCCTGGCAGTGCAGGATTGAGCGTCGTATTGATGGGGCCAGGATACTCATCGGCAAACTATACTGCTTCAGGGAGGGGAATACACGACCACGTGTGATGCGCTTTGTAAGGCGGGCATTCTCGGGGACTGGAATCAGCCCTCGAGAATACATGTCCCATATCACAGAGCGCATCGACTTCCTGAAGCAGAAAGTTTGTGCATGGGCGAGCCGTATTCGGCGGTATAAGCGGCGGGTTGATCGATACACGCAAAATCGCATTTTCCAGAGCGATGAGAGGTGGGTATATAGAGCTTGGGAGCGACCTAAACAAAACGAGACAGACGTGTGCCGCCCGGATGATGCCACCACAACTGCGTTCTGGTGCAGCATCTGGTCAGTACCTGTCTGCCATGCAGAGGCTGACTGGATGCGGGATGTCGAGCGAGTGTGTGAAACTATACCAGAAATGGAAGTAGTCATTATCACGCCATAAGATATAGCTAGAGCGGTCCGTTCGTTACCGAATTGGAAATCACCGGGACCGGACGGACTGCACAACTTTTGGCTGAAATGGCTAACTAGTTCACATACTTGCCTGGCATCTCAGTTCCAGTCATCCTTAGAGTCTTGGTCGCTACCGCAGTTTATGACGACAGGCACCCACCTGCTCCATAAGTCAGGTAGTCCCGCGGAACCCAAGAATTATAGACCGATCACGTGTTTGTCGACGGTCTATAAACTTCTTACATGCATTTTGAGAGCGAAAATTAACACACACATTGACAGTAATTCCATTATGTCAGCCTCTCAAAATGGATGTAGGAACGGGTCTCGTGGCATTAAGGAAGTACTTCTCATCGACATGGCCATTAGCCAACAGTTTCGTCGATCCCGCAAAGATCTGTCGACTTGCTGGATTGATTATAAGAAGGCCTACGACTCGGTGCCACATACATGGCTCATGAGGGTGCTGGAGTTGTACAAAATAGATACGACTCTACGCACCTTCCTTGAATGTGTATGGGGCAATGGAGGACAGTCCTTCGCTATCCGGGGTGTCGACAGATCCAGGGGAATGATGAGCCTGTATGGATTAAACGGGGAATATTTCAGGGCGACATTTTAAGTCCACTTTGGTTCTGCTTAGCCCTGAATCTTCTAAGCATGCAGCTGGAGGATTCAGGTCTAGGCTATCGGTTGAGGAGAGGTGGTCAGGTCATATCTCACCTCCTTTACATGGATGACTTGAAAATCTTTGCCCCCAACAAATTGCAACTGATGGAGCTACTGAAGGTAACTGAAACTTTCAGTAGCGCCATCAGAATGGAGTTTGGTGTGGACAAATGTGCAGTCATGCATGTGAAGCGAGGGGAGATAATGGAATCCGAGGGAATTCAACTTTCGGATTCCATACACCTTAGATCCCTCTCCTCACCCGAAAGCTATAAATATTTGGGAATGTCGGAAGCGTTAGGCATCAACGTTACTCACATGAAGCAATCGTTGAAGGAGCGCTTTTTTGGCCGCCTGAAGAAGGTATTGATTAGTCTTCTTTCAGGCGGCAACAAGGAGCGCGCCTTCAACGGTTGGGTCATGCCGGTTTTGATGTACTCTTTCGGCATACTCAAATGGACTCAGACCGAACTAGACGCCCTGGATAGGAGGGTCCGTACACTGTTGAACGCAAACTGGATGCATCACCCACGATCATCGGTGATGAGACTGTACATCCCGCGGAAGTGCGGGGGTCGAGGCTTTTTAAATGCAAAGACCCTCCACAACCGCGAGATATGCAGTCTCAGGGAATATTTTTTGAAAACCGAAGTGGGTATGCACCGTGATGTGGTCGCAGTGGACAAGGGGCTCACCCCACTTTCCATGGCTAAAGAGAACTGGTGCAAACCTGTAGTACTTACTACCGATGATCGCAAGGAGATATGGCAAAGCAAGGAGCTACACGGGCGCTTCTATCGGGCTCTTCATGAGCCCGATGTAGATTTCTTAGCGTCCGTATCCTGGCTACGTTTTGGGGACCTTTTCGGGGAAACTGAAGGTTTTGTCTGTGCAATTATGGACGAAGTTATCTTGGCGAATAACTACCGGAGACATATTATGAAGGACGGGACGGTTGACGTGTGTCGGGCATGCCACCGTCCGGGTGAGTCTATCAGACATATTATCTCTGGTTGTTCTCGTCTGGCTAACGTCGAGTACTTGCACAGACATAACCAAGTAGCTAGGATTATTCACCAGCAACTTGCTTTGAAATATAAACTTGTGAACTCTGAGGTACCGTATTACAAGTATGTGCCCGACCCAGTTCTCGAAAATGACCATGTCACGTTGTACTGGGATCGGTCTATCATTACTGAGAGGACTATTGTCGCCAATAAGCCTGATATAGTGGTGATAGATCGATTAGCGCTCCGCGCAATGATAGTTGATGTTACCATTCCACATGACGATAACCTCGTGAAAGCTGAGAAAGAGAAACAAATAAAATATCTCGACTTAGCACACGAGGTTGTTGACATGTGGAATGTGAACTCGGCTGTCATTGTGCCGATTGTTGTTACGGCTAATGGCCTGATGGCCAGAAGCCTCAACCATCATCTCTCGAGGTTCTCGTTAGACGGCTGGATTAAGGGCCTGATTCAGAAGGCAGTACTCCTCGATATGGCTCGCATCGTGAGGAGGTTCCTGTCTCTGGAGCCCTAACCACCGGTAGCTTGGACCCTGCTCCCGATACCGGCGGACCACTATTTTATATATTTTTAAATGTTTTTTTTTAATATTTTTTCTAAGAAATATTTAAAAATGTATTTTATAAGACAAAAAGAAACGACATAATAATAATAAATTTATTTATTTCCAAAAAAAAAAATTTGTTTGTTTGTAATTAATAAAATCAAAAACTACTTATCTGATTTTAAAAATTCTCTCACCTATAGAAAGCTACCTTATCAGCGACTAACGTGGACAATACTTTATTTTAAACAAAATTAGAGATCCCTACGAAAATTACAATAATGTAACCCAAGGTATCAAAAATTTGCCTATAAAAATAATTACTTGGTGATACATAAAATAATGTACTACATGTTTATAGTACTCATCATTACCCACAAAAAAATCCGCGACGCTATATGTCTAACTAAGAGTAAATAACTGATATTTGTTTCAATTAGTCAATCATAACACGGGTAGAATCGAAAGACGGTGACATTCGTCTCATGACATTAATCTTTATCCAACGAAATAATCATTAGTTTTCAGAAACTATCTTTTGGTTTTTCACATTTTTAATTTAGTCTGACGTATAAAGAACATGGCTGAATGTAATTCTGCGGTATTGACATTACGACGCAATATAATGATCGGTAAAGCAGATTCTATCTTGCAACGGTGCCGATTCCCTTGTTCACAAACTAAACTAAATTCAAGTTCAGTGCATCTTTTTCTTTCTATTTCATTACGAAAAGGACAGAAGATAAAGTCACTACTCTATACAAGTTTAGACGTGATTAAAAACTTGCCTACTAAAATTACGTCAATTTACGTAAAGCGCTGATTAATTTGACAGGACTAAACTAAAATTTATCTTCTGTCCTTTTCCTAATAAAATATAAAGAAAAAGATGCACTGAACTTAAATTTAGTTAAGTTTCTGAACAAGAGAATCGGCGCCAATGTGCAAACAAAATTAGTCTTTAGTGTGACGAACATACTTTGTGTGTGTGCACGTAAAAAAAATTGACAGATCAGTTAACCGCATCTTAAACGGAGCTGGTGAATGTGTAGTGGTTAGAACGATTAGTTTCTTAATTATATCTCTTAAAAGCTAATTGTAAACACTACACACAACACATTACATAACCTAACATAATTCCTCGTTCGACATGTCAGCTGTCATATTTACGTTTTGTTCGTCATAGACAACAAACGAGGAATTATTGTCTATACCATGGTTAGCACATTATATATTATTCACAACAATTACTTATTTACTATATTTATAACACACAAAATATCTATGGACATATTTCTATATATATTACAATTATTATTACACACAGTTATTTACACTCCACAACTTTATATATGTAAAACGAATGCACGTCCAGATTGGGGAACGAAACACACATTCGGGCACGGTCGGAAATCTTCGGAACCGATCGTGGCCGGACCGTGATGTGCATTATTTTGAACCCACTGGGAGAGGTCAACGACCCCGAGTGTTCGACCTTGCCTCAAGGCGAATGCGCGCTCGGTATAGCGACACGCATAGCTTCCAGAATTTTTGAGAACGCTAGTCTCACCCAGTCGGCTCCAACTATTTTATATTTTCTGTTTTACTTGTGCAAATTGTCCATAGTCCTTATTGTTGTTTTTGTACCTGTAATTGTTTTAAAGAAGTGCCGTGGTAGGCAGAAATACAAGCAGTTTTACTGAATACAGTTTATTCTTTAATCTACCCCGTAACACTTCAAATGAAACAAACTACGCACTACGCTACAAAACATCTTGCCTTACTTTGTCAATTATAAAGCAAGAACACACTTCTGTTCGCCGCCAACCTACAGCCCGCGGCTCATAGTCGCCTCATTCTGCCGTCGTCGTGGGAAGCCCTATACAGCATTACACCTCGTAGTTGGACTCCTAGTCCACAGGAAGCATCGTTGATTAATATCGAATACATTAAGATTACAGATCTGTTATAATCCGGAGGTGGTCTAAATGTAAAGCTCGTGCAGGTTTATATTATTAGTGCAGGTTTATATTATTATCTCAGTTCAAGTTCGATTCGTTCGAGTATTATTGCTTTACAGTTGTAGATAGGAATGTATTAGCTGAGTGCGTTGTATAGTTTCTAGACCTACGACAATTTAGTTTGTTGTCTAATTAGTCGGAATGATCCTGGAAACTGGAAATAGCTCAAGTTATTACAATATCTTTCTTAGTTTTAAAAAATCCGGTAAAAGTCCTAGGATTTTTACAAAGAGCCGATTTTTGCAATTATCCTACGACATTATGTATTGATGGTCATGTATCTCTTACCATCTCGGTCATTGTTTTGTTGTCTAACATACGGTCATGGGCCAAACTGGAGAGGCCTTAGCTTTAACTGAAGCAGACTAGGTAAGGCGTTTCATTGATAAACTTTCAGAAGAAAGCCCACTACAACTTCTACCCTTCACAGGAACTTAGAAGTACTAAAGAGTACCCAATCACAGTAATCACAGACAGACAGCGAATAAAATTGTGAAACATAACACTAAGCTTAATGCTAATTACAACGCATACATATTTATCATTCATAATGACATGTAAATGTTCTAACAGTTCTGTATATGTGGGTGTGCCTAATTAAACTATTGACCCCAATATTAAACTTATTCATTGTTACACTATTTTTGTTTGGAGATGTTCAGACGCTGCTCTCATGTGGGCGGGATTCATTCAGTGCCTGACTAAGCTCTGCATTGTACTCAAGGATATCCAACTACGGTATTAGGATTGGACTGAATAATATAAACTTGCTGTGGTACAACCATACGCAACCACGATACAGGAAGAAATTCCTAGTGTGGGGCAATGTTTTATAAAAAAGAAAAAAAAAAAAATACATTCTGAGACCCGTGACATCCACTAATACACACTTGGCCCGCATGGTTGACCATTCCTTCTCACAGAGAGGAGGCTTAAGTCCCCTGGGTCCCAGCAGCAGTGGGTTGAATATGTAGGTTATGTTATGGAGCGATGTTCGAGGTGATCCGCAAAGTTTGAGTTACCATCGTCAACCATATCATCGCTTAATCGCAGTCAGTTATGTTAATACATGAACCTAGAAAGTACAAAGTCTTTCATTTTCCTGGTCCACTTAAAAGAAATCATATTCCCTGATCTGAAAATTTACACTGGTGCTGAGCAGGTTCGAACCAACCTAATCGCTTACCGGTAGCTGGGCCATCTCGGCATTTGCAGTGGTTTTTGTTTAATAATAACAACCCCACCGCCGTATCTCTACGTTGACGTCGTGGTGGAGCTTGCGCGATCCGAACTCTGGGTCTGTGCCGGTAGAGTTTACTTTGCCGGAACAGGTCTGGGGTAAGGAGCCAGACCAAGAGATACAGATTATTATTATTATTATTATTAGGTAGATATTGCTTATAATATTTTCGTCGTTACGTTTCGTCGCCAGCAGAATTCTCTATTTAATTTGTCAGTCTTTCTTCAAACGAAAAGACCTTAATAAAATATTTACTTAATGGGCATAAAGTTTTCTAATCATGTTATTTGTATCACCTCGTTGTTTCCCCTTTTAAAATTATCCCGGTATCTCTCCCATTTTCCCACAGACTAAACATCCAAAATATGTACGCCCTAACTCCACAATCCACACTCAACTCCTAGCTACTTCCATCCAGCTCGAATTTTGCAAGTCTCGTCTATCTGCGCCTACGCATAGCCCTTCTCCCTCCCCTCCCCGCCGAGAGAAATGGCGTGACCTTGTTTCTTGACCCACTGCCGACGTCGCTGCCGAGCACCGACGCACACAGGCGCACGCGCATACTCTCACACATACTCAAACTTTGGTCGAAGTCAATGGGGTTTTGTTTTTGGGTTATTTTGTGACCTGAAAAATAATGATTATGGGAAATAGAATATAGGTAACTTAATGTAGAGGAATAAGCTTCTGCAACGACTCGACCACGTGGTGAGTTTAAATGCAGGAAGTGGAAGATCGTTTGAAAATGGTTCTCGGGGGAAGCCAACTATTGATTCAAGCGAGAATTCATTCCGTTTTATAGAATGGCTTATGGCATTATATCAGGCTCATAGCAGGGGCCGCGGTTAGTCTGTCAATCTGTCTAGGGTTGAAGCATTGACTATAATTATTTTGGGAGAATACTGCTCTTCCTCCTATAAAACCCAATGCATTATCGCAGTTTTTCGTCTTGTATGTTTTAGGGGTAACTAATTGGTTACCCAATACACGTCACACAATCCCATATACTTAACGGACCGGTCAGTAGTCGTCGTCAGTTGTCGATTTGGAGATTTGCATATGTGCGCGCGTGTGTGTGTGTGTGTGTGTATGTGTATGTGTGTGGGTCTGCTCTTCAAACTCCAAAATCTAGCCCTACTCTGATCAAGATATACATCCATTGTTAAAAAAGTTGTCCATTATACTGCTGTCTTCAACCTAAACAAAGCAGTACACCGTCTATGACGAACTCTCATTCATGGCGCCTACGGCTAATAATTACGTGCAGTCGGTTTCAGCCAATTCAAAGTGTGTTATGCGTTTTAACAGCCAGTAGCCACCGGAGTGTATACACACATGGACATACACACCTATAATGAATAAGCTTTTTCTTAAAATTGATATAATATATTGTTTTTTGTTCTGCTTTGGTCCTGGGTTCGATCTCCGGGTCGGTCAGTGTCAATGGATTTTACGGTTTCCATTAGGGTTTGGACCCGGTTGATAGCAATAGGCTCACCCTACTACATGGGACTTAAACATAATATGTATACTCGTATAACATAGTTACCTTTGCCTACAACTTTGGGGAAAATAGTCGTAATCTAAAGTGTTATGTTATGTTTCTTATTTTTGAAGGTGGTTTTCACTTTTCATAATCTTTATTTCTGGTACTTCATTTCTTGTTTATGAATACAAAACCGAAGGTACGCTAAAGTAACATCGACTTACAGTCAAGGAGATAATTGTTCAGCAAAGTTACCCTCTACGTTTTTTTTTTTTATCTTTATTTAGAGCTTTTTCGCCAAACGCGAATATGACATTATAAGTATACAAAAGGTTAACATTAAATTACATTAGTGTATTTTATAGCTAGGTTCTGGGTCTGTTTTTCAAGGCGGATTTAACCATTTTTATTATAGGAATTGTATTATCCGATAACGGGTTTGATAGGTTTATATTATGCGCTCCAATTTGTGTTCTGAGCGATTGATTCCGGACACATCTCATCAAAATATGATACGTGTCCTCATCTTCGTTACATGTACTGCAAACAGGTGAGGTTAACTTTTTCATCATAAAACCAAATGTATTGAGAGGCATATGTCCTGAACGAAGCCTTAATAATATGGTTAAGTCCTCCCTGGTAACAAAACACTTGTCAATCCAAGGTGAATATGAAGGTTGTGAATGGATTGTTCTATACCAAATGCCCTTTTCCCTGGAACGAAGATCAAAGTAATCTTTCCAATTTTGTAGACATATCTTTTTCTACGTTAATTTACCGTGCTGTAGCCATTTCATACAATTCAAAGAATCGCATTGGAATTTGTATATTCGGACAATTTAAGGTGATAGTAAACATGCTTTTTTAAGCATGTTTACTACCACCTTAAATTGCCCGAATATTATTGCAGTTTTTTTTTATTTCGCGCCCTAGTGCCGTCCTGTGCCGACAAAGGGCGAACACACTGCCATGCCATACTAATGACTTGTCCATCGGTGCGCCATTCAGCGGTTCATTGCGATTCGCAGTCGATGCAGCTTGACGTACTAACTAGACAAGCAGACACCTAGCAGGGTTGGTGAACCTTGGGCAAACGTGTTGTTATACACACATAAACAGTTGGTGTGATCTGATCGACGTACACCACGACAGCATAGGGAAATTTTGTAAATTAATTATTAAATACTACTCGCACAACTAAGGCATAATCTGAATTAGCAATTTATTAATTTACATACTTAATTATACTTATTTAACGTTATTTAATTTAATTTTAATTATCTACTAATTTATTATGTAATGTAATCAATTATTTAATCTTAGTTTAATTTTATTTATTTATCTGCCACTCTATTACCAATCTCTATAATTTAATTTTACTTTTTAAACTATTTTTAATCTGTTTTTACACTATTTTTAATCAACCATCATTCTCAAATAATTGTATAAATAAAAATGTATAATCATGTAATAATGTAATGTTAAATCATATTATATAGTGCATGTGGTGCCTGTAACTAATTGTTGCACTTATAAATGTATAATATCGTGTACTTTTAAATAAAATGAAATGTGTATACAATTGTAGGCTAACCTATTCATAAATAATAAATAAATATTATGCTTCAATCGATACGTATATTGACATTGGTTAGGTACTTAAATAAAACTATGAGTTCTGAACATATCGAAACTAAATTTCAGAACCATTCTCCTATCTGCTAAATATTTATTTGCTTACTGAATCTATACCGACAGGTTCTTACGTTTATAAAAACAGTGGTTTTAACATTCCCAGTACTTAGATTTATGATTAAGTGGTTATTCAAGCAGAGTACGGAACGACCAAAAACAAGTTGATGGTATAAATACAATAAATTTGCCACCCCTGATCTAGGAACTCAAGCGCACGTGTCCTGTGGGTGTCACATGTGTGTGTGTGTGTGTGTGTGTGTGTGTGTGTGTGTGTGTGTGTGTGTGTGTGTGTGTGTGTGTGCATCGTGTCTCAGGAAAGCTGCCTGTGTGAATGACGGAGACATTACAGCTTAATAACAGATCAGCTATAAGTAGGCGAACGGGGCTGACAATTTGTAAGCTATATAATTTGCAGTTTTTGTTTAATTATAAAATGTAGTAATAATGAAATGAGTGTTACCATAACGGGTGTTACAGTTAGCTACTAGTTGACACATATTTCCTATGTATAAAGTCATAAGTATATGACCTTACATACAACATCACGACCAAAGAGTTCGGCTATGGCGTATAATGTATAGGACCTGTTATGAACTAGCCCATTGGCATTACCTGGACTCAAATCCAGAGTTTGGTCTGCTATTGGGAACTTCCTATTAGAAGAACTCAAAACACTACACTCCGGGAATCGAAGTTCTTCCTCACACTTTGCTGTTGAGCTTGTCACCACTGCACCAACGAGGCACTTATTCTGTGATCTTTACAGCTCATAAATCACTGAATCGTTTTGTCTTTGCAACCCCTGGTGTCCCACTGGCAGTGGCCAGTGCTGGGCAAACGTCTCATCCCGTTATTTCCAGTTTTCGCGACTTGTGGCTGTTATTGTCCAGTTCAGTCTTCTTTATTTCTGTAAGCCCTATTATGCAAAAAAATGATCCAGGGTGTTTATTTAGTAGGATCTGTGTACCACTGCTTGTAAATTTGTGTGTATAAACATAGCTGCGATACAGGAACAAATATCTTTTCTGTAACCATATTTTTATTTATCTTCTCTGTAAACTTATGGCTGTATGTTTGGAATTTTCCATTCATTGCTCGCTATATATTTCCCAGATTACACCTAAGTATACATTTCACCGATAGATAACAGCTAGTCTCATTATTTTCTTACTCTGTAGAAAGGAAAGTTAAGTATAGCATATCATGAGCTCAGTGCAGGCTGTCTCATTTTTGTGTAGGCTCAATCAGACCTAAACACCGCCACTATGTTAGTGGAATCGTTGCTATCTTTATATGTAGTGAGATAGTATAAACTGTGCCCGTGGCTGCCTTATTTGTAGCGGATTAGATAGATAGAATGATCTTTATGATTTATTATGATTTTGCTGCTCTTGGGGTTATAATGATACCAACCTGTAGTATTGTTCCACAGCTTTACAACTTCATACAGAGAAGTAACAGGCTTTGATTACCACTCTAATAGAAGCAGACCATTTCTGTCAGATAAACTCACACCAGTGTAAGCAGTCTTGTTGTATCCATAATGTTCAGTTTACCAATATTCTGTTATTTTTCTTTCTTGTAGGGGGAATATTTAAGGTATATTGAGTTTATAGGTTCGTACAATATGCACACAAGAGTATTGAGACTATCTAACATTGAACCTACTTTACCCGCACTATAAAGTGAATACAATAAAATAAGTATTTTTAAATTCATCACGAAAATGTTTTGAAACAAATTTTAATAAGTGATGAGTCTGTATTTAGTGTTCGCGAAGGTTGATCACCGTTGCTGGTACCGTTGTTAAGTGACCATGTAGGTGATCATTTTGGCCAGTATCGTCATCAGTGATATCAGCTCGGTTCTGATGTAAACATAGCGGTGTTTTGTGTAAAGCTATTTTTATTTGCAATAAGTATTCTAGGTCAAACTTTGTTTATTCCAAATCCAAACGCGAGCACTAAAAGCCATTTCAATATGAGTTCATTTTGAAATGGCTTTTAGTGCTCGCGTTTTACCAGTCGAGGTTAGTGATGGTGCACGTTTCTCTACAAGTAACCTATTATAATTCATTTGATACCACATACATTGATATCGGTTAACCTGTTTAGAAGTTATGGTGGAATAAAGAAACTCACAAACATACATGAACCCTGAAAACATAACACTCCTTTTTTGGGCAGTCGTGTAAAAAGTAATATTCTCTCAAAAAAAATTAATAAAAAGAAAGAAATGATCATCAGTTAGAATTAATGATATCTGTTTTAATTGAAATGTTGGTTACTTCGTTGCTAAGCTAGAGTGGTTCGTGGGAACTTCCATTCTTTAACTTTTTATCGATATAAACGCGTTGCTTTTAAAACGCGTCAGTAACGACCTAGTGTTCTTTCACCAAGATTGGTTGCAATTAATTTAGTAACAGTATATTTTTTAACATTTATTTTTTGTTGCTTTTACAATGTAGGTCTTTGTAAGACAACAAAAATAGCAGAGCGTGACTGAAAGGTAGGTCAGAAATAGGATTAAGTATTGATGTAACGTACTCGTACATAAAAAATCAAAGACTGTTCTCGGTCAATGGGCACACTGCCATAATCACTACACTTGGTAAAGATTTTTTAAGAATATCGGTGGATATGTATGTATGGCCATCTTCTTTAATACATCCAAAGATGGGACGGTAGGTATAAGCTAGCAATCTTGATCAATAACGTGTCAGTGATGAATGATAAGATGTAGGAATGTGGACGAAACAAAAGATTATGTAAGGATCATAGCCCGTCGTGTCACTCTATGCTTTGTGCTTATCCCCATGGGAAAAACTTGTGAGTTCGAGTAGGTGGTAACATTGCCCAGTAACTAAGGAGTTATTCGGACGTGATTTGCCTCAACATGCCTACTGCTAAGTGTGCCGCGTCGAGAGTGAACACCGGTACTGTTATTCGACGGCCCAACTTTTACTTTTGTCGCCCCCCCCTTCCCCTTCCCCTCCTCCCCGTGTGGCAGATACAAGAAAATGCATTTAGACATGCTTTAGTAAACAGTTTGACTTTGACTTTGAAAAATGGTGGCATTGATAGTTGGATCTGTGTTTGTTTAGCATGTCCATAATATTTATGAAGTATTTTGCCTGTATGCGTAATCTTTCTTCGGTCAATCGATGAATCTTTTTAGCTATGCCTATCACAGGCCAATAGTACGTGGACACTCTTCTACGCTAATGCCTGTAGCTGAATTGAACAAAGGGTTCATCTCCACTCAAAAGGATTCATCTAATCAAACGGTAATCGGTCTTACAGCAGTAATTAAAGCGCCCGTAACTTCACCGTGCGTGCTCGTCTAGGTGCTGTTCTTTTACGGGTGACGAAGTTTCTATTAAAAATATTTCTTATTTCTTGTCTCAAAATTAGCAGATTTACAGATTTATCAACTCTTGTGAAGTCTGTAGAAAAGAGAAGTTCTTGTTAAAATAATAACGACCTTTCCTATTTCTGCATACGTTTATTGGGATAAACTTGCGATAGCCATATGAACTACACCCTCATAGTACCATAACAACACCTACAGTGTCCAAGTCTGCATTCCCCTTAGAGTGAGGCGTACCCGTAGTCAGCTACATTTTGCCAGGTATACAGATTCAGATTCCGGACTGTTACTTTGATCGGACCCAGTACAACATGCTTAGGTCAGCAGTCGCTCATTTTACGAAGACTAGACCAACGAGGCTGTAAACCAGATGGCAGATTCCATCAACGATTATTATCAGTGTAAATGAGTTCGCTGTCTACTTACTTCTGTACGATTACTTTAAGTAATATTGGTAATAGTGGTAACTTGTTCGTAACAGCACCGGTTTAATTAATTCTATGCATAAGTTAGCGAGTCCTTGATAATGATAACCGTGATTCCATATCTTTCATATTTATTTTGTAAGTAGTCAATCCTGTATAAGATACTTTTTATTTTATACGCGTAATTTGTTGGTTAATATCTATTTTAAAACTAGTTGACGCCGGCACTTCCTAGGGCACTTCCTACATGTGACGAAATGCCGAAACAAACTCAGAGGTCATGGTTTCTTCCTCAATTTCTCTGAATATCCTTGAATTTGTAGTTTAGTATAACTTTATGTTTTGGGTGGCACAAATAAATATTTCTATAGTTTGTATTGCATCAAATCTTTTCATTTACCTTAGCTTACCTTATCCGCCTTTTATTTTTTTTATTGAAGTATTTACCCAAATTCAATTAATTTGATCTCATTTACCTCACCACCAGCACCCCACCATAGGCTAAGTAAAGCCCCGTCATAGTTCAGCTGCGTCGCGGATGCAGCGCCGGCGGATCGGTGTCACCGGCACACTTTCACGAGCCGGGCCGTGCCGGGCCGACACCGGCCGCGGCCCGTCCCCCCGCACAGCTTCCGGAAACCACGTTTAAGGTCGCCTGGTCAAGGTTATGGTTCGCGTTTAGGTCATGTGGGGATTTTTTGGTGGATATTCATATTTTTATCTTAGGTATCCTGGTTATTTTGATGGGTCGATGTTATAAAGGACCCTTCTACTTGTCAAAAGTTACTAACTGACAAGGGACTACTCCTTGCATCCTATTATTTATCTGAGCATACCGCAGAATGTCTATTAGCCGTCAAATTTAATCCTGTTCTATAGTAGTTATTTAATCGATAAGAAAAATCCAAGACCTGCCTGACAAGGCGATGTATTGAGGACATCGTGCTTTTAGTTCAAAAAGTATTTTTTTATAGTTATATAGTTCAGCAAGTTTTAGTTATAAATAAAAGAGTTTGTCACGAAATATCATGTGCTAAGTAAGGCATATTTTTTAGAGCGTGTCGCATTTATTATACGCTGCAAAATAAATTCGCTCGGCAATTTTTTAGGCAATTGAGGAAAATAGGTTGTGGTGAGTTTTACCGTTCTTGTGCTTTTAATTTCACTCTTAATGATAGAGCTTTTTGGCTGTTCGTCTCTATGGGAGGATAAATTTTGGCAAAGTATCGTTAGTTATCGCAAGGCAAGCATGAGGTGCTGGGCTCGATTCCCGGGTCGGGCAAAGTGTTGTTTGGTCTTTCCGTCTGGAATTTCTCAGTAGTTGCTCGGAGTCTGGATTAGCGCCCGGTTGATGGCAATAGGGTGCCTCCTATTACATGCGACCTATTTATATTATTCAAATATTATATCGGTGTCAATTAGCACTTCGCATCGATCTTCAATGCAAATATTCGAATTTTAAACCAATTTTGTTATTTTTCATAGTCCAAATCTCGAACATGACCACGGAAACAGAATGTCATTTACCTAAATGGGTTTAAAATGTGATAGGTATTTAATTAAGTACTAAATTAATGAGGACCGTAAATATCTATTTATTTCATGACATTACGATCATGTAACGTTTTCTATTATTATAATCACACAAAAAATTAACTACATTTTTCCAATCGATAGCTAAGCTTATAAAGCTGTTACAAACAAGAGTGGATAAGCACAAATTAACTGGTTTGTCGTGCACTGAGTTGTACTCAGAGACGCGTGCGCCGCTCAAATCACTGTCATTAATCATTGCAGCCCAAATTCTGTGGCGTCAAGTAAAGGTCACATAGTTTAAGGCATGAGTGGAGCGATTTTTTTTTTTTTTACCACCTAGGAGCCTGTTTAATAAAACCGACAGGTGATGGGTGACGATATGACAATTCAAAATTTTAAAAGTTTCTTTGTAATATTATCTGCTTTATTAAACTGCACCTGAAAATGTATAAATTGCATTTAGTTACATTATGTAAATAGAGCCCTGCTTCTTACTTAATATATATTAGGTAGGACTGAATCAACTTTTTGGAATGGGCTTGCTTCAATTTTCTGATTGACCGAGTCCTTGATAGTTCAAAAGTGGCTGTAAATGGTTTATTTGAAACAAATGCTTTGAGTGGAGTTTAGGTTTGAATTGATAAGTATGTAAAGGTGGCACGAGGGATTCTATATTTTCTGCCTATGGGATAAGGTGTAAGTTTCTGTATGGTTGAATCCAGTTGCTTCACTTTACAACGATCAGTGCTGCTCTTACTGCTGTCTTATTACCTGGCCCTGACATGTTGTCATCACCATTCAAGATTCATCAATTCATGTCATAATTCAATGAAATATCACGGTGGAGAATGAATGAAGTTTCGTCGTGGTTATTTACTTTTGCAGTTTCATAACCCAAATGACAAAGAACTTCAACCTAATCTTGATGCTTAGTAAGGTGATGTTAGTGACATTCATAAGTCTTTTACGCCTGTTTTTCTCGAAGGGTCTCTGCCTCACCTCTGTACTCATAAGTTATTACTGCAGCAAAAAGTATGGAAAATGCTTATCCTCGACATTCAAATTTTGCTTTTGTCACTGTGTCATCATATCCCACACTTCAGTAATTAATAACCTTTACTATTTATCGCTTGTAACTTGCACCGTGCATGGGTCGCGACTCGCGCACAAGTTCAAGTATGAAGGGCAAGGAGCGGCGCGGGCGCACATTCGCGAGCATTTCACTCCAAGGCAAAGGTTGCGCTGACCTTTCGCTCACATTTGCTTCACGTCGGGGGTGTGGCCGCTTGGAAAAGGATGGGTGGGCGTTTAGTAAATTTAGAAATTGGGATTTTTCTTTGGCATGGTGAATTGAGTTCTAGATTTAAGCACATAATCAGGAAAGAAAAGCTTTTAATATCTAAATAATTAAGTTTGTTGGTTGTAATTTCTGAAATATCCAATTAATGCATAAGGTTTGACATATAATGCAACGTGCCCGAACTCAGAACGTTATTTTTATCTATATCTCATTTTCTTTATCTCTTTGTCTTTAGTACCTAGATGGACATGGTAGAACTTCTCACAAAGAAATAGGCAAATGTAATTGGAAAAGTAGTGGAATATTTTCGACATGGAATAAAAATCACAAACGACTGCTGGTAATCTAGTTTAGGAAACTATGATTCAATCTTGTATATTATTTTCTTGAGGTTTCTTACTTATATTAGACATTCTTCTCATTGGGCATGCAGCATCCTTATATCATCCCACTAAAATCTATACCCAACTTTAGGCAATCGTAGCCCAGTGGTAACGGCCCCGACTTTCTTGTCGTAAGGCGTGGGTTCGATCCCAGCCAGGCACTTTATTTTGTGTAATTTGTTCCATCACCAGTGCTCCTAAAACGGTAAAGGAAAACATCGTGAGGGAACTGGCAACAAAAAATTCTAAAACGTGATATCTACCAATCCGCACTGGGTCCGCGTGGTGGATTATGGCCCACTTCCTACCACAGAGAGGAGGCTTGTGTCCCAGCAGTGGGAACGTTATAGGCTGGTTATGCTAAACCTAACTTAATCGGCACAAAATAAATCAGATCCAAGTTACTCCAAGCCGTGTTTGTTTCCTTCACCAAAATTCGTCAAATTCGCAACCAGAATGCGTAGCTGGTAACACGTCTCTGTTTACCAATCAGTATTGACAAGCAGCTCACAGATCTGTACTGCTGAGGTCATCACTCTGCTGGGCTCGTGCAGAGTGTAGCGTGATGTTCATTCTCGTCGCGTGGAGTAAACAATGCATGCATCGCATCTGTATTAGCACCACTGCGTGTAGGGACTTGGATCATTTTGTGACTAAAATAAAATAGACGTCACAGCTTTTGACGACAAGACTTGTGATTTTATTACTCAGAATAGTTCTTGTACATAGTTTAGTTTTCTATTTATTTTATCCATGTAATAATATTATTTTTATTTAGTTTCTTATTATTGCACACCCTAGAGGTATGTTGTAGAGATACTGTTTTTTTACCAACTTTATTTGTTAACAGGTTGTTACTTACTTACTTACATAAAGTATCTGTATGTAAGTAGCAACAATATATTATCACAATGTAATCTCATTTTAGTTCATACATTTTGTCTAAAGCTCAGTTACAAACTGTTTTTATTTTTTTAATAATATCAATTTACTCGGAGTTTTTCGCTGTGACTCTTTTTAGCTCTTTTTAACGTCCAAAAAGGAGGAGTTTCTGTGTTCATCTGTATGTATTTTTTTTTAATAAACGTATGTTTTTTCAACTTGACGTAAAATTATTGAATGACAAATATGTTTTTATGCGTGTGTTTGGTTGAATAAACAAGTTATGATTTACTCCTGCCCTTAGGACGTTTGTCCACCGGCACCGTCAACGGGACGTCAACGAGGATTTGTCAGTCTCTTACTAACTGAAACCACAAGGTGTTCTTCAACTACGTTTGGGCGGGGTGCTGGAGCCCTTGTACGGTTCGTCACGCTCCCCGAGTCGTTCCTAACCATATCATCTTTCATACAATGTATTCATCCTTTCTTTGGTCTGCCCCTAAATATTCGTCAGAATAAACTGTAATAAAATATACATAAAAAGTGTCAAGTTCACATTTAGTGTGTGCACGTAGTAGCCGTTTGCGGCGGCTGGCGGTGAAATCAAGCCGCGCTATGTAAGTGGGTTGGTGAAAGAATCTCTCCGGCGCGACGCGCGCGCGGCGGCGTACCGATAGCAAGCGAAGCCGACCTTGAATCACTAATATTTTTGCCCAAATTATTCTCAAAGACTGTTATTTACTGTCTTCAATTTGACATGATTATTTTTGCCTGAAACATTATTTAAAGCTTACTTGGCGAATAAAATTATGTTTTAATTTTCGTTTTTGCTGGCTGTAATCATAAACTAATTCGTAAAACGGGTTCAATTACGAGCGTTATTAATTAACTCTCTTTATTATTTTAGGTACATAATTAGGCAGTGTCTTAATTACCTACTATTAATTAGGGTATCGTTACGGTAAGCAGTTTCTATTTACAAATTTTAAGACAACAGCTCAGCCTTGTATTGTTATTACATCTTGACTTTAAGATTTAATTTGAAACTTGAAGTGTTTTGGGCACTAAATTAAAATAAAACACAAACAACGGCGTGAATTAACAAACATTATGTTGTGTTTTAATTAATAAAAAATATATTCTTAAGGCATTATCTAAACATAAAATTAGGTACACGATAGTATTCTGGATTACGCAGTAAAACGAGAGCGAGAATTTTCATGAAAACTGATAGCTACACATTTACAGCTTTTTGCTCAGTTATGAAACAAATACTTGATAGCTGTGACTGTCTCGTAGGTGCCTACCTGCATTGAGACAACGTAAAATTTTGACAATTCAATGTTGACACTCAATTTAACAACCGATACAGATTTGCAAACGTCGATTATATAAAACATCGATTTGTTACAGAACCGATTCATTACGTTGCAATATAACAAAACCCAATTAATTTAATTTCACATTGGTTTTTATGCTCACTGTACTTCGCTTATGTGTGCGAGCTGCGAGTAGGGACAGCGACACAGCGATACGATGACATTTCGCGCGCACGTGTGAGTTATATTATTCGCACGAGTTTTTGTGAATGTGTGTTTGTTTTCTCTTGTGTGCCCTGCGCAAGAGCACTTGTTGACGCAAAAAGGCAATTTGTCGTTTATGTGTGCATTATGACAATTTTCACATCCGACTTTCTTCCGAGACGCACGGGAACATTACGTGTGTTGTGTGAACTAAACTTTTAGTCGGATCTTTCACTTCGTGTGTTCACACCTTTGTTTGCTCTCGGATGTCTAATGTGACCCACTTGTCTCTGCGTGTATTTTTAGAAAATTGCTGCTTATCTTTTTATGTGTGATTCTTTGTTGATGATATTAAGACCATTTTCTTATATTGGGTAATTAAATGTATTCAGAAAATCTCTATCATTCGCCAAGCATATACATGAAAATTCCATTTAAAGAATTTCACAGTCGAAGGAATGTAGAAAGCAAAAAAAAACTTATCGTTAACAAAAAAAATCTTCGTTTATTTTACATTAATTTACAAATTTACTTAAACATCTATTGGGAAAACCTCTTGAAAAATAACATTCGCCGCTTAAAAAGTACGCATAATATTTAATTGTTTTCGTCAACTGTAATGCTTTACAATTAATTAATAATTACAAAAATTATAATTGAAAAATAAATACTTAGCGCTAAGAATTTATATTCTAACAAAAAGGTACTTTTACTAAGTTCTACTCACACACACCGCGAGAAACGCCGCGGTCGAAACGTCCGTCAAGAGTTTTATTATTAGTACTGCAGCATTTTATTTGAGCTTTATTGATTTAACAATTTACGGAGCACATTCGACTTCATGTAAAGCTATTCAGTACAAGACATGCTGCTACAGATTAATCATAACATTCTGGGTCAAAAATTCGAAATGAAAGTTATAATGTAATGCTGCTTGTATTTTAAAAGCTGCACATGCATATAACAAATTAATTTAATTGCAATTTCTAAATTGCTGAAACTGCTGCGTTCCAGTGATATTTCTTTTATTAGAGAAAGCAAATAATAAAATGTAACGGAAACAAGTAAGTACTCAATTTTTGCTTTCATTTTACGATGTCTCTCTACAAGAGACCATTCATTTAATGATTCATCAGTTTCAAGTATGTTTAAGTCTATGCAGACTGCTATTATTGATGATGGTAAGCACTGACTACATATTTGGTTTCAATGTAAAAATAATGCTTATGAAAAATATTGCTCAAATGCTCATTAAAATATTTATTTTAGTGAGTCGCTTGTTATAAAATAAATGCAATAGCTCATTGTATTTTGTAATCTAATCCCATTGTATGAGCACCAACACACACGAAATTAAGGCGTATCTTGACAAAAACTCGTAAAAGATGATAGCCTTTCGCCCGCGCGTTTGCCCCGCGGCGTGTATTTTTCCCTAACGCGCAGCCGCTCGTCTGCTTCGACAAGCGTTTTGACGCCTCAAACAGTCAAAGATTATCCTACGATCCTCGCAGGCACCTTATGGAATGTTAGTAGTGTGTATCGAATACACAGAAGATGAAAGATGATACATTAGATGGGTGAGATAGGAATGTATGGAAGTGAAATGTATTGTGTAAACTTAGCTTTATGTCAAACTTCATGGTCTTAAGTCACTGATGATTAATAATTAATGTCATTAATGATACGAGAGTTGTATTGAAGATTATGATAATGAATTTTCATGATGATTTTTAATACATTTTGCAACTTATTGTAGTAAATTAGATGAGTGATTTGCAAATTGCTAATTGTGAAATCGATGAAAGTGATAATTTTATGATTGTGATGTTGTCGAACAATTTATCCAATTCAAATGATTTGCAATTCTATTTTTCTGATCTTTGAATGATATTATGAATTCATAAGAAAGTAAGTTGAGTTTAAATATGAAATCGTGATTGATAACGATAAGTCAGCAACAGAAGTTAACCGCCTACGATCGGGCTACAATAGGCAAAGTTAACGCTTAACACAAGGTGGGTCTTATGCTATGAATAACAAAAATGCAAGTAATATTTGGCGTTTCTCGCAAAACACAAAATAACTCATTAATTCATTATACTGCTAATCATATTTAAATGTTCCAAATCCTCAGTCCGAATCACGCAGCCTTTAAGAGGTAAATGCCCCAAATACCGAATGCCGTAACATCAATTATAAACTGCCAACGAATAGCAATCTTACGCAACAGCGGATCGGTATTATTAGTATAAATTTTATTTTTTATCCGTCCGCTTCCCGGACGCGTCGAGTTCCGTTCGCGTGCGTTTGCGCATCTAGCGTTCGCGAATAATGAATTGGCTTGCGCGCTTTGATTGGCTGTTAAACTCGACCAATAAAATATCTAAGAATTGTTTTGTTTTTTTTTTTAATATTTTGTTCGTAGGTTTTTTTCACGATTGAACCCAATACTTATTTAATACTTATTCAGAATTGCAAAGGGCTATTGAACTTTTAAATTAAAGCGTTCAATTGGTTGCCCTTACAGCCTTGAATTATTGTAGAAAAGCGAAAACAAGGCCGACCTTTAATCGTGATGACGGAAATAGTGCAACACTGTTGACTGTTGGTGCAATAGTTCCACACGACATATAGCTAATGTTGGGAAAAATTATCAAATGTGATGATTGTAATATAACTGTATGATAATGACGATTATGTATAATACCATTAAAAATTAATGGTGATGATCCTGTGATTATGGAGTGAAATAACTTTGTATGATCTTATTTGAATTAATGTATTGTAAATGCAAGGACATGAGTGATTTTGAGTGTGTATGATGACTTGAGCTTAATGAACTTATAGGATAATGATTACGTGCCCTTATAATGTGTGTGATGAAATTATAATGTTTCTGTTAAACCTATAGATAAACGATCTATGATTCGATTTGATTGTGATGTTACAAGTGACAGAATGATGAATGATTACTTTGATAATAACATTAAAAATCTTTGCAAGTTAAATTGTTCTTTAATTCAAATATTTTGGTCCCTTATAAATATAATAATGAAACGATGAAAATTGAATAAATGATGTTTCTATAATATACATAAGTCGCAAAGATTTTTATTTATTTACATTTTGTGACTGTTGTGTTACTGTTGTGTTACTCTGAGGTATGTTATGTTATTAATACTTGTTACTACAAGTAGAAAGTTAATTTAAAGAGCCAAGAAGTGGCGCGAAAATAAATAACTAGCAGTAGCGATACGAAAACTAAACCTTACTCATAAACTATGTTGCCAACCAAATAATTAAACATTCCTACTTCACGCATTATTTTAAAAGAGTATTTTCTACAAAGTTTATAAGTACAAAAGGTTTACAATTGGCAGTATCATGTTAGCCTCATGAGCTTTGTCATTTCTCTTCCTTAAATTAATTAAGTACTTATTTATACATTTTAAAGAAAAAAATAACTAATTTAAAATTCTGACTAACAATAGGTAATCGGAGTAACCATTCACATTTAAAATTAAATAAAAATGTTTATACATTACAAAAAAATATTTCTTTCGTTCATGTTTTGTCCGTTATAAAGCGTTGCGCTTTTTGTGAGCAACCTATGACGTAGCATGTCATGAATCAATGTGACGTCAACACATAACCGAAATAATAGAAGATATAACTACACTAATGAGACGGATAGTTCAGAAAACAATCATAAAGAAGCGGAGCGGAAAACTTCAAGAACTTACAAAATAATAATATAATACAGAGAATATAAATCACTTAAAACTAGTTAACATTGCACTTGTCCTTAGGAATGTTATACTAATGGGTTAAATTAATTACTCGTGGTACCACGTAACTATGTTAGAAGACGTACAGGGGACATCGGCGACATCTAGTCGCAATGACTGCCAATGTTCTATGATGAAGCGTTACAACGTCTCCGTTCCTGACGAAATAAATTTACAATAGCCTACATGAGATTCAGCGCGCACTGCGTTACCGCTCACTGACACTAAAGTCACAGACACATTATATTACAAACTACAAAATGCTTCATTTTGAGCTAGAACCTACACCTGCTAGTCTCTGCCGATCCGCTTGTGGATCTGTTGGTGCTTGATGAGGTGCGCCTTCTGGCGGAACGCCTTTGCACACACGTCGCAGCGGAAAGGTTTCTCCCCCGTGTGTGTTCGGAGGTGGACCTTTATGTTGGACTTGTTCAGAAAACCCCTATTGCATATCCCGCACCGGTGCACCGGCTTCTCCTTACCGAGCAGCCCGCTCAGCTCCGCCGCCGTCGCCGACGGGAACGCGAGCGAGCTACCGTGCATGTTCCCGCTGTTCGCTTGTTTCGCTTTAGCTCGACTCCTTTTACTCTTACTTGCTGGTGTGGAAGTCGTGGTGTGAGCATGCGGGTAGCCAAGAAGCCTGTCTGGACTACAGAGTCCATCAGGTTTGAGACTAAGCGCATAATGCGGTGCATATCGGCCATTTAACAACCCACTAACACCATCAGTCGTGGAGACGGCGTTCCCGGGCGGAGACGACGTTGATATCACATCCATCCCATAACTTGTAGAGCTCGGAGCCTCCTGCTTGACTGGCGGTCCGTTTTGCAGCCGATTTTGTAAAAGTGGCATGTAACCATGCGTCAACAAGGACTGCAGTGTCGACCCTGCTTGTCCTAAGTTTTTCTGAAGAAACTCAGTGCTTTTGGAAAACTCCTGGTTTTTGCAGGGGTAGTCAAGACTGGAGTGGTGATTTTGTCCCGAAGGTGGTGAATTTGGCAGACCGAACTCTGCAAGATCTTGTTGTACAATTTTGTCACCAGGTTGTGTGCATGCACCCGTGATCCAGGCGTCAATGTCCATCCAACTGTCTCTGGAGTCATTTCTGTCAGGGTCTTCAGGTTGTGACGGGACAGTCGTGTCGGCGATGGCTGAGCCGATGATGGCCGCAATGTCCTCTATCGAACTGATGTCGTACATGTCCTGCTTGTGCCCGTCGTCGAACAATTTAGCGGGCGGCGAGCAGGACGCGGCGCAGGAGTCCGCGGCGGAGGTATCCGCGAAGGGCTTGGTGTCGGGCCCGTCAAGGAATGGTTTGACGTCCTCTAAGTCAGGAGGTTCCGAATCAGCCGCGCACGTCGACGAGGACACGACGTCGTGGTCGGCGCCGTAGCCGCTCTGCGTCGGATAGTTATTGTTCTCTTCTGGAAGGCGTTGCGCGATAGCATGGTAGTGGTGTCCAGAGATGCCATTGATAGATAGATGTCCGGTGTAGCCGGTGAAGGGGGGGAGAGGCTTGAGTTCTGCGAGAGGGGTAGGGGCGAGGAGAGAGTCGAGGAGCTCATGGCAGGTGGGCGGAGGGGAGGAGTTGTCAAGCTTGGGGTCAAGCCAGCAGCTGCCGAGTAGCAGCTCGTCGCCGCTGGCGCCCGCCACGCCGGTGCACTTCATGCCGCGCCTCACCGCGACGCCAGAACCCAGTGACAGTCCTCCGCCGCCATACTTGGACGCCGCCACCCTGCTGCGCTATCTGTAACAAAAGAAAACGATCATTAATATACTCAGTACGCTACTAGTTGAAAACATTCGTCGAGTTTTTTTATACTAAAAGATAATAGAATGCAAGAAGATATTCTATGGATCTTTGTCAATGTGTGAGATATATGGCAGATACTACTGCAATGATAAAAGTGTATCAATAAACAGTCATTATGAATTATTATTATTTGTTTTTTAATGGTCTCTAGAAACATAATTTAGACTTAGCACCAGTACAGGCGAGCATCAGTATGAACAACTACGCAATCAGAGATGCAGGCGGTAATCGCTAACGCTACGCCTCAATAGCTAACAATGCTGCGGCCCACAGTTGCTTCTGTTTTATTTCTAGATATTTTTGTTCTGTTTTTAATGTAAACAAAAGGCTTTTTAGGCTTAGTGGGGCGTACGGTATTAAATGTCGAGACATGTCGAGGTATGCCCAGATCTAGAAATCAATATGATATCATGTTTATCCGTTAATTGTATCATCATGTTTTTCTGTTTCGATATAATAAAGACTTTTCAGTTATTGAGCAGATGAACTCAAGGATATTTGAAATATTCATTGCTCATTTTTTCCCCTGACTTTTCTGAATTTTCGTCACAAAAATTTTTGTAAAATCATATTTCCGCGTAAAAAAAGTATTTTAAGAGAACACGATTTTTGTACAAAACAATAAAATAACGAGTTTATAAACAAGTTTGGGAGTCTTTGACTTTGCAGAGTATCGTCTCGCTATGAAACATACTGAATCCTTCCCGTATCTCCTGTATTTCCTGCCAAAAGACAACAACAAGCTGTACAAAAACTTGCAACACAATGCACAACGCTGATACTAGCCGCAGATAGCCCGGCACCGATCCGGCACAGTTACCGGAGCCCCGATACCTGACCGTGTTCGAACGATACGGTGCCGCTAACGAAATCAAACTAGTTAGGTACACATTAACATTGTTAGCGATTAGGGTACCGGTAATTATGCACTGAAACAAGCAGATTTATAGACTGCGTGGCGCTTGGTTATTAACGGATAAAAAGTGAAAATCTTTTTGGTATTTTCAGTGTTCAATTGGGAGTAGTGATTCCACTGAAAAGTTTGATAGAGTAAAGATGCAATAATGCTTTTTATACACACTATGATTTACTCCTGTAGCTTACAAATACAAATCCCGCATATTGTGACACATAGGTATAGCCACAGGTAGTTACAATAAAAGAAAAGATTAAAGAAAGAGAGTCACTCCGCTAACAGTGTGGTTTTCCTCAACCAAAAGATTTTCCGGAGGTTTATTTCTTCTCATTTTCCCACTCAATCAATCCACCCAGCCTATCGCTCTTCTGCATATTGGAAGACCCCAAATTAAACCTCAATTCTCCGCCATTTTCCAAAGGTTGAGGATTCTATGCAAAAACTTGTTTACAGGTTTAATTGTTTACATCAATAATAACTTTCCCAAATAGACTGTTGCTACATCGCTACGAATGACTGCAGCATTTCAATGTCAGAGTTGCGGTTCGTTCACCTTTGTGAAAAATTTGGACATTGCCAGCGAACTTTTAGTAAAAGCCACAGCACAGTAAATCCCAATCAATTAATTTTCCCATTTAGCTTATTTCGGGTACTTCTTAATAGCTCGATTTCATAACGGAAAATCTATCCTTTGATTCTCAAGCACTTTCGTAATGTTGGATTCGATACTGACAAAAAACCGAACCTATGACAACACGCACCGTTGACCAATGTCTGCACGCAATGAGTTGCGAGAGCTTCTCGGAAAAAATACTATTAAAATATAGATTTGTCTCGGCTGCCAAGTACGCGACCTTGATTGAGTTTTTCGCAAAATACTTTAGTGTGGATAAAAGGCTGATTGCGCGCGCGCCGGCCGTGGCGATCGCTGTCGCAACCCGCTGCAGAAAAAATGAATTACCAAGACACCCGATTGCATACTGAACGTGACTTTAATAGACAACAATAGCAATTAAGATTTTTATTTTTCGTAATATTTTCGAGTAATACCTACCGTAATATTCTATGCGCATACTTTCAAAACAAAAGACCAAAAGAGATCAACCCTTGATAGAAGAGTCTGACACGACCTCCCGCTCCGCCCAGAGCGGGAGAAGTTATTTGATGATTTCCCATCCAAAAAAAAAACCCTACACATTAGAAAAACCTGGGTTTAATACCCTGTGTGTGCAAGATTATTCAATACGAACATTTTCAATGCAATTTTAAAAATATAGCAGTAACCATTTAAGTTATTTGTGTGCAAGCAAGCGTGGCGTACGGTTCAGGATGTTTGGATGTGTCGGGCGGAACTCGGGCGCAGGCAACTAAGATTAACGTTGTTTTATAAACGAGTTAATTATTAGAAAAATATTTACTGTTCAAGCGCTACGTTATTGTTATTTTTATTATTATTATAATATTGTCAACCTTTTCATTCTTGTAACGTTCACCAAACTATATCAACTTCACGAGGCATGGTTTGGGTAACTTATTATACTCCTTATCTTTATTATGATCTTCATTCATAGCCTCTGATCGCTCGCTATAAAATGTTTCCTCTTCTTGTTAACCATTATATTCTGCGTTTGCTTTTGCATCAGTGAAATGTTTATGAATTTCTACTATCATTATTTACACCAAAAATAAAAGTTATTAAAAGTTCCATTTGCCAAAAAGAGCGTAAAAAATTCGTCACCCATCGTCGCCGTGGCACCGGTCTCAGTGACCAACTGTGACACGAACAAAAAGACAAGAATTTAACATCTCTTGGCCCAATTCCGTAGAAATTGTCATAGTTCCATAGATTATCCGCTCCGATGGACCGACCCAGTGAAAGTAGAAACACGTCTTTTTAAATCAAAACGATCTTTTATAAAATATTGGTTATGATTGACAACGGGGAGCGAAGAAAGTATGAAATTTTGGATTTTCTAATGTTTTCTGCTGCCTTTAAGTAGGGTTATCCATTGTCGAGGAAAATAGAGTGTATCAATTGCTTATTAAATTTAGGAGTGCTGTTAATAGCAATGCTGTGAGTTTAGTAGTCGTTTTAAGATAATTATTTAAAATTAGCTGCAGTTGAGAAAACTTTGCTGAAATTGTCAAAAATCTCGGAGTAATTTAACTTTTTCAGTTTAATTAGTACTGAGTACCTACGTTAAAAATTAAATTATGTAATATTTGATTAATTAATTAATTTATTGTAAACCAGAAAATACATTATAAAAAACAAATAGAACACTACAACACGTAAAACGGGCGTGCGAGGCTAACATCCACTGTTTTTTCAATGTTAAATCACGTATTTTATTTATGCTAAATCTTAAAAGGTAATATTAGCAATTTTGAATCATCAGTACCTGTGTCTATGTTTGTCTGTCTCACTATCACCGGTAACTGCTTGTATCATCGTGTGTAAGTCTGTTACTAGGCGCTATCCGACTGAACTATAATATTAACTAACTGATACGAGTATATCTAGGTTCCCTAGAAATGATGGAATGTGAACTTGCTCTTACAGTGACGGTGAGGTGCCTGACATTTTATAATACCCAAGTTGGCTGTTGTTGGACTTGCTTATTAACTATGTATTTAAAATATGAAGATTATGTTGTTTGCATTTTTAGGTATCTAGGTCGAACCTATACAATTTCTTTAACTTTATCCATATATATTTCAGCACTAAGTCAATGTTATGATCCAAAAGCCTTAATGCTAATCCTAACTCCTAAGTCGGGCCGAATTCCAAACACTAAAGCTTAGACATGGTAAGTTAACATAAAGCACGCGACACACTGACCGACAAACGGCTTCCCCCACTGCGACAGGCGGATTCTTAAAAAAAATCGTATCACGAAATTAATTTTTAGGCCAACCTACACGCGGCGCCCGCATCGAAAATTTGTCGCGCACAGAAAGAGACAAAACATACGCTATAAACGAGAGTGAAAGAAACGGGTGTAAGCGAAACAGGGCCGCCTAACGGTACACACACGGAAGTATGTCAGTGGCGTAAACACTACTTTATTATACATAGGTCATAACAACCGACTGTTGGTCATTTAAAACACAACCTTGATCGGAGCTAATAAAGTCGGAATTTGGGTAGCAAGCTCGCTGGTTTTCGATTTTCACGGTGCTGATTCACGACAATAGAGCTATGTCCGTTTCTGTTTGATGATTACTTACGAGAATCCAGTTTTTAAACCTACCTCAAGGCTAGACCCGCGGCTGGGCTATTGATGGCCTATTGACAGGCGATAGCGCCCCGAAGATTTGGACGTAGAAAGTTAGTATATCTTGCTAAATTGATAAATTAGCGATTATGTTAGTAATTTACCGACATGCATTATGTTATATCGGTAAATATATTTTTCACTATATCATGAATTTTTTATGAGTATACTTAGTACGGTATATTTTCCGCCGTAGTTATTAAAGCCAGACGTGCTATTTTTCTGTATGTTTTATTCTTTTACATAAAACTTAGTAACTTTATAAGTCGTATGTGCGAATATTGAACAAGCTCCGGTCACCATCACGAGTCGACCTAAGCCTCAGTCCACACCACTCGTATATTACTGATAAGCTGATAACGCTCCATACTCAATTCATTCTTGTACGAACAGTACTCCTGCGAACAGACACAATAAGAACAAGCGCATTATCGATACCGCTTTAGTACCGATACCGATACTGTTTATATTTATTTCAGATATTACTGTATCGGTACTAGAATATAATGTATCGAAGAGATTATTATCTGTATTCTAGTGTGAACTTGGCGTTTTCAATAAATTATATTCCATTGTTTATCCAATTCCATTCGAATTTACATTATCTATGAATGAATAATTAATTAGTCATCTACCTAGCCTTTCCCCTACTTGTTGGGGTCAGCTTCCAGTCTTACCGGATACAGCTGAATACCAGTATTTTACACGGAATGACTGCCTATCTGACCTCCACAACCCAGTTACTGGGTAACAGGATACCGTTGGTAAGACTGGTTGTCAGACTTTCGGGCTTCTGAGATCCGTAAGAACTATCAAAGAACTACATTTAACAGCCAGGACCAACGGTTAACGTGCTTTCCGAGGCACGGAGGGGTCTTGGTATGTAAAGATGGTCACCGATGGGTGACCATCTTTACATACCAAGGTCAGGCTTGCCACGGTTGGTCCATGGATGCATGGACCAACCGTGGCAAGCCTGACCGATCGACCCATGCGACTGTTATTATTTAATAATTAATTAGTAAGGTCTTATGTTTGGAGGCCCATTTTATTTATCTGGACAAGTATAAAATTGTCCAGATAAATAAAATGGGCCTCCAAAACTTTTGTGTTCTTTACTTCACACCGCTATTAAGTGGAAAAAAATAGAGAAAGATAAAACTTGCCCAAACATTCTCGTTTAAATCTTTTTACCTCAAAGCAAAAATTCAAATAAACCGACAAAAAAATCTCCACCAATTTGCATAGGCTAAACATTTATTATGTTAACTGTACTTTTACTCAATTGTTTCCTAGTATTAACAAGTACAGTCGGCGCTTTGATCCCTATATCCTTATTGCCTAATATAATTGTTCAGTCGTTTGTCAAGGCAGCGGGTACCGTTATAGGCCCAACGGGTTTTTTAGGAGTGGACCGTGGTATGCGCGCACCACAACGAGGTTGAGTGGATTTTGGGTGGCCCAGCGTGGCCCAGTGTGGGAACGCGTGGCGTATCGTAGCGTGTAGGTGCCATTGTTTTGACCTTATTAGTACGATACGGTAATTGGTATCAATTGTTTTTTAATTTAGTGGAATTAAGATGTAGTTACAAAAAAGTATCGGTAGTGTTCTTGATTTCAGTTATTATTGACTGATTACGATCATTTTCGTTGGTGGCGAGTTCCAGTATGTACCCCTATAATATATCACCAGAATTTAGAAGAATATTATTTATTCCATAATAGTTACCACCCATTGAGTAGGCAATTCATGTAATGATTACAGATACAGGTCTTATTGAAATTATATTCCTAGACGCCATATTGAAATTAGTTTAAGTACTGGCTTCAAAGAATAAGAATTATGTGTCAAAATGACAACAGAATTGAAAAACTTTATAAAATCAATCGTACAACAACGAAACGAGTCAATTTCAACAACCAACCACGATTAGTTGGGCAAGCGCACGTTTACAAAACATTTATTCTACGTTATAAAATTACGCTCGTAAGCCCAATAAAGAGAATGGTATCGCAATATCCTATACTGTAAACAAAATATCATAATGTTTCGCTGACAAGATATAGAAAGTACCCATGGTTGATATCAATAAGTTTATCAGCAGTTGGACGTTGCTGCAACAAATGATAATTTAATAAGTGTCATTTATTGGCTTTATGGGTACTTATTTCAGTATTAATAAAGCCAGATAATGATTTTAGATACTTGATAACTTTTTACGCCTTACTGACATATGTCCTTTACAAGCAACGCCCTCCTGAAACTGAAAGATTGGCCCAGTTCATGTAACATTGTTATGACGACATAACACTGAACTGGGCGAATCTTTCAGTTAAATATGGCTGAACCAATTACATTATTAACACCCCATAATTATGTTTCAGTACGAACTGATACATAATTATGGGGTGTTATAGCCATATTTTATCAGTTGGCATGCATAAGATACAAAATTATAAACGAATCCACTAAAATAATCTATAAATGCCGGCATTCAACTTTAGCTCTCGGCAGAGTGGTGGGGGTTTATGTGCTCGTCGTATTGTCTTAGGAGTAAGGTCCAAAATCGCTTAAAGTAATTATGGATCAGAGCTAAAGATAAATGCCGGCATTTATACTAAACTTTAACAGATAGAACTAAAAACAGCACAAAACCAAACGTCATTCTTATTAAAACAAAAAACTTTTGAAGTTTGAAGTTTAAATATTCTCATCACTGAAGAATTCTGTTACGCTATAGTATGCTTTGCCTGTCAAAAAGCATCGAAGCCTTTTTAGGGTTCCGTAGTCGACTAGGAACCCATATAGTTTCGCTATGTCCGTCTGTCTATCTGTCCGTGGCTCAGCTCAGAGACTCTTAGTACTAGAAAGCTGTTATATGGCATGGGTTTAATTAATCACGCCGATGAAGTGGTAAAATAAAATCTTGAAAAAAAAACATTTTGTGGGTTATCTCCCTTGCATCTAAAGTGGGGTGATATTTTTTTTTCTCATCTATCCCATAGTGTGGGATATCGTTGGATCTATCGAAATGGATCCCTGAATCGAATTATGATATTCACAGACCCAAAATATTTTTGAACGATAGGCCGTTCAAAAATATTGTGGGTCTGTGAATATCATTTAATAATATGATTAGGCGTGTTTTAGAGGTATCTTCAATCTTGTTATGTCATTTTGCTGGGAATGAACTTTCTTAAAATGCCAATATTAAGGCAAGGACAGACGGTGGACCATGCATCTGTAAAGCCGTGCAATAAACTCTTTTCAATTATTGGTCCAGGCTTACCCGGTTCTCATAAGTAAAGCCATTCCAAGTCAACAAATACTAAAGATTCTTCAACAAATAAAATCAAATAAACATCTAAGAAACAATACGCAAGAGGCATAGCTCAGAGATATTTCTTCTGGGAACTAGTAAAATGTAAATGAGTGACAAATAAAGACATTGTTTCTATAGCCATTATGTTAATTTCACTTGTAAAGGGGTTGATTAGCATTTCAATTTATTTTCCGGGATGTATTTTAATTTAAATAGACACATTTATGTTTTTTTGGACTGGTATGGAGCCGGATTTGTTTTATTTTTTGTGATGTTGCTGTAGCTGTTACTGGTGCTAGCTTAAATAAAAAATTAAAATTAATTCAGAGTTTACCTCTGAATTAATTTTAATTTTTTATTTGAAATTGATATCCATTCTGTTGTGTACAAGTTAACTTAATTTCGGTTATTGCTATCTTACGTTATCTCAATATTTTTAAACAGCTTCCTATTGAATAATCTAAAAAACGCGCTGATATCCCTCAAAACGAACATACCGTTACTCCAACCTGCCATGACAATCAAACATGGTATCAACCCGACTGTCTGAATCCCGCGCTGGTCACAAAACCCCGCTCGCCCTAAGGTCGTCGTCCTGAGCACGGCTCGGGATAGCCCTGTACAGTTACGGGTCAACCACCTGACTGGCCTTGAGGATCCTCCCGTGAATATGAATAGGACAGGTGGACTCAACGACTGTGTTTTGGGGGAGAAATTGGTGAAATTGTGAGTTTAGTGTTTTGTGTTATTAGGAAAGAAGGTGAAGTGAAATAGCGTTCAGTTGCTTTGTAAGTGAAGATTTGTTTTAGACTGTACTGCTACTTTGCTAATCAGAAGCCCTGGATTGGACTGCAACTGTATTATATTTTGAACTTTTGCCTAGCAGTATCGTTGTTCTTCTATCTTGGTTTATTTTGGTTGCAGAGGTCTTTCATAAGTCACTCTATCTATTAATATGTTAAAGTAATATACGATTTTCATTACGAGCACGTTAAGAAACGCTTTAAAAGTTTAAAATTGGTCTGAATATTGACGCCAAAATAGATAAGAAATAGTGAGGCTACAAATAAACTACAAAAATCATCGACAATTATGTAGATGAGCTTTTATTTTATACAAGCTGTTTAGTATCATCTTTACGCAGAAAAAAAAAAACTCACTTCATAGAGAAGCCAATCTACGTATATTACACGCCAATATAAATCATTCAATCGCGATGATGTAGATTCTAGAGATAATCGCGTATCTTACAGCTTAGATTTTATAGATCTTTCCAGATAAAGAGTGCCTTATAGCGAGGCTTTGATGCGCGTGCGGCACTGGCGATGTAAGGCACAGGGGCAATGGGTTAGCTGCATGTTGTCCGTAAGATAAGAGGTTACTATAGTTCGTTTAGATGTTACTTTGCTTTATGAAATTGGTTCAAGAAATAATAAGATAAAATTAAAGTTACTTCTATATGAATAGTTCTGATTTTGTAAATTTAGAAGCGATTTTGGTGGTGTTTCTCTAGGTTTTTATGAGTTAAGCAAAAGCATTGTAATTACATGTAATAGGTATTAACTGCTTGCTTTTTTAACCTTGCCTTTTTATCATTTAATACTATAGGCTTTTTTCTAGCTCCTGCCACCGGGCAAAGACCCCCAAGCACTTAGAACATGAACTCAAATAACCTGAACATGTAAGTATATTTCAATAACCAGTTCCTACATCTCATCTTTACACACAAAAAAGTTTAATAACTGGCATTGCACTCACACATGTGCACACGCAGCATACGTGCTATGTACTATGCGTCGACGCGTATGACGCATGCGCGAGCCGCTAGACCACTTGTGACGTAGTGACACTCCCGTCGACATACAGGCTGTTCACTAAAATACAGATCCTACACCCTAATTCCATAACACACTCATAATTAAAATACGTTTTTTTTCTATTCAACAATTTCCGTAGACACACATACTATAACATAACGCCTGTACTCCCCTGAACTAAAGGGTTAAGCAGAGGCGTTATTTTTTTGTCAAGCAGATGTATTTTTCATTTGTACTGTCAAAATAAAAGATATTGAAACTCCAAATGTGTTACGAGTTATTCAATGAAATCACATTCATAAATATTTATCAAATACACAGATTGATTGCTTTCTTATTAAGGTCTTTGAAGTTAAGTTAAATAATTTTTTGCCGTTTTTATCGTTATATTATTAGCGGTAGACCGCATAGTTACTACAATGGGTTACGAGCTAATTTGAATCGTTGGCTAGTTTGCACATCTAGTGCAATTCGCCGGTTGGTCAATCACCCAGTTGTTTGTTATAAAAGATATTGCGGTATTGTAATATTTGGTATTGGTAATTTGGTAATGTATAATAGACGTATGTTTGTTATTCATTTTCTCGCGATTGATATTGTTTAATGGGTTGTATTTTATGTTAAAAAGACACTAGCTATTTTACTGAATAGATAGACCACACCGTTCAATTTTGTATGCACTGATTCCGATAAGTTTGTTTGTTATTATAATTAAACGTGCCGCAACTTGTAGGCTTCACATATTACTATGATATAAGTACATGGCAGATGATATAATAACTAAAATTGAAAGTCATTTGACTGAATATTATTTTGGCTTTTATAAAACTGCACTGACTTCGAAAAACAAAAAACTTAGCTATGTTTTCAATATACCCGAATTGAATCACCCTGTACCTTTCACACACGAGAATATTTATACGGCGGTGTCCGAGTCAAGGTGGCGGTACAGTTAACCATTGTTTACATACGAGCTCGCTCCGACTAGGTACACTCAACTGCACATACACCGTAACAGTTTGGCATTGACTACGTTTTATGTCATACCAATAAGGGCGGATTTCATAGTTCAAGTGTTAACTGATGTGTTGTTGACCTTACTACACATCGTTATGAGCGCATGTACCGAGAGTACTAGCCTTTGTTTATGCTAATGTTGACAGCTTTACGGGTTAGCTATTAGCCGTTTATCAGGCTGAGGTTCACTGCTGTAGGTAGTCGAATGATATTGTCGTGTCTAAGGTCGGAAATAGGCTGAGAATTGTTATTATTAGAAAGTATTGATAGTGTAATATGTAGAGGTATATGAAAGTAGGGGCACCAACCCACTCGTCGTGCTAACACTAAAGTTTCAGAGGTTTATTTTCATGACATATCGGATCAGGACATAGCGAAATTGAAGCTTAGAAGTCAGCTACACCATAAAACATATTCACTTTCCATCAGTGAAAGATTTTTTGTGATTGAATTAGTAATTCCAGAGATGACCTCTGACATAAAAAAAAACAATTTGACCTCTTTATGATATCAGTGTAGATTGACGTTGTTTTTTATCACATTGAATTATAACAATATTTTTTTAACAGAACCATGAAACATTCATCTTCACCGTTTAAACAATAGTCAACAAACACAATACTCCAACTAGTAGACATATTCATACACAGACAGCTGCTAAGAATGGCGTCGCGTGTGCGCATCAATTGATGGCACCTACTAATGGGGATACACCATAAACCTGCCTGCCTGCCAGCTCCCATTGACATATGAAGCGCGATGCTCTCTAACAAGACCTGACAGGTGCTGTGAGAACTTTAGTATACTCGCCTTTGATAAGGGAAATAATGGATTTGTTTGTGTTATGAAAATAATTATCGTTGAGCAGTTCAAAGTTTGATTAATACCTACTATGACTTGAGAAAAAGTATGAGTATTTTTATGAAGGTATATTACATTTAAATCTCTTTAAGGGCCGAGTTTTCAATCGTCAGCTAACTCTTTATCTGTAGAATAAATATGGCAGTTTTGCATATTTTCTATAGAAAATCTGTGACACCGTCATATCTATTCCTTAAACGTTATCTGACGATTGGAAAATCAACAATATTTATTTTCTCTATATTTGTAAAGATACATGGATGGTGAAGGTTGGTATACCTATAGTATAAGATTTTCCTAATTAATTAGTAATCATAAAAGCTAGCTCATAATTTTAAAACGAACAAAGCATTCTACACCTTACCTACTTACATATTTTATGGCAGAGACAAAAGCTTCATAAAGCCATGTATTTTTAATTTCTCCACACCACAAAACTTCCAATAGTAAGTAAAAAGTTTGAAACGGAACTATCAGTATTATTATTCTTGATGGCGATACTATTATTAAAGGCTACGTCACAGGTCGTTCACCGAGATATGAGGCTGTAATTATTTTTTGTTCGGTACTACATTATTGTAGGTAGTTGCAGGTGATGACTGGTGGTGCAAGAAGCGGGCGGAAAGCGAATTAATAAAATACATAACCCTTTTTCGCAGTCGGGTAAAAAATAGTAAAGAACAGTAAGTAGGTTTGAATGTTTAGTTCCTTACTGGTATGTTACAAAATGCTATAATTTTATTATGGAGTTTTTATTCCGTTCAAATTAAGTGTTGATTCTGATTACTTTTAGGTGCCTGCTGGTGCTGTATTTGGGCAACGTTGGTAAATGATTTATAACTATCGAGGATATTTTCGAATCGTTCTTCTCATTTTATTAAACCTTACATTAGGACAGACTGGATGCAGAAGATTGGAGGACAGGTGTTGTGGCGCAGCCTGGGAGAGGCCTATGTCCAGCGGTGGACTGTTATAGGCTGAGTTGATTGAATCCTTGCATCATCTACATAGCCTTTTGCAACTATGTTGGGGTCAGCTTCCGGTCTAACCGGATGCAGCTGAACCAGTATCATCCATAGAGCGACTGCCTATCTGTTCTCCACAACCCAGTTACTGGGAATCCGATATGTCTTGGTAAGACTGGTTGTCAGTCTTGCAGGCTCCTGTCGACCCGTAAAAACTGTCAAAGATCCACGAATGACAGCCGGGACCAGTGGCTTAACGTGCTTTCCGAGGCACGGAAGAGGGTTGGTAAGTCACCCATCCACGGACCAACAGCGGCAAGCGTAGCTTAACCTGATAGACCCGTGCGTGCGGCTGTTATTACTTTATCACAAGCCCCTCTTGGTTGATTGAAACCTTGCATTCTTACTAAAATCGCTAATCGCTTGTTACTTAAACAAACTTACATTTGTCTGATCGTACGGCGGTAACCCGTACGATCAGACATATGAGTTTAAATAACGAACAAAATGTTCCTTTTTAATTTTAGCTGAACATTTTGAACGTAACGGTCACCGAGCTAATTAGTCAAAAAGATAATGGTGCCGATTACCTTTTTCATAAACTAAACTAAATTTAAGTTCAGTGCATCTTTTTCTTTCTATTTCATTAAGAAAAGGACAGAAGATAAATTTTAGTTTAGTCCTGTCAAATTAATCACAGCTTGACGTAAATTGACGTAATTTTAGTAGGCAAGTTTTTAATCACGTCTAAACTTGTATGGAGTAGTGACAGGCGTTGATTAATTTGACAGGACTAAACTAAAATTTATCTTCTGTCCTTTTCTTAATGAAATAGAAAGAAAAAGATGCACTGAACTTAAATTTAGTTTAGTTTGTGAACAAGGGAATCGGCAGCAATATCTTGTTATATCATTTAGTATGATAAAAAATAAAAGATAAGTGAGCCAAATGTTTGAAATCGAAATGTTTATTTCGAAAGTTTAATTTACATTAATGTTTATTTGAATGTGTTTGTTTATGTTTCTTTGACTTACGTAATTTATAGTTCTCAGGAAAACGGTTAAATATAACGTAGGGTACTGAAGGAACCTGGGGCCCTACCACCACCTCTTATATCATATTACTTTAATCTTACCCAGGTTTGGTAAAAAAAAAGGTCCTGTATAGCTCCATCTTTTGCTGGACTTAATAATTCAGTCTGTATCTTGAAAACATCAAGCTTGGTGAACAATGCTAATTCCTTTCTCGAATTTGATTTTAGTAACAATTTCTTATTAAACGTAAGTTAGCTATGATTATTTTAAGTCACTGTTGGAGTGTTAGTACGCTTATAGCTTCGTCTAAAAAAATATTTCTTGCTGAATGCCGTGACAACGCGTTTTTAAAACTCCGCCAGTAAACTTTAACGCAAAAAATGGCTATATTTTACAATTTTCCCAATACTACAAGTTTAACAAAACTTTTACTTGGCAAATAGAAAACGCACATTATTCACCCTCTTATGGTTTGAGCAATATGGTTGAGTATCGCGTGATTTTTCATTGTTTACTAACATGACTTGACGACTTTTATATTTCGTAGCGCCCGCTCATACGGGTGTCTATGACTTGGGCATTTATTAAAATAAAAAAGTAGCTTTTTCTGATGCATAATATAACTTGCAATTATTGTATTATTACACAATTCACGTTAATTAGGTCCAATGAAGACATCCGTAGGAGAATCAAGGTAACCGACATAGCCCGAAGAATTCCCGAAGTTAAGTGGCCGTGGGAAGGGCACATTGCTCGCAGAACAGATGGCCGATGGGGCCGAAAGGTTCTGGAGTGGCGACCGCGTACCTGAAGACGTAGCGTTGGAAGGCCTCCTACAAGGTGGACCGATAACCTGGTTAAGGCCGCATAAATCCGTAGGACGCAAGAAGTACAGAACCAGTCGAAGTGGCGATGCTTTAGGGGGGGCCTATGTCCAGAACTGGACGTCTTTCGGCTGAAATGATGATGATGATGCAATTAAGAAGGATATATTGGTATAATATTATTCCTTGTCGATTACCACGTAATTGAGGTAAATAGTCTTAATAGGAATCTTTACCTTGCCCGTAACACAGTCTATGACTAGCGCGGAAGGTAAAGAATTTTTATCTGTATACTGCCAATTTAGTTTTATTTGTTCAAACATATGATAGTTCTAACATCAGATTCTTTCTTTTTCTGTTTAGTTGAAATCCAAAGTAAAACGTTTCATTTTAGCGTACGAAATGACTATTAATTATGGATTATTAATTTTTAAGAATGCGTTTTTTTGGATACTTATTGTATGTACTTATTATAATTAATACTAAGTCTTAATATAAGTTGTGGTATACAATGTAACAATTACGTTGGAAATTAATTCTATTCTTTTCTATTCTGTTCTATAGGGACATAATTTTTTGATCAATAACAGCAGGAGCGTTAGTTACCTCGACGCAATTTCAGACTTAATTCTATGAAATAAACGACTTATTAGCATTTGAAGTACATATTATGTTTAAATCAAAATAAAGTCCAAGTCCAATTTTTAAGCTGCCGATTTCCACAATTTTCGGGATATATATAACCTTACACTATTTGAATAATAAAAGAGAAAATACTTCAATTTTCTCTTTCGCACCATAAAACTGATAAAATCGTTCCCATAATTTATTATTAAATTAAAACTCATAGTAAAAATTTGCTCCGCGCCTAAGCGCTAATGTCCATAGAAAAGACATCAACGCGCGCCGCGGTACGGTGACCCACTGACAGTGCTTGTGTGTGTGTGAACGTGCATACAACGTGTTTACGTTTGCTTGTGTGCACGCTGTGGGTGTGTAAGTGAAGTTGTAATTACACACACACATAACGCAAGTACTCGTTAATGATTTGAAAAATAAGTTATGACTAAGCAATTTTGCAAGTGAAAGTGAAGCGGTGATAACAAGTGTTCTTTGCAGCGATATAGAGTAAAAGTTTAAAAGGATGATTATAGCTTATCATGTTTTAAGTCAGATAAGAATAAATTTCGGGTGCAAATTCGTAAAAGATTCTTAATGATACTGGATTAACAATTCAATAGCGTTTATTCTCACATACACTTTTTTACAATTTTACCATATACTTTTAAAACAACAATTTTCACATTAAGAATACATAAATAAGTGTCCTATATACCAACCATAGTGACACAAAATCCTCCAATCGATCCATCTAATGCACCGCACACCCACACACACGGTCACTCACGCCCCGCCCCCGTCTCATGCACACACACAAGCCCACTATGTGTGTGCGGTCGTGTGCGTCATCAACTTTCTTTCGCAGTCGCCGGCGCACCTCGTTTCTTGCAACCGTGACATTGTAACTACTGCGAACAGGTCCGTGAAACTTCGCAAGAACTCGAACACTTTGAATTATTTAGTTGACTGATTTGGACTTGTGATCTTACTTTGTTTTGATCATGCTGTTACCAGACTCATTTATATCATAATAATTATGTGTTTGAGTTTTACGAGATCAATAATTTGATGGCACAGTTATGCTTACTCGCAGCTCTACGGGACACGGGTTCGATTCCCGTACTGAACAAATATTGTGGCCACAGATACCTATTCTAGTGTTTGTGTGAGAGATTTGTGTTTGTGAACGCATAAAATTTTAGTATACATGAATAATTCCTAATTAAGAATAGTATTTTAGTTAACCAAACTTTTCAGCACACCATGAATTCACGAATGTATGTCAAGGTGGAGATGGATAAGGAGATAATTTTGCATTTCAATAATTTTCCGACAATTTTCTAAGAATTAAAAGGTGAATAGACCATACGGAAGGAACAAAAAATGGTTTGAATTGCTCTCTGACAATCAGAGAGGTCTAATTTTATTAGGAAAGGTCATCCATCCTTAGACCAACCGCGGCAAGCGTAACTGAACCGCACATATTGATTGACACCCGCGGGCGTTATTAAGCCGCGAAGTACTTACTTCGTTGAAAAAAGAACAGAATCTTCATCACATTAATTCAAAGGACAGTTATCTCAAAAATCATCAAACGCTATCACATCGCACTCCATCAATCATTTCCTGCCACTTCCTGCCACTTACAGTTACTGCTACTTAAACTTATACAACTTAATTCACGTACAGCTTGGATCCTTGATCGGGGCCGAGTATACCTTTATTGTGGATCTAACACAATAATGATCTGTCTATAGATCCGATAGTGATCGATCGGGACTGTTGTGCGCAAGAGTGTACGGTAGTCAACAGAAACTTAATAAGTTTATATGATTATGCTATGTGGATAGTGCTTGATATTTAGGAAATGTGAAGTAGGCGGTGATGACGTTAAAATATATAAACTGTATAGAAATCTTTCGTTTCAAGAGGTCTGCAAGTAGCTTCAATGATTGCTTCAAACAGACTTTTTAAATTAATAAAGGTAACAGTTAAACCTAGTTTTATTTTTGTCCTAGATATAATCATATTCGTGGACAGTCGTTACGGGTCGTCAGAAGCCCGAAAGTCTGAAAACCAATCTTACCAAGGGGTATTGTATTACCCAGTAACTGTGTTGTGGAGGCAGTCGCTCCATGTAAAATACTGGTATTCGGCTACATCCGGTAAGACTAGAAGCCAACATAGTTCAATATAGTTGGGAAAAGGCAGGCAGATGATGATGATGACATATTAATGTTTACAGTTTTACTCGTCTTTCTGTTTCAGAATTGCTCGATTATTTCCGAACTTAACGGACTTGTTATTCTCGCGGCGAAAGACGTCACGGGCTCAAGAAAAGTGTTGGTAAAACTTAAAACATAATTATTAAAATAGACTTGCCATCTATTACATGAGACTTTAACTTGACTTGGTGGCGGCATGTGGGTGGTATAGCCCTGTACTTAACCTTTCGGGAATTACAGCCGTGTTGTTTTACTTAAGGCTGCGCATTCCGAAAAGTTGGCAACGTCGCAAATAACTGTAAAATATATTTTGCAGTATTGATTAATTTATCAATATGACCAAACGAAATTATAAAATTTCTTTCTATAGTGCACTAAACTATAGATTCTAAATTGTAATGAATTAGGTGTAGTAACAGTTTATGTAAAAATAAAATTGGAAATGTTTCAAGTGCTTTTTAACAGCAATTAATGATCAATACTTTAGTGCACTATAAATTGATATTCCATCAATTCAACCACCAAATTATTTATTTTAGCTTTAACCTTCTGCCACTTTCCTGCCGGAGCGCCGCGCGGGCGCATGTCCCGTTTGCAATTAATCTCTCACTAATGGCGATCACTGACAACTTTATTGGGAACACCCTCGTCGTGACGTCATCATGAAATCGGTCGTTTTTCTTCGACGGTTCGGTAGCAACCTGATTGTTGCGACACACTGCGTCTGATTGATTGAAAACCTTACGAAAATATTTTTTGATTTTATTTGTGGTTTAATGTATTGATCAGCGGGATAAGTAAGTGATTCGATGTGATGTTCGAGTGTATGTTCGCAATGATAACGAATAGGTGCACTTGTTGTTTGATATTGATATAATGTATTTTCTATTTTCCTTTAAAGGTATTTACTTTAACCCTAGTTGTTTAAATTAATAAGTAACAAGTCTAAAGATACAAATTCCTTTACAAGTCATGCCTACTTCAATCTTATTCAGTCAGCAGTTCATGTCCATAAAATAAACATACACAGACTAATAAACTCATAAACTCATAATTTAACGGTTTCCGCCTGTTCTGTAAAACTAGTTTGAATTTTTGAAAAATGAACTAGATTTATTTACTGTTAGTGACGTCATAGTGGTATAGCACATTGTTAAGATGTTAATTGGAGCTTTTTGGTAACAATTCATTTAATATTTTTGTTACGTTTCACATGATTCTTTGAGACGTGAATATTTTTGTGAAAATAATTAGAGTTCAGACTTTTTTGTGTGTAAAGTGATTGTTAAAGAAGATAATGGTTAAAATAAAATATTACCGTAGACTCTGCTTTAGACGGAAAGACTACGGTACGGGTATTATGAAGATTTGACTGTTTTGGATGTTATTTATTTGAACTGAACCTACCATACTAATTTATTAGGCGGGCCGCCATGTATCGCATCTCGTATCATCAACGTGGCTGCTCGTTTTTAAAGGTACATAAACACGTATAAACACTAAGCGAATAAATTTAATATGCCGTAACAGAGTTTAGCTAAATCTCATGTAATTGGGTGTTCGCGGACTGAATGAACACAAAGGATACTGTTAGTGCTCAAGGGATAAGAGAATGGCGAGATTTGTTGAAGAATATCATTGTGTGTGCTACTGGTAGAGTAGTATCCAAAACAATATTTTCCAGAAATTTAGAGGAGTATCAAAAACATTTTAAAACAACACAGAAAAGCAACTATAACTGCAAAAATCGGACAAATGTGAGTTGAAGTCATGGTGAGGGTTCCGTACAATGAATATGTTATCTACTATGTTTTTTGTCCCAAGAGAATTTATCCCAAAAACAAACTTAACTTTGTAGTTGAAAAATTTGTTCACCCATACATTCCAACTGCAACTGTAAGTTTGTACGCACAATATTGAGAGATTTACCATGTTATTTTACTACTACTTTTCTCACTAGTTTTAGAATTCATATAGGTCTTCCTGTAATCTATAAGTAAAAAACTATTTTTTATATTTCTTTAAAATTGTAGGGTCAGTAGTTAAGAAGATATATATATATATATATCGCCCTTATCTCCGAAACTACTGAGCCTACAATTTTGAGATGAGATCAAATAGCAGCTCTACCGATGGAGGAGGTCTAAAGCGCCTACAGTACCCAACTGATCAGGCAAGACATTTACATCGGAGAGTGTGTACAGTTCTGAGTGTTAGGATTTCTATACATTTTCATTATTATAGCTATTTTTGAGGTTTCTTGTTTCATGGACAACTCCGGTATGAAATGTCAGACAGGCAGACAGACGCACGAGTGATCCTAGAAGGGTTCCGTTTTTCCTTTTCAGGTAAGGAACCCTAAAAAGGATGATTTGAACGTATAAAAATCGGAAAAATGCTATAAAAGTTTTGTAAGCTAACATACACTGTTATTTTTTGTAACGAAAATCAACAATTCGCGCAATCATAAATTTGCTAAGAAATTGTCAAACGCATGACATGGTTAGTTGATTGAATTAAACAGCCAATCAGATCGACAGACATCATTATCACTATCACCAACCCGAGTTCACCCAGTGCTGGGGCTCTCTTTTCTTGTGCCAATCCCCATTGCACGCACCTGTTCCAGCCTCATCTATTGTTACCATCGTGGGTAAAAACTGGATGAGCTAATTTTGTCACGGCGTTGTTGATTTTCGTTCCAGAAACAGTTACTCGTAGTATTGCGATCGTGATTGCTCACAAGAATCGCTCGTATCTCACCACTTATACTGACGTCAAACATTTATTTATTTTAAAGGTATTAATTACATTCCAGTCACGGTCAGACGATGAGTTTTGGTGGAAAATTAAGAATTTGATTTATGTGTGGTACAGGACCTGTACTTAATTAACCGGTAAAAAGCCTTAGCATAGCTAGCAATTAAGTGAGAATTTAAATAGACGAGAAAATACTGTACTATACTGAAACATAATACGAAAGACAAAATAGTTTTAAGTATGATTTTAGAATATTTCTTGTTCTATTATACTGCTATTAGATTTTATTATGGAGCATTATGTTTATGGCTTATATCGTTATTAGGCGCATTTAATACATTATACAAAAAATCTCCGAACTATTGTCTATATCTGAAATAAACTGGATATTACATGCAAATTATCAAAGTTCAAGAAAGACATACAAATTATTGTATCCAAGTCGTAATATTTTTGTCTGTTTTATTTTATGGTAATTATTTTCTTCGTATTCGTTTGTATTATTATTAATTGGTTATTGGTTAATTCACTTTGTTTCCTTTCTATGATTTCCGTGTTAAGTATTTTGACTTATTTTAATATTTTTACTTTGTTAAACTTACTGTACCTAGATTAAATGTAAATGATGTGGTCTGCTATAATTAGAAGCGCACACTTGTACATGTTCCTATTCTATGTAATTTTGCATGTAATTGTGTAGCCTCTGTTGGAGATCAAAAAAATAAATTAAATACAATAAACCCATATATGTTCAAAAATAACCTCAATGACCCAGCATTTGGCTCCAAAACCCAGTTTAAACCGAGACTTATTACTTGCTATTGTCAATAACCAGTTGATAACCGTGATCACCAGCCAACTTAACCCCCACACCGCTAACACTTCACGCGGTATGTACCGGCATCGCATAATAACGCACTAACGAACGGGTTAGCTTCGCATGTCATTCGCAGCAAACGACATGCCACCATTTTTATGGGTTATTCATTTGTCACAGTGGGGCAATCATGCTTTTATTCTTTGGACTATGAAAAAGAGAATTTAAGAGATGATTGGATCAAAAGTTAGAATATGATATGATGGAACTAATATACAATATAAATTAATGTAAAGAAACAAGAAGCCCGCTCTATTGTATTTCAGTGACTTTCATATCACGCTGAAAACAAATTGCAACAATTCTAATCCGAAAAAAAAACCGCTCATTTCCACAAAAAGGCGTTAAACAGAAGACAGTTGACAACCGAATTAAAAAACAAACTGTATTTCGGCCACAAAAATGTGAGTGTGTGACCACTATGTGGGTTTACGAGCGACGCCTCGTTCGTATGTGGAACGCATACGTTTAGTATTTAGAACTGTTTGAGACAGATTTGTGTACGCAAGTGTACTAACGAGGATAATCTCTGTACTTTTCTTTGCGGCTGTACCTACGTTAGCTACCTATGCGTAAAGCAACATTTTCTTTGGTAGAGACGAACTTTTCTTTAATATTGATGAAAATAGTTTTTTTAAGATTTGCAGCCTAATGGCCTATTCCACTACCTCGATTGTGCAAAAAGTAAGTCATGCTCATTCGGCAAATACAAGACCTAATTAGGCAATCAATAAAAAAATCCAAATATATACCTATAATTGGTATACGAAGATCACACTACGAACATCTCCACGGGCGAGAGAATCGCGGCGATAGTCTTGGCGTGCCATCAAATTCTCGCCGCGATGAATCGCCGTGTAGAGATTGCTCCATACAGTTTCTATAGAATTTGATGTCACGGCGGCTATCGCCACGATACTCTCGCCCGTGTAGATGGTGCCTAAGAAAAAAAACACAACAAGAATATGGAAACAATTGCGCATCAAACTGGCCTACACGACTACACGAGAAATTTCCTTTACCTCATAAACGCAACACCAAAGCTCTTTCACGCACCAATTTTAACATTTTCGTACTAAAGCGATTTCGAAGTAAAGTAAGAAAGTACATAATTTGGGCAGCTAATAAGTAGTTGTCAGTCACCGTGTACCGGGTGGCCGGGAGGGAACAGGTTCCTTGAGGTAACGGGACCGGAATGACCCCAATATGGTTTTCGGAACCTTTAGCCGGTGGAATCAACGAAGGACACATGATATGAGATGCGTGATTTTGTGTAGGTTTTCAACGAGATCATAAAGGTGAGTGTAATGCTCTATTTACTAACTAAATTACAATTTAATTAACCCGACCCTGCTTTGCACGGATTTACGACTTGACAAAACATCGAGATTTATTTTATGTAAGTTTAATAATAATGTATAATACTCATAAGCTGTCCGGAATAAAATCTCTAAATGATGGTGGAAACTGCATCAAATCCGCTGCGTAATTTAGAAGAACAATGCGGACACACAGACAAGCGCGAAATGTGAATTAATAATATGTGTAGGTGTAAGATTAAAAATCAAATTATATCACCTATCAAAAAATCGACTTTCGAAATAATCTGAGCATTTCAGACTTCAGTTAATTTTTACTTTGTGGTGGCTACGAATACTACGATGGTTTGTGTAGGATAGTCGTATTGTTGTCATTAGGCACACACACACACTGACACACCCTCCCGCTCCGCCCAGAGCGGGAGAAGTTATTTGATGATTTCCCACCCTCAAAAAAAAAAAAAAGGCATGCCAATTAGGTAAATAATGTAAGTGGCAGATAGTTCAACTTCTTCATTTGCGTTCGAATGTGAAATGAGTGTCTACTGGATGAATGCTTAGAGTGTGCAATTCGCTGTATCATTATTATTACTTTTTCTTTGAGTATAAACATATTGGGTTATCTATTTGGCGTGTATGCAGTCAACTTTAACTGGGAAAACTTGCCTATGAAAATAAAAACATTTTTCCTGTCAAAAGTGCAGAGTGTATTTTAGCCGATCTTTTATTTTGAAAATAGATCAAAACAAAAATGTATGCTCATATAATCCGCCAAAAACCAACCCTTTTAAGGAGCCGAGACAAAAATGTTACATTATTGTAAGTAAAAGAAAAAGTAAGCCTCTTATCGCCGTCAGCAAGTTGGTATGTAAATTCCAAAGAAGCCAGTTTCGGCCCCTTTTTATCGTTTTACCCAATTTATTGTGCTAAATAAGAGCGATCTCACGGGTGTAAGCCGGATTTCGTGACGCAATTTGCCAAAAGAAAGTTGTGTTTTTTTTCTTATAGTTATTAAAAAAGGGAAAAAAATATGCGGTTAATTTTAGATATTTCGTCTTTAGCTTGGGTATTTCCCATACGAGCAATCTCATTGAGCTAAATATGAGTATCATATCGCGAATTTAACGGGTCTTGCAATTTAGTCTAAAGACATTTTTCATTTGAATAGAAAGCGTTTAAAATGAGTCATATTTGTTTTGAATAAACCAATAAACATTGTTTGTCCTTGACCTCGTCGTGCTATTCTTACTTAGTGAGAATCTTCCTAGTACAAATCTGAGAAAAGAAAGTAGTCGTTTTTTCTTATAGAAATTATTTTCATAGAATTGGATTCACTTGAATTAATAAAAGAGGTTTTCCCATTTTGATAAACACATCAGAGATAAATTTTTAAACGACATTAATTTTTAAATAGATACATTAATGTAAAAGTCTGAAAAATACATCAAGAGAACTGACTCATAAAGACTCTTTGTAAACTTTTAAAACCAACAATTAAGCCCCTATGATATGAAATTTCCATTTAATATATATTTCTATTGGCTTATAACTTATGACCATAAGTTATAATTACATTGCTGATTATACCATATTTTATACTTGTTAATCATCGGTTAACTTCAAGCAGTAAACGATCGCTAACTCGATGACTATTCGACAGCAGTTTTTTGTTCAACAGATAGACAATACAAGCAATTTAAATCTTACAATATATTTACAGATGTACTACTATAATACAAAATTTATCTTGTCAAACGCGAAACTGTAATTTGACAGGTGAACTGAGATTATAATTATTTTGCAAGGCTTTTTAATTTGACACCACTTGACTTGAGTGTTATTTGTGGAAAATGATTTTGCGAACTTAACGTAATTAAACTATACATTTGTAAAAGTTTTATATACAAATTTACTGTAAGAGGAGAATTGCTATCAACATTTTTAGCTTACTTTTTTTATCAAATCCTAATGTGTTTTTTTTTTAAATATAGTAATCTGTCTTTAATGGAGATAAAAGCTCATCATTCCGTTTTACCTAAGTAGTATCTGATTAAAACCACCACGTACTGTGAAAAATTGTGAGAATATTTATGAAGCAAGCAATAAGTACTGTTCAATTTGGAGATTCTTTCTCTCTTTCTAGCTGCTAGCACTTCCTGTTTATCAAGAGAAAGATTTGTGTTTGTGTTACAGCGAGTGCGATTTAATAACCGAAACAAGATGAGTCTAATCAACGCAAGGATCACACGAAATAGAACAGACTTCTTAACAAAACGTGTGACTGAAAGTCTCACGACTTCGTGTAAAGTCTCAAAGATAATAACATAAATTTAATAACACTCGCAAAACAAATCCGACAATTAACCTGGCTTTACAGTTAGACTCGTTTCACTTTTTGAGACGAAAGCCTTCCCCCCCTGCATCTCCATTTCACCGCACTCCTCCGCAATGGCCTCGAAACCTCGATTCAAAGTCAAGTACTGGTCACGTGACTGTACTGGATTTGTGCCGAAAATCGGGCACGTGTTGAATTCATGACAAAAATCAGGTAAAACGTTTTCAGTTTATGTCAAAAATCTTGAAAAACAATTTGGCACTAGAGTTTAAATTGGCTTAAATTGGCACTCGTCACTAAGGCCCACTTGCACCACAAATCATATACGCATGTAGCTCTAAACATTGTCAAAATATGGTAATATAAGTTTCTGTCAATCGTCTGAAGTAACAGAGACAGAATGATGTTTTGAATATGTTTACATGGGCATCAAAGTATAAACCACCTTTAATCAGTGGTTATTATAATATTATAATTAAAGGGCTAGTAAAGGTTAGTAAAAGACACTTACTGGACAAAATAAAAGACGTTTTGATCATGTAAAGCAATTAGACTTTGCTTGCTGCTCATTCCTTTCTTCTTTCTATCGCTGCTGATCTGAAAATAAAAGAAAAAATAAACTAAATATTGCTTTAAGAAAAATACTATTGTGTTTTACCCTAGTGCCTAGATAACCTACAAGTTAAAACATTATCCTACTATTGTCAGGCCAGGGCGTCATTGTATAAGGCGGGAGGAAACGCCCGTGTGTCACCAGTGTGGAACGCTCGGAGGACACGGTGGAGCATACGGTGGGGGTCTGCCCAGCTTGGGCAGAGTACCGCCGTGTCCTCGTGGAGGCGATCGGTGGCGGAGATCTTTTGCCTCCGGCCCTGGTCCAGGCATGGAGCGGCGGTATGGAGCGAGAGGGCGTGGGTAGCCGTCACCTCCTTTTGCGAAACAGGAATGCTCGCGAAGGAGGAGGTGGAAAATGTGAGGGCGGGGCAAATTTGGACTAGGTCCAGGTCGACAGCGCGTTGTATTCCCCCTGGCAACACGAGCAACGAAAGGAACACGGGTGGGTTTTAGTCAGTAAGAGTGCAGATACATCCTCCCGCCCAGAGCGGGAAAAGTTGTTTGATAATTTCCGACCCAAAAAAAAGGAGCGTCAGTGTAAAAGTGGGATTACGTTATCAATGTACTGGAAACTTCTATATGTATAGGTAAATAAGGAGTTTGATATAATTCTAATTTAAAATCATTAAACCCCATTTAACGTGCCTTTTTTTTGTGTTATCATCAAATAACTTCTCCCGCTCTGGGCGGAGCGGGAGGGTGTGTCAGACTCTTACTGACTAAAACCCACCCGTATTCCTTCCTGTTGCCTGTGTTGCCAGGGGCCTCGGTGATCCATAAGTACCTTCCCGCGACCCCGGCAGATATAACGTGCCTACGAGTCAATATATAAATAAGCACTCTTCACTCCTCATAAGCATCTCAGGATATGTTGCTACGACAATATGTGCTAGCGACCGTTTTCGGGGGCCCATTATTGAATGTGCAAGTCAGCCCCTGCTATTCTATCTGTGTATTTTATATAAAACATTGGTCAGGCAGGGGCCATACTCTTTCAATAGTCGTAGCCAGTCCAATATGTTTGTTTCCATATCCTGCAATAGTCCTACACTAACCGGGGGTTGTCCTTGGGTGTACTTGCATAGTACGAACAGGGATAATCGTCGCTTGGAGCCTCATTTCAACAAAGAATCTCGTTAGAAGTTTTTGTTAAAATGAGCGTACGAGAGGCCGTACCAGGGGCCCCTCGTATGCCTTCCAAAAGTTCGGGACCCGAACGGGGTCCCGAGATATGTCGAGTAAGTAAGTATGTCTGACCTGTTAGGGTCATAAACATTTTAACTACTTCATTTTCTAAGCTTACATTAGGATGTTAATTATAATTATTCATGAATTTAATCGATGTGGATTTTAATATATTATTATAACGGGGAACAGAGGCCGCAAACATTTCTATGTTAATTTTGTAAATAAGAATTTTTAATTCGTTTACTTGTTCTTGTGGCCTATTTGATGTTGTAGTAAAAATGTAGTTTTTACAGCTATGTTAAAGTTAAGATTTTGATTAGAACAAGATTTGATTTTTAATTAAAAGGGTTAAGTTACAAGTGTCATAAAACGACATTAAAGCACGTCATCCTCATCATCTGAGTGATTTTACGAGTATAGTGTTCTAATAATCATTATTCATGATTATTGTATTTCTACCGTAGCATGCCTGGGGTCATAGGTACCACGAACCTATATATCTATATAATATAATATATATACCTATATAATACCGATAGATATCACGAACTATTAGGTGCTGATGGGATAGGAACATTATAGGCGGATTACGCTTTAGAAACTGCACTATAACTCAAGTCTCTAAAATACTTTAAATGGATATTAAAAAATGTTTTGCTCAGTCAATCATGAATGATTTCCCAAAAGTTCACTAATAAAAAATATCAGTTTTAGCTAAATTATCAACTTTTTCAGGCCAAACAAAAAATTTATACCACACAAACTAATGAGCAACCAAACAAAGCTTATCAGCGTATTGGCAAGCACGTGTGGTACAGTTAGCGTACGGGCCGGTGTGACGTAGCGAGTAACTGCGCCCGCGCACGCCTCGCCGCGCGCGAACAAGGCCGTTCGACGCCCGCGCCACGTGGCGGCATTAACATAATGTAGGGACGATAGATTTACTGCTACGAATTAGATGGACGGTGGCTATTGTTGAGCCATTTTTGTTTTATGTCTAGGATTGTTTTAGGATTTTGTTTAGATTCGAAAATGTATGGAAGTACTCAGAGTTGCATGAGTTTATTAACAACATTATTATTTTCAAAAGGCTTTAATTACACTCATACCCACATACACAGACTTTAATTATTGGTGGTAGATAGTAGTATTTCAAGTAAAATACTTATCTGCATACTCAGTTTATCCAAAGTTGCTTAGGTTAGGTTTAGCTTAGATTATAATCTAAGACATTAAGATTATTACACGAAAATATAGAGCTGCTAACACCATAGCTTAATTTTTTCCCAAAATCTGACCGGTTCATTTCAACGTGTATTTTTCAATCTAGGTATAAAATAAAAACCTCATAGTTTGTGCGTACTGTGGCAGTGGTTTGGTGTCGGGGCCTCGGGGCCACTCGGGGCTCACGACCGGGCTCCGTCGCCCGAAACCGACGCACCGTTACAAGGGACAAGGACCTCGAGTAAAACCGTGGGCACAAATATTACTAAAATTAAGGCCTTTTAGTTATTTGTGCCATCTAAAAATGATGTTCGTTTGTTTTTAAATAATGTTGGTTGGTTTACTATGCGGAGAAACGAATCCGGGAATATCTTAATTGTCCAAATCATCTTCGTTCAATATTCAATCAATTATAAGTCGAGTCGATTTTTTTGCCAAATAATTTAAAAATAAATTGTAGATTTTCTTAAATTATGACGTAAGTGTTTGTGTCTATATTTCAAAGAACATAACATAACTAAAGTTTTTCAGCATTCTATTTAAAACAGTGATTTAAATAATACAAACCCGTACAAAATTAATTGTTTTAAACCTATTTAGGGTATTCAATGTTTCTAACCTCCTTGTAACCGCGTCTTTACCTCCGAAGCCTTCCAAACTCGCTCTCAATGAAATGTGGGTCAAGTTTATTGACAAATCAGGACGTTGCCCGTGCGTCATCTCCCTCGCCCATATAATTGTGTCCCTTGCGCACGCAGGCTGCAGTACTACTCTCTTAGGATGATGGTGTCTCCAATAGGAATCGTGTCCGGAGGAGCATTAATAACAGTATTATAGTACTTTTAGTAGATTTCGGAGTACTCGTACAATAAAACATGAATTGCTGGCATCAGCTGCGTAAGGAACCTGACTAATTTTGAAGCAATTTCTCTCTGACAGTTTTTTTATAGTAGGTTGACAAGTGTCAGTTATTTCAGTAATAGATTGACATTTGTTGACTAATGATGATATTGGGTCCCATCATCTGGTTTATTTCCATTAATCGTACTCAATATAAGACAAAGTCCAGCAATATAATACATATTACAGTCTAGCTGTTTCTAGACTTTACGTTTCACAACCAGAATTGACACCAATAAGCCAGACTTCCAATCACTTAATTATTAAAAATTAGAAAGAAAATTACATGTTATAAAAGCCCAAGTCATTCATATCTCCAAATTCTTAAATTATTGCAAAATTGTGAACATTAAATTAAACATGCTCAATAGTTTCTCAACAATATTATAATTCTGTGTCTCACAATAGAAGAATCAGCAGATCAGCAAAGAAATTTGAATATCCTCGAAACGCCCATTAACCCAGTGAAGGATGTGCGGCGTCATGTTACATGACGTCACTTCCGCCGCTTATTGAAACGATATCCGGTTCGTTCCGGATTTAGGGGCGATGTAAATAAAGGGTTGTTTGCCTACACATTGTTAGGGGTTGCTTAATAGTCCCTACTATTAAGGAGGACCCTTTTTTGCTAAATTTAAAGGCGTTTGTAATGGGATAAAAATAAGGTGGTAGTAGTTTCTTAGATTAATAAGCGTGAATCAATGGAAGTTTCAGTGAAGGAGTAAACAAGGGCCTTTGGGGTTTATATTTGGTACCTGTTAAAAAACGTATAATGGTGACACATGTCTTAGCTTGTAATAGGTCTGGCAGTTAAACTATCAGTAATCCTAATTATTTTCGGTTTTCTGAACTAAGTAGGTAGGTTTTTTGGGATAGCGGTCATTGTAGGTAGGTAAGTGTCTGGCAATAGAATGGATATGAGTGGCCGAGACCGCCTTTTCTCGGCCACTTGAAAAGTTTATAGAGTGGTGACAGAATTATTCACTAATCCACCTTAACTGAACATTTTTGAAAAGTAATCGAGTTCCGTAGCATAGACAAAAGATACGCAGTGCCTCTACGTAATAGTACGGTTGGATGCAAGTGACGTTAGTGGGATCCAAAGAGTTTACTAAACCTTTTGGATCCCTATTGGTTTAGTTTTGGGACCCCGTTCTGATACGAAACTAGTTCGATTAAATAGTTTTTCTCGATAGTAAATCAGCAGTAGGTAAACATCCTCAAACAAAGGATGTAAGAGCTTTACCACCGTACGTCGATCAAAGATATCGGCACATCTTCAAAAACTCCCACAGTACGCACATGTTCGGTTTTTTCTCGTACCTGCCGGAGTTCGGCCCAATTCAAATATTGACTGATTGAAGGGTTCGAAGGACATCTGTCGCAGGCTCTATAGGTGAAAGCAACACGCGAGAAAGCCTTAACATATGCACATAAAGAACCTTATTGTTCAATAACATGTGGTCTTTTGAAATGGCCAAAATTTTCAACATTTCGGTCTTTTGTATTTGCATAGTTATTATTATATTCAATGTTTATTAAGTGTGGGGTTATTTTTAACAATTATTACTTGAGAATTGTTGTATGAAACACTTTCGTTTCGATGTAAATCAAGATAATCATTATTCTTTTCAAGGTGTAAGAGATTGTCTCAAAAGATGTTTGTGCCTGTATTAGACATCAACGAGCAAGGAACACACTCGTTATTATTATGATGCTATTATTCAAAGGTTTTATAATTATTTCAATACCATTATTATTGTAGGGTACAACGTAACATCACGCCAGTATTCCGGAACGACTAGGCAAAGGTGTAATAACATTTTGCCAGTTATGTTTAAGTCCCATGTAATGACGGGTGAGCCTATTGCCATCAAACAGACAAAAATCCAGACCCGGGCAGCTGAGGAATATCAATTAGTTTACTGTTTAGAACGAAAATCTTTAATTTTTCAACTTATTTAGAAACTAAAACATAGTCAACGGTAAGCTAACTGATAGACTATCGCCCATCGATCCAGCCTTGTAGCATGGTGATTTTCAACCATCGTTGAAACTACTATTTCATAGAATTCCCCATTCAAAGCAGACAAAACTGGGAAAAACTATAGCTTCTAAATCTCTTACTAATCTCTTTGATCTTAGTAATAATAATTGGTGCCTAAAGCCTGGGATAGGATCGAAGTGGGTCACAATACCATGTTCTAGTCTAGCACATAGATGTGGACGCCGACCGGTCCGCCTGATGCGCGGCTTTCTCTTCACTACTACGCACTTGGCTGTTTACTGCTAACATCGAGCTTGTTCGCACAGGGGGTAAGCTGAGTTGTGGGGTGATTGATGTAAATGTATTATAGACTTGCTTTTTTAAGCATCCAGCGCCCGCGTAGATGTCGGAAATTAAAAAACTCTTATGTGGGTTAGGACCCAGGTCCTGTGTAGGACATGGTCTATCCGTATGTCTTTCATCCAAATCCGTTCAGCCGCTAAGGCGTGAATAAGTAAAAGATAGAGATACTTTGGCATTTATAATATTAGTATGAATAGTATGGATGGAAGTGTGGACACGGATAGTATGAAAGTAAGTAAATTCGTATGGTAACCTTAATAATCCGTACGTATTGAAATGTAAATGTTTTGTAAACAAGATTTTTGTTTTTGCCATATTTTGCTAGAACATGAAAATGTAGTGGGCAGGTATACTATGATAACATTTTGCACACGTATGAAGGTCACTCTCCTGCGGAATACAGGAACAAACAGGAACGCCGCGGGCAGAAAATAACGTCATTTCCACAACGCCAAGTATATTTTTAGAATTGGATCATTAGTTTCGGAGATTACCCCCTACATTCAAACTTACAAACAAACAAATGTTACCTCTTTATAGATTGATAAGTCATTGTCAGTAGCATTGATAGAGAGTTGAGAGGCTTTTGGAAAGTCCTTTGTCCAGCAGTAGAACGTGTAGGTGTAATAAATAACACAAACATTGACTTTAAATTAGACCTACCAACAGGTGAACTTGCACTTTTGTGAATAGTTTGTTTACTCTATTACAAACTGAACTTTATGTAGAAGTTTGTTGGGTTTTTCACATTTAAAGCATACAGGCAACTAGGTATCTGCATACTATCTATGCAAGGACATGAAGTAGTTTTCTCTCCGGAAAATTAACAATACCTACATACATGCGGGTGGAACTTTGTACTGTCAGCCCTACGTCAGTAGTCACTTGAACTGCAAGATCCACCCTTATTGCTTCGAAATAACGACGATGTCAAAGTGAAATTTTTACCATAGTCGTGCGGTTGACAGTACAGAGCTAGCATCTTTTAGTGTAAGAGGCAAATTCTTACAGGTCTATGACGTCATCAAAGAATGTACACATCACTTTCACCTGACTACACAATGTCACAACACGTCACAAACAAACAAATCAAAGAAATTGACAAAGATATATTATTTCCAGTTTTCAAAATGGTAATTAAGGATGCCGCTATCCATCTTCTAAACTTAATCCCTAAACCATCTCACGTAGAAGAACCCAAGGTTCCATCAAAACTGATTTACTGTCTTAAAACCATTTCACCAGGCTAGTTGGTTCAGCAAGAAACTATCCCCCTGCCTACCCCTTTGTCCAAAGTACCAGGATCAGCTGTTTCGCTTTCACCTCGCTGGCCAATGTCCGCGCGTCGTTATCGATGCGGCAAGCGTCGTGTGCGCCGGTCTGCGTTCAACTTCTACACTCAAGCACGTATGGCATTATTTTGATGCACTTTGTTACAGCGATGTGTGTGTGTCTATCTGAACTAGCATGTAGCTGTCTCACTGTAGGGTAAAGGTTTTTTTCATACAGAGACAAAACAACCATTAATGACAACGCTTGCTCAGAACCACACTGAACCCACAGTTCACGATTTTAGAGTTACTCCAGTGTGTTTTCTAACAATATATTGACTATATGCCAAACAATGATGTCTAAGAATAACAGAAAATAAATTTAAAATTGCTTAAGTCACATTTGCACTAAGCAGCTGCACTATATGGTACGTATTAATTCCATGGTAGCTACCAGCTAGGTTCGAAGTCGATTTTCTAAGTGTCGGTTCTAAGTGTTGCGTTCTAAACCTCATTTAGTTTAAGAAATATGATTGACGTATTAAAGTGTTTATACAAACCTACTTACAGAAATAAAAGTCATTTATAATCATCATCTATAAAACAGTATTCGTATGGAATCCAATGATCCTGTAATACTATAAATAGTGATAAATAAAACCTAACTACACGGTTCAACCAAACATGCTGATAGCTCATGATCATGATCAATATCTACTAAATAATCGCAAGCAAAGCACGTAATGTGACAAGACAAGACATATGTCGCACTTGAATTGTCACGGATTAGGTAGTCGTGTTGTAAGTCTCACACTACAATATTGACAAAAACATGCAAAATGGTCACGGAACATACAACAGACATCTTCACATTCATAAGTTATCGATATTGTCAAGTTTTTGACTAACTATCATTTATGATGGACCATCATGAATGAAATGTTGTCTTTGACAAATTGGTTTGCATTGATGCCTAATAATGGTCTGTCTTTCGTTATAAAATAAAATGATTCTTCTTTTCGGATTGGTGTTGATATACCTGTCATCTGCTTGTTTTTCAGGTTAGTATGGATGGTTTATAAAATTAAATACATAATTGTCGGACTGATTTGTACAATTTAAGCTAGCTCATGGACGAAGACCAAACAACAACATTAATTGTTGAACAAACTACATATATCTATAATCCCATAAAATGTTCTGCGGAAATAAATAAGTCCGTATTCTAATAACTACGCTTAATATCTTCAAAGTTAAATGTCGTTTGGTTATTGGGGGTTTATTCTACGACCTCGTCCTAGAACATCGCACAACAGAATCAAGTCAGCTAACTATTTCGACACATCTATAAATGAGTCACACTTCTGGCTACCACTGATGTAACAATGCAAATGCAATGATCTTGCTTATTGGGAAGTCCAACAAGTGGTCATCGAAGCTCCTATGTTTTGTAACATCCTGAAACCTTCGGGGAATATTATTTCAGTAATATGTGTCATCTTTATTAGAGCTATTTGCATCTCTATTTTGATTTGACAGTTGAAATCGGTTGTCAAAGTTAGTTCTCGACTCTTCTTGCATTAATTTCTTTAGGCGTAAGCGTTCTATATGCCTTTCCTTTTTTTCATGGCACTTTCTTGCCTATTAAAGAGGTAATTTGGCCGACGTTTAATTGACAATGATTTTGGGAAATCGGTTGTAATCTCGAGTTCATACCTCAGATTAAAGCTATCAGAATGTTGAAAATTCGTGCCTCACAGGTAGCGTAGGGCTGCTACTCTTGGCCCGAGAGCGTTTAGCCCGTAGCTACAACATGTCTTGTAATAAGGGATATCCGTGAATCGATGACGTATTCTTTCGCCAGGAATTGTCTGACGCGAAGTCTATTTTCGTCTCTACGTCTCCTAAAATGACAAAGAATCCACCTGTACATTTTTCTCTTGGCAGCCACTTTCCAGCCGTCAGCAGCCTTCATTCGGCATCTTTATCTTGCACTTGACATTAAGTCTGCATGGTCATTGCCGCTTGCTGCTGATCCGCGCATCTCCGGCGCGCGAGTGAAAGTTGCTCGCACGCTCCCCCCCGCTGCGCTCCCCCTCCACGCGGCCGTATATGTGTCACTGTTACCTCGTTATTTATATAGATTGTGTTGCCTTTTGTATGTTAGTTTTGATTTAACATTATATGGTATTGAATGGCGGTGACAGTAAATTGTTGGTTGATGGTTGGATTCAGAGCAATACTTGAATCCATGTAAACCTAAGTTTCATAAGGGGAACCGTTTACAACTAAACTCATATCTTATCACGAGTAGCCGTAAGAGTAACTTTAGCTTACCAGATTGCCGTTTCATGTTTAGTGAAAATAAATAAATAAATTCAGTTTCAGCTGATTAAAACTGTTCATTACAAGTTTGACAACTTCAAGTGATTTTTCTGTATCGAAAGTCTAGTAATCTTACATTACAATTACATGCAATAATCTTATAATTTGATTGTTATGAAACCTTCGTCAATTTCCTTTAGGTAGTAGACGCCTACGTCCATCTACATACCGAGTAGCTCTGAAAAAGATTGCTTGATTTTAAATTAACAGTTCTTGAACTATTTCGAACAAGAACTTGAGCATGGACGAAGCAAACTTTTTAAAGCTCGCTTTAAACATGAAGTCTTTACGAAAATTATGAAAGTTTATATTAGATACATAACAGTTTAAAAACTAAATAGATGACCACTCTCACTTCAAGCAACCGCAACTCGAATCCTTACTATTAAACCACAAAATTCGCAAACTGACCGAAATCTATTGAAAACTTCCAAAAAAGTTCATTAGAAGCTCCTAAATATTCGCACTCAAAGTACCAGGCTAGCATGAAATATAAACACGTCGTATCATCGCATCCTTGCGATGAGTCAATGTGCTGGCGCGCTCTGAGCCAACCTCTGTGGGCGGCATACGGAACAATGTTGTATGTAGGTCAGGTTTTTACGAAGGTGACCGAATTGTTACGAAGAACAAATTAACATAATTAAAGAATGATGCGTTTGTTAATTGTTTTATCCAAGAGGAAACCGAAATAGTGAGCATTTAAGTAAAGTTTGATCATCTTAGAAGGCTCCTGTCAAAATAGTAGTGATCCTCTAGCAAACATATGAGGTCATTTGAGTGGCAATGGAGAGCTCATCTAATGTTCCTACCAAAAAGAAGAAGGCATTATGGCAGTACATAAAAAAATAAAATGATTATCATCCATAACTGACCTAGAATGGGATAAATAGAAGACCGAGATATAGTAGCAAACAGAAGGTAGGTATTACCAATGCTGAATCCACACAAGGATCTAAAAAGTGCAAGTGATATACGAAGAGTAAACAAAATCTGAATTCTTATAAAACTGACCGCAATACATTAAACGAATGAATTCATGAACGGATTGACACCATTCACTGTTTACGTAAGGGGTTACTTCTGCAAGAATAATGTAGTCTGACTATTATACTGTTCTAGAATCTAGCTTAGATGATTCTTGGAGAAATTGCTGACAAAATAAAGAGGGTATATTTGTTTTATATGAATGGAATAGTATATTTCAGTTACTGTAGGTATTAATTCGATTATTTAGGTATAGAACAAAACCGGCCAAGTGCGTGTCGGATCACGAACAACGAAGAGTTCCGTAGTTGGGATGAATTTATCCCAAGAACAAACTTAACATTGTACTTGATCATGTTTTCCCATTCCAACTGCAAACTTAAGTTTGTACGCATATTATTGGGAGATATACCATGTTATTTTAAGAACATAGAATTCTTTAGATTTTCCTGTAATCTAATTTTTGTATTTCTTTTTTCAAAATTTTAGGCTCTGTAGTTTAATAGATTAGGGGGGGAAATTCAATTTACATGTACTTTCAAAAATAAATTTACATCTATTTATTTTAAAATTATTTAATAAAATATACTTTTTTTTTTTTTGGATGGGAAATCTTCAAATAACTTCTCCCGCTCTGGGCGGAGCGGGAGGGTGTGTCAGACTCTTACTGACTAAAACCCACCCGTATTCCTTCTTGTTGCCTGTGTTGCCAGGGGCCTCGGTGACCCATTAGTACCTTCCCGCGACCCCGGCAGGAATAAAATATACTTGAGACCCTCACAGCATTCCTTGCATTTGATATATGACGCAGGGTACAGGGTGCAAAAGTATTTTTTTTTTTATTTTCTTATTTGTGTCCCAAAAGTGTCCCCGTATTCAAAATTTATTTATTTACGTAATACGACCGTGTTTGGGTCACAGAAATTGATATGTGTTCTAAATTTCAACTTAATCGATCGATTAGATTCGGAGCAAATTGGCTGTGACAGACGGACAGACAGACAAACGAGTGATTCTATAAAGGTTCCGTTTTTCATTCATTCATAGGAAACCCTAAAAATATAGACTTTCTCTTAAGTTGGGATTTAAATATTTATTAGCCTAGGTAAGGCTACAAAAATAAGAATTCCGATAATATAGATATATTTAGCTATGACGTAGAATGTTCTACCAACGTCGGTGCTAGTTTTATTTAAATACAGTTCATTAACCTACAAACAACAAGGTCATTGATATTGTCTTTATTGATTGGAAGTATCGTCATCAGTTTACAGTATTTCAGCCGTATTCGCAGAAAACCTAGCAAGGTTTTCTGCAAAACTAGCAAGTTTTGCACTATTTAAAATACATGTGACATTATATCTACATTAATCGACTTTTGTCTGTTTTTTTTTGTAGTTGATTTAGTTAATAAGTTTATCCAATATATATTTTTATTGTTAAACCATTTATAACTACATAAACAATAAGTATATTATATACTTACATTTATATACTGAAGCAAAATTGTTGCTGCGTAGTTGATGTCAAATCCTTAACATAATCATGTCCACTTTGTTTATCAATCAATCAATCAATCCGGTATCAATCGGAGAGTCTCTTGCGCCTTCGACAATGTTCAGAGGACTACCCGGGGTCAGACAGTGGGGGACAAAGAAGGACTAGAACAAGATTAGAAGTTTACTACAGACGCCTAGGGCCTAGGGGAGGCAAGCTAGGGGCTAGTAAGCTAACTAGTAAGAGGGATAACTACTGCCTAGCTAGGTAGTTAAAGATTGCTCATAGCCTAAAGTTAGCCTAAAATATTGATTGCTTACCTTAATATCCTATAACCTAATTTGCTCCCTTAAAGCCTAATGGATTAAAATAAAAAAAATACTCCCACAGTTTAATATATTGATTCACAAATCTTAATAAGTTAATGGATTACCTAAAGCTTAATAGATTTTGCCTAATTATAGTTTCAAGGTATTTCTTAATTGATTGCGATTAGTTATGTTTATAATGCTTTTTATGCGAAGAGAGGGTAATGACCTCATTTTTGTTACTGTAACCTAATTTGTGTGATACTTTTAAAATTAATTATAAAATTAATTACAACCTTTTACCCATAACCGTGATTTAGTTACTATAATTATTATACTTTTAATAAATCGATGGACTTCAGTCCAGAAAAATAGCTTCTCAAAACCTAATTAATAAAAAATAAAACAGTTAAAATAAATATTAAAACAAAGGAATGGTGGTAAATAAATTTGTGTCGCTACGGGCCGGCCGCGCCGTTAAAACTGTAAAAAGAACCAGTCGGGCGACCTTCGAGCTATCAGCCGAAAACCGAACCCGTTTCGATAGCCCCGCACCGGAAAATACACATTTTCAGATTACGGTCTACTAAACATAGCCCATACAAAACAAATACTAACAGCTCTCTAAGTATTATATGTAACCTCTCTATTACTCTACTCTTCAGGATTTTTCATGCAGTTAGTAATAGCTCGGTCGTTAGTAAAAATAGAAAAAAGGAAAAAAAATGAAAAAAATAGGAAAAGATGTGATTGGCACAGTTATATAAAATACAAAATAAAAATAATCTCTCGAATATTTACAAGGAGGGTAGAAATTAGAAAGATTATTATTATTATACTATTATTATTGAATATCGAAAAATATTGAATAAAAAAAAATAAAAAAAATTTGGCGTCCGAAGTATTAGGCATCCACTGTGTGATCCACAAATCGGCGGCACTGTCACGTCACTAACAAAATGCCAATTACAAACAATTCCCAAAACGCTTCGCTTTCAGTCGGCGTATTTGAATTTTTTTCTTTTTTTTTAATAAACGTACACTGAATTTTTATATTTTTTCTCCCCGTTGTTTAGCGTCACTGTGGTTATTGTTGTTTGTCCGCACTACACTTCAATCACTCCGAACGGGCGCTGCGCGCGCGTGGTGTCGTCAGACTGACGGCGCGGGCGCACCCCACTCACTTCCCACCAAAAATTTTCTACCACCGCGCATGCGCAGGGCGGGCGAACCGCGGCCCGCTACGCCGCGTAGCACGTAGTCGCGGGTTATTACATTCGCTAATTAGTTATGATTTTGTGATTAATTATGTTAATTGATGTTGTGTTATTATTACCGTAAGATTCGTGATGTGTGGCCGAAATAATGATGTGTTGTTTCGGGGGTTTTTAACCTTTTGGAAGTTAGACAGGTTTTTGCATTTTAAAAACAGAACGTACGAAAGACATTGATCAGAAACAAGATATTATTCAAAAGCTAAACGAATGCACGAAATGATCATCAGATAATTAATAAAAATATGTGAAATAATGTTTTTTTACGTACATTTTTACACTCGTTGCTATTCAAAAAATGAAAACAATGATTAAAAACGTACATACTATATTCATAACTCACAATCAAAATGGTATTCTTACTATAATAACACACACTCAAGTAGTTACAGCTATCATATGGAACTAGGTCTCGTGCCAGTAACTAAGTTGGAGGATATTGCATCGGAAGCACGCAACAATGGCGCGATTGTAATTTATTTAGATTTTCAGCACTCAGAGGAAACATTCGTACAGTAATTATGTTATGAACACCAATCAGAAGGTTAGAAGCCGCCAAAAACAAACAACACAGGACGTTTGATTTTAACTACTATAAACGGTAGTTTAACCCAAATTTAAAATAAACAAATTATACCTCCGTAGCAGAATAATATATAATAATAATATTTCATGATAAAAATTAATTAATTAATTGATTGACAAAAATAATTAAAGTCAATAATTTCTAGGTTCACAAAAAATAATATGAAACATAGCGTCAAACAAAAAGCGGCGCATTTCACTTGAAGTTGGTTTCCCCTGGCGGCTGCTATCTCCATTGCGTACACGCACACTGACACACAAATACACCACTTACGCACACAGGCGCATGCTAGCAGGCCTACAGACCTACAAACTTTACTTTCACCTTTCTCCACTCTTACAGTTATTAAAATAAGGACGGTTTTACTTTGTTGTTTGAATAGAAGTATGTTTGTCTGTAAGCTGGTAAGTAGGACACCGATGGTTTTCTTTATGGTCCCTGCTATGGCCCTCACAAGGTCCTCCTCGTGTTTAGGCTATAATGTTAAGGTCATGCTCATTTGAAGAGCTTTAACAAAGGGATGAATCATCTAATAGATGGGTGCTTCATAATTTTTAATGGCATGGGATTGGTAGGTGACTATTTTGTATTAGTAATGTTTAGAATCTACTTCGCTTTGGAATGGGCAACTAGCTTATTCTTTCTGACTGACCGACTCCTTGACAGTTCAAAAGTAAATAGTTTAATTCAAATAAATGCTTTGAGTTTCAGTTTGAATTTGAATCAGAATCAACTTAAATCATTTATCAATCATCTCAAAATGGAGATTGCTCTAGAGTATAGAACCATGTTTACAGGTGGTATCGGGTAAATGTGTCTAAATGCTCTGATTAATATAAATATCCATAATTTAAAATACTAGCAGACTTACGTCTATGAGCCGCGATGATAAATAAATAGAGCCTTTTATCCAACTTGTAATATTGACTCATTAGTAATTATATTACTTAATTGAACAATGATCGTTAAAGTGTAGGAATAATTTGCAAAAAGAACATGTTGTCAGATACCGGAATTTTACGGAAAATTGGTCTAACCCAATAACTAACGGTATTTTATATTAAATGTACTAAGGACTAGTCAACGGGAAGTTCCATAATCTGGGAGTCTTCGAGTCAAGAATGAATAGTTTACTAATGGGGAAGTAAGAGTGCCTCATCGTCAACAGCCTTTAGCCTCACATAGTTGTGGTCAAACAGTGTCCACAAAATTAAAAAAATATAAGAAACGTGTACGATTATAAATGTTAGTCGGAATCGTAGCAGTTTTCTTGTGACCGTCTACGTGATCGCTAACTGCGTAGTGCGTAGCGCGTAGAGCTTGGCTACGAATGTCTCGGCGACATAATTCTATCTGTTTAGTTTATTGAACAGCTGACATTGATTATTTTATAATATTATATACCCTAGTTACTTTTACTACTGAGTATGTAAATAGAAATATGTATTCACACCCTTAGACAGTAGATATAGCTTAGCATATTCAGCCTATAATGTTCCCACTGCCGGGACGCAGGCCTCCTCTCTGAGAGAGGGAGTGGGCCGTAATCCACCACGCGGGCCCAGTGCGGGTTGGTGGATGTCACATGTTTTTAAATTTTTAGTTCTAGGACATGCCGGTTTCCTCACGATGTTTTCCTTCACCGTTTTGAGGGCAGTGGTGATAAAATAATAACACAAAGTAAAGTGCCCGCCTGGGTTCGAACCTACGACCTACAACTCGTAAATCTATTTCTACTGGGCCACCACTGCTCTCGCTCTTAATGATGACTAAATCCAGCGGTTCAGTCATCATTCAATCTACTGTACGAGATCAGGCTCTAGGAATTTTTCTGTTTCAAGGTGCTATAATTTGCATAAGAAAATATTATAATTTGACCTCCGCGGCCCAACCCGTGGAAGATACCACTTACCAAGTTTAAAAATAAATGCACTCATGCTTCTTACGACACTAATTTGACAACTGTTGATTCTAATCAGAGACATCGTCATTACATCATAACTGTTAGCTTTGTTCCACCCACGGCTGAGTATGGACCTGCTCCCTGCGGCGTCACGATCCCCTGGTCTGTGCGACTCTCAACCAGGTCTTCCTCGCGATCTTCTGAATATCACTTTGTCTACTAATGAGTAGACAAACTAAAAAAAAAAAAATATTTTGCATTTAAACATATTTTCACACTGCCCACATTTTCTCGAGTCATAAATCTAAATGTTTGTGGCACATTATAATTAATGGCGGGCTAACCAAAATGTATGAATTAGCGTCACTTTTAGTTGGATCGCCACTTAGTGCGGCAAGACTGATGACTGGTGACCCGACTGCGCCTCCTCCGACCGGTGGTTATTGATTGCGATGGGTGTGCGGTGATGTACCGTTGTATCTGACGATAAGTCTTCAGGTTTCGCGGTTTGGTGATCCTATATGATGATTAGGTACGTTTCAGGGGTTCGTGTTCATTTTAGAAGATCTCCAATTGAATTACAATGTTTACACATCTTGCTCTAACAATTTTGGCTAAAGGAATCAACTGAAAGACGTTTCTAAATAGTACATATGATATCAATAGGTACATACTCGTACTTTTGCAGTTCTGATAGTGTCTGTAAATCATGCTTACAAAACAATAATTTAGGAAAATTATACTTTTGTGATTGACCTTAGCTTCCACACCCAAACTGCGTTTATAAGTCCCAATCATTAGCAGTAATAACTTAACCATTTTTACTCATTTCCATCCAATTACCTACTCCAACATTACAAAAATTAGTTATTTAAATCTTTATCCATCTTCATCAAATATAATGAAAATAAAATACGTTCTTAGTAGTTTTCCAATCAAAATATATCATCGCCGCGGCAATCAAAAGGGGGTCAATGAGTAACAGTAAAGTTTAGACAATCTTTTTTTGACGCCTCGTAACTGCGATGTTATATCTTTGCAGGTGTTGGGTGCAAAAAACTGTAGGTACCGATAGCCCTGTGGTTGTTACTTGGGTATCATTACAGGAACCCAGCCGGGTTACTTTTTGTTCAATTTTTAAACGTTGAAATGATTGAGAAAAACTATGAATCACCTCATGTAAAACGGCGCTGCAGTTTATGAAATACTGGCTTTTACCCGCGGCATCGCCTGCGTGGAGGATGGAAATTATACTACGGGTACGGGATACAACCGGATAAAAGTATCGACGATACTTTTATCCGGATTTGGCACACGAATACACCATAGTGTATTAGTGTGCCAAATCCGTTCAGCCGCTTAGGTCTAACAAGGTAACAGACAGACAGACAAACCTACTGTCGCATTTATAATCAATCAACTCAGCAGTCCACTGTTGGACATAAGCCTCTCCCAGGCTGCGCCACAATAGGGTATTGTGGTGCAGCCTGGTCTCCCAGGCTGCACCACAATACTTCTCGGTCCTCTGCCTTCCACATCCAGAATATTAGCATGGAAATATGGATGCCACGTAGCTGTAGTTCCCGCCCAAAGTATGCATCATTGGATCACGTTTACCCGAAGACAAATTTTGTAGTACCTTTAAAACCATGCTTCGAGCTTTTTAGTATAAAAAATAGCAAATACTACCTTATTATGTTGGTCGGAGTACTTTCCAGGATAAAATATTTCATTAAAAGCTTCGCAAATAGTTTCTTATTAGCTCAACAAAATAACTAGACAACTGATGACGTCATTCGCAAATATTTGAATAAATTTTCCTATAGTACTATGAAACCGGGACCTAAGACGGTAACCAGGCGGGAATACCGAATTAAGAAGCCTAGTTGTCTAAATTTGAAGTTCTACAATAACAAAAAAAAATACTAAAATATAAAGTTTATAAATTACCTTTGAACCTATGAATCATCGACCGGTATCCTTGCACCTCTACTCGTAGTTTTCCTGTAGTTAGTCCATTTGTCACTCAAGACGATCTGTCTTCGCCTTAACAGCTGCAATCAGTCTTGTTTTGATAATTTCATTCTTAATTACTGTCAGTGTTAATAATGGCCGAAATAGAAGCGCCTGAGTGATTGATGTACAAGATTTTTTGCCAGTTTTCGCAGTAGGTGGCTGGTGGTGTGATGTTAAAACTATCGGGACTTGAATGGTCTAGAATCGCTAACAGTCAGAATTCGTGGTGAAAAACACTCGAACTCGAACTTTGTCTATATGTAAAAATTAGGGTTTATCCACACAAATCAGGGCCAGGGTTTGCAAGGTTGCGAGAAATCCGGTTTTTTTAATAGACGGGAAAAATATATCCCATTTATTTTCAGGTTTCAGGTCAGTTCACACCGTCCGGTTTCTCAGTATTTCTGAGCTTGTATTTACCTACAGTCAATCGCACGTCGATGGTGACTGTTTATCTTTGACAGTGCATTTATTTCAACCAAACTTGTGTGTAACTACTGACACGCGGCTGTCCGTACATAAATACTGAACTTGGACTGCCCAGAGGTTCAAAAGATTTGACCCGGAACTTCGTGGATAGAGGTTAATCTTAGACTCCAAAATATGTACGAGTATATCAAGTTGATCTGCTATGGTATGCCAAATACGAACACAATAAAGTACAGTCCATTGTAAAACTTAATTAATTCTCGAAAGCAATTAATAAAAATCGTACTAATGAATTGTTCAATCGATAGTCTCATTGTTGCGTATGCGCATTTAAATGTATCATCCGTACAATTAGCACTCATTATCTTTTCATTTGAAATGATTCACTAAACCGATTAAGTTCCTATTGAGAGTTTTTGTGGGTGTGCTGGGGCCATATTGTCGCGATAAGGCGAACTACCATTCATGCGCTCTCTCTCGCACACAGCTCGACGTCTCGCTGAGAAACACAGAGGGCGCGAAGTGTAGATCGCTTTATCGCGACAATGTAGCCGTAGCATAAAAGCAGTTAAGACAGTTCAAAAGTTATTGTATTGTCATTTCATTCAGATAATTTTCATAGTTAATTGACCTATGCTTTTCTGAATATAAATATTCAAGTGTGAAAAAGCGCATAATATTGACTGATAAATTCTAAATTCTAAATCTGAACAGAAATTGAATGACTGTTGACACAATTGAAACAGATAATCTCAACTTAAAATAATTGCTTGTTATATCGGTAAAGCAATTCAAACTGTTACCAGTTAAGTTACGGATCAGAGATATCATCAAAAGCAAATAAATAAGAATTTATTTAAACAAAGCTGAGAATCTGCCATTTTTGAAGATCAAAATGCACAAAAGACGGTCCCTGTAACGACCACCCTTTATCACTACCTTGTATTTAAGCTGGAAAGACAAAGTAACGCTACTAACACCCAGCAAAACACATCTATGTTTCATTCGTAATAAGAATAACAGAATCCAGAGGTCTCTATTACTTCCCTAACTCATCAAAATTACATAGATTCATCTCCTACTTTAAGTATGGCCGACACACATAGGTACATACATTATATTATAGTTGTTAGTAATAGTGATTCGCGAGTAATTACCGGACCGTTGTTGCTGACCATACATCAGACGCGGCATGGCCAGTCGTTACTAAGATGGATGAATCGCTTTCTTATAAATAGGTTAAGTCGTGGACTTGGTGCTACTATGAGCGGGTTCAGATGCTCTTTAAAATGACCCACATAATGTAAATTAGATAAATACAATATCATGCCTATTTCTCATAGGCGTAGACAGAAAGCATAGTATGCCACCTGTTTGCTACGATTCTTATTATGCATTAGTATGCATACATGCACACAGAGATGATGATATAGTATATATCAGAAATCAAAAATCAAAATCAAAAGTCATTTATTCAAATTAGGCTGAGGATCAGCACTTTTCGAACGTCAAAATTACATGAGACAGTCCCCCAAAACGCCCACCCTTCGCCACTTCCTAGTGCTTTAGCTGGGAAGAAGAAGTGGCCAACAAATTCATTATAATATCAGATATAATATATGTAGATCATACATCAGATATAATCGGAAAAATGTCCAAATATGACTCCTTTGATTAACAACTTATTCATATTTCTCTCGTAATAATCTACCTAAGTATACAATTAAACAGAGACACATATAATATTTATACTCTGCACGCATATATACAGACACACACATATCACATTAGAGAACTGGAACATCTTAACTTATTTTGATAATATTTAAAAATAGGAACAAATTGTAATTAATAATATTTAGTTAAATTGTTTATATACCTACTTTACTTTTATTGCTTTAGTGTTATAAATGTTGGAACGCCGATGACGTCCCCCTCTTGGAGGTGGGCACTAATGGCTGCAACACAGTTTTTTAAACTAATGTAATTTTTTTTTGTGTTAACGAACACAAAAAAATTATGATCCTGTTTTTTGTTCTAATAAAATATTTGATTAGAATTATGAATTTTATTAATTGTCATTGGTGTTTTTGCTAGAAATAATTGCTATTCTATGTCAATGCCATTTTTATGTGAAAACTTTCATACACGAATGTTTTAGTGCCAACTACTTCATCAAATTGTTATTTGTCTTCCAAATTATAACAATTTTGCTAGATTCTTTTACAGCTTTTGATTATAGCCTCACCTTTATAAGTAGAATTCACTTCACGCTAATCACACGTCTGGCATAGTGACACTCTTCCGATTTCACGGTCGCTCCCGCTCCACTTATGTCTTAAGCCTCGCCTTTATATGTAATGAAAGCAAGAAAATAAGTTTATTTGCGACTAACTATGACGCATACAATTAAAAATAAAGGAAAAAGAGAAAAAATATAAACAAATGAGGAAAATTATGTACCACTTTTGTGCAAAGAGGCCATCTCTCAGCAAAATGTTACGACTCAAAACAGAGCCACAGCAGCCCCGATTTTCAGCGACATCCGGCGCAAGCGTTGACGTGATGACGTACGTCGACCGGTGCAGAAGAATGTAAAGTACCTAGAACAATTATTATTATTATCAAAAAATATTTAAAATGGCTACCATCCGTTGCGCCACCATCTACGCAAACGTAGAAGCGCAAACAGGTCTGTACAGCTTTTTTTGTTTGTACAAAGCACAGATCCGTTCTGTATCGAAATACCAACTGGCTGCACTTGACTCGTTAGAACTCAAAGCAAAAAGGCTTACAAGCGATAAAACGTTGGTGGCTAGGCTTTACAGCCTGGCTCATCGGCTTAATGTTGGTAGCTTGTCGGTCATCTACAGACTGTACTTCGAAGAGTGTGTGCAGGCGCTCCGCGACCTGATCGCACCATCGCCCTTTTATTACCGGGCTACCAGACGTACTGCCGGGTACCATTCGGACTTGGTTGATATCCCGTCCAGTCATACTCAGCGCTTCTCCTCCACATTTATTATGCAAGTAAAGTGTGGAACTCTCTGCCAGCGTCTGTTCCCTTCCACATAAAACCCGTCTGCCTTCAAAGCAAGAGTGAACTGGCATCTCCTAGGCACGCTCACGCATCAGGTGAGATCGAGGCCAACAGCAGGTCCAATCAGCAATATTAAAAAAAAAGAATTAAAGAAAAATCATTAAAAAAGTTTTGTTATCTGTGCACACAGTTGTCACAGAAAAAGATTTTTTAACATTTATTAAATAATGACTTCATTATCTATCTTGTGTTTGAAGGTGTAAAAAGTATGTGCAGATGAAAAACTCGGAGATGTGTAGATCTTCAACAGGTAAAGATAATTATACTAAATAGTAATACTACAAAGGTATATGCTATACAAACTTATATTCGAATTTATTACTGGGTTTAATTCATGAACAGTATTTACATTGTTTCGTTTATGGCTGTTGTCTTACCTTACATTTCTATTGCTATCGACCTCATCTAGTTTAAAAAATATGATTCACGTGTAAAGGTTTACCTACTGACAGAAATAAAATCTTTGTAAGTGATTTTAATGAATATTCCGAAAAGTTTGATATGCTGTCTCTATCCCGCTATCTCTCCTACTTCCGCTCCGCTCATGGCTGAAGCCTCGCCTTTGTAAGTGAGTTTCATTCAATTCGGCTTCATGCTAATGGCGTGTCTGGCTTACTGACACAATTCTCTCGGTCGCTTAATTTATTTATTATTTATATTGGTGGCTTTAGTATGCACTCGGTAAAGATGGATGCGCTTAACACTATACTAATGTTTACTGATGTATTCTCGTTTTATTTGAATCTTAACGTGGCCTATAAAGACTTAATAGCAAGTCCAATGCCACTACAAGTTATTGTAAAAATATACCCACATTCTTGTTTTCCAATGAAAAAACATGGAGATTTCTCCATAGCGGACACGGGTTTTTAACAAAAACTTTTATAAGTTTCCTTCATATTATACCCATTACTTCCGTTATGCACATTGTATTAATTGGTCAAGGACAGCTAATAAGACACAATTGATTTTCTATTGTTTGTCTCCGAATCGGTGTCGCGCGGGGCTTCTGAATTGAACATACTTTCAGAAATCGTGGATTATACAGTTATAGGTTTCAATAAGAGAACTGTAGGTTGGCCGTACAAGCTAAAATATACATGCATACAAATATACTCGGAACAAATGTTTAATTTTATAGGCCGTGATAATACTTGCGTGGGAATCGAATCAGTACTGAGCATAAAAGCAAGAGGCATGATGGCAGCAATTGACTCGTATTGTAATAAAATCATCCACTAAGTAACCATTCCATGGGTGCCGGTGGAACTGCAGGCACTTAAGACTCTTTAACTTTGTCTATAAGATAGGCAACGTACGCAAACCCTTTTTGCTGGAGCTGCAGATAGGCGGCAGTAACAGTTTACCATCTGCAGATCGTTCGGTCGGGGTGTACCTGGAAATCGTACAGTAATAACTAGAAGACCATACACACTTCTATGGAATTCCAACAAACTATTCTCAGCCTCCGGACCACCAAATCTTAGTCATCATCTAAGTTCCGTTACTAAAACCTGACATGTCATCACGATTGCACAACTCGCCATCATCGGGTCATCTCCGAGGGGATACGAACCAAGCAGGGGGGGAGGGGGGTGTCCTAGTTTCCATAACGGTGTGCGATGTAGGACACAAGAGTTTTTGCGAATGATCCGAATTTTGAGAAGTATATTGACCAAGTTGACGTACTTTTTGCGATGTTTATTTGCGTTCGCTTCTTTGCCGTCGGTTGGCGATGTGTTTTTCTTTTTGATGTTCCTTTTTTGAATGAAGATGAGTGGTTCCGTTTTGTTAGCTTTTGTGCGGAAGTTAGGTGAATGAATTCTGAGTTATGATTTTTTATTTAAAAGAAATGCAACATGATAATCCGGAAACAAAATACGTTATAAAATAACTAGGAATTTTGATAACTTGAGAACCTCTAATATAGCTCAAACGCGATAGATGCTTGCAAAAAAATCCTCTTACAGAAAGGAGGCCTACGCACAGTGGAACGAATGTATGGGAGCGGTTGGACGTAGACATGTCCGAAAAAAAAGAGTAAAATTATGCCAAACTAATGATGCCATCTTATTCGATTACTTAATGCCTTCATAACTTGTGGTGATGAATTTCTTCATAACTTCCATATTTCGGGAGTAATTTGAGAAAATGTGAAATTTTACTATGAAAATGAGTGTATCGAGCTCTCTCCCTCCTGATTCCGGGCTTGTTTCAAGTAGCGGTCTCTAATATCATAATGCTAATACTAAGAGCTATATTTAATACTAAGACACATAGTGCGCCAAATGTGCACTTTCTGGGATAAAGAGTGATGTTTATTTTATAACACAATTTTTTTATTTTTTGTTTATTTTGTTGATTAAAACCGTTTTTCTAAAGGTTTACCTTATTACAATAACATTTCTGAGCAGCCAATTAGAGAAGATATAAGCTAATTAGGATATATAATTAGGGACTTAAGGTTTACATATAAAACTGATGCACTAATGATTACTGATAAGAACATTGCTATTATTTAATTACTAAATGGCTCTTAATACACTAATTTAGCATGCATCATTTACTAATTATCACAATAACTAATTACCTTGCAATATTTAACAAAGGATACCTGGATTTTATATAAATAGGTCACTATTAGTAACTTTAAAATCAGTGTTGATTTACACCTCGTTGTATCCAAGCTAATCTCGCAATGTATTTTCCAAATTTTAATACAAATCTTGATATTCACGTTGCTTTATGCGCACGCGCACATAAAGATTTACGCGACTTTAACTATTTGTTCAGTGTTTTAAAAGATAACAGTTGTGTTCAGTTATGTGAAAGTGCTGAAACAAGTTTAAAAGACTGGTGTCGTCGATTTTGCTACCGCATTTATGCAAAATGGACACAGTCTGGAAGAAGCACAGATAAGTTTCGGAAGAAACATGAGATTTGGCTACAGGCTGCAATTCAATGGCCGGAATTACAGAATGAAAATATGGAACCTTCTACAGAAAATATAAGTGACGTCATCGAGCCCATAATTTCTCCTGCTAAATCTGATGCTTCAACTTGTACACATCCTAGTCCTCGTAAATCTTTTGAGGACCTTAGTAACCGGCAAAAAAGAAGACGCACTGAAGATAGTCTTTCATGCAGCAGTAGCAGCGCTGAAATTATGTTTTCGGCCGAAAGGGCGCTTCAAAAGGCAGGACAAAGCGATACAGCTTATGTTATGAAATACTTGACGGAGAATCCAGAAGAGGCCTCAAAAATCAAAGCCTTCATTGAAGGTAAATCAATTCAGGTACGGGAAATATCCCCTTTGAAGGCATTGGCTCTTTATGTATCGATGAACTTATCGAAATGGCGCTATAACACTCTTCGGGATTTCAACACTCAAGAAGGAGCTCTTCAATACCCGAGTTACTACATGTTGGTTAAAGAAAAAATTAAGTGCTATCCGGCCAAAGAAGATCTCACAGTTACAGAGAGCTCTGCAAAAATCAAATTACAAGCCTTGATGGATTTAACCTCAAGAAGACTTATTAGGTCGTTAGAAACCCCTGTTGATCCCAATCAACAGCTCGTATTGACCAGCAAATGGGGTTTTGACGGATCATCTAGCCAAAGCATTTATCATCAAAGGACGAGTGAAGATGAGCAAATCGATCTTGCTAGTAATTTTATGATTAGTCTTGTACCACTGCGGCTCGTCTCAAAAGGTGTAACAATTTGGGAAAACGAGCGACCATCTTCCACTTCATTTTGCCGGCCAATATTGTTTAAGTTTATAAAGGAAACCAAAGAAAATGTGCAGAGAGAGATGGCTGAAATCGAAGCAGAGATTGAAGCCTTAACTCCATCCACCATCACTGATGGAATTAGTGTCAAACACCAACTGCTGTTGACAATGATTGATGGTAAAATTCATTCCATTATATCCAATACAGCAGCTTCAGTGTGTGACATATGCAAGGCTTGTCCTAAAGAAATGAATAATTTAGAGTTAATCAAAGATAAACACGCAAACGAGGACATGTATAAATATAGCTTAAGCACCCTTCACGCTTGGATTCGCTCAATGGAATGCTTATTACACATTTCCTACAAATTAGACATAAAATCATGGCAAGTAAGGGGTGATATAGCAAAAAGGCAAGTTGATGACAGGAAGAAAAGAGTTCAAGAGGCTGTAAGAAGAGAAACGGGCTTACTTCTCGATGTTGTGAAACAAGGCAGTGGATCCACCAACAATGGCAACTCGGCAAGGAGATTTTTTGAAAACTACACTAAATCTGCTGAACTGACCGGAATAGATGCTATGCTTTTAAGAAAAATCTGTGTGATCTTGCAGTGTATTTCATCAGGAGAGAAGATCAACGTAACTAAATTCCGAGAGTTCTGCTTTGATACTGCTAAGCTTTACGTGGAGTTATACCCATGGTATTATATGCCTTCTTCACTTCATAAAATTTTAATGCATGGGCCAGACATAGTTCAGAACATGTCAATTGTGCCCATTGGTTTTCTATCCGAAGAGGCATCTGAGGCTAGAAATAAAGATTTTAGAAAATATAGAGAGGGGCATTCTCGAAAGCATAGCAGTATCTCATGCAATGAAGATATTATGCACAATCTTTTACTGTCTTCTGATCCACTTGTTACAAGTATCCGTCCAAAAGGAAATAAGTTTGTAAAAAAATCTTCTTTTAAGGAATTTTATGAGCTTACGGATTCTGAGAAAAGTGATATCGAATTTGTTAACATAAATGATTTAGCGGACATCGATTCTGAATTTGAATTAATTGATGATGATGATGATGACGAAGATAATTAAATGATGTTATTGTTTTAAAATGTGTAACTTAGTAAATTAGAGCTTACATCTTAATTATTTATTGTACTTTTAATGAAACTAGGTAATTTATTATCAACTTACTTAAAAGTCATACTCTCATCAGTTCTTGTGAATATTTTTGTTAATATATATTTCTGTATATATATAATATATTTATAGACCTCTTAATAAGTCTGTCTGCGGTTTAAAGTAAATACAAATGGGGAAAAAACGTTTTTTTTTTTAAATTTTCATTTCCTTTTATCCCAGAAAGTGCACATTTGGCGCACTATGTGTCTTAGTATTAAATATAGCTCTTAGTAATAGCATTACGATATTAGAGACCGCTACTTGAAACAAGCCCGGAATCAGGAGGGAGAGAGCTCGATACACTCATTTTCATAGTAAAATTTCACATTTTCTCAAATTACTCCCGAAATATGGGAGTTATGAAGAAATTCATCACCACAATTTATGAAGGCATTAAGTAATCGAATAAGATGGCATCATTAGTTTGTCATAATTTTACTCTTATTTTTCGGACATGTCTACGTCCAACCGCTCCCATACATTCGTTCCACTGTGCTACGTCCCACCACGTGGAAATAATCTTAGGCTCATTCTGCTTGCAGAAAACACTCGTTCAGCTACTTCAATTTATTAGGCATACCAAGTAGAGAATTGTACTCAAAGAACGTCACGTTGGATGTCCTCATTCAAGACAAATAACAATACCTACATAAGTCTTCTACCTACTCAAATTCTTTCAATATTTTGGCACTCCAAATATCACAGAAATGTGTTATCGTGTTATCGCCAACAATCATATCGCCGCTAGTCTCTCAATTAAGATATCAACGCGCGCGCCTCACAAGTGCTTACACAAGTGACACTAGCTATAGAAAAAAAAATACTGTGCCGTGACGGTAAATACATACTCGTAATATTAGTAGAAGATACATATATGGAACTCCGGGAAATTTTATATTTACTCTGCAGATTATGTACTTGAATATATTGAACGGATCTGAAGGAAAGTAGGTATTTTTTATTTTAAGGTCAAATACCTACTTTTTGCCGTTGTGTGTTCAGAATACTTGTAATTGGAAGATTTTGCTAAGCTGTTTTTATTTACCTTATGACCAAATAATGACTCAAGGAAGTAGATCATCCGATAATCCCATTGTGGGGGTTCTTAATAGCGACATAGCAGAATCCGTGCGTCGAAATAACGAACAACGGATTATCCGACTATTAATAGTCGCAAAAGTAATTCCTTTCATACTGATCAAATGGGTACTTGCAATATGCGACCGACGACCGCATCCAGAGGCCCAAAGTTCAGCAATTATTATTTGCAAGCCAGGTCAAGACGACGAAATGAGACTTTGGTCCTTTTAAAATGCCTTACGTCAGCTTCCGTTAATGAATTGATTATATGCTCTATTCATATCAAACAAAAAAAAACAATCGTCAAAAAAATATTTTATTACATACTAGCTTTTGCCCGCGGCTTCGCCAGCGTGGATGTCGGAAAATTTCCCACGGACATGTACTACCGGGATTAAAAGTAGTAAATCCTATGTTAATCCTCAAAAAAATAAATGTGGAAGTAACTAATACACTAAGCGTGAGGCTGTTCGCTCACTCCGCGGCATTTTTCTTACTTTCAGCATTTTTATACCCGTCGTAATTTCTAAACGAAAGGTCCGATTCGAACAATTTAAAGAAGAATTTACATGCACATAATCAAACTTAATTATGGAACTATTTAGTTGGATTAATATCATGATACGAATGTCATCGTCTTATGGATTCTACTCGTGTTTTGATTGACTAATTTGAACAAAAAAGGTTATTGTGTCTTAACTATAATAGTTAGACATATAGCCATGCAGACTTTTTTGCGGGCAATGATTTTATGTATCATCAATAGTTTTCGCAGCGCACGCCAAATAATGACTTTTATAGATAAATTTTAGATACATTGTTTTTAAATCAACTATATCTACGCCATGCTACTCGATGATAATGTAGTTTTCTATAGGTGAAAGAATTTTTTAAATCAGTTTAGTAGTTTTTGAGTTTATTCATTACAAACAAACAAAAAATCGAATCTTTTCTCTTTATAATATCAGTATACAAGTATAGACAACTCATGTTTGCTAAGATCATTCATATTAATAAAAAGATTGATAACTGTTGTATGCTGTGATTGTTCCTTTTGTAACTAGTCACTAGTTAGTCATCACACCCAATCAGTAACTGTTTCATTATTACGGTAGATTCGTTTTTTATAGTATTTCGGACAGGTAGCGACAGGTTGCAAGTCAATTGGTTACCAGGCGACTATTTAACATGTTTGACCTAGTTAACTGTTGCGAATTGCGCAATAGAATTAGTTATTATGCACGATTCCATCTTTATTTTGTTCATGAATCTTCTTGTAAACGCTGCTGAAGTTTTCCTCAGTATCATATTTTTTTCTGCATCCATAACGGAAACATTTTCTCGTGTCTCTTTCTTTTCAGTTTAAGTTAAAAGTTTTTAAAAAGTTAATTAATTTTCATGTTCAGCTTTTGAGGTTTCTCCAATTAATTTCTGAGGAGCAGCCCGAATCTGATACCTTGGCGTTGAGGTTAACTCACTTTTGACCTGAAAATAACTGATCTCATTAAACCTTCTTTAAATATACCTTTTTACACTACAAAAATAAATAAATTTTCCTTCCAAATTTAGTATCAAGAGTAAAATTTAAAAATACTCATAATGTTGCCCTTTGCCAACCCAACTAGATATATTTCATGGCCCATAAAACACCACTGGGCCGTAAAAAATGACCAAACACTTAATCATTACGACACGTGTCGAAGCCGTTAATTGTGTGCGCCCGCGCATAACATCTCGTCGATCACGTTGACACTGGCGAGATCAATCAGTCGGTGACGAGCTCACCGTTATGCCCACTGCGAGATTAATAGAATGTGGGCTAGATGCGAGAATGTGGAAGAGTAAGGTTGATCATTAAGAAATACATTATGTTCCGAATATTAGGAAAATTAGAGAGTAGTTTTTCTTCAGGATTTATTTTATAAAAGCTCTTTCCTTATTTCCATAAAATATTGATTGACTACTTACTGCTATATCAAAAGCTCTTTTTTGAATGCTTTAAGATCTTTTTCAAGATATTACAGTTTTACATCAAACAAAAACATACTTGCTTGATCGTCTTCTCAAATCACATCATAGTCCAAAATGCGTAACATTAAAGCTCCATTTAAACGGTGCAAGTTTATTGCCCGTGGCTTACCATAAAATTGAAGGGCAACTAACTGGCACTGTCTAATCAACCCGTACAATATTATTGCACGACACGGGCAAGTTAGTTGGCGTTCAAAACTGGTATAGGTGTAAACAGCAAGTACAATAAAATTGCACGTACTCGTACAATAAAATTTTACGTGCAATAAAATCGCATTCAACTCTCAAGTACGAACGAATGAAAAAAGTTAAAAAAATCTTGAGAAGACGTTCAATTAAATTTTAATGATATATTTGGCAGCGCAAATACGGACAATACTTGGATCAATTGTACAAGGACGTGCAACTCTGTATTAGGACGAGGCAAAACTTGCATCTCGCCTTGCAATAAAATTACCTTGGTGTACGTTCCATGCAATTTTATTGAACGGCAAAACTTTTTCAAGTTTCTGGAGCGTTCAAGAGTAATAATCGCATGCCATAAAGCACGTTCAGTTTTATTGCGATTTTATGGAAATCGCACGCGTGTAAACACTTGCATGCAATTCTTGAATGGTAATAAAATTGAACATGCAACTATACATACATACAACAAGAGACTTGCACCTTTTAAATGGAGCTTAAGGCCCGGGTTGCATCAAAAATAGCGACGTTTACCGTTAATCGTATTTAAAACAACGCTGTTCCTGTCAATCGTTTGAAGATGACACAGACAGCATGACGTTTTAAATAAGTATGGTGCTAAACGCATTTAGCGATTTGAGGTGCAAGCGGGCCTAAATATACAGCACCAAATCTATATACCATCCAGCGTCAACAAATCTAAGTAACCAGCATCCACAGGTCGGCTTCAAATGAACTGCAAGATTTACAATCCGCCCTTTGAAGTCAGGAACTATGTTAACTCGGTGTACTAATAAAGTGGCATTTGTACCGCGGGAGCCTTTGTACCTATTGGGACCATGTCGCTTGGAAGGTGCCACTGAAGAGTTGCATGACTTGGATGTGTCTATGGCCAACAAAAGAGTTAGGTTTTGTAAAGGTTGTCTGCAAAAAGAACCTAGTTGCATTCGATCACTTAAATATGAATTTAGAAGCAGTTTCAAAATTGTAAAATACGCGTTTGTTTTTGAATAAGACGTATACAGATTTGTTCTAGACACGTAAATGAACTCGTGCTTTTGAAATAGATAGTTAAAATTCAGTATTGCTTCCTTTTCAGTGCCAACGCTGTATACTGTTTGCAGTTTACAAGCAAGAATGAACGTCTTCTAACATCTGCTAAAATCGTAATCTCTATGACACAATGAACAAACCCGCGCAAAATGAGATTTGAACTGTCAAAATACCACGCTTTTAAACCGTACGGAATGTACACACATCAAAGAAGTCCAAGTAACACGTACGGTTTTGAAATTTTGAACGATTTTTACTATTGTAATATATTTATATTTCATTTATAAATAATAATTAAGCATTTTTTGATGCATTAGTGACAAAAGCAACAAAAACCTTCATTCAATTGTTCATTTAATCACAATAATAAACAATATGTGTGCAATGTTTGTGTGTGCGTGTGTGTGTGTGTATGTGTGTGTGACAATATGTATACGTAGTATAAAATAAAGTTAAAACGAAATTAAACTTTTAATGTTTACAAAATGAAATAACGACTTTTTTTAATCATTTGGTAAATCAATACAAAGTGTGACCACCTCTGTTGTTTAAAACTTGTCGGCAACGATTTTTCATTGAATTTATAAGATTGTTTATCTGATCCTGCGGCAATCGCTCCCAATGGAATTTCTAATCAATTCGAATTTCTTTCAGTTGTTGGGTTGTCGACACTCCGTCCAGGTTCTCTAGAACATGTCTCTGGAGCATGTCCCATGCGTGCTCGATGGGATTGAGGTTTGGCGATTGTGCAGGCCACGGCAATACCCGGATGTTTTCGATTGCCAAGTACTCTCTGGTCCTCCGAGCTGTGTGCGAACGCGCATTGTCATGCATCTGCGTGAAATCTGAGCCAAAACTTTGTGCAAATGGGTGAACATAAGGCCCGAGGACGTTTTCAACGTAAGTTTCAGCGTTCATATTGCCATGTACAAAAACGAGCTCAGTTCGTCTGTTCTTCATAATACCCGCCCATACCATCACTGTGGACCCACTGTAAGGGACCCTGGACGCATCTCAGCCGTTCAGAATTTCCAGGATGATGATACACTCTTATCTTTCTCGTATCAGGCCTAAATCCAAACCGGTACTCATCGTAAAATATTTTTTTATCCCATTGCTCCTGGGTCCATGTTAAGTGTTGCCTAGACCATTCGTTTCGACGGGCGCGATTCCCATGGCGTATAGGTGGGCTCCTAATTAGGCGTCGTGCTCGTAGGCCGTATTCATGCAGCCTATTTCTCACGGTTTGGTGGCTAACAACAACACCGCTTGGGAACTGTAGCTTTAAAGCTATCTTCCGGGTGGTTAACATCGGCAGACGTCTTGCAGTCAGTTGTATGTATCGGTCCTGTCGAGCAGTTATACTCCTTCCACGTCCTGGGTGCTGCTCTGCAGAATCCCCTTAATTAACGTAACGCTGCCAAAGACGACAAATCACGCTCCTATTGACACCAAAATGCCGAGACACCTGGGATTGATTTCTTCCCGCTTGTAGTAATTACAACAGCTCTCTGCATTTCATCAGCAGTCAAATGGCGTCGCTCCATAACAAAAATGACTCACCACTCAATTTTTCCAAAAACTATATCCCAAAATTATAAAAGTGAGTTATACCAAATTTATCAAGCAACAAAACACATGAAACCGGGAATAATAATTATTAGCTTTTATTTTAATGAAAACACAATGGAAATGTTTCTATTTTCAAATTCAGCCAGTATATGTTTCCGAAAACAAAAAGATTGTATACCAATCTACATAGTTTGTTAAGAAAAAAATAAGTATCAATTAATAAAACATGCAGTTTCTGTAAATGATGCCTGTAGCTTAGACTTTTTGATGTGTGTATATAGTGTAGGAATCTATGTATATATAGTTTCGGTTAGAGGAAGATTGTGTTCGGGTAAAATTCAGCAAAACTTATATATGTAGCAATTGTTTTTGTCTATATATACACAAGGGACATTTTAAAGCCATGCTTTATTTATTTATAAACTATTGTTGAAAATGCTTACTAATATAGTATTTTGTTGATGACGCCAACTCCTAACAGCCCGTGATCGGGCGACAACATACGTTTTTCGTACTGAAATAAAGGTTAAGAAACTCCAACTAGTAAAAATTTGTATACAAATAGTATATGCAGCAAATGATATTACTTACAATTATTCCCTTCAATAACGAAATGGTCCAATCAGTTCTTGTTGTTATTGTTATACATGATTTCAAAATTTACAAGAGCCCTCAAAACAAATATGTAAACTCACTCGGACAGCTTTTGAAAACAGATTAAAAGTCGTAAGTAGTACGTTTAAAAGCATTCATCTCAATACATTTTAAAACAGCTGTCAAAATATTATCGTTGTACATATTTTTTTGTTTAATAAAAAATTGCCTTAAGGTTTATGTCATAAATAATAATAAAATGGAGTATTTGCAATGACTAGGTTTAGGATCAAATACCATTGATCAAAACTTCAAGACGCACGCACGATTTCATATTGTGCCGTAGACTATTTGTCGTGGAGCATACAGAGTATGACATTGCGATTCTTTGCAATTACATAGGTTTCTACAAGACCCGATATTGAGGTGGCTTGCACGTGGTAAGTTATAAGCGGGGATTATTATAATTACCATACAGAATTACAGAAACCCTTGTAACGGCATGAAATAGAAATTTGGTTTTAGCCCAGTTGCGTAGCGGGTTTCGGACTATGTGGAAAGGGCAGTGACAAGTTCATTATTGTTTTGAACGTATTGCAATGGATTGTCACGTCAAAATTCCTCATTTCGCTACATTCGTTCTACAGACTTGTACAGCAAGTAATTAAACAAAAGGCAACAAATGCAATTAATTTTACGACCATACACAGTTCTATCACAAACAAAGAGCTGAAAGGCATCAGCAGAAAGGTAGCTCTATTTGTTTGTCTATTTGTTTTTTATAGCACCTGTAATATTCACCATGACGGAATCTAAGGCTAACCGTAATTGCCCTTGCAAACTTAACACGAATAAAAGAGAAGAGAATTTCATCTTTATATAGTAAATGTTAAGGTTCAGGTTAAGTCTTTCGTTATGTTGGTATATAAGCCGTCAAACTAAAGATGCTACCTTTTTTTAAACAATAGCTTTTGGCCATAACAGGACAGAATGTATTGGAGCGGTAAAAGTTGTTTGTTCTATTGTTAGCACTATCTCCGGAACTACTGGACCGATTTTGATCGGCCTCTTTTGGTTCTGGTATAGTAGATAGGTTTCGTTAACGAGGTTATGGGAATTTCGGTGAATTTCTGTCCTACATGCGAAAACTAGGTTTTCTATTACTGAACTTTCGTGGTCAGTTCTGGGTGGCAAACATGCGCTAGGCCCGCCTGATGGTATGATCGTGTAATGATGACCAACAGATGGAGGTGATCACTGATGATAGTGGTACTGGTGGGATACCAGGATGTATATCCATTCCAGAGACAAATTGAAATATCTCTTTTGCTAGTAAATACTTTTGCGCCAATACTCGGAACGGTCGTTGAGCTGGCTTCAGGGTAAAGTCGAACGTCGGATGGAACACGTTGTACAATGATCGTACTGTTGCGTTCGTATAAAAAGTTCGTACTGTTTTGAAATAAATTAAATCCGATCCTCGTCTGTGCCCCGAAGTGTCGATAATATTTCTTACATATCCTGAAACATTTATAAAACAAGTAAACCGCGGGTGTTTGCAGACGTGCGCGGCCACACGTCGCGGTCGGCGGCGCGCGCGGCATCCCGTGCGCTACGTGCGACAAGCGACACTCACGCGCAGCTGATCATACGTTACACCGGCTTATTAATAGGAGTTGCTGTATCATTGGACATAACAGACATACCCGTGAGTGTGATACGGGATCAGGGGCCGTGATCGGTCCAGCAGTCGCTTGGTAAACGTCACGTCACAGAACACACAGAACAGACGAACTAGAAGTAGTAAAACTGACCGTATACGCTATTGCGTGTTAAGGCGCTGACAAGACCCAATTGACCAAAATAGGCTTCTCTTAAGAAAGGAAATTGCCAAATCTGTATAGTTTGTGGTAGCGGAAAAAATATATGTTAATTTTGAACATATTTCCCAGAACTCGGTTGTCACCAAAACACGTTTTGAAAAAAAAATCTCGATACAAACTAACGTTAAACTAACCTCTTACCTTGAGTTCTAATCCAAAATATCTGTATTAAATATCAACATAAATTACGTTTTTAATTAATAACAAGCACGTCTTATTCTAATGCAGAACTTGGTTGTTTTTTATTTTCGATTACTCAACTCAATTCTGAGTAAATAGATAATTACTTCATATTTTGCAATAAATTGCAAGCGTTTTGTCGTCGTGCTTCTCTTTCTTTTCTATGCAATCTGACAGTGACCGCGGTTTAGGTGTTGTCAGCGTCTTAAGAATGGGGATTAGAAAGACTCAAGCCTGAGGAGGATGGACGCGATGGAGTCTCTACAACGAAGGTTTGTTTAATGCCTATAACGTCATATGAGGATTTTTCATCCTTCTGAAGAGTTAAGTAAAATTTCGTCTAGAATCTTCTTAAAGGTTGAAGTAATGGTATGACGTAGATATATTTAGTAAAGGACAGTCAATAGGAAAATCGACTTGTGTTGAAGTGACGCAAAGGGAATAATGGACATTGGTGCCGATTCCCTTGTTCACAAACTAAATTAAATTTAAGCTCACTGCATCTTTTTCTTTCTATTTCATTATAAAAAGGACAGAAGATAAACGTGACGTAAATTGACGTAATTTTAGTAGGCAAGTTTTTAATCACGTCTAAGCTTGTATGGAGTAGCGACAGGCGCTGATTAATTTGACAGGACTAAACTAAAATTTATCTTCTGTCCTTTTCTTAATGAAATAGAAAGAAAAAGATGCACTGAACTTAAATTTAGTTTAGTTTGTGAACAAGGGAATCGGCACCATTATTCCTTAAAATAAGTCCTAAACAAGTTAATGTTTTCTAACATTTGTGTACATTGTTCTCCCGCAAAATGTTTAACGCATCATGAAGAATATTAACGCTCTTTTATTTTTGCTTTGTGTTTTAAGTAAAACAATGATGTCCTAATCGTCCATTTACAAGTATTTGTCACAATAATCATTGTAGCTCACCAACCAACACATGTCACCCAACATTGGCGAAACCAATTACACAATACTAGAAAGTCTTTCACCCAAAAACAAAAGACAAACATCATTGATCGAAACTTCTTTTCAAAAATAGAATTCTATTTACTTTTTAATTATTTAAAAAAGTATTTGACCAAAGAGTATTGAACACATGGTTTACGGATTACTTTTTAAAAGTTTTATGACTTTTTGTTTGTATATCTGTGTGTACAGTTAAGGAAACAGGCTTGAACGAGATAATTGCCGTTACCGTCATAAAGGCGGTAAAGTTTTATTGGGCGTGTGTTTATTGCGGATTGCCGTTAAATATTCTAATATTTTGGTAACGTAGAGGTTCTTTTCATAATATTTGGTACAAGAATGCTGGTTTAAGAGCTTGAGGTAGAGGGAGGAGCAGGCTGTTTCCTTACGTCTCATACCTTACCTTGACTTTCAGGAGCTTACCATTCGTTTCCTCGCCATTATCGGAGAGTAGTTTCTAAAAAATAAAATGGTAGCTTTTGAAACTGCGCTCTTTTATAGCTTTTGCCGAAAACAACTCCACCCAGCGAATTTCCACATAAACAACAGCACACTTCCTTCCTTAAAAAAAAAAACCGCATTCTTATAAAAACTAGAAAGAAAGAAAGAAATAAACAATAGCGTTGTCCCAGTTGTGCTCGAAGTTAGTGTAACTAGGTAAGCGGAGCTCGCTCTACTTACATTTTGGGTTAACTCGCTGCGACTCGCGAGCCTCTGACCCGCAGTAATTCTGAAGAGCGACCGCTGTATGGACTTTATGGAGACACATCGTTGGTAAAGGGGTCTTCTTGATAATATCTGGTCGTAAATGTTCATGGATATTAAAATACATAAACGGCCATAGACGCTGGTTTTGAGCGCATGAAGTTTGAACTTCTTTAAACTTTAATTAGTATCGCGGCGTTTCTACACCGACGCAGGTGCCGGAATACGGAGGTATTCCGTGTGCTTGTACTTGAGTCAATCTCTGTGGTAAACATTCGATTTAAAGTTTGTAACGGTGCGTAACGTTGCTATCGTGTAGCGGTGAGGCGCCCGCGCCATATTGCTACGGCCACTTTTTGCTATTTAATTGGTATAAAAAATTAACTTGGTACCTAATTATTTAAGAAACGGATGAAACCGGGTTTGTTACAAACATTCTTGAGTATTTACCTACAGCTAAGACCTACAGCTGATACCTGCAACAAAGAACTGCATCTAAACGAAATGCGTTATATTGTCATTTAAGATGATTAATAAAAAATCTTGTCTAATGTTGAGTGACTGCGCAGTAAGTAAGCTCCAAATAAATGCAGAGTTCCAAAATGTGTGTGATTGGTCAAGTAGGGCGAACAACGCACGCGCAAATATCCGTCACACTTCGACCCAGCAGTAGGTATTGGTTGGCCGGAACAATGTGAACTATATTATGTATTAACTAGGTAAGTACTTTTTTTAGGAAAGGATGCGGGAAAAGAGAACAAACTCCGTCCTGAATATATTTAATTTGTTAGTTTGTAACCTACGACTGGTGGTTAGGTACCTACTTATTTCAAAGACAATTTTTTCAACGGGATTTCTTCCCAGTCCTCCTTCAAATCTATTGTTCTTCACAAAACATTTTTTCTACCTGTAGAACCACCCCAACAATTCCTTTAATGCTATTGTCTAGTGCATCAACACAGTATTGCACAATAACTTGCACAATGTGCCTGAATGTGCACACCTCCAATAGAGTCGTGGGCGGTCAATCGGTCACACCTTACTGTGCCACGCTTGACTTTTTGTCATGTCAGCTAATGAAGCTCACCTGATTGGCAGTCTGGCAATAATGGGCAACGGTAGCGTGTCAATTGAGGAGTTGCAACCATTGTTGTAGCTAGATTTTATTGTAGCGTCAATTCTGTCTGATGACAATACTGTATATATCATTGGCACGGCGTTCTTGCTATACATCGCTTATAAAATTAATACTCATTACAAGAGGCAACGGCCACAAGTGATAATGGTTACGTAATTTATTTTTTCACGACATCCTCTATATGTAGAATATTAAAAAGAATAGCTTGCTAAAGTTGTTTATAGCAGACGCTTCCTACACCAAGGTCAAAAGGATTGATATCAGCCTGAAAGCCAAAAATATGTCTCTTACAAGGACGTGTCGTTTAACCTGCACCATAGGTGGGACAGGTCGCGGGACGGAACAATGTTCAGTGGCGGAAAAAATAGGTAAGGCCCTACTTCCCCTGACTTAATATAGGTATTATGAAAATAAATCAATTCTAACTCGCCCCAAGTCGCCACACAAAAAGCATTTTAAAATAACAACTTCCTTACAAATTACATCACAGCCCAACCTGTCAGTTTACCTTTATTGAGCACGTCAACACCCCGCCGGGTTTCAAAGTCAGGTTACAATGGCTGACCAAAATATTTACCATTCAGTCAGCTACCGAATATTTTACCTTCAATACCTTTGAGTATTCAAGGACACTTGTTTTCATCAAATTTATGGGGTATTGTCGTCATAGCGTTGTCTTAAAACATTTTTTAGAGCAGTGGCACCTAGCTTCGTGGAAACTCTTTGTGAGGCGTGGAAATTACATTACTTTTGTTTTTGGAACGTTTCAAAATTCGGTAGTTTGAGTGATGTTGTAAATTACGTGTTTGTACATTGAAGTACGATAGGAGACACATGGCATACTCGTATGTCCAAGAGTGGACTGTGATAGGCTGAGTTGATTGATTTAGGAGACCGACAAGGTGCCAGTCCCAGGTTATGTGATTACTTATATTCCGTAAACGGTAGAAAAAAGATGTAGAGATCTAGATCTACATCTATTTAACATAACAAAACAAATCACCCCTCCCTGTTGTGCATATTCTATCTGTCTACCAGTGCGTCCACACTCCAGTCAAATAAGTTTCATATAATAGGGGACAAGCCTATTGCCATGCTTCTCAGATTACATTGGAGCTGCTGCTGAGAAATTCCTAATAGAAAACGCAAGCACACTTTGTCAGACCTGGGAATCGCACCCAGGACCTTATGCCCAGCAGTTGCGCTTGCCTATTTCTTCTCGTGGTCATGAGGCATACCACATTACCACTATCTCTGTGAAGGTGACAGTGACATCTATCTAAGCTTTTTAGAGTTAGAACTTTTACCCTCTATCTTGCCAACAGCGACATCTAGTAAACATACTTAAAACTTAAACAGTGTCGTAGTTTTCTAATAGAGAGAAGCGTAAGCAGTAAGTATATTATTTTAAATTTCATTCATTCAAATATTGATTTAAAGCTTATATTTAAAATAATTATTTTTTGTGTATTCGATAGTATGCTACTGCAAATAAATAATAAAAGGACTGAAAAAGCATTTTCAAACTATCTCAAATAAGCGCCATCTAGTGAAAACTAAACATAACGTTAGTTCTCGTATGTGCTAAGAGATGTCACGGCAAGTGGCGAAATTTACTATAAATAATAATAATAACAGCATTATGTTGCTATTATTTTACCATAACAGTGTTCACTCATTTACACAATAAGTCAATAATTACCATTCGATGATTATTCTGTATGAGCCCGTCAGATTTACCCTCGATTTGGTAGTAAGCAAATATCTTGAAGAAGTTTTATGCTGGTTCTTTTTACTACCTAGTAAACATAGTTGCTAAATTAAAATGGAACTGAGGGGCAACATCTGCCGCATCGGATGGGCTCTGGTCGAAAGTAACCACAGAGTATCCCAAACAACAGGAACCGAAGACTTGGTAGCCCAGCAAGAGATAGTGGGACCAGATAGATTTCTGCCTATTGGATTGACTTCAAACTTCATAGATAGGATAAAATAGAAACAAGGAAACAGCGGCCAGTCCCTGCAGTGGGACTCGAGAGTAATAGGATTGTTATCAGGCAGTCATTTAGATTTAGGAAGAATCTTCCTACGATTTGGTACGCATCAATTTTTTCCGGTGCTTAGCAAATCATAGCAAGATTCTATAAGGTATTAAGTATAATTTAAAACCAAGGGTCGGGACTTGTGCTCTATTGATCATCGATATAAAGCTATGATTGATCTCAATGCATGTTTCGATGTGCACTATCCTTATCGAATGCACCTTGTACCGGACGCACTTAGTTTTAAGGGGAAAAACCTGACTCACGACGTAAATCATCACGCATTCACGACAGGTTTATAAATAACTTAATTTCTGCATGCACACACAATACTCTGCAAATTCAATCTCGTATTTTGTTATTTTGTCAAACGTCAAACGTATTCCCATGTTTGAGTACCCATTAAATGGCGTAGTTCCGCATTGGGAGCGAAAATAAGCCTTTGTATGTGTATTCAGCGTTATTTTTACGAAATATTTTCATTGTTTTATCGACGCAGCCCGTTACGCGAGTCGTGTTAAATTCCGAAAGGCCCACTATGAGGTTAGTGACATTTTGTTACAATGGCTAAATGCTAGGTCACAGCTTAGGCTAGGTTTAGAATTTACTCGAGTACACAAATATTCATAGAGTTTAATTAAATTAGTTATCTTTGAGAGCGGTAGCGGTAACGGCCCTGATTTCGAGTTGTAGATCGTGAGTTCGAACCCAGGCAGGCACTTTACTTTGTGTAAATTATTTTATCATTGCTCTCAAATCGTTGAAGGAAAACATCGTGAGGAAACCGGCATGTCCTAGAAACAAAAACTCGAATACATGTGACACCTACCAACCCGTAAATGGGCCCGCGTGGTAGATTACAGCCCACTCCCTCTCGAGAAGATGAGGCCTGTGCCCCAGCAGCCTAATGTTCCCAACGAAGATAGGTGGGTAGATACTTACAAAGACATCGGATAATCAACTATGAATAGAACGAGTGGGTAGTCGCTCTGTTCATAGTCCATCCGATGTCTACCTCCGCTACTTAAGACACAAGTCCAACGTTGTAGTGGGTAGGTGCGGGAGTGGCGAAATACGTGCACCGGATATCTCGGATTCTTCTTATTATGCTGAGGATGGTCAGTCTACAACTGGTCTACAATCGGTAGCAATTGGTAGCACCAGCAGCCATTATCCACAAAAAGAGCGTAACAAAAACCGAATCAAGAATCAATAGGGTTCACCATGATTTTCTAGGTAGGTACACAAAAAACTGAGCTCTAAAAAAAGAAGAAGAACTGGTTGCCTATTCATGTACCTATTCGTCTGCAATTAGCTTTTTGATTAAGATTTAACAAAGATTAATCATCGTGTACACACACGAGCCTTAAACGGTAATTCAATAAATTAATCCCATTAGTAACCAAATAAATAAAAAATCTTTATTGATACAAAAACATTTTACATTGCTTAAGACTAGGATATGAATGTGAATGAATCTAAACACAGGACACTAATGTAATGGTCGATTCACGATCACAATTTCCTTACATCACACATCATTGAAAGTCATTATTCCATCAGCTAAGTACCTAATAGCTTCCGCGCCTTTCATTTGAAGGACCGGTCAATACGATGGATCTCCTTGGCCGGGAACCGAACCAGGGCGTCTCCGTGGCAACAGACGACACAACATATTATGGCTCTTTAATCATTCACCAATCGATTGATCGAGTGTTCATTGTTGTTGTTGTTCCGGATTAAAATTGATGGATTAATTAGAAGTTTCAATTTTAGAGTAAAGGCTTCTACACACTGGCGCGACTTGTCGCGCGACGCGATTCTGCGACATTATATCCGTAGAACAATCTCTATGAAAACGCGCGCGCCACTACACACAGGGGCGACCTGTCGCGCCGCGACACAGAAATTATGCCTATTTTATGGCGTCGCGCTAGCTACGCGTTTGTCGCGGCGTTGTCGCGTCGCGGCCGCTACAGTCGCGTAGCGGGCGCGACGCGACAACGCCGCGACAAGACAAGATAGTATAAATACCGGTGCAATCCAAGCTGGCCTCAGTAGTAGGCGTTCTTCGTCAGTGGATGAAGGCAGGTCTGTGCATGTTTGCCGAGTGAGGTTAGGTTCGATTTCCCGGTCGGTCGACATAACCCAACAAATCTTGCGGTGCGTTTACAAACACAAATCTTCATTTATGAAGATTTGCGTTTGTAAACGCACCGTCCACGATTCAAGAGAAATCCAGGTAACTTTTATAAAAGATAAAAGTTACCTAAAGGTTTGTTTTTACAATATACAAAAAATAGGTTCTTATCTATGTAGTACGTAATTGTTTTTTTTTTTTAATAATGTTTACCCACTCCTGAATCGGAGACGATGCGATTACAAACACACATCTTCACATTCACAAACGGCCAGACCCAGCACAACTATCTGTAGGTCATAAAAATATTTGTTCCGTGCGGGAATCGAACCCGTGAATCGTAGTATAGCAGCCAAGCGTTTAGAAAGTAAGTAATAAAAAAATATAAGTAGTTAGGTATGTTCGGTAAGTACCTACCTGTACATATAACTACAAGATACAAAACTGTAATTTACTTATCCGACTGTAGTGCTACTTATATAGGCTCATAATGTTTATGTAGGTGACATAAAAGTTATGAACCCACTGACGTACCTTGGTACCTAGTTTAGCTAAATCATTATAATGTGTCTTCCAGAAGACGTCGATTACACAGTACTGGGGGGTAACCATCACCTCATAAAGCAGTATTATTTCAATATTACTTCAGCGTGAGAAAAGGATGGAGCTATAAGTCCTGTATAGCTCCATCACTTTCACACTGTGAAGTAACATTATATTATAATAATACTGCTATAAGAGGTGATGATTACCCCCCAGAAGACGATGGTGATAAAGAGAATATTCCGGTAAATTCGTGAGTATCTTCTACCTACCTAAACATGTAATCTGATCTGTTATTTACACACGGCTACATAATTATCAAGCTATATTTTTCAGTATAAGCTGATCTCACATAGCTTGATATGTAGCCACGCGTACCTGCACCAAATTTGTATTTCCATAATAAACGTAGGTAAGTTATTTATTGTTATTCATGCGGCATGTCTGCGTTTATGGACGATTTCGTCTTTTTTATATATTTTTAGGGTTCCATATCCAAATGATAAATAAAAATATGTAAGGTCTAGGTAGGTATTATTAACTTGCCACGTGTGATTGTTACAGGACCCAAATACATTCAAAAGATGTAGAAATAAATTCGGACAAATTAAATCTTCATAATTAAAATACAACATTTGTAAGTATCATACGTGTTTGATCATCACGAAATTAGCTGTTCCCCCATGGCACTACCGCTTTATACTAATGCGTAACGGTACTATCACGAAATTGGCGAGTTCACGATAAAACTTCATAATGTTAGACTTTTTAGGGTTCCGTATTATTTATTCATGTTGTCAAAGTTATGCTTGTTTTTATTAATAATACTATTGATTTTATTAGTAATTAGTTTACTACTACTGTTGCCAGCGACTTCGTCTGCGATCCAGGATGAAAAGTAGCCTATGTCCTTTTCCAGGTCAAGGTCTACCCCTGTGCAAATTTCATCCAAATCCGTTCAGCCGTTTTAGCGTGAAAGCGTAACAAACAAACAAACTCACTTTCGCATTTATAATATTAGTTAGGAAGTTAGGATTATAATTTCTTACTTCATATACCAAAACTACCTTTTTTCAGATATTCACACAACCCTCCGCAGTACGAAACATCAGATGATGATAGTAATTGGTAATTGCTAGATTTCTATATAAGAAGGTTGTATGAAGTATGTATGCAGTTTTACAAGAATTCATCAAATATTTTTATTCTGGTCATTTCAGGTACGAAGTGAGTTTTAATAATCCTGTAGAAGGGAAAAGCTGTTTTTGTATAGAAGGACGAAGAATAATTGACACTGAATATTTTATAGAAGATTTCAAGAAATATGCAATCATAATAAGGCATTCGGATATAAATTGAGCAACGTTCACTTTGTATCAGAAAAAACAGGAGAAAAGGCCTTGTGGTCTTTTCATAGATAAGAAGTTGCCTTTTCTAGGTGCAACTCCAGACGGAATAGTGGGAGAAGACACAATGATTGAAATCAAGTGTCCAATTACAACATTTAAAACCTCTTTGGACGAAGCTATAGATAAGAAAAAAGTGAAGTTTTGGAAGAAAACTAAAAACGGACTTGTCATAAATAAAAAATATCCTTAGTTTATACAGGTGCAGGGACAATTACATATCACCGGTAGGCAAAAATGTATTTTCGGAGTATGGTCTGGATGCGACAAAGACATCAAAGTTGAAATTATAGAGAGACATGACCATTATTGGGAAGAAATGGAACCAAAATTAGAACATTTTTATATTTTTATTAACATGCATGTTGCATGTTGCCTGAGCTATGCGATCCCAGACATGTTCGAAATAATATGCTAATTAGAAATTTAGGTGAATTAAAATAAATGTTGTATAATTTTGACGATGTTTAATTACTTTCCAAAAACTTATGGTATATACCATACATACCTACCTACCTACCTACCCTACCCTAGCTACCTATCTACCTACCCTACCCTATCCTACCTATCTACCTACGTACCTACCTACCTACCTATGTACGTACCTATCTGCCTACCAACCCTACCTATCTTATATTTATACAAACCTTGTCCTGAGAATCACTAACACGACAAAAAAATAACTATCCAATTTGGTTCAGTCCTTCGGAAGTTATGCGTGTGCATACCTTTCGGCGATTCATTTTTATAAAGGTATGTAGTTGCATAATAAGTAAGAAAGTAGTAATACAAGGCGAAAACTATATTACACGATTGTAAAATGGCAGTGTAAACTTACTACCAAGCCAAAGTACCTACAGAACCCTCAGCGCAATGGTGACTCGCACTTGACTAGTTTTTTGTAGCAGTTGAATTTATGCAGTGGTTTAGAATCGGTTTGCAAAATTTCTAACATAATTATAGGTATTTATGTATATGTAGGTACTTGCATAGTCCTACTAAAACATAATTACATACGCAAACGACTGTCACATTACATACCTACATACACGGCGAAAACTATAAAACACAAACTTACTACTAAACCAATGGGCGGAACCCTCAGCGCAAAGTTGGCTCGCACTTGACTACTATTTTTTAGCAGTAGGTAAAATAGTGCGCACGGCTGGCTACACATCATGCTATAACCTTCCAGTATAAGCTGATCTCGCATTGTATAGGCTATCCGTACAAACACACATAAAAATATAGGTATATATACGGTCGAATTGAGAAACCTCCTCCTTTTTTGAAGTCGGTTAAAAATGAAATAAAATTATAAGACATTCGTGTTTTGAGTCAAAATCCGCGAATAATACTAGGTAAGTACTATAGCCGTGGCAAGTGCGACGCGCGGCGCAGTAGAGCAGCTGGCTTGCGCCAGATTCAAAAAGGTACCTGCTCCTTTGAGCATGCCGCGCGCCGCCAAAAACCATGAGTAAGTCATTGCAATGTAACTCTATGTTATTTTTATAAGGTATAATTTAGGATAATTAACTTTTGCGAGGACTTATATATTGAAATTGAGAAATTATTCATTTATTAGTTAATTTCGTCATACATCCTAATTTATACCTTATCACAATGGGATAAGACTCACATTTCGAAGACTTACAATTTTGCTTATGATTTAATTTACTTTGGAATAAAACCGAGTAAACTCAACTTTTGCAAGAGGGTTTAGAATGCTTCTCAGCATACACTGAAATAGTTTAATTGGTAAAACTTGCTTATGTCAAAATTGAAAACGCAATAGTCAATGAGACCCACTGGAATCTAATACAAAAAGTAGTAAATATATATTAGAATGAATAAAACTAACGGATGTAATGTTTAACATAAAAATATATTTCCAATATTAGATCACAAAAATAATAAGATAGGCACACAACACTTGAACACACACATAGGTAGGTAAATTAATCTATTTCATTCATTATGCATAGTATAGAACAAAGTCGCTTAAATTAAAACTTAATTACACACACATCACCATTTCATCTACCTAAGTCACTTAGCGCGTCCGAATTCGTCAGTTTCGCCGTTCGCGCTCGTGTGGTCAAGTCTAGGTACATAAGTTAGGTTGGGTTATGTCGACCGACCGGGAAATCGAACCTAACCTCACTCGGCAAACACGCACAGACCTGCCTTCATCCACTGACGAAGAACGCCTGCTACTGAGGCCAGTTTGGATTGGACCGCTATTTATACTATCTTGTCTTGTCGCGGCGTTGTCGCGTCGCGCCCGCTACGCGACTGTAGCGGCCGCGACGCGACAACGCCGCGACGCCAGCTGCCTGTCGCGCTAGTGTGAAAGGTATGGCGTGGCGATGTCGCGCCAGAATCGCCACGCGACGCGTCGCGCGACAAGTCGCGCCAGTATGTAGAAGCCTTTATAATAAGAAGAGCTTTTTGTGTAAGAGTTGATGTTCAGGGACTACACTGAACATCAACTCTATGTATGTCTGGGAGTATCTGCTGACATACCACTATGTCTGCCGCTAATTAATCAGCATTGCTCGATTTCAAGCCTGTAATTTCACCGGCATCCGATTTCTTTTGTAACTTTTCAATTTAGTATCTACATCGGAGTTACGTTGAATGCTTTACGAATACCGAAAAATATTTAAATGAACATAAAAAAACTGTAATAATAAACACCTGACGATGAGAATCTACATAAAATAAGTATACATACTACTCGAAGACATTATGCTCATTGATCACCTAACAAATGTACCTACCGTACCACTCTTCGGTAGTACTAGGAACACATTACAACCGAAACGCCGCATGTCACCTCCTCACTGCCAGCGAAGCGTGACGGTTCACCTGCGTGACACTGCCACCGACAGGCGGCACAGAGGGGCCACGTCTGTCAATCAGTGTACATAACTGGGCATCATGCCGTACTTCCTTGTGCGACACAGCAGAAACTGTTTGTTATTATCTATGTGCAGTTAGGGATGTCAATTGTTAAGCTAAACTGCAAACGAACATTTTTCGTATGTTCAAATTACAACTGTCAGTTTTATTATATTAATGAAGGATGTCACTTTGCTTTATAATTAATTTCCGTAACTGTTCTTCATTTTAGCATTTTAGAGCCGCACCAAAAGTTATGTTTTGAAGCCAGGTTGAAATCCAAAAGCAGAGTGTCTGCTTAAAGGAGTCTACACACCAAACCCGCCGACCCGCCGACACAGCCCGGCGGCTAGGTGTCGGCGACTTTGCTTCAAGAATCATGTCGGCGACTCGTACCCGCGCGTGCAAGTCGGCGGCATGGCCGGCGACTTGCGTACGCGCACGCTCAGTTGCCCGCCGACACTCCAGCTTGGTCTAACCCAACACTGTCGTTTTCTCTTCAGGGACCCAGCTAAAATTATTCCACATGCTGCTATTATTAGATCAGCATCAGTATCCATGTTTATTGTAGGCTGCAATATTCGAGAAAAACAACACGTCACGTTCGTACACACTGCAATCACTAACTAAAAAAGTTGTACTGATTTCTTGCCGCCGACTAACTCACCGACCGACTTGGACATGGGGCTCATGACACATGTTGGCGGGTTGGCGGGTTTGGGTCGCCGACACCAAGCCGGCGGCTGTGTCGGCGGGTCGGCGGGTTTGGTGTGTAGACTCCTTAAGCCTTTAGTGTTCTTAAATGAGAGCTCAATGGACTCCTTATTAGCGTGACAACGAATCGGGTCACTGAAAGAATTGGGCCAATCGATACCCTAAATATGGTAAGTGATTCGGGATTAAATAGCTCCGTCTTTTGTTTACGAGTGTCGATAAGGAATCAAATTGATGTGAGAGATCAAAGAGATGTTGAGAAGGAATCCAGTTTTAAGATAGCTACACAAAACACATTAATTATATTTACTGGTTTTAACTTTGTAACTCGATCCTTAAACTATAAAGTTTAAATCATACCACTGATGATACAAAAACCCTTCCCACAAAATAGAATCGTTTCACTTTCCAAACCGGGAGTCGAACCCGCAGCATTCGCTTCCGCGGTGCAGTTAATAGCAGAGTAGATAATACCCGGTAATACGGTGCAGCCTCGCAGTAGAGAGGACATGGAATACTAACGTGCGAATGACCGTTGTCAGCAAATGCTGGTATTTATGCAGTGTAAAAAGGTGCAACCAGTCGGCGGTGATCGACGTCGACCGATATAGATCGACTCAAAATATATTCGATATCGATCGCTGGTCGACCTTTAGACGGTCGGTAATTGACTAGTGATTTTTTCACCATCGAACGAATGAAAACAGTCGATCAACCGTAATCGGACAGTCGCAATCGCAACCTACTCTGCCGGAGTCGCGGGAAGGTACTTATGGGTCACCGAGGCCCCCGCAATACAGGCAACGGAAGGAATACGGATGGGTTTTAGTCAGTAAGAGTCTGACACACTCCGGGAGAGTGTGTCAGACTCTTACTGACTAACTCTGCTGACTCTTACTGACTCCGCCCAGAGCGGGAGAAGTTATTTGATGATTTCCCATCCACAAATAAAAAAAAAGAGTTAGCATTCCATTTACACAGCTTCATGGGTAGAGGTACTCGTAGTTACTAAAGTAATGGTTTTATAGAGGAAGAATATTGTGAAACTAAATGTTCAATGTATAATCTTAATATTAATGTTATATTACTTATTGCCTGCTTTCTTTTATAAAAGAGCAGAGCAGTGACACTTTGAGTCCGAAGTAAAAGTAGGTAAACACATCGTTTGTTTAGTTCACCTTTTTGACGCAGAGACAGACATTCCAATAGCGTCTTCATACACAAATTAATATTTTTCCTCCAAAACAACTGTAAAATAATCGCCTCGCAAAAAACGAAGGCTGTGTGGCTCATAATCGGAATAATTAAGTAGATATACCCAAAAAAGACATTACTTTTTGTTGGAATAAGAATTCTGCCTGCCTTCGGAAGAGTGAGGTCATGTTGTACCTGTATCGACGAGGTCGACAAACTTGGCTGTTGAAAGATATGTTTTTATGTTCAAGCCTTTTTTTCTTATGGGGACAGAACAGGGAAGGTACAGGGTCGAATGTAAAGGTGCTATTTGACTGTGGTGAATATTGATCCCGGTCAAAAAAAGGTCACCTATGTGACCTATGTATGTGTGGTGGTATGGCTCTAGGTAAATGTTAGTTGTGAAAGGCAAAAGAGCTCTTCACATACAGAAAATAAACGAGCAGGGATTGCGACGCTTGCTCAGTGCTTATCTGCGATTCCAGGTCATCCAGTTACCTACAGTTTTTGTTACGATGGTGTTATTTTCCTTAAACTTAGGTAGTCATCCAAGTCAAGGAAGATGCCACACCAACTTTTTCCTCAATTCCTTCAATATCACATTATCTTTATTACTTACACCTAATCATTCAAGAGACAAAACAAAACATTTGAAAAACATAACTATAGAGTTTCTTGCCCATTCTTCTCCATTCGAAACTGCCTTTCGGAACCACCTACTTGAAATAAATGTTTTGCTTTTTGACTTTGGTATTGACGTTCTTTGACAATTGTGTGAAATGGCAAATTGACGGAGGTTGTCATAAATGTATTAATACCAATAACTGGCCAAGTGCGTGTCGGACCGCACACAATGAAGGGTTCCGTAGTTGGGATTACTTGGGAATTTATTCCAAAAACAAACTTAATATTGTAGTTGAAAAACCTGTTCTCCCATACATCGATATATGTATGCTACGGTCAATTCTCCAACTAAAAATTTAAGTTGGTCGACTACAACTCGTTAACTTGTAAGGCCTACTTAGCCGTGATAGTTTTCCTTTTAATTTCATTATATGTACTACTGCCATTAATTTTTTCACATCTCCGGGCAGGGTTGGGCGGGACACACACACACACACGCAACTCAAACAAAAATTTGCACTTTAATGCTTAATATTACGCAAGTGGAACCTTGAATCGAAAAGTGGTGTTCACAGACCTACAATATTTATGAACGATACCCCACACCAGGGGGTAAACGAGAAAAAAAAAATCATCCCCACATTACGTGCAAGGGAGGTACTCTTGGTATTTTAGCACTTTCAGCGTGATTAATATGTATACCTATGCCCAATTACAGCTTTCTAGTACTAAGCGTCTCTGAGCTACAGTGGGGCCAGACAGACAGACAGGCGGACATGGCGAAACTAAGGGTTCCTTGTTTACTAGAAACCCTAAAAATGTGAAATTTTTCGATTTTAAAAGCTCTCGCGGGTGTCTGGTGGGGTGCCCACCCTTATGCTATGAAATTGGTCTATAACGCTTAACAAAACTCGTACGTTCCATCTAGTTCCATGCAACAAGGGTGCTTAGGCTGGGCTGGATAGGGTTCAGTCAAAATGCCTTCGGTTCATCTCTGGTTGTATGAAGTCTTCTCCCGCATTGCAGGTTGAGTGTGCTGAACCTCCCCTGGCCCTAAGCCCCAGTATCTGTCCTCCCATTTTCTGGCTAGGTTAACATCTAGATCTTCCCATCCCCTTTTAGCAAAATTGAATGAGTTATATGCCATATGCAGAAGCTCAACTTACTGGAAAAACAAAAAGAAACTAAAAGCATTTCGAACAGAATCTCAGATGACCTCTTTTTAACTTTCCCTATGAAGTCTTAACAGCTAGATACGAATATATTTATCTTGCCGGTCGGTTGCGCAATAACAGCGCACATCATAACTTTATTATTTATTTTTTGCGAACGTTAATTTGACCGATGACGGATAAATCAATGTTTAGGGTTACTTTATAAGTTTATCGGCGTTTTATTATGAATTTGTAATCAAACTTTGCCTGTTGCGGTCATAAGAGTTTTGTCTCAACTGGAGTACCATCATTATGTTCATAGAGCGATAGTCTGACGAATGGTACCTAAAGCCAGTGTTGGAATTTAACGTAAGTCTGTGCAGTCTTAAGTGTGTTCCAAATAGTGGCATTTTCATTGGTTAATTAAGGCGTCACGTGGGGCCTCAAACGTACTTCAAACGGGCCATATATACATATTCTAAATTAATATCGCTTTTCGCGTCTGTGTCGCCGTTCAGGTCTTCTTAGCCACACAATGGATTTTTATGCGTTTTTCACTATCATTTAAAACATTTTAGTTGAGCTGCACGATTACTGACAAATGCGTGCACTGACTGGACAGGTACACTCAATCTGTATGGTTCTTTCCTCAAAAGGACCATTTCAGACACCAATCTACATGGCCTTCATATGATCTGACCAAGATTATGTCTGCACTATAAAAGAGATTGTAACCTCTGAGTTTGTTTCGGTTCTTTCTGAGTTCTACTCTGAGGTTCTTTCCTCTCAGAGTAGTCAGATAGGAAACGCCGATCTCATCTAGCTTTATTTAAAAAAATATGATTGACGTGTAAAAGTGTTTGTACACAACAATATTTACAGAAATAAAAATCATTTATAATTTTATCATTTATTCGGGAAAGTTTATGTGTATAATTCATTAATATTAGACATAAGCATAATAAACAAATCTCGATGTTTATCAAGTTATAAAACCGCGCGAAGCAGAGGTGGCTCGCTACCAGGCCTGGGTCGACGGCGCGTCGTATTCCACGCGCGCCTCAAAGAGATGTCGTCAGCACAAATGTGGGGGTCCACTAGGGCCGATGCCTGCTGGGGTCGCGGTAAGGTACTAATGGGTCACCGAGGCCCCCGCAACACAGGCAACGGAAGGAATACGGGTGGGTATTAGTCAGTAAGAGTCTGACACACCCTCCCGCTCCGCCCAGAGCGGGAGAAGTTATTTGATGATATCCCATCCAAAAAAAAAAAAGAGGTGGCTCGCTGTCATGATAAACTATTCCTGGATATACTTCATACTTAGTTTGCAATGTTACTATACTATTTATGTAAATAACGTAACATTACTTACATTATGTAACGTGCTGAAACTTTCGATTTACATGTGTCGATATTTTTTGTTGAAACCAATTAATTATTCGTACACTTCGAAGGTGTGTGATAATTTGATAAATAACTCAAGTCTCTATTTGTTTATTAAATCAGTAAATTGTTTAACACACGTAGCAACTGTTAATTGGTTATTTTTGTGTTTCTTTTAGGAGATGGAAGTTTTTCGACAAAAGAAGTAACTGAAGTTTTTCCTCGTGGGTGCTGTGAAAGACGGGATTATGTCATCCTAGGCAACAGCATCCGTGAGTGATGAAACTACAATTAATCATAAATCTGTTTGTAAAAGCGTAGGTACTTACCTATTTACTTACTTTTCTAAATTAAACATTGCTCAACACAAGCATTTATTTTTAAATATGGAGACAATCTACATTGTGTTTCTGTCTAGTTTATATACCAGCTGCGCCCCGCGGTTTTACCCGCATAAGTCTCGGTTTCGTGGGAATATCGGGATAAAAAGTATTCTATATCCTAATTGAGGTCATGGTTTACCCATGTGCCAAATTGCATCCAAATCCGTTCAGTCGTTTAAGCGTGAAAGCGTAATACACAAATAAACAAACAAACTCACTTTCACATTATAATATTAGTCAGGATCACAACAGGAGCAGGGCAGAAGCCTCCTTCTCCTTTTCCCACACACTTCTGTTAGCAAGAGAACATCATCATTTTTATTAGTTAGCCTATTTTGTCCCACTGCTGGGCAAAGGAGATTTTTAGTTCAGTACAAAAACACACTTACTAAATACTTACTTACTCCGTTGATCGACGAAAACTCGTTGGAGCTGCAGCGGTTTGTAGATAATGAAGTGCGGGTAACTTTGCAGCGGCTCGCGGCGGTGGCCGGCGTTTGGAAATTTCTTAGTAAAATACGATGTGTTTTAGTTTCTTTTTAGGGTTCCGTAGTCATCAAAGAACCCTTATAGTTTAGTCATGTCCGTCTGTCTGTTATAAAATTTTAGGGTGCACGTAAAGTGAGGATGATATTTATTTTTCTCGTCTACCCCTTGGTGTCCCCCTCGTTAGATATGCCGTTCAAAAATATTGCGGGTCTTAAAAAAACATTTTTCGATTCTGGGATCCGTTTGCGTAATTTAGACAAAGCGTATACATAGCGTCGGTGACGTATATCGATATGGGAAAATATGGTTTTTAACTACAATGTTAAGTTTGTTTTTGAGATAAATTCATCCCAACTACGGAACCCTTCATTGTGCGGGGTCCGACACGCACTTGGCTGGTTTTTTAGTTTTGAATTGATCCAATTTAAGGTTTCGAAAGCTAGTGTCGTATCTTTGAAAACTTCTGACGGACCTCAAAACTCGACTACTCAAAGGCTGAGGATTCGAACCTCAATGCTCAACTGTGTCCAATCTTAGACTCAACTGCGTTGATTGAGAGTAACTAGGCAGTAGGTAGGTACTGCGCCAGCCTCAGACGAGCCGTCCTTACTAATTGCATTTAAATGACTTCGCCCAATACTACGAATTATATGACAATTAGTTCTTTGTTTTCGTTCGTAATTAATCTATTACGTAGGGCAGTAACAGGTATTCAAATATTGTTTTATCGTTTGTTGATACAACTTGTACGTAGGTACTAATACAGCTACGATGTTATGTTTGGCTAAAAAAGGTAGGCGTTGTCTCTTTTTAACATAGAAAAATAAACAAAATCACAATAACTATTTTTTAAATCATTTATTTTTCATCGAAAAAATATCCTCCGCTACAAATATGATTAGGATGACGATGGCCCGGTATCTTGTAGACACGTGCGAATGGAATGCGTAAGTACTACATACTGGTCGTGTACAGGGGGCTTTATTGACACAGCCTGAAGCAGACACAAGGAACTTGGTAACAGTTGAATGGCAAAATGGTGCTCTGGAAGTAAGTGAGATAGAACATTTTCTTTTTTAAAAGAGAACCTTTCATGAGTAGCTTCAGGATGTACTATTATGAAAGGAGAATTTATTTATTAAGTGTTAGATTTATAGATCCAGTTCCAATTTTACCTTTTCTCTAATTTTATATCTTTGTTACTGGTACCTACTGCTTCATCCTACTGTATACTTGGTAAGGTCATTGTGCTGCTTGAAGCTACGTGGTTCAAACAGAAACTAATCGAAGAGACAAACTGATAAGCGACAGTATTTACGAGGAGCAACGTTCGAACTCAGTGTAAACATAAGTACTATGTAGCTATTTGTCCTGGAACCCCACGCGCCTGCATAAGTGCCAATACATATCATATAAATGTACTCGCACCCACAATCTGCCGCCTACAGCCACCTCAACAAATATACTTACTTTAAACAATAAATATAGACAAAAACAAAACAGATGTTCGCATCCATAAAGGGCTTATTGGTCGATTCGCACGAATTTGCTCGCCCGAATCGGGCCAATCAACACTTTTCTTTTAAATAATATTATTTTTTCTACGCGATTCGCATGAAGTTAATTTATTCGTGGGCGAATCGACAACTCCAGAAATATGTAATAAGCAATTGGCACATTTTAAATTTTATGAAAAAAGTACACTAAAAACTACATTTGACAATTATTTTTGTACAAATTTATGTTTGATTCAGCAAATGTATGAGTAAAAATGTTTGATGAGTAAAAAAAGAAAATATTTTGTGTGCCTATTGCCTAATACGTATTTCTGGAGTTGTTGATTTGCCCACAAATACATTAATTATTATGCGAACCGCCTACAGAAAAAATAATATTATTAAAAAGTGTCGATTCGCCCGTTTCGGGTGGGCAAATTAGTGCGAAGCGACCAATAAGCTCCATAAAGTAACTATAATAAATCATTTACAAATAAAATCTCCGATAAATTTCATCTAATACGTGAACTTAGATTACAATATATACAAAAAATTAAACATAGTAATACGACAACTAGATGAAGTACTATTGTACCCTGTTATGTACAAAGACGACGGTGCGTTTGTAACACACGACAGAGACTGACAACCAGCCACTGATATTAACAATCCTGACAGGATACTGGCTGCCTCGACTTAATATTTAAAATACGTCTTAATAACCCAAAAAAGAACCTTTGTAACATTACATATAATTTATACCCTAAATAAAGGATTCACAATAATATTTACCTACGTGCATTGTTTTTGCCAGACCATTGAATTTCTAATTCTAATCTGAAATAATTCGACAGTTCTCAACATGGCAGCCACCCCGCTAGAGATCAGGGGAGCGTTACGTGTCCTTGGGATGTTAATTTTCTTTGAAAACAAACACTCGGATAGGGGCAGCTAAAGTTTGGAAAACTTAGACCATTATAGTGTTACCGATGATACTCTCTTTGCCCTCCAATAGTTCAGAGTACCCAGACTCGTCGCTGCAGGCACTGTCATTGTCACCAGTATTTTTGAACACTTCAGTTTCTGTACTCGAGTTGAGGCTGTCAACATCGGTCAAATTGTCAATGAGAGATTCAAACTTTCCTTCAAAATCTGACATGATATTAGAATCCGCACGCAGTGGGGGATATGTGGACCTTCGCCTGAAAGTGTTCTTTTCACCGATCGGGACGTGGTTTACCTCCTCAGTGACGTTGGTGTCAGAGTTATTCATAATATGCACAGAGTTGTAGCTTCTATTGCTGCTCCTCATATCGTTATGTTCGAAACTCTGATTTGTATAAGAGGCAGTAGTGTCAGCATGTTCCTTCTGGTCTTCCTGAGGGAACGAAGGCAGGGATGACGGCTCGGTGTCAGTAACCGTGCTGGCGGTCTCGCAACCCGAAGAAACAGATCCGTCGTCGCTATCCGTGACGAGGTAGTTACTTTGCATCAGCACCTTACAGTCGCCCTCAGCCATCGCGTTTTCACTCAGTTCGTTCGTTTCGGCAATCGCTTCTAGCAATCTCGTTTCCTTCTCTCCATCACTATGACTAGTATCATCGATACATCCATTCTTTTGGCTTTCAACTAACAATTCCAGGAATTCATCGGAGACAGTGACGGTAACGCTTCCAGAGTCGGATAATGTTCTATGTATAACTCCCTCGGGACATGATGTCTTCCTCGGGGACTTTATATCGGGCCGCCGTCTGTCGAGCGTTTGCGAGGAATAGAAGTTGTCCATCGTCAAAGACGTTCGCGACCAGGGCTCGCCGTTCTGTTTAGCGTTCATCTCTGCCTCCTCTTCATCTTCTTCCGAACAAAGTTCTTCAATAGCTCCCAGTTTTGGAGCTGATTTTGACCTCTCTAGCGGAGGTCTGTAGTTCATAGCTCCGACACTTAGCAGGATCTTTCTGCGAGGCATACTTGGGTTATCATACACACTGTTAGCAAGACTGAGCCTAGCATTTTGTTTTGAGATTCTATCCTTTTTGAATTCACTTAAGGCCTGCTTCAGTTTGACTTGAAGTTCCTCTGTAATCTTCTTTGATATTGATTCTTTGGTGCAAAGGACGGCGTGGCAACGGAGCTCGTGCTTGAGTTTCTTGCCCTCGTGGCGGTAAACCCAGCAGAACAGCTTGGGGTAGTGCGGTGGGCTGGCACAATACGTGATGCGGTGGGACCAGTACTCGGTGAGTCCGTGCTCTTTGGTGAACCCCTTGAGGCCGGAGTTGGTGACGGACAGTTTCATCACGACGTCGGGTTTCGTCGACTGCTGGTAGTTGCGCCACAGTGTTGCCAGCGGCTTCTCGATGCAGCTCTCACCTGCAACAGAAAACATTATTATGGTTATTATTTCAGCCTTATGGAAACTTTCGCAGCGTTTTAATTAAATCGAGACATCACATATATGTGCGATTTAAAGGATATGTTAATCTAACATGTTATATACCAGTCTAGCTGGTCTTAAATTATTATTGATTTAATTAAAACTAGAATATCAGGTTTTTGTGATCATCTACAAGGAAACTATTATAGATGCATAAAAGTATTACCAACGAAAGCATCTAGGATGGCACTGATAATTTTAATCCTCTCAATTCTAGCGTGATATCAAGGAGCATGCATTCGCTTCTTCATATAAATGCATGTATATTTTCTGATAGTATTTAATCAGAGTGTAGAACAAGATACGTTCGCCCACTTGCACATTGTAATCTGTGTGTACATAATCTGTTATTATAATGATCTGTCGATCAAAACGTTTCGAGGTGAACTGGCGAGAATGTAGTGAGTGAGATACATTTATTAACGCGGTCTCCGTGACATGGAGTATAGTTTTTGATGACGTCAGATCAGAGTTTATTCTACTCGTATATGTAAATTTGGATTTTCGGTGTTTTTGAAGATTGAAATGAGCAGGGTAACAATGACGTCAGTGAATCGGATTTAAAAACTTGCTTACTTTGTTCAATAACAGACCGAATAAGCTATATACTCAGATATTCTGTATATCTATTTGCCTTAGAAGGATAATTCTTCTAAGGAAAATATCTCCAATGTTATGATCAGATATACCTCCTGCTCAAGGTTTCCATACTGTTACATTTACCCGTATTGTTTCACGTTATTATTTATGTTATTATTTCACGTTTTTTTAACAGTATGGAAACCTCGTTAACGAAAGAACCCGTAATGTTACGACACGGAATAAAACTACGACCCTTAAAAGTTAGCCAGACTTTGTCCCCCAATATGCGAACGGCATGGTGCTTGGACTAGAAGCTTTTCGTAGCTACGTCCAACGTTCCACGACTTTATTTTGAGTAAAGAAGGGAGTTATGTTAACGGGACTGTTATGTACAAGTCAAGATATTTAAAGTTTATTTTTAGTGTCATTTGTTGGAGCAGTGGTGGCCCAGTGGTAACGGCCGCGACTTACAAGTTTGTAGGTCGTGGGTTCGAACCCAGGCAGGCACTTTACTTTGTATAAATTATTTCATCACCTCTGCTCTCAAAACGGTAAAGGAAAACATCGTGAGGAAACCGGGCATGTCCTAGAACCAAAAATTCGAAGACATGTGACATCTACCAACCCGCACTGGACCCGCATGGTTGATTACGGCCCACTCCCTCTCACAGAGAGGAGGCCTGTGTCCCAGCAGTAGGAACATTATAGGCTGATTATGTTAGATTATATATATATATTGAATAGTATCTTTTTTCATCAATGAATAGCGAAAAAGCAATCACATGGAATTGTTAATCTGGATAATGTGCAGAAATCTAATGATTTCTGCAACATTAATTAAAATCAAAGTCAAAGTCAAAACGTTTATTGCGAACTAAGTGTACAATGTTGGTGTTATGTTAAGATAGTACTTATGACTTAGCAGCCTTAGCCTTAATTAATTAGCCAACATTAATTTATTTAAGTAAAATCTTAATCGATTTTTCTTAAATAAATTAATGTTGGCTTTGAGTTTTTGTCCATATATTCATGCATCTGATGATACGAAAACTCTGGTTATTTTTTGGTGCTTTGACTATTTTCGAGTTAGGAATGTTAGGATGTGGTTAATCGTTGATACTTCATTTAAATTAAAAAATGCTCTCGTGTTTTGTTACCCAATAAAATGGAAACAGGTAAAAAGTCTCATAGACTAGATTTATGGCATTTTCTCTATTGTTACACTTGCTTGGGAAATTGCTGAGACTCGTTTTATCTAAACTCGATCGGAGGAAGTTGAGACTGTTGAGAAACAGGGAAAAGTATATGACACGCACACGGAACCGCGGGCTCTAGGAAATAACTTGATGTTTTATACAATGCTTCTATGCTGCAATCTTAATCCATTAGGTACCTAAAAGAGCGAATTTTCATTCGCCAGAGAGTACTGTGATATGGAATTGCTGAAAAGATATCTTGTTGTGATCGTTTGCAGTGCTATCTGTAGGTATGACAACGGGTCTCGTTTGTTTTGAAGTTAGCACTGATATTTATATAATAAAATAAGTGCACATGTTTAAAAATGAATTATGAGTATGACGCGCGTTTATAAAGAATCCTATCACAAAACCCACGCGAACATTTTGTTTATCGTCTTCAAGACTTGGCGAAAAATGAGAAAATATAAATAGATCTTAAGTGCGTGCATTTATGATAGATGGATGTAAACATTATTTTAATAAAAATAGGTGTTGAAAAAGTTACATAAAAGGGGCTTGTGACTAAATAATAACAGCCGCATGGGTTGATCGAAGGTTAAGCTACGCTGGCCGAGGTCGATCCAGGATGGGTGTCTATCTTTTACATATGGAGACCCCTCGCCTCGAAAAGCACGTTAAACCGTTGGTCCCGGCTGTCATTTGTAGGTGTTTGACAGTCGTTGGGTCGTCGGTAGTCAGAAGCCGGAAAGTCTGACGACCAGTCTTACCAAGGTGTACATTGTTACCCAGTGAGTACTGCAAAATACTGGTTTTATATTATAGGGACTGCCAAACTGTTGCAGTATTTAAAAGAAGAGTGAAATAACACTATCTTTCCACTTCGTCATAGTTACGTATGTAGTTATTGTTTGAAATAACAATGTAATTTTTTATATTCTAGTGATAGTTATTTTAGAAGTATGTATGAATGTATGTACATATGTATGTATGTATGTTAGTACATTCCCATATTATTTGTTTTGTAAATTGTTTCGATTTTATGTATTATATTTTCTCTTCTACTCTTACACACGGTGTCTACATCTCTTTATCTACTTTCCTATCGCAGGTATGCTGGAAGAGATTTCTTTAGAAATAAGCGTCACCGTCGCGTTGTACGTATTTTTCTGTTCTGTTCTTTTTTTATGTTTTATATGTGTGTTATGTGTTTTAAATGGTTAAATAAATAAATTAATACTTAGTTGGCAAAAGGCTAGGCAGATGATGAAGCATTGAAAAAGTTAGTTAGTAGGTATACATACAAGTTAAAATAAACGTTCTTATATTTTCTTTTGATTAAAGAAAATATAATATTTTGTTTTCGTTGTTAACCATTTATGATAGCATTAATTCAAGATTATTATTCTTCAAGAAGTTTCAACAATATTACGCCATACCTATGTGAATTCCAACAACAATATTGATCGTGTAAGTAACTTGAAGTAATATGTTCTGATCAAATTCCGCTAAATAGATGATTGTTATGATATCATGATCCGCAGCCGTCGTGATCTGATCTAAGTGTTAACGATAATAGCGACATGTTAGTTACTAGTTGGAACATGATTCGTGTGTTATGTTGTAATTTACAAATTGTGTGCAATTATTTGTATCACGTTCAGGAAATTAAAAATTTTGTGCCAATCACTTTTTTTATCAGAAAAATGATTACCTTTCTGTATCGTGGGTGGTGGTAACTATGTAACATAAATCACACGTGCGACTTGAAATAATTATGAAATATAAAAATAATAGTTTTATGTAGAAATAATACCACAGCCTATTAATAGCTAAAGCCTCTAAAACTCGTAAAAGTGAGGATTAATTGCGCGATATGCATTGCTTGCGCTTGCTTGCGTGACGTGTCGCTGACTTAGGACCCACAAAACGTCACTACTCAGTGAACAACTCGTAGCATGATAATTAAGTCTCATTCCTTTCCGTATTTTTTACCTGTCCGAGGCCTAGAAAGGTGAATGAATATTGCTCATATTTTTACTACCAATGATGAACTCCGAACATTCATCAAAATGATTCTCATCTGCCTAGTTTTCCAACTATGCTGGGTTCAGTTTAACCGGATGTAGCTGAATACCAGTATTGTACACGGAGCTACTGCCTTGAAGCCCACGACTCAGTTACTTGGCAATACGATACCGGCTGGTAAGACTGGTTGACTTTCGGGCTTCTGACGACCCGTAACGACTGTCAAAGATCCACGAATCATCATGATTATCAGGTCCAAAAGGCTCTATACAAACCAATCACGATTAAAAATGTTGTCAGACTTGTAAACCCTTTGACTGGGCGCCATGGCCCCATAAATGCAGCGATCAAACAACCCATAAACTCATGGGATAGGACGCGACGACCCCATAAAGCAGACTCGTAAAACAGAAGTAACTATGTAACGAGTTTATTTACTTTTAATTGTACCGGTTAATTGTAGGTATAAGGGCAGTTAAAGAGGCTTTAGAAGAAGCTACGGAAGCAGATTAATGGCAAGGATGGCAACGAGGTAATTCGCCATTTTCACCAACTTGAGAAACGTCTTAGTGAGCGCTTAGCTGCTATATGATGTTTTTTTTAGCAATCTACTCAAAAAATAACAAGCTATGCACATCATCTGCCTAGCCTTTTCCCAAACCCCTTGGTAAGACTGGTTGTCAGACTTTTGGGCTTCTGACGACCCGTAACGACTGTCAAAGATCTACGAATGGCAGCTGGGACCAACGGCGTAACGTGTTTTCCGAGGCACGGAGGGGTCTTGGTATGTAAAGATCCCATCCCCATCCACGGACCAACCGCGGCAAGCGTAACTTAACCTGATCGATTGACTCGTGCGGCTGTTATTATTTAGTCACAAGCCCCACAAGCTGTATATTGCACATACCTACAAAATTCGTGATTTCCTAGCTATTTCAGTTTGCTGTAGGTAGTTACACATTGAATGCCTGAATATTAATGCACATTATTTTCAACTTTCAGCGCTGAACCAAGCGTTGAAAATTGAATAGTGCGCTTTTGTTTGCATCACATTTAAGTTTTTCCTAAATTAAGTGAAGAAGAAGCGATTACTTAGCTTGTTACAATCTACGTTTGTTTAATTGACTAGATTAATTAAATGTCAAGTAGAAGATCCGCGGGGCTTCACTGTCACTTGAAGGCGATCATAATTAAATACATATATGTCGCTTAACTTAGTGGCTGAGTATTTGAATTCTGTGCTACGAAGGTGTCGTGGGTTCGACTTTCGTATGAAACAATTTGTATGGCGTACATTAGGTAGGCGCGAGTTTGTGTATGCTATACACAAACTCTCGTCTCACTTCTTCCCGTAGGAGTGGGCAGAAACTACAGAATGTCACCTGCTACGATCCTATCATACTTCACATATATGTAGATAAAGTCAGGGTCAATTAATTTTTAATAAAATTATTAAATCACAATTATCATTCTTTGACAGTTGTTTGAAATTACTTTGACACTGCAAATGGACGTAGGATGTCAATTTGATAAACAGTTAATATCCCTGACAGTACACACATACATGGGTGTTTCAGGTCTGTCTGTTAGTGCGTGTGAGATATGTATACGGAAACACCCCCTCGAATCACGACAGGAGAAATACCTCATGTGAGACAACGTTTACTTAAAATACCTAAAGAAATGATTACTGGCGCCGATTCCCTTGTTCACAAACTAAATTAAATTTAAGTTCCGTGCATCTTTTTCTTTCTATTTCATTAAGAAAAGGACAGAAGATAAATTTTAGTTCAGTCCTGTCAAATTAATCAGCGCTTGACATAAATTGACGTAATTTTACTATGCAAGTTTTTAATCACGTCTAAACTTGTATGGGGTAGTGACAGGCGCCGATTAATTTGACAGGACTAAACTAAAATGTATCTTCTGTCCTTTTCTTAATGAAATAGAAAGAAAAAGATACACTGAACTTAAATTTAGTTTAGTTTGTGAACAAGGGAATCGGCACCACTAACAAACTGATAAATTTATTAAATGCATGACATTGCGTACGAACTGTACGAAGTGATTTTGAGGGGTTCGAAATTATACACGCAGTAGTTGTCCAGCTAATAAGTATTGAAATAATACTATAACGATTTCACCTATAAAGGAATCCGGAAGCGATCGCTGCCGTGAGACTACCATAATTATAAAGGCTCATACAGACTGATAACGCGAGCGCGACAGGCTGCAATATGCCTGTCAGGCCCGCGATATTGCATCAGTCTGCACGAGCCTTTATTCGCAAAGTGAATTGCTTATTAAACATTACACGCAAATCGGCGGCGCCCGAACTTGTATTTACATACTTACAATAAGTAATGTATTTTTCACGATTTTACATAAACCATGATATTATTCAGGTGTCTATGTCAACAACGATCACGTTTTCTTTAGAAGATTCAATGCAAATATTTTTAGATGCAATCGAATTTGTAAAGTAACTATTTCTGTTTGATAAGTATTATTAAGCAAGCAATGAGTTAAGCAGGAATTTCTTTGAAAATAAAGTGTTTTTTGTAAGCTGATATTAACTTTACGCCTACGCTGTCGTTTAGTCTCGAAGAATAGGCAACTCTGTATTTGAACGTGGGTTGCTAGGCGCCTTCAAAATAGTTGCAACTTTATAGGCAGTTTAACATTTTTATGTTAATTCAAGGCATTAAGTTAATATTATGATCTATTTAATTTTATAAGGTAAGTAATTCGTACTTACAATTTAATTAACGTCCACTTGACAGATTATAATTGCATAGCTTTACTTAAAATAATTGCCAATATTTTTTAGAAAAAAGGTTCGAACTCTTTTGAGCTGGTTACAAAACTTTGCAGAGCGACCTGCGTGTTTGAAAATTCTAAAAAGGAACGTTGGAACATAACTGACGTGAATGGAGTTTATTGCGATAATTATTTGAGTTTTGTTGCAGAATCGAACTGCCTGCATTGCGTATATGTTGCGTATTAATGTATATAGGCAGTTAACGTTAAAGAATTTATTTATTATTATGATTATACTATTCTTACAACCGACAGCAAGTTCGTCATAATCCCTTAAATTTCACTGCTTGCGGTAGCGTCGGGGGTCGGGTTGCCTCCTTCCCTCAAATATGGCGAGGGGGGTAATTTTGGCTGATTTTTGCGTTATGCTCGTGAACGGGTGCTGCTTGTGGTGACTGGTCTTCTTGCTGACCATTGTTTTGTTTTGTTCTTAGTAATTAACTGTTTATTTATTTTACTTTGATAGTCGTAGTTCATCCATCATTTGTGACTGTTGCAGCTATAGCTATATGGAAGCGGGCACGCCCTTTATAATTGGAGGCTTTTATTTAGGTTTTAAGTTCTGTTTACGTTTTTATCTCTGCTTGAGAATAGTTTTCGGTCTTTTCTTTTCTTTTTTTTTGTTGGTATAGTGGTGTGCTAGCTGACATATGGCTAATAATTTAATGTTTTGTGTTGCACGTGGTGTAAATTATTTTGCATACTGTTGTATACAATCCATTTTTTTTTTCTCTCTAACTGAACAGACAGCTGTGCTGCTGGGGAGTTTGTTGGCTACTTCTTCTTCCCAGCTAAAGCACTAGGAAGTGATGAAGGGGACACGTTTTGGGGGACTGTCTTATGTAATTATGACGTTCGAAAAGTGCTGATTCTCAGCCTAGATTGAATAAATAAGTTTTGATTTATATTTTTGATTTTGATTTTATATTATTATTTTTAAAACATTCATTTCGACATGATAGGAAATGAAAATAATGGACTCATAGTGCTGGAAAATAGTAACGAACTAACATTGTATTTTACTAGTAATCAACGCTGATTCTGTTCAAACTAAATATTTATTCTGAAATAAAAACAGTTACGTCTTTTGCACTACCAAAACGCAGCAATTTCTTAATTCTGCAAATAGTTCAACCGTCAAAAGTATAATTCTGCAATAATTTGCACGTGTCGCACTACACTGACGGGTTGAGCAACGATGACGCCACTCGGGTAACGGGCTAACGGCCAGACCGAGTGTTGTGTTGTGTAACGTAGTACGCATGCGGGAGTGACCACTACCGGAGATGTTGCGGTCAAAGGATATAGTGTTGATGCTGGGTTCGTGTTACGGACATTGTTTTGTTTACTTTGCGGTCGAAATCGTTTGTATATTTAACAAACGATTTATAAAGTTGATGAAAGAGACTTTAATTAAAGCAATTCCACACAATGTGTTAAGAACAGAGGGCATTTCCCGTATATTTAACAACGGTCGCATTATCATCTCAATCTGTCAAAAATACCACTTATACCCAAACAAAAAAAAATACGTTGTTTGTCACTGAGATGAGTTTGCGACTAAGTTTTGAACGAAATGAACGAAGTGATGAAGTTTTGAACCTACATAGCTATTGGCTTTCTGGGTATGTCTGTTGTAGCAATAAAAATCGATATCTCAGCTACTCATAGCCCGCTAGTCATAGCCATAAATGATTGAGACAAAGATCAATTAGTTTCTGTTGAAAATGCTTTCAGTAAAAAAAAAATATATCTATACTTAAACCGAACATGGTATTTGTGCAATTGAATTAAAGAATTTCTTTTAGTTACTATTAGCCACTTGTAAGTCTATAATCAACGTCAAATGGGGACCACTCAAAGTTTTTGTCGAGGTATAAGTGCAGGATTGACTGTCAAACTTTCTCCCACAGTTATATCGTAAGCTTTCAAGAGCAAGCCTTAATTATCGAACAATCAAATAAAATATTGGTATAATTTACTTGGACTGGTTATAACACCCGGCGATGTTCACTTTATTCATTGTAGGTTATATCAGATATTGCATCAGTATTTGTTACACCGTAAAGCGATGAGTCAGTCTAGTTCCCGGTTTAAAGAGTAATTTTACCTGTGAGTCGTATCGGAACTAAAGGTGTTTATATAAGACCAATGATTGATCATTCTGATTGTACCAGTATTCAGACACTGAATTAAACCGATCATAAAGTATTTCAAGCAAATCTAAACAATGAGGTTTAATTGATTTTCAACTTTTTTATACACCTGACCAATCAAACGCCTCTGTTTGACAAATCAGAGAATTTAAAGTCATAATTATAAGATGAATTGCATAATCTAATAACTACCAAAAAAATACAACAAGTAATTAGAGTTTTTTTTTATTCAGACTGAGATTATGATGCCCTTAAGAAAATATTCCCTGAGATTCTTGACCCGTACTAGGTATTCTACCTACATAGTCAGAGTCAACACACAGACCTCACTAAGATCGATGGCTAGCAGCGGGTAAGTGAACTTGTCAAACGCGACGCAGGCGCAACTTTCACTATCATCTTGCTATAACGTTCATTGAACCGAGTTTAGTATTAGCTCTTTTTATTTCTAATCTTTTCAAAGATGTATAGAGCGTGATCAAATTATTTTGAATGGGGTTTCTTAAAATACTAGCTACGCCCCGCGGTTTCACCCGCATAAGTCGATATAGTGGAAATATCCGGATAAAAAGTATACTATGGCCTAACCCAAGTCATGGTCTACCCATGTGTAAAAATTTCATACAAATCAGTTCAGCCGTTATAGCGTGAAACCATAAGAAAAAAAAACATACAAAAAATCAAATACACATACAAATTAACTATTAAGGCTAAGTAGGGCATTAGCCTTAATATTTAATTGGTGTGTGGATCAAGGAATCTTCCTGGAATTAATGAAATACAGTAAGGTAATATATTTTTTCAGAGCCGGGCACAGTAAAGACACCATGTTTGAAAAGGTAATGCTTAACTTATTAAGCCCGGGTGCGTACCCCATGTGGTGCCAAACAATGGGAAATCAATTGTCTCATTAGCTGTCCTTGACCGTTTAACCAAATGCTCAATCATTTTAACACGAATAAAATCCTTTACGATCAACAGTATGGTTTCACCAAAGGACGTTATACGACCGACGCCGGTGTATATTAACTAGTGATTATGAGATGGTATTGAATCAAGAGAAAACAGTTTTATCGACTAATTCTAGATTAGTCAATAAAACTGTTTTCCTGGGGATCACGCTCGACTCAAGGCTACAATGGGGTCCTCATTTAACTTCTCTTGCAGGACGGCTAAGTTCAGCAGCATATGCTGTCAGAAAAATCCGTCAATTTACTGATGTAGATTCCGCGCGTCTAGTCTATTTTAGTTACTTTCATAGTATCTTGTCTAAAGATCGGATATTCGGATGCATATTCACCTAATGTTGAGATGTTGGCTAATATGGAATGCGCTTTTGTATAGGGAATACAAATTTAGGTTTCTGATTATAGAATCGAATGCATATTAAGTTACTTTTCAATACTGGCTTATATGGAATGCACTTTTGGTTCGCTCGTAATAATCCCACCCGCCATTCCGGAATCGATAAATTGACTGTTTTTTTTTCTGACTATAGAATTGGATGCATATCTACCAACCTAATATTGTAGAAACATTGATTTTAAATAATTATGCAATCCAAGAATCCCGGGGTGTTTTTATAAATATCTTTTAGAAGTCGTTTCCATACTATACACTCGACTAGTTATGCATTCCGGGAGTCGGTGGAATCCCGGGTAGTTTAAAAAAAAATACGTAGCCGTTTCCATACTTTCATAGCTAAAAATTAACTTTAGGTATATTTGCATCCGAATATCCGATCTCTGATCATGTCTTACGCTATTTTACTTTAGGGACGAGCTGCAGACATCGAGTCTATTTTTATTCTGCAGAAAAGAGCTATCAGAGCCATATACATATTATTATAATCCCCGCAGGCGCGATTCTCTAAGGGACCGGTTAAAGGACATTAACATCATGACGGTACCTTGTCAATATATCTTTAAAAATATCATGTACGTAAGAAAAAAATACATCTTTTAGTAAAAGAGATGAAAGACATATTTATAGCACTAGAAATAGCTAATAGGTCCCTACTATTAGCTCAACCAGGTTTCAGACTGGCTAAAGTAGACTCATCTTTCATGGGGTACTGTTTAAAATGTTACAATAAAATTCCTCCACGCATATTTCAATTGAATGAGACGAAATTTAAATCTTGTATCAAACGCACACTATGCAGGCAGGCATATTATAAGTTGGGTGATTACATCGCTGATAAAAATGCTTGGCTCAATGCTGGTTCTGCTCGACAACCACAACCAATTGATTAATTAACATTTGAAAATACTGTCGGAGCTGCTGACCATTGTAATCTTTGCATTGTATAAATTCAATCTCCTTTGTATTATATTATTGCATAGCACAGGTGTGAGTACTATGTATAATATAGCTACTATTTACCAGTTAATGTCTTTCATTGACTAGAGTGTACCCTGGCGGCTGAGAGTATGTCATGCTCACTCAGATGTCTCGCTGATGGTGGCGCGTGTGTTGGATCAATTAACCCCTTCCCTTCAACATTTTCCCCTTTTCCCTTCAAAATGGTTGAGCAGAATGGTGTTAATCCGTGCGTCATGTTCGTGAACGGCCGCCGTCAGTTGGGACTGGTTATCTCTTAGCGGCCTCGGCTTATTTTTAATTATTTTACGTTGGACGCGTTTTTTATTACATCGTCCTCACATTTAGTTATAAATTCAACATTATTTATACTACTACTTATTTATATTTATGTAACAATATAATTTAAAAGAGTTTAAAAGAGTGAGTTTCTTGCCCGTTCTTCTCCATAGGTACCTACTACGCTTTGGAATGGGCAACTAGCTTCATATTTCTAACTGACCGACTAGCGACTCCTTGACAATTCAAAAGTGCCTGTAAATGGTTTAATTGAAATAAATGCTGAGTTTAAGAGGATTGACCACTAGTGACCCAGACATATAAATGTTTAATTAAATCAAATCAAATCAACTCTTTACTGTGGGCATAGGTTATACATACCGATGTTAGGTCAATTACAGATCCATTGTGTCCTGCCTAGTAGGCATACAATAATACATTATGTCAACATGCAGTATACAAAATTGAGTTATCATTTTTAATGCAAATCTTACAAAAAGAATTAGTGACAGATTATAGTATTGGTGACAGATTGTAGCAAGTACCGTAACGCGTACCGGATTGTAGTAGGCAGGTTGTTGTAGTAGTTAATATCCATTTGTGACAAATTTAAGCTCATCCAATAAATATGAAGTTTCTAGAAGACTAAATGATAAAAACTGTTTATTAATTTCTTATAATATCAGTTTTTTCTTAACCAGAGAGGTGTAAATTGGTTAGCAACAGGTTCTTAATATTCCTTCGATATGTTTTTTTGGATTAATTTGCATGCATTCGTTGTAAATTATATTCTTATATTAGGTACTACCACTTTAATAATATAAAACCACTTGGTATTTATATTATTATCGACTGTATTACTGACTGTACTCGACTGTATTATTATAACGTAAGTTTGGGTTAAAAATGTTTTTGCACACGCTTTTTTTTTATGTTTTAGCAAAAAGGTTTGCTAAGGTTTTGTAGGTTTGCGTATAATCTCTTGAACAACGTTTTGTCAGGGAATAAAACTGTGCTCAAGAGATTATATGATTTCATTATTTGAAAAAATAAGTTGTATCAAACTCTTCGAATTTATGCTATCTGTGGGGTTCTTCCATAGTGCAGAATTATCATTCTACATGAATTTTTTTGTTACATTCCTCTTTCGTTTCAAAAAGTAATAAAGTAACCTTTTTGAAACGTGACATTGCGGTTTACTTTTGAACATTAGAGATGTGATTTATTTTTATTTGTGACGGAATCGTGGATCGTTAGAAATTTTTCTCGAGGGCGTGTCTTTCCAGATACCTGCTTCGAACTCCTATGCCAAAATTATTGTATAAATGTATTTATTTAATCCCTGTACAACGTATTTACCATGTAATAGTGATGTCCTATGTATGGATTTGATTAGTGCTGGAAAACTACTATCGACACTTTGTTTAATTCCTTAAACTTGTTACTTAAACTTGTTAGTTGCTAACGCGTGTCAGTATTTTCTAGTCTTTTCCTTGTAAATGAAGTCTACACCACGACCACGGTTTGGAGCTTAGCGCCGCGTTTTAAGTGTTACATTTATATTGTCCTTATCTTTTAAGCGTACCTAGGAGGCCTGGGGGCCAACAATCATCTCTTATAGCAGTATTATTTCAATATTACTTCAGCGTGAGAAAGAGATGGAGTTACGAGTGTAAGTCCTGGACAGTTCCATCACTTTCCCACTGTGAAGTAATATTATAATAATACTGCTATAAGAGGTGATGGTTGGATCAATACTAAAACTGGCGCGTTTTTTAAAGGACATCGTCGAAAATGGCCCTGGGCCCAACAAACATCTGGCGTACATAATAATTATAAATATATTTTACTAAAGGTACCAATTGCGAATATCTGTATGAAACGGGCATTCTGCGTTCTATAATGAACAATTAAAAGGGTTGTAACGATTAATGACATCATATCAGAAATGCCACCATCTTCGACAGTTAGAATTGACATGACAATTAGTGATGCCCAATCTTTCCTTTCACACACATCGAGAGTGAGATTACTTGCGGTGGCCCCCTGCTCACACATGTCTTACGCATCCGTACGTACTTTCTTTGTCTACCTTTTTTGCTCTAGGGTATAACGTTTCTGTAGTGGCTTGTGCGACGTTTTAATTGGTAGCATACACCTTAGGTGTGAAAATAATTAAACCACAAAACCGATTTTCATTTCATATTCCATCCTAAATATTTTATATACAGTTACTTCACATTACATAATCAGCCTCTAATATTCCCAGTGCGGGTTGATGTCACATGTCTTCGAATTTTTTCTAGGACATGCCGGTTTCCTCGCAATGTTTTCCTTCACCGTTTTGAGAGCCATTACTACACATTAGTGAGATGCATTGTATTTCTATTTGAAATATTACATCACATTCACACACACACACACATAAATCGATAGCATGCAGTAGCACGGTATCGATTATGCTTAAATATATCGATAAGGACATGTATGGGCATCTCTAATATTCCTCATGTTAAGTCAACCAATTCAACTGTCAAGTTATTGCATTCACACTTAACTACCTATTTTAGTATAAAACTAGAAGGTTTACCAAATGAGTAAAATGCTACTTAGTAAGTTTATTTAACACCAAACGAGATAGGTACACAAGTACTTGTTTTACTGAGTTTAACTAGCATCATACAGGCAATAGAAATAACATTATCTAGTGACATGACAGGCATTTATTTGCATGTACATATTTCTAAGTATTGAAAGAATTGTTTCTTACTAAATATAACTTCAAAATCTTTGTTTTAATTATATGCTTTCTGCAAATTGTCCGTTATTAAGCTTTGTATTCATGAGCTTTATATACTTGTAATTTAGAACACGCAAAGTAATTTTCCTTCGCTGTTGGTTCTGGGGCGAAAGGTGTATGGATGCAGAACAATCTCCTTTTGATTGTCTTTCTTATCTTTTTATATCTTTTCTATTTTTCGGTGTCTTTTTAAAGTACACGTTTCACAAGTATACATTTTCTAAGTGGCGGGAGTGATTTTTTATTTAATTACGCAACAATAGGTATTATAAATACAGGCTTAATATGGTCTGCTCTGATTTCGGGCTGTGTACAATGAAAAAACGGGAGTTGGGATTTTATTTTCTGTGTCTACAATCACATAATCACTTATGGCAACCTAGTTCACCAACATAGTACAACATTCCGTTTTGTAATTTCTTTGGGAACCTAGGGATACTTTCAATGTCTCCTGCCTATTAAGGATCATGCCCATATTGCCCGGTGCAGGTATCGTTTGTTTTGTAGAGATACCTGAACGCCCTTTTATATACTTTACCTGATTTCATGTACGTAGGTAGTGTAGGTATTTATCATAGTATTAAGTGCAGTAGTGTGGAGCGTGACTTGCCTTGCTTACCTGTAAACAAAAGAAAGATCAAATTAATAGAGGATTTCATTATTTTTTTATATTTTGTTTTACCACTTTGTCAGCGTGATTAATATGTATACCCATGCCAAATCTCAGAGCTAAGCCGAAGACAGACAGACATACAGACGGACATGGGACATGGCGAAACTATAAGGGTTCTTTGTTTACTATGGAACCCTAACAATACTAATATAAAGGTACTAAGGTACTAAAAAAAAAAGTAGTACTTATAAAATACTTAATTTAAAATATTGTACTGTATTTTTGATTCTGTTATATACAAGGCCAAATTAAATGAGCTAACGAGACTGCAGATGTGTGGTGGATAACACGATAAAATAAAGAAGATAAAAGATTTAAAGTAGTTTTTTGGGGCAACGACAGCTGGTAGTGTTGTTAATTGAAATATGAGTTGAGACAATCTGTTTTCTTTTGTTTTATCGATACCAATCACGTCCTTGAAGTTTACACAAAAAAAAAACTATTTTTTAAACTGATATTCCAAGTGACTACACTAACTGCGGTCGATGACCCCGCAATCTTTATTTTATCATATTATTTAGATATGAGACCCTTCTCGTTTGCAGAGTTTCGCTATCTAATTCAATTTGACACTGTATATTAGTAAATACCTAATAGGTCACATTTGCTGTTATCTAAATTGTCAATCAAATATTGATATTTTTATTCAAAATACCTACAAAAAATTACGGTTTTATCACAATGAAAAATGTATTGACTGTTCAAAACAAAGTGGTTATTTATGTGTTATATTTTTTATCGAATTGTGCGCATCACTACATCTATTCTAATTGATCGTCAAAACAACCTTATGAACTCCTTGCTTTGTTCAAATTTTAAACAACAATATTTTTATTTACTTACTTAAATTGATTACTGGTTTACTCGTACTTTTTGTGGGTAGGATTTATAATATGATTTGTTTTTGTTTTTCGGAATTACGATTAATTTTGTTTGAAGCAAATCGAATGTAAATTAGTTACGACTCAGGTAAATACTCGATGTTACGTCTTGTTTAGCTCCGTTTTCGACTTAGCGATATTATCCCGAAGAATGTGTTTTTGAAATAACCATATTTTAAAATACAATAACGATTTTACATTTCGCTGCGTGTATAAATATTGTTACAAGTGAATGTACCTAGGTAGGTACCTTCCACGGTTACTTATAATTGTCTTCATCTGAATAAACACATTTTACTGTAATAGTGCCTCTTTCACAAATATACTATCATAACAACTTGATATGTTTGATATTTGAATATTAGCAGTGCCTAGTTTTGAATAGTCTATTAATGACACATTCAAAACTTAAATAAGAAACTGTCAGCATTATTAACTGTAAAATGCTATTATTCTGTGAATGACTTTCTAAATGACACTGTAATTTAATTTTGACAAACGTAATTATGACATTGTTTCGACTTATTTAATTTTATAACTATTGAATCGTAGATATTTAGATTAATGTTTCACTATATTAATGCATCCCGACTACTATTCAACTATAATACTGCAAAAATAATTTAACCATGTCACCATTGCATTTCTTTTTATATCAATTCACTCATTTTAACAATAATGTTGCATGCCTATATAAGGTAGATTGTACGAGTATCACCCATATCATATCTGTAACATCTTATTTACTTCACCTAAAATCTATGCAAATAAATGTTTACTTTACTTTACTTTACTAGCCTTTTCCCAACTATGTTGTGGTCGGCTTCCAGTCTTACCGGATGCAGCTGAAGACCAGTATTTTACATGAAGCGACTGACTATCTGACCTCCACAACCCAATTACTGGGTAATACGATACCTCTTGGTAAGACTGGTTGACAGACTTTCGGACTTCTGACGACCCTTAACGACTGTCAAAGATCCACGAATGACAATTGTTATATTACCTCTTTATATTAATTTAATTGCATATGGAAAAGACAATCTAACAAGTAGTTGCTAAATATACCACCAATAGTAATATGACGGTACTTGTAACCTACATATTATTTTTAAGGAGTTCTAATCAAGAAACTGCCAGAACAAAAATATACTTCGCACATCTCGAAAATCCAGAGTCTAGACCCGTAAATAAGATGATCAAACAGTAGATCTTGATCGAAGAACAGTAGGAATAAGTACTTTGGAACTTAAAGAAAAAAGGTTTAAAACCGTGAACAAGTTCCAAATGATTAAAATATGTCACGATCTTGGTACCTGTGTCTTATGTATGAGTTATTAATTAGTTTTTGTTGAGATATTAATTAGTACCTACGCGAAATCATGTTTTTATTTACAAGCAAAACAATTTTTTTGTCAATCAATGGTTAAACGTTATAAAGATTCTGTTTGGTCGATTTTTTTAAGTCAAGACGACAAAATGGCGCTCTAATCGTTCTGCAAATAAATTCTCTCCAGAATTGAGATACAAGAAAATAAATATTTATAAAATATCCGTCTGCATAAGCACAACAACATTGCGCGGTACATTTAAATTAAACTCATAATAAAAACCTACTTAGTATACTTAGTCTACTTAGGATCTGCAACAGAATGACCAAGTAATAAGGAAACCACTTCCTCCTGTTCAGTATTCACTGCGGGCCGTGTTCCCCGCGCGGGTGCGCGCTTGAAGCAACCGGGTAATGGAATACTTGCATGCGGAAGTGTGTCTGTGCTCGAGTTCTGAAGGCTGTTTTTCTTCAAATTGTCTGCCCATATCACGTACGTTTACTTACGTGAAGGCTGAGAAACTTAGAAATTTTGAGGTAGTCTCTTTAAACGAGGTTGTAATAAAAATATAATTGGAAGGAAAATTCTGTGTATTTGATACGAAACTCTATAATGTTTAAGTTGTCTACTGACTGTTATAAATTGTGACTTCTGAAACCCTTTTTGTTTCTCGCATAATTAGAGGAGTCTTTTATATTACACGTAGGTACCAATTAACAAAACGTTAAGATGGAATCACCAAAAACATCATTTGTAGGATACCACCCAAAAAATTACCGATTATGGTCACGGCAACTTTATGGTTCCAATTGATGTCAAAATGGCACTTGCAAGTAACTCCTGGTAAAACTAGCTTTTACCCTAGCTATTTACTTATACCTACATGCCTAGACTGAATCAAGGGCTGCCTAGATGTAAGTAGGCGTAAGCTTTCTCCGCCGAACTCAATCGAGAAATATCGGGCTTTCTCAACTTGTACACAATCTGTATGCACTAAGTAAATCTAAATGTGTCCTTGTCTATTCTATGCAGAGGTTTTTTGTCTCTTTCTTTAGAGTAGTGAACAGGCTTCTTAAAGGCTTTTTCCGGGTAGGAACTTAGGAAATTGAAGTAGGAAGTAGATCGATCAGCGCCGGGCGCCCCGCGGGCCTAAGTAATCAATCAAAAGAATCAAGTCTGCTACCGGGTAGAGTTCGTCACTCCATGCTTTCTTTAGCTAAGATAAGATCACTGCAAAAAAAAACAAAGGAGATGGGAAATTCTGGGCCCAACAGTTAGCTAGTTGAAATGTGTATTAAAAAAACCGTTATATTTTTCTAAAGGAAATCACAAAATACAGTACCATATTTCTATCTAGGAAGCGAGAAAAGTTAAATTAAGTTATGAAACTAAATAATCGATTAAATAGATGCCTGAATTCTTAGTAATCGATATAAATAATCGGTAAAATCTCAGAATATGTATGAAAATCGAGTGACAAGTGCTTATCAATCTTTTCGTGGAATCGATTCTTAGCAAATCAAGTTCCTTTTATTTTTCTTCAGTTGGCAATACTAGTCACCGACTGACAGATGACAGGCAGAAATAATCGGCAAGCGTTTGTTTTCTTTCATTCTGAGTGCGCATGTATTTTCCATGTATAACTCCACGACCTCGGCTTTGCATATTATAAGGACTATTCGACGGATCTTGCTACTTTGAATTACCTGACTCTCTATTTTGGACAACTGATTACGCCTATCGATCGGATATTGACGACATGGATCACTGTGTGAATTGTAAATCTTATTGGCAGAAGAGTCTTGGACGTTGCGGCGATTTATCAGTTATTCGTCAGTGGCGTGCATCTCAGCCTGTAAGTACATATTCAAGTCGAGATTTTAGCCTATCAAGCGAGCAAAACCCGAGTTATGTACCTACTGTTTACGGTCACCAGTGTCATGTCTGTCGGCTGTCTCTTTGTTGGATAGCATATATTAAAACAATACTTAATAGCTAATTAGCCATACGTTTCTATGGAATGTGCTGTTTGACCGATTTACTCTTAGAAAAAGGTGTAGGTAACGATAAGTCCCGATGGGACCGATTCGGTCCCAGACTTAGGTGCTTTGAGGTATTGACAGTTATTGGGACCATTTCGGCCTTGGCCGGGACGTAGCGATTTGGTTGAACATGCATTAGGATGTAATGAAGCTTGTTTATGGTTGAACATGATTTAAATAGTTAACTTATTTCAGGTAACCAGTAAGGCCCGGCGCCCACTATCGGCATCGGCACGGCATCGGCAAGCTTGAGGACGGTGCGGCATGCTTAAGGACGCCATACGACATAGTTTCCGACAATGTGCGCTTGCATGTAGGAATGCCGAAGGATCCCTTTTCTTGCCGATGCCGATAATGAGCGCCGGGCCTAAGAACTATGTATGCCCAGCATGTTGGAACTTGGCCCAAGATGTGGTTCTTGGAAGACGTCCGATTAAAGCACCAACCCAAGTTGGCCATTCCAGTGTCTGTGTCCGCAACCACCTTCTTCGCAATGAGTCTGCTCGTGATTCATTCAATGTTAGGCTTTTATTGTAATTGTATTGAAGGTAGAAGGACTGTAGGCGGCTGTGCCCATGTAATGTGCATAATATATGTTGGGCAAAATACCAAGAAAATATCGTACCTCCTGCACAAAACTTAGGTGACATTCTCATAATTATTGAAGTTGAATAATTAATATTTTATACATATATTAGTGTTCTATTTTACTTCCTCTTCTCCCTTCTTGAAAGGTACCTACTGCTTCTAAGTTCAGGATATTGGATGTAGAGACCAGTCTTCGACTGTAGCGACTGTCCAGGGCGTGCCAAACGTGTCTGATCTTCGACACGTCACACTTGAAGACTCTTCTTGAACTCCATGCATAAAACCAAAACACAAGCGAAGCCATTCGAAAATATTTCGCAAATAACACCAAAAAACTACTATGTTATTAAATGTAACCTCAATTTTACTATACTTCATATAACTTGATTCCTGGATAGCCGAACTTCACCAAACTTTCAGTGAGACCTTGTTATTATGTCCTCATCCTAATAAGGCTAGTTTGATTGAGTTAACACCTGGGCCCAGGAGACTATGGAGTCCTTCCCTTCTCCTTTCCCAAAGGGATGCGCCGCGATACACACACAATCAAGCTATAATATTCCCACTGCTGGGACACAGGCCTCCTCTCTATGAGAAGGAGTGGGCCGTAATCTACCACACGGGCCAGTGCGGGTTGGTAGATGTCATATGTCTTTGAATTTTTGGTTCTAGGACATGCCGGTTTCCTCACGATGTTTCCCTTCACCGTTTTGTGAGCAGTGATGATGAAATTAAATACACAAAGGTAAGTGCGCCGGCCTGGGTTCGAACTCACGACCCACAACTCGTAAGTCGTGGTCGATACCACTGGGCCACCACTGCTCTCACTGGGTCACCACTGAATGCGCCATGATATCGATGCAATACGTGTCTCTTGTCATTTTTCTTGTAGAATATTTGATCGGAGACGGAACCTGTCGATATTATTATAATCTTCTCCTTTTTTTAATTCGGTTAAAGAACAAACGATGCAGTTACACTGTAATATGCGGAAAAACTCGAATACCTACTGCCCTACCACAATAATTTCCCATACATTCCTTGACATGAGTAGGTAGGTTAATATTGCATTACGTGTGTCAATACAGAGGTAACTGTTTCTGTGTTTATGTGCACACTTAGATGTTATTAGCACATAATAACAATAGCGACTATGCTAAGAGAACGGCCGACTGTCGGATGCAAATCACAGGGGAAGTGACGTCACTATGTCGGCGTGACGTGCCGGTAGGGTTGCCTCTTGTAGTTATTTAATTAGTCAGTCACAAATGATTTAAAGTGCTTAATAATTTTAAAGGAACACCTGGCTGATTGTAATATTAATCTGCAATAAATTGTACACTACAATTAGAGCAAAGTAAATGTAAAGTTATGAAAAGTAAGTGGCCGCCTGAAATTTCGGCCCCCGATCCACCACGTCGCATCCCATCGCCCGCCCGCGCTATTCCTTCGTTTTAGCTTAGCTTTCTTTATGACTTTTTTCTTTTTGCTCGGCTTCCGAAGGTTGTAGCGTGATGTTAAATAGCCTTTAACCTTTCTCAATAATTGGGTTCTTAAATGCGAAAAGAATCTTTAAAATCCGACAGACAGTTCCAGAGATCATCGCGCATCATCTTTCAAGTATTCCCGTCTTTTGATTGACTAATTTGAACAAAAACGGTTATTGTGACTTAACTATAATAGTTAGACATAATCCACGCGGATTTTTTTATGGTTAACGATGAGTACTATAAACATGTAGTACATTATTTTTATGTATTATCAATGGTTTTGGCAGCGCACGCCAAATAGTGACTTTTCTAGGCAAATTTTTGATACCTTGGGTTACATTATTATAATTTTAGTAATATCATTAATAAAAAATAAAAAAATACAGCCCATTTTACTCGCTGATAATGTAACTTTCTATAGGTGAATGAATTTTTAAAATCAGTTAGTAGTTTTTGAGTTTATCCATTAAAAACATACAAACGAACAAAAATCAAATCTTTTCTCTTTATAATATTATATAAGTATGTATAGCTTTAGATACGCGATGATCTTCCATAGACTAATAGCCTACGTAATATTTATGTAATTACAACGCCGTTATTATTAGGTAAAGCGATTTATGATAACTCCGCATATGATAGCCTAATAATGGCCTACCTATAATTTAAAGTAATATCAATTTGCAGTCTCAACATTAGACGCTAAAATTATGACTTACAAAGAGTTATGACCGCACATTATTATTCTTATAAGACTGCTACTAAAACAGTTATGACATGAATAAGTAATAGAAGTAAGTATTCATTTTTGTGTTTTATTGTTATGTACACCTATTATTACCACAAAATAAATAACGACAATTTGACAACGTCATTAAATATGAAATGCAAAAGTAGTTCTGATTTAATAGTCTTGTAATTTGGTTATGTAAATAAATATATTCATAGTAAGTACGGTAGTTGATATGTACTATGATTAAATTAGCTAAAAAAAACAACTTTTTTCGATGTTCAAGTATAAAACTAATCTAGATGCAATTATGCAATCACGCATGTCAATGTTATTAAATATGCATATTACTAAGTTTTTTATAACTAGTATTTTCTCAATTTGCTCTACTCTAAATGCATCTGTAGTATTCTGCTAATCCTATCAAGACCGATATAAAAGTCAATAACACAACCAGATCTTGCAATAAAAGTCATGTCAGGCCTTTACATGGCCAGAAATGCTTGCAAATCACAGACAATAACACATTTTTTTTACAAATAAATTCATCTGGATGATCTCAGTGGCAGCTCTGGCAGCCCTAATAACTCAAAAGTCATCGGAACAATACTGATGGGACATAATGCAGTAAGTACCGTATATCATATTATTTCGACACGACAATGGGACCCACTGCTACCGTGAACGTAACTCCCCTACATAATTTTCATTGCGTACTATACATTGCTACCTCACTTACCACTGCCGTAAGAATATGTTATACAGAAGGAGAAATGTACGTAGAAATGTTGATTAATTGTCGTTTTAAGTGTGTCGAACTATTGAGGACGTTCCCACTACACAATGGAGCATTAGTATTGACTTTGTGCTGGTATTGACCCGAAGAAACCTCGTTTAAGCGCGAACTGTTATTTTTTAAAGAAATGCGAGTTTTTGAAGTTATTTCGGTTCGAAGTTTTGTGAGCAAAGGCCGAAGCTTTGAAATGCGTAAGCAGGTGTTTTTAACCATATTTTATGGCGAAAACAATAAAACCAGACCTTTCTGCTGTAAAATAAAGTTTTCAAGTTAAGTTTTCTTGTAAATGGTATTTAGATAAATGTTAGAAGTTATCAAATTGCTGACGTTGCTTTATGAACGGTGCTACCAACACACTTGTATCAAACTAACGGTAGGTGTATCGAAGACGATTAAATATTATTAAAATAATCGCTGGACAATTATTATTTTATAGGCATTTAATTTGTCATGGGTATACATACATATGAATCACGCGGACAAAATGGTAAAAAAAAATCATTTTTTTTTACAGTACAAAAAAATCATCCTCACTTTAGGCGTAGGACCGCTCCTACACCTAAAGTGAGGATGATTATTTTGTACTGGTTTTATTGTTTATTTTACAGCAGAAAGGTCTGGTTTTACGTACTATCTCATTATGTGGGGTATCGTTGAAAAGGTCTTTCAAAAATATTGCGAGTGTGTCGATACCATGTTTCGGTTCAGGGATCCCATTTGGTAATATTAAGCTTTAAAGTGCTAATTTTGTTAGAGTCAAGTGTCCCCCCCCCCCTGCCAGCTAGGGGGTTGTATTTGGATATGTAACAAAAATCACGGCAGTAGTATATTATACGAAGTTAAACCGAAAACTAACTAGGCTTTACAAGTGAACGAGTAATAGTCGACCAACTTCTTTTTTTTTTGGGTGGGATATTTTCAAATAACTTCTCCCGCTCTGGGCGGAGCGGGAGGGTGTGTCAGACTCTTATTGACTAAAACCCACCCGTATTCCTTCCGTTGCCTGTGTTGCCAGGGGCCTCGGTAACCCTTTCGGACTTTCCCGCGATCCCGGCAGGCATCGACCCTAGTGGACCCCTACACTTGTGCTGACGCCATCCCTTTGAGGCGCGCGTGGAACACAACGCGCTGTCGACCCAGGCATGGTCCTTATCGGACGGCGAGCTACCCATTGCTCAGTCGACAAACTTACATTTGCAGTTGGAATGTATGGGTAGAACATGGTTTTCAACTACAAATATGAAGTTTGTTCTTATGATAAATTTATCCCAACTACGGAACCCTTCATTGTACGTGGTCCAACACGCACTTGGCTGGTTTTTTTTTATGAACAATGTATTTTCTTGTGTGCAAGTGCTTTAAAAGAATATGTATATTATGAAAGAAAGAAAGAAAGAAAAGAAAGAAAAAATATTTATTTGGGACACGCACAGGAAATACAACAGTAAAACAAAGGACATAAAACTAACAAAAGCATGAAAACATAAAAAAATATAATATAATAGTGAAAACAAAACAAAATAGAAGAACAGGTCTTCTATTTTGTTTTGTTTTCACTATTATATTATATTTTTTCGAGGTCAAAAAGGCTCCTATCTCAGCATGATGCTGCGATATTTGTTTAAAAAATAATATATATATATATATATATTAATCATGGGATAATATTTAGTAGTTATGAGAAAAATTGCCCTCTTCCGGTATTAAAGTTATATGGCTGCCGAAGTCCAGTAAATTATATAAACCTTAATGGTACCTACACGTTGCACTGGTGTATTTCACACAGTTGAGTAAATCAAGATGCCGAAAAATGTCAGCACTGACTCGCTCACAACGTAGAAATCTCTTAGTTAAAACTAACTAAACTCATGAAGGCTTTGCCAAAAATCAACCCTTTAGGCCTTAGGGTCCAATATGTAAGAAAAGCGTAACAAACCCTCAGTCTACGACACCCAAGAGGTGCTAACCAGAATTCTACATTATGCTGTGCCGGTAACGTTCTACAGGTACAGTGCCCCGATGTCATATGGCATATCGCGTTTTTTCTGAAAATGTTGCACTTGTAGAGAGTCGTTCCTGTACTATGCAGCACTGCCCCACCGCCCCGACGAGGAAGCGACTAGCTATTCAGTATGTTCTCGCTCAAGAAACGTATAGATGTAGGTCGCGTGTCAGTAAAAGAGATATCATCATCATTCAGCTGAATACCAGTATTAAAGTACTGGTATTCAGCTGCATCCGGTTTGACTACGGTTACGGGTTAGGGTTAGATATGGACCGACTGCCTAAAATAAGAGAAAAACAGTAAAAGAGATATATGTATATATATTAATAGTTTATCGCTGACCGTTCACACCGCTCCAGCGAGTACTCCTTTATGCAGCGACTCGTTGATCGCTGACCACACACAGTACACTGCTGGCGAGAACTCTCTCCACTAGTTTGGCGTAGCGATAACAACTATCAAATATATTGCTCAGCGACGCTTGGCGGGCAGAACACTCGCTGATTCTACCCTTCGCACTCGCTCATAGCCCAGCGAAAAACTATCCGCACTACACACTCGCTGCTGTTGCTCGCCAACCCTTTTCGAGTTGCTAGCTCTACTCATTGTCCATCGTCAGTGGTGGGACAGGTGCCACAGACCTGTGTGACAGACTGTCTGGAAAACATAATGTCATATTTCATTTAATCAAATCATTAAGTGGTGAAGGGCGGGCATTTAAGGAGTTTGTTCCACCACTTCTTCTTCCCAGCTAAAGCACTAGAAAGTGGTGAAGGGCGGCCATTTTTGGGGGACTGTCTTATGTAACTTTGACGTTCAAAGTGCTGATTTTCAGCCTAGTTTGAATAAATGACTTTTGATTTTTGATTTTGATTAAACTTAGGTAATACAGGAGGGGTTAAAAATAGATGTGGTAGAACGCACAAGTGCCTCCTAGCGTAGCGGACCAAAGCATGGGCTCAAACATTGGTCACCAACAAACATTCGCCACGCTCCAAATTCTTTGATCTTAAACTCACCAATTAAACAACAATCAACATAATTCTCTCATAAAGCAGATTAAATTAAGAAGTTATTATACTTATTATATAAACATCGCACAATAGCAGGAAGCAGCGGATACGGCGGGGTTATGCAAGTGTTGCGCAGGCGCACGACAATTACTATGCATAGTGTTTTTATAGTGAACGTAGAAAGTATAGTGTGCTCGCAACGAATTGGCGGATCACGGATTATTGAAGGCAGTTTTTGGGCACGCAAACTGTAGACACGAGATATCGTTATACTGCATACTCTGATATTATGAGTTTTCATTCATCAGATGAAAATTTTGTAGCTTAAAAAATTTCAAGTTAAATACTTTTGGTTTGTTGTGGATATCTTCAGAAAGAAAGGTAAAAGTTTAAACTTCTAGAAGAGTGTGATATTCTTGAAGAGAGAAAACAATTCTAAAATCCATTTACTTTACCTAAAGATTATAAAGACTTTCTATGCTTTGCTACAACTAGACCCTACCTATAAAGTTGTATTAGCATAAAATTCATCTCTCTTCGAATATTACGAACATTATTGTAGCACTTCACAGGACACAGGAACACCGAGCAGGAATGCAATAACTAAGAAGACCTTTTCTGTTAACTTTCTCGTTGTATTTCAAGGGTTCTATCCTAATGACCCATGAAAACTTGAATGTTTTCCTCTAAAAACACGCTTGCCTTGTCAAAAAGTTAATTACTAAAATTGAACTAACAAATTAAAAACAGGCTAAATGATTTTGAACTGAATACCATTCTCTTCAGCGAAGTCGGGGGACCTGTAAAGAACTGTTCCAAGTTACCGTCCCCCGACTGCAATTGGTAATAGTTCAAAATCATTTAGCTTGTTTTTAATTTTTTAGTTCAATTTTTGTAATTAACTTTTTGACAAGGCAGGCGTGTTTTTTAATTTTTTTTAATTATTTGTTTTTTATTTTATACTTTTTAGTGATACTACGATATTTTTTTATAAGTTTTTCTATGGGATATTAAATAGTACCTACTGTTATATTTATTTCATTTCTTTTGTTATGTTGTTAGTGAACGAATGCATATTGATTACTACAGTTATATATTTTTGTTATTTACTAAGCAAGCTCTAGAGGATGATAGTATACTATCATTAGTAAAATATTTATGAAAAAATTATATTCCATCCATCCATTATATTCATTAAATGTTCACCAGCCTATGTTACCCGGGATACCGCAACGCTTCTAACGATACCACATACATTGATATCGGTTAAGGCGTTTATTAGTTATGGTGGAATAAATAAACTCACCAACATACATGAACTATGAAAACATAACACTCCTTTTTTTTGGGCAGTCGTGTAAAAAGATGAATTTGATATTGGGATAAAATATTTTAAGGTTTTTTTTTTGCGAAAGGTTATTTTAACCACTTTTTACGAGAACCTAAGTATCATGAAGAGCCTCCACTTGTAGAGTACTTAATTTGAGAAGAAGAATTTGTGTAACAAAGGAAATTATTTAAAGAAGAGTTTCTATGTTCAAAGACCGTTTGTAGACAGTACATTCTCGTTTTTCTATTTGCACGTACATACGTCTGAAAAACGTCTGAGGTTATCGAACCCACGCGCCACGTCACAGCTAAAATAACAGATAATTTGTAAGTATCACGTAACATGACCGATTGTTCGCAGATCCGGGAATGCCTACCTATAGCAAAACAAATCGGTTGGCTATCGTCCTTAGCTCAGCAATCTGAGGATTTTTTTGATAAAATCGTGGTCTAAGACGGGCGATAACAAGAATAGCTAGTCGGTGGTTGATTTACAGTATTTCCTTGTGGCCGATAGCTGTAAGGTGCGATAGCCACCACAGAGAACGGGACAGCTCGGCAGCTCGACACTTTCCATACAACCAAGCGTGCCACCGTTTACTCACACTACGACACTAATGACGTATGGAAACTGACGGTTTTAAAGTCAATACGTGTCTAAAGTTGTGCGCTCATCGCACAGCGCGGTGATTCGTCTCTGTGATACCTACTAATCGTTATTGGTGACGTTGAACACTGATGTTCTTGAACTATCATTCCTATATTCTTACATAAGAAGCAGTTTAAGGATAATTTAAATATTTATTCAAAAGACCAGGGCCTCAAGTCTGCTATTACAATAGTGTCAGAATGGTCAGTTGCGATCCGTTAAAATCAACAATTATAGACCATTCTGACACTATTGTAATAGCAGACTTGAGGCCCAGATAGGTCGCAAGGCAATGAAGATCTGTGTTCAGTCATTACATTAGTCCTGGGCAGAATAGAGGTACCTATTCGCGTGTTAAGAGAAGGTCTTGTAGATGTCACCAAATGGTTCTTTGGTGTAGATATCTTCTATTTTCTACGATCTTTGCTCACTAAAAGTGGACATTTTTCAGCTTTGTTCTCCTAAAATACACAATGGATTTTGATGCGGTTCTAACCATAATTTTGAGAATTTATTCCGGTAGGTATGTGTCGTTGTCACGTCGTAAGTAGGTACCGTGCAATTTATATAAATGTAGGTAGGTATGTAAGTGCTTTGATTGGCTACCCACGATTTACGTATTAGGACCTATACGATAGATACTGAGCAATTCATGTTGATCGATAAATAATAACGTGTGTTTACTACTTATAATCATTTCGCACTAAGATCTTTACTTTTGATTAGACTATGATGCTGAAACTGCTAATCATTCTCAGAATCTTTATCCTTACATATTATAAACCAAAGTCGCCGCGTCTGTCTGTCTGTCTCAACGCGATAAACTCAAATACTACTGAACGGATTTTCAAACGGCCCACCAATGAACGGAGTGATTCATGAGAAAGGTTTATGTGTATAATTCATTAAGATTTTGTGTAAACTGGCTGAAATATGACGATAACTGTTTAAGATGTCGGAATAATCATGCTGACTGGGAGCTTTACTGGATTGCGCCGCGTAAACCGTACGAGATACATACAATTTATGCTTCATAAGACTGTACATGTTAAAAACTTCAATAAATAAATCCGCAATAGCATATGTCTATCTTCTAAGGATGACCCACAGTAACCATTTTTATCTTTCACAAATTTTGTACACACATATAAAAACAGAAAAGAAGAACAGAACAGAAAAATACGTACAACGGTGACGCTTATTTCTAAAGAAATCTCTTACAGCATACCTGCGATAGGGAAGTAGATAAAGTGATGTAGACACCGTGTGTAAGATTAGGAGAGAAAATAGAATACATAAAATCGAACCAATTTACAAAACAAATAATATGGGAATATACTAACATACATATGTACATAATTATCATACATATATATAGTGGTGTTCAAAGTTGCTTTATGGCAATCACTTGCTTAATGCTATATGCTCTTTATTTTAAGCATACTATTTTATATGCTTTATTTGAAGCATGCTTTTTTTATATATACTACTTGTTACGACCAAACGAGCGGGCGCGAATAAAACCAGCGCGGTGTTGCCAGAGCGGAATATTACATCGCGTTTATGAATTTATTACGGAACAGTAAAAAAAGCAATGAACTTTCCTTTTCCAGGCTTAGGACTGTCTATAATTGATTAAGTGTTATTAAGAAATAAAGTAGGTATGTCAGTATTTAAAACAATTATAGGCGTATTTAAAAGTTCAGTGTTCCTTCTGAACATTTTCGTCCGTTAAATACCTACACACAAAACAACAACACGATACCTCACTCAGTCAATCGTCCTTACTTACACAATTAGTTTTTATTTACATAATCAATATTGCGTATCCTATCACTGTTTATTTACACTAAAAACGCACGAAGCAAAACAACATTGTTTATAATATTACGTTACGTACGTGAGCCGCCTGAGATCGCGATAACGCACGCGGTACCTAAAAAGATTACACACACGACCGAAAGCAAGCGCTAGCATGCGACGGCTAGCCACCCGGCGGCCGGCACCCGCCGCTTTGCTATGCCTGGTTGCTTATTACTACATGCGCTTGCAATGTGCGACGATGTGCGATGTAAAGCAAATACCAAATAGCAACAAGTGCGAGCCACGATGGCATTTGCTTTATGTTATGTATGATAAGAAAGATGCTTTATTATGCTATATGCTTTATTAACCACCACTACATATATATCACTAGAATATTAAAAAATTACATTGTAATTTCAAATAATAAATACATACGCAACTACATATGACGAAGTGGAAAGATAGTGTTATTTCACTCTTCTTTTAAATACTGCAACAGTTTGGCAGTCCCTAATGTCCGGCGGAAGTGTATTCCACAACTGCACCGCTGTGCACAGTGAAGGAGTAGGAGTAGAAGTCGGTGGAGTGGGGAGAGGACTTAAGGAGGTTTCTATGATGCGACCTGCAAGGCGCATCTGAAGGACGGGCGGAGGAAAAACGTTACCGCAAATAGTATGGCGTTTTAGGATTGCGAAGGAGGTTAAATAGCAGACACAATATCCGATAGTTCCTGCGAAGTCGAATAGGGAGCCACTTGAGTATCTTGCGAAAATTAGAAACGAGACCATACTTTTTAAGGTTACAAAACGAATACAGATATTTTGCAAACGCTCAAGTTTGTTTAAAAGCTTCTCGATGGCATCCAAATATCAGGCATAGGCGTAATCTATAATGGGCTGAATGAGAGTTTAAGCAAGGGAGATTTTGGTGTTCAAGGGCAAAAAGCTCTGGAGACATTTCAACGAATGGAAAAGTGATTAAATTTCATTGTATTTCCGAAGCAATTTTAACCGATATCATATTAATCCTTATCCAATAAAATATGTCATTTAAATTGGGCATTTAATTTAGATTAAAATATGCTGTTACATCATATCATTGAAATGCTTTAACAGATATCACATACCTAATTATTCAAAATTACGCGGTACAAAATAATTATGTTTGACGTGGCGGTGGGCGCAGCGCTCGGCTATGAGGCATTGCGATCGCTTTCGTTTCCTTTTCGTGGTATATTTTATGACATCCACGCGGGCGAAGGCGCAGACAAAGCTAGTGTCTTATAAATATTAAAGGATTATTATTGAGATACAAGCAAGAAGAAAAGCATGAATTAATATAACCCCCTTTTGATAACCCATGCCTACTTTGTGCTTATTATGTCGTTAAACCAGTTACTAAATAAATAATATTCTATAAAAATAAAATGCCGTATGCATTGTGGTATTTTGCTACACAAAGCCACATCTTTATGCTATAATAATTATAAATTTACCTTTGTTATAATTCCTGTACTATTTTCCTTGCTTCAAACATATGAAATCATATTATTTCTCTAACTTTCTTACATATGTTTGAACACCACAGCTGAAAAGCAACATCACAATGAACTATTTTTAACACTGAATACTGTATTTTATATTATTAATTTTCTCTTGTTGTAAAATAGCATATTTTTATCCATTGACATCTTCAATCATAAATTGTCATCTGTCTAATATTTTCTTTCTTTATGAATCGTACCGGCTTTGATAAAGCTAGTTTCAGACTTACTTCGCTATGTACTCATGTAAACCGTTTTCATTGATCCTGGCAGGCATTCAAACTAATAATTTGAATTATAATTCACAGAAACTTCTAGAACTTTTGCCAGGATCTATAAAAACGGTGATCGGATCTGACAAGGGTTCAGTTCGGCGCAGTCAGTTCCGGTTGAGTCCGATTCAGTTCTATAGCTTACTCTGTTTACTTCTTGTACTAATAATTATAACATGTGAAAATATAATCTCTAAAGAATCTCATAGTGTGTGAGATTTGTGATTCACCTTACATAGCCACCGGCCCTCTCACTTCCGCCTTTGGGAGATTTCTAAGGCCGAAGGCGTTATAGTCGCGTGGCTTAGGACGCCATAGCCGACCACTCCTGTGTGTGTCTTAGGAGGTCCAGATACTCGTCTCGTGGGGCGTGAGGTGCTGTAGAGCGCCTCCGCAGTCAGCCGTATCGGCGAGATTCGGACTACGCCACCGTCTTACTAGCCCACTCCAGGACGGAGAGCTCTACCATTATTAGGGCATTCTATCAACGTGACGTTGGACACTAACACCAATTACACATCATACCACCAACCACACCAACAATACCACTAATTTAGGTACTATAGAACAAAACCTCTTGTTTAACAAGGGACGTTTTACTCCTTGGGACAGAGTTGCCGACTGATTGCGAAGGCGAGAACCTCATCTTCGTGCTCCGCCTCGTCTGTCAGCCCTGTCCACTGCTGCCTGCTGATCCAAACCAACTACCTGCCAACCCTGTCCAGCTGCTGCCAACCAATGCTACATTCTGCCGTCCAAGCGTCCCATGCACTCAGACCGGAAGCCTAGAATACTTTTAATATTTAATCTAATCTTTTTAATATTTAGTAGTAAGTACTATTACTTTAGTTTTCTTTTTTAACGTGACTTACGACTGGCCCTCCGGCCAATCGCAATGTTACAGCATCACTTACAACTAGCAAAAAAGTTCGTAAAAATACGTTTCACATGTAATATTTGTTTAGTTTAAAGACCTTATTCATACCTATGATTGATACTAAGTAATTGTGTTTGCCGCATACATTTAAACCAAAAATGCTTTATGATAGCTGTATTTTTGATAAATTCTTGATTTGAATTTACCTCGCAATTTCGTGCTAGGGCTCTGGTCACAAGTTCTACGACAGTTTTCCAATCAAACCAAAGTGAATAAAGTGAACTTCATTTGACCAAAAGCACCAAAGTATACCTCACCGTAGTATTAAATGCATCTCATTGTTGATCAACCCTTCCCAGTATTTTGAAGGTTTCTGAAATGTTGATCATCCCCTTCCTTTAAACGCTCCTCAGTGGTCGTGAGCATCATCCACTAGAGTGGGCAGCCAATCATCTCTAATGTGTGTACTCAGTTCGAACAAACAACCTTGTTGGAGGGTATACGGCCTTTTTTCATCAATCATGCTTTTTGCCATAAAATTCCTATGTCCCGACATTTTGCTGCAGTGGTAAAAGGTATATTTAGGCGAAAGTATAGTTAGGCCGAAGCAAGGAAAACATGCTCAAGTGGAGATTCACAGATGCCTCCGCCCTGGAATATAAATGAGGTGCTGTTCCACAAATAATGGGAACTTAATATCGTGTCCCACTGTCTGCACGCTACAGGGGCTGATGGATGCTACCGAAGGAGCCAAACTCTGGACTGACTTTATTTAAATTGCCATCGATACGCTAAAAAGAAGGCAAAATTCAACGTGCCCAGTAGGTAACCTAACCTAGGCTGCCCTACAGAGTTGCTAAATCTACATAAATTCTCGCGTCTAGAAAGTTTTCTAAAAAACATTTCTTATAACTAAGTTTTCCCTCTTAATCACAGGCATTGTTCAGTACCCAGGGCTTATGAATTCACAGCGTTTAATTACTAATTATTGTGACTTGAATTTATAAAATCTTTGCAATATTATTTTAATGTTGTGTAGTTGTTGTCTGTTGTAGTCTGTTGTTCTCTCTTGTTGTTGTATTGTTCGTTTTCCCGGATACTTCGTCATGATTCCTGCTAAATGATCTTACGATCACCTTTTATCTTTACTAGAATTCCTAAGGCAGAACAATAATAACACTTTTAAAAGAAAATCAATTGAAGTTTACGGAGAACATTCTGGAACAAAAGGAACAGAGAGAACTCACGTAAATAAACACCTCGTGTGGATGGTACCGTCAATCGCACGCTCATGGTAACAGCGTCTCTATGTCATAGTAGGAAGGGTGGTATTTGTAGTTTAGGCATGCTGTTGACTGTACCTAGTCGCTAATCGCTCAGTCTTCACAAACAACATTTTAAATAGGAATTTGTTTGTGTACCGTGTATTTCTGCTAGGAATGTGCCTATAAGTTTCAGCACTATTGGTGTATTCCATAATCACGTGATCTGAGATACTTCAGCGTCAAATCTTTACAAATTGATTCTTGTTATGCGCTTTCACGAGTTCATGACAGTTACATGTCATGAACTCGTGAAAGCGGTAAAAAATAAGGTATCCAAGAGCATAATAACTATACTCCTGAATACCTTATTTTGTACCCAAAACACTAGAACCCTGTCATTTTCTCCAAGCACGACAAGCTGTCAGGACGCTACTTATGTTTGCACCAATTATACCCAAGTTATTGTAGCCTCCGCAGCATTCATATTTCATTTGTATACAAAATCGGGATAGCAACAGAAGCAAGTAGCAACTACGCTATTGCAGTCTTTATTTGAAAACCAATAAAATTAGATAAATAAATATTATCGTCCGGGTATTTGGCAACTGATCAAAATTATTCAGTCGCGATTCAGAGTATCTAATACTCATGTGAAATAACACGTATTTCATAGAAAGTATTGAATGACCCAGGAATCGGTGCGACACTTTCGAGAAAAAAGCTTCTCACTAGAAGCTTCAAAAATATTGACACCTAAGTACTTACGGAAAATTTGGAGAAACATAGATTTTCATTCAAAATGAGTGCTGAAGGTATGACTAATGTAAAGATTACTTAGTCAATGGAAGTAAGTAGGTATACATATTTTTATCAGCACCTAAACTAATAACACATATTTATGCAGATATTGGCTTTCAAAGCAAATAATTAAAGGAAACAGCTGATTATTACTACATATTATTGAGTATTTGATATTTCCTAAATTTTTCCTCATGTTTTAAACTATTGCGTGTACAGGAAATTTCCTCTTCGATGGATGCCTGCCATTAATTCTTCACCAAGCACACATATTTAGTTTTTGCTATATATTACTCATGAGTCATGAACTTCCTAAATTGCTGTACTATTTTTGAGCGAAAGTAATATTTCTATCAGCGCGGTTTGCTTCGGATTTCTTTACGACTGTTTTATTTGTTTATCTTACTATGAAATGTTCGGTCCATTCGCGGTTCGCGGAATTAATGGGTTTTAAGCCGAGTCTAATGTGTTCGTCGAACACATTACATGTAACACTCGGGCTGGCGCAGTCGAACACATTACGTGTAATGCTCGGGTTAGCGCAGTCGAACACATTATATGTAATGCTCGGGTGGGCGCAGTCGAACACATTACGTGTAATGCTCGGGTGGGCGCAGTCGAACACATTACGTGTAATGCTCGGGTTAGCGCAGTCGAACACATTATATGTAACGCTCGGGCTGGCGCAGTCGAACACATTATATGTAACGCTCGGGCTGGCGCAGTCGAACACATTACATACACGTCCACACTACTCGCATTACATTACACGTTACACACGTCTGAACCCGGCTTTAGCCAAAAGATCGAACTATGTACACCCTTTTTATTGGTACTTGTATATATGCTCGGGCTGGCGCAGTCAAACACATTACATACACGGCCACACTACTCGCATTACATTACACGATACATTACATTACACGTTACACACGTCTGAACCCGGCTTTAGCCAAAAGATAAAAGTATGTACACCCTTTTTATTGGTACTTGTATATACTCGTAAGTACATCATTCAAAATGTTTCTAAAATACCTGTAATTTTCTTGGATGAGTATTGAACACCTGAGTTGGAGTATTTTTGTTCGATCTGTTTGTTGAGGCGTCCATCGTGGGAAAACTACTGAATGGCCCTGTTTTTTATTTATAATTACGTTCGGAAAACTTTAAAAGATAAGCTGGTTTCAGAAATAATCTTCGTAATGTAAATAGGTAACAAATTGTACCTAGGTACTAATGCGACGTGCGTGTACCAGGGGGGTAACCATCACCTCTTATAGCAGTATTATTATAATATTACTTCACAGTGGGAAAGGATATATTATACGGGACTTATAGCTCCATCTTTTTCTCACGCTGAAGTAATATTTAAATAATACTGCAATATGAGGTGATGGTTATTCCCCAGGGCCTCAAGTCTGCTATTACAATAGTGTCAGAATGGTCTGTTCCGATCCTCATTAATGACGCCATTATATTAGTAGATTACCAAACTTGTCAAAATAAACAATTATAAAATCAATGATAGACCATTCTGACACTATTGTAATAGCAGACTTGGGGCCCAAATGTATGAACTTAAACTAAGCAAAACTGCCTCCATGGGAAGGTGTGAGTTTGTGTGTGTATGTTATGCTTAAGTTTTTGTTTAGTTAATCACGCTGAACGTAAACTATGTTGACTTCGTTCGTAGTTTCGTACTCTTCCCTAGTATGAACTCGCCCGGTCAGTAGGTATATCGTCTCCGTAGAGCGGAAAGTCAGTAAGTCGTCAATTACCAAATTAGATACAAGGCTTCAAAGAAAAAAAAAGAAAAATCTTAACTTTCATTTGACAATAGATATTTCTGAATTTATGTACAATAATTAAAACTTTAATTATATATTAAAATGAAATCCTTCTTAAAAAAAAACACAGTTTGTACAAAAATTAAAGCTTTCTGCTAAACAATCACAGTCTGTAAATAATTCAAACTATCGTCTAAGAAAACATAGTTTTAACATAATCTGTAGATGCAAAAACAATAATCCGATGTCCATATTCGCAATACTAATACGAAATGTTGTAATTCTTCAGGAATAAACACATATATAAAATGTTTGTTTCTATGTTTATATAACGTAGACTTCGCATTGACATATTCTGCCATTACAGAGCCGGCAACCCCCTTTTCTTAAATCACCAACGTCGTTTTAGGTCATTGTGTTAAAAAAATAATTATTATAGAAAAGGATGAAGACTGCCATAGTCAAATTAATACGTCACGTATGTTTATTTCCTACATCGTAGCACTTTTCCGACAAACTGTACCCTTGCAGCTGCTAGGCATATAAAAAACCCCGCGAGTTCGAACTACGGATGAGTATGAACGAAGCCAAGATTTTAGACAAATATTTACAAATAGGACTTCAAATTACGAACTAGAAATTCAATTGATAATTTAATCAATCATATTAGGTATTATGTCAAAGCGTTAAGAGCAATAGGAAAAAAAACTTTACTCGGGAACACTCCAGAAAATGTACCAATTCCAGCAACATACAAGTTACCTGTAAAATTGTATTGTAAACGAGTGTTAGGTATTTATGTGCTATTGTAATTTACTAAAGAAACTGAGGCTCCACGTGTTCTTACTAATTGCTTTGAATAACCCACTTGCATGTTAGTTGATTCATATGTGGTCTTTATACATACGCTCTACAAGCTCTTCCTGAAGTGTGTTGATCGGAATTAGGTCAAAATAAATTATTGTTATCAGTAAGTAGGTATAACATTTTAAAACATTAAACTGTACTCAAACTTTTATACTAAAGTATTGCGAGATACTGAGAACTATAATTGCATAGCGGGATGCATATAGCAGATTTCCTAGGTTGCTAGTGAAACTGATACCACCCATACATCGATATACGTCACGTTCAATTCTCCAACAGCAAATGTAAGTTGGTCGACTATTACTCGTTGACTAGTAAAGCCTACTTAGCTGTGATAAGTTATACCTAAAGCTGCCATGATTTAGTCACATATCTAAAAACAACCATTTAGCTGGCATTGCGACACTTGATTCTAACAAGAATTAGCACTTTAAAGCTTAAAGGCTCGTGCAAACTGCGGCAATATCGCGGGCGCGTCAGGCATATTGCTGCCTGCCGCGCCAGCGATATCGTACTAGTCTCCAGGAGCCTTTATATTACGCAAACGAATCATTAATCGAAAAATAGTTTGCACAAACTTGCAATATTTTTGAAAGGCCTATCCAACGATACTTCACACCATGGGATACACGAGTTAAAGAATATCATCCCCACATTACGTGCAAAGTGCAAAAATTTTGTTTAACACTTTGTCGGCGTTATTAAAATGTATACCCATGCCAAATTACAGATTTCTAGTAAGTACAAAGAGTCTCTGAGCTAAGCCGGAGATAGATAGACAGACAGACAGACGGACATGGCGAAACTATAAGGGTTCCTTGTTTACTACGGAACCCTAAAAAGTGCATCATCACTCAACTGACACAACAGTCAGACCTGCCCAACACTGCAATTTCCACGTTGCCCATAATTTAAGCACCGAATTTAACCAAGAAATTAATAGTTTAATCCTATTACGATTTACATTGTAATAAAGATTAAAACTGTTACATCACTGAGATTTAGATTATCAACATCCACTGTACAGTGACGACCAAAGTGATCTCAGATTAGATTAGTTCATTATCTAGCGTACTTTGCTTTTAACAAATATTATTCAGTAGATACGTGAGATGTGTTAGGAAGGATAGCATCAATAAATTATCAACGTGTTTTGGTGAAAATATTTGCATTATTATGTCACCGACACTTTGAAAGTTGTTTTAAAACGCAATTTAATTATTTTAATTTCAAGTCACATTTACAGAATACATTTTAAACGAACAAACAGGAAGACAAATCCGTGCCAAGACAATCCAATAAACAATGATGATTCTGATGATCGATATTTATAAATAGATACAACATTCAGTAGTCCTTAAATTACAAGGAAATTCGCAAATTATTAGTACTCGTATAATCAAGACTAATTAGGAGTCCAGCTACTGGCTGCCTCGTTGGAGGAATGGTCGCAAGCGTATCCGCTGAGCGAGACCGTGGGACGATGTCCAGGTCGGGCGAAGTGTTTTTGGGTTTTCCATGAAGAATTTCTCAGTCAGCCCGAAGGCTTGATTTGTGCTCTATTGATGGACAATACGCTCGGCCCCGCCTCCAGTATACTGGACTTAAGCATAACTGGCGAAATATATGACTTCGGAAAGACAAGCGTGATAATGCTATAAAACACCTAATCTGTAGCTAACTTTCCTCTTAAGGGTCGGGTAATCGCCGTTGACCTTGGCCATACAAATGTGCGTCGCATTTACAACGCGACCTGCCGGCCTGTGTCCCTGCAGTGGGAACATTATAGGCTTATTATGTTATGTATTCACAACGCACCGCCTGCGTAGTGTTTCATTTTATAATATTTATTTTTAGTAACGAAAATATGAATATTTGAAAAAATCACAGATATTATAGATCATAAAATAGTCTGTTCACACAAAAAAACATGAAAATATTTTAAATAGTATGAACACTACTTAAAATATTTTGCTTTGGGTCGACATTATTTCCTGAATTTATTTCATAAACTACACTGGCCTGCAAAACTAAGTATCACACTTTTAAAATTGCAATAACTTTTTAAGTACCAAGATATACTATTGAAACAAAAAGGATTCGAAAAATAGTTTAATTTTGTACATAAAAACTTTATAGTCGGTGAACTTCTTTTAAGAAATGGCTGAAAAAAACTTTAAAATCAAAAATAATCCATTTCGAATTACAATTTTACCATTAATTTTTTGTTTGCATGTTTGTTTTCAATTTTTTTTCTTGATCGATGAGTCTTGTTACAAAAGCTAAGTTAGACAACAGCACGTAAACTTAATTATCATGTCTCTTTCACCTGAAGAATGTGCTAGGATCATTACTTTCCTGGAACTAGGCATCAGTATGCGTCGTAATGCAAGAATGGTGGGTGTGACGTTACGAACGGTCCAGAAGGCGAAGCGAAGGTACGAAGAGACTGGAAACCATTTGAGGAGACCTGGTAATGGCAGACCCAGGTGTACTAGTGCCCGAGAAGACCGTCATATTGTTTCCACTGTCTTGAGAAATCGCCACCTAAATGCAGTTGAAGTCCAGCAACAGCTTCTTCAGACCCGAAGGGACTACATAAGTGACACTACAGTGAGAAGAAGACTGGCTGAAGCATACCTGAAACCCCGAAGACCTGCGAGTGGCCCCAAACTCGAGAGAGAGCATCGAGTAGCGAGACTGCGATACGCCCGTGAACAAATACAGTGGGATCAAGAATAATGGTCAAGAATTTTGTTTACAGATGAGTCTCGATTCTCACTTTACACTTCTGATGGAAGGCGAAGTGTCTAAAGGCGACCTGGTGTGCGATACCTTCAAGCCTGCTTCTCAGAAAGAGTCCAGTACGGTGGAGGCAGTGTACATGTATGGGCTGGAATATCTTCGCACACAGTTAGTGGCCATAGCAAAAGGCACTCTGACTGGGGAAAGATATGCCCAGGAGATTCTCAATGAGTATACAGGGCCGTATTTAGTAAATATGGGTGATGGATCGATGCTGATGCATGATAATGCCCGGCCACACACGGTCGTGCAAGAGTATATTCAGGAGGTTGGTATCAGTGTGATGGCTTGGCCATCAAGAAGTCGTGAGCTCAACCCGATTGAACACGCCTGGGATGAGCTAGGGAGGCTAGTCAGAAGCCGCAGACCACCACCAACCACCCTCAAACTACACTAAAACAGGCCCTGATAGATGAATGGGAGAATATTCCCCAACATCGGCTCCGAAACCTCATGTTCAGTTTGCCAAATCTACTCGAAGCTGTAAGCAGAGCCCGAGGAGGCAATACCAGTTATTAAAAAATAAATAACATGTAAAACATACTTGTAAATGTTAATTGAGTTTTATGACACTAAGCTAAAAATTGCCATTTTTATTGTTTTATCTTGTTTGTTGAGAGGCCTATGTCCAGCATAGGCTGAGTTGATTGATCTTGTTTTAGATTTAAAAATGTTACTAATGTATAATTGACTATAGTTTCAAAGAAAGCTGATAAAAATTGCTATAAAACGTTTTTTATTTTAAATCTCTAACTTCTACAGCTTAGAAAAAATGAAATTTTAAAAGTGTAGCTTGGTTTTGCAGGCCAGTGTATGTTACTACAATACTTATACATACATATATTCACATACAGAATTTATGTGTACCTATGCGTTCTAGTTTAACATACATTATTTGCGTAACTTACTTGCGTTTTATGAAGGCGTAATATAACAGATTTCAAAGTTACTAAACTCATATATCTGCGCCTTAAACGTGATGATTAGCCGTAATCTATGCTAGAATGATTAATACATAACTCCACATTACATCACAAATTCGTATGGTATATGAAACGTGTTCTCGTCACCTGCGGCGATAATCTCAGATTAGTGTGGCGCGTCACAAACGGCTCTCCCACGCCCGCTCGCGGTGCTCGGCCGGGTGCCGCCTAGCGCCTGTCCGGGCGCCGCCGTCGTGTGCAATGTCAATGACATTGTTGGTGGAACTGAGAAATGTATTTTGCGACTGTATCGATTGATATTTTTATTCCAAAATTTTAATAGAAATAATTTTGTCCTGCGGGCTTAGATAAGTGGCAATTTATTTCAAATCCTTTCAACAACGACTTAAGCTTTTCTGTAGCTTAAGTCAATCCCATACATTTTTGACTATTTCATTATCATTATCGCTGAACGAATGCCACTTTGTCTAGGCTCTCAGTTCTGAATACTTCGATGTAGAGACTGTTCTCAGTATACCCAGATAGGGCCCAGATGTATAAACGTGGACGAAGCAACAGGTTCGCAACATCTTTAGTATGTTAAGTTTTATATTTTCACATTTCTGCTTACCATATAAAAATAAGAGCGCAAGAACCCTTCATCATAGAATGTGATTTCTAAGAGAGATATTTCGGTCGTTAACAAGTTTGTTCATCAATTAGCCCCAAATCCAGCATAAAATAAAACTTGTAATTAAGTGATCGTTGAACCTAGACCAAAGTTCCAGTACCCGGTTCTCTAATTGACCAATGAAGCGATAAATAAATGAGCTAATCTAGTCAAGCGGTAATTACAGTGATCTACGTTCTTGTACACCGTCTTTAAGTTGCTGGGAACGCAGGAGGGGTCCTACTAGTTATTAGTACTGATACGTTTACAATTTTAGCGTCAATAATGTATTATTTCGCATAAACAAAGAGAGATCGAGGATTGATTACTGCGTTTTTTAACCATGTTTTAGCGATTTTAGACCACCACGAAGACAGCACAAAAACCTTCAGATCATTCAACTCCAAATCAGTTCAGCGATATTTCAAGATAATCCACCTACATTAGACCCACATTCAGAAATCTTACAAAACGAAACAAAAGCCTTGCGAAGCAATGTGTGCCAATGACATGAATTAATAAGCCCAGAATAACGCACTGCTAACATATCGCGTGCATGCGCACCGAATAAGGCCGTAAGCCTGCAGAACCGAGCCTTATAAAGGTACAATGACCACGAAATAGCTTAGAACATAGATATGAATCGTCATTGAAGGATTAACAACCTTATGATTTAAAAAATAAAGTTTTAATTTACACGCTGTATACTGTAACTTACATTTTATGAGTAACTAGTGGAAATTGGATCTTAACAATGTAACAATAGGGTTGGTTATGCGGTATCATGGGTTCAGTAGTATATGGGTGTAGGCTTGGTCCATTCATGCATACCAATCCGGTCTGATAGTTCGCCTTGATATTATTTTGTTATTCGTATGCACTTGTCAAGTGGTTTGTCTTATTGTTTGGTAATTTTTCTTATTGCGATTTATTTGGAAGTTATAATTGTACTGCCGATCTACTCTGCACAAATCTCAACGTGATAACTTAGGTCAAGTGAGCTGTTTAGTGTCAATCCTTAGCAATTGGTTTCATTAAGTATATCAGCTCACATAAATCAATTGGAATTCTGATTGACCTTTTCAACAACCAGACAACATAATAGATTCCGAGAACATAAGATTTAGAATAGGATTAAAATCATGGATTGATTTTTTGATTGCTTACAAAATGTATTTATGTTCAAAACCTAATTAGTTTTCACGTAATTAGTTTCTTATTATAAAGGATCTAAGTTCATCGAAATTTTAATGTTAACTTAATTAATATAGGTAACCTATAATGTCCTAAGTTGGGTCGCTTAAAATTAAACCAACTGATGTTACCTTACCTGGCTCAGTGTCAATAACATTACTAAAATGACGTCTCTTCTCGCTTACCTGAAAAAAAAAAAATAACAATGCAATATACGTTTTAAATGTACAAAATAATTATTGGCAATAGGCTCGCCCCTAGTTCATGGGACTTAAACATAACTGGCGAAACGTGGGTGTACCACAGGTACACCTTTGCCCAACTCTTCGGGGAAACAAGGCAAGTGATGTTATAGTAGTAGATATGTGTAAATAATCGATTTTCGATTTTTTTGTAATTCGATTGTAATCGCCTGCCATGTTCTGTAATCCAATCGCAACCGCTTTCATAATACTTTTATGTACCTAATACTTTTATAAGACCTACCTTCTTAATTATTTATTTCTAATAGGTACCTTCGATCTGTTCCAAAAGTATCTGTTGAAAATGTAAACTAATGGATTACAAAACGTAACTGTGGATGCACATTTTTAGTGCCACTTATAAATTGAATGCGTCGATTTGATTACGTAAACACGAAATTCTAATTTTAAATCACCACAAGGTGTGTTTCACTTAACGCTAGATGTTCATTTTAAAACCTCAATTTTCGTCGATGATTTTTCAATTACAATTTAATAATGTTTTTCAAACAAAAAATGTTGGAAAAAGTGGTGAGATATGAAGTTAAAACCTTCTAATTACAGATGAATGTGTTACTAAGTTCCTTACGTCAGCACATCCGTAAGAACTTATTAACCTGAACTGACGATTGATTCTTTGAACTGTGTTCGCAATTACGACGTGATTCTCGTTAATTCTTAAACTGCTCAATTAACAGATTGTGCTAATAAGCTTTGGTCTTTGGTTGTCGTGAAGACAATTTTAAATGTCAACTATAAATTACACACACTTCTAAAAGATTCGTTTTGATACAAGATAGTTAATTGTTACGTTCAGTTTTATTTCAATTAATGCTATAGGTACTTACAAACTGTTCTTAGTAAATCGTTTTTTTTTCAACCTTTGGCTTGTTTAAAGACTATCTTAATGTTTGTATTGAAATAATATCCTACTTCACTATTACGAATGTGACAGCGTATTTGGTTTGTCCTTCTTACACGCAGCTTCGGAGCAAGTAACATTTTATTGCAAAGAGATAATATATTGTTCAAAGAGAGATATAGGCTTTTATCCCGGAAAAGTCACGGTTTTTGAGGGATGGAGCGACGCCAGGGGTAAAAGCTAGGTCTACAATAATAACTCATCTTCGCTTTTCGCAGTAGTCGCTGTACCGTGCACAACAGTCGAGTTTTCTACAGCGCTAGCATTTGATATAATTTTGAAAGAGCAATTTGTTGGAACTCTACGAAGTGTTGGTCGAGTTTTATTCCAATTAAAATGTTTTGCAATTCGCACTGCAATCACAATCTATCGGGGGAATTTGCATATTCATCACAGTTTGTAGATTGCAGGTGCTTGTTCATTTTATTTTTCGTTTCAATGAGTGAGCAACATTCTACAAACATAAATAACTTAACTAGATGCCTACATTAGTATTTATTCTAAGCAAGATCTTACATAATATATTTGACACAGTTGATAAATCAAAAAACAATAATATACATAACTTAGCCACCGAATATAATAATGAATCCTTGATAAGACCAATTAAGTAAAAGGATTACTCCAAAAATCTTCAAATAGACCAAAAAATAACGAGTCTTTAAAATAAATTAATATAAAAGAAACAATCATTGACATTTCCAGTCAGTCCAGTCAACTAGTAATTAAGGTGTCAAGATTCTTATTTAAATACAAGAATGATATTTCAGGCATTCCAAGACTAATTTGAATGCATAATTTAGAAATGAACCTCTATTGAAGTGGCACTGATACTGTGTAAACGGCGAAAAGAATACTTATTCGTTCTGTAGATTATTAAAGGACTCCGAATACCTAAATAAAATTAGGTGCTATTACTTTTATTACAGTTGCCGAAGTTTCTAGATCTTCATCTTTTATAGACTAGTGCTTCGTACCCTACTGCCCTGCTTCGTACGGTTTTTAAGACTTGATAAAACATCGAGATTTCTTTGACATACTTATATGTCAGTTTATCATTCATGTTTTATACACATAATCCTTCCGGAATAAATTATCTAACTGATGGTAAGCCGCAACAAAATCTGTTGCGTAGTTTACGCGGCGGACAAAAAAACGACTTTAATTTATAATATGTATTATACAATCTATAATATATACACACATCAAAAGTGTCTAGGGATCAAGGTATTCTTTATAAATGTTTTTTTTATTGCCCTATTGAAATTAAATAAAAATTAAATAAAATGTCTTCGTATGTGTAGATCGACGAAGTGCCCTCTGCTTTTGCATTAATCAAGACTTTATGCTGGATTTCTCAACTTTCAATCCTGACATTAAAATGTGATAAAAAGATAAAAATAAAAGTTTTTAAAATAATAAATTAGTAGCCCCGACTACTGAAAAATCACGCTCTAAAAAGCATGAAACAAGAAAATATTCTCATCTGAAATTGTTATGTAGGTACAAACTATTCAATATTTATCGTTTATTAAATAAACAACTTACGCGTTATATATTTTAATGTATTTAATACATATTTATAGTGATGTTCAGAGGATAGCCGTGCTCGTATTCAGTTTGCTCTAACGCTTATGATCGCTTACTACTGTTAGAATGTATTGTTTTGTTAGGGTGGCATAGGGCCTAGGGTATCCTCGAACTAGCAAAAACGTGCCTGATCGGGAGTCACTTTTGATGTGTGTCATTTAAATATTCTATTTATAGATGTACGAGTAGAAGTGTCAAAAATAAGAGTAGGTACACACAAGGTAAATGTCACTGCTGTCAAAATATATGGGAGCATTGACAAATGAAATGTGTCATACTTCGGTGGTAGTGTTGTAATAGTAAGTGGAAATGCGATTATATCACGTGTATGCTCGGCAGCATCAGAATGTAAAGATTACGTCATCCTATAAAAAGTTTTTGCAAAGGCGTAAGCGCATTGAGATCGGATGCAGTGCCGTGGACAACCATACTTTTCGAAACCATTACCAGGGGCCTAGTTAGTAAAGCCGACAGGCGACAGGTGACAATTCTACAATCTGACAATTTTGTAAGTTTTTTTTTATTTTTACTAAACCGTGTTGTAAAATGTGACAATTATGTCGCATTGTCAGTTATATAATAGGTAAATAGGGACCAGATTGAAGGAAACAGTCGTAGCTGTCCTAATTTAACTTTTAATTCTTTAAACATTTTTATTGATGAACTGTTAAAACGAATGCGGTTACGATTGTAAGTGTGATTCTTTAGTGTTCCACTAATTTAAAATTGATTCTCATTTGTAGCATTGACCCTAAAACGAAGAAGGTATCTCTCAATTGAAATCAATAACCGTTTATTAAACAGTATTTCGATTAATTTCCTTCAATTAAAGTTGATAAATTCGCAAAAAAAACCTACCTTAAGTACTCAATTGAGCAAGTACCTACCACGGAAATGGCGGCGTTTTGTAAAACAATTAAGGCTCGTTATACATATCCTGTTTCACAACGCTTGTCCTGCTTTACCGACCGATGTTGTTTGCAATGCAAGCACAGGCGGGCTGCACGCGATAATCGCGTCCCGGTCTATTGCTTGTGTTGTTGTGATGTTTAAGTATATTTCGTATTTTAGAGAAACGTCCAGATAGTTTGTTTAATTGTGTAAAAATACTGTTGTAATATATAAGTCTTCACGATCCTCATGATTAACTAACTATATATTGACGATGACCACAAACATGATTGATGATTGGAGCTATCTAATTTAATCATGTTTGTAAATAAAAACAAACATGACTAAATTAGATAAACAAAAACTTCGTGAAGGTATACATACTCGTATATTAGATGATAATCTATAAAATACCTTCACGAAGTTTTTGTAGGTGAAATAAAATGTGACGGCATGAATCTACGCTGACGAATCATAAAATTATATTAAGGCTCGTACAGACTGTCGCCACCTGTCGCGCGGTGCGTCACCGGTAGAACAATTTCTATGAAAACTTCATGGGAATTGTTCTACCGGTGCACGGTGTCGCGTCGCACGACAAACCGCGCTAGTCTGCACGAGTCTTTATGGTTTGAATGCGATGTCATATTTGATAACAGTGCTATTTTGATTAAGGTTAGTTACCTATTTAGTAAGGCTTTCTATAACTAGATTCACTAACAGAATCAATGTTTTTTTACCCGACTGCCCCAGAAAGAGGGTAATGTTTTTCGAGAGTATGTATGTATGTATGTATGTATGTCTATTTCTTTGGCACGCTCTTTAGCCTAACCGTCCTGATGGAATTTAACATAAGAGGTGTCGTTAGATTCGTCTTAATTGTGGGAGTGACATCATACTCGTAGGCTATGCATATAATATTTATATGTATATTGCATCTGAAAATACAAAAAGGGAGGGGAAGGTTTTTTAAATTAAATAGCTAGTAATTAGTAAATTGCATGTGTAGTATATATTAATAAAAATAAAAAGCTTGAAATTAAACAAATTATTTAAAAAACAAAAAACCCGACTGCTAAAACACATGACTGAAAAGAGAAAAACAAGCATTATAATCTATAGATTTTTTGTAACGCAGGCGGGGGCAAGCAAATAACCTGAAATATGGTGTAACTGTTGTTTGTCCCCGCCTGCGATACAAGAATTCTATAGATTATAAAGTTTGTTTTTCTCTTTTCAGATAAGTTTTTTAGCAGTCGGGTTTTTTGTTTTTTAAATAATTTGTTTTTTACCTGACAGCCCCAGGAGATGTTTGTATGTATGTCTTTATCTTTGGCACGTTATGTAGCCTTGGTGGCATGATTGATTTTAACACATGAGGTTTTATTAGATTAATTTTAATTAAAAAAAATAGGAGTGACATAGGTATAAAATTGTAATATGGCATCATCATATATATATATATATATATACATACATACATAACATACACACTTTTACTATTTTGACACAATTTACAAAAAAGTATTGTTTCTTTTCTAAAACCTAACCTACGAGTATCTTGCTAACTTAACTTTACCGTATAGCTTGTTTACTTACTACTTAACTGAACAATTTGTTCACTAATAACACTTAAAGCTTAAAATAAAACAAATTATTAAAAAAACAATATCGATTTGAAAAGAAGGAAACAAGATGAAAAGAAAAACGACTATCCTATAAGTACCAAAAATAAATAAATGCAGTCAGAGGCAATTTTAAGGCATTCGTTACATCCTAGATGCCTCCGATTGCATTTAAAGCATTTCACATTGACCTTGAATATTTCATTGACCTCATTATTGGTGTGAAACAAATTTAGACCCGCCACATCATCTGCGTCACCCTTAATACTCCCACTATCCCACCAAGCCTGAAAGAAGCTTTTGACGATTTTTTCTCAGTGCCTATGATTTTGCGCACTTTGGGATTTTCAAAAACACAAAAAATGTCCATTAGTTATTACTGTGTACCTAATCACATTACACAACAGAACACAAAACATAGTGCATAATAAGTTTTTATCTAACACGTCCAAATAATAGTAATATTAGCAACAAGTTTAGTATTTTTTGTTTGCCCATACTTAACGTCTGTGGCGGCCTTCTCAATGCCGATTGTAATACATTGCCACAATGTTATTATGTATTGAATGGACATAAGAAGTGTCGAGTGATCTGTGAGAATGTTGTGAGATGACCAAAACCTGAGACAACGTTCTGTTGCGTCGTTATTTGTTACGTTAGGACTGTCAGGTGTATTTTGTTTATGTTTAGTTGCTACGCAAGTCATCTAAGGCTAGATGACGATGATTATCAACGTCATCCTAATGTAATACTGTTATGATAACAACATTTCATTTCTTTAGTTAGAGACGTAGGTGAATCATTATATATGTATACCTATTAGATCATTCTCTAATAGGTACGAGTAGCTATTAGAGAATGATCTAAGAAGATATTGACTTAGTGCATAATTCTTTAAATATATAATATTGTAACATCTTTCAAAAGGCGAGAGCATACTGCAATGAGGGTATAAAGTTATTTGCTAATTCGCTCTGATTTATAATTTCTAACTATCATTCACTCACTACCTACATAGTTTTATTTCCTTGCCTAACTTGCTTTCCTTGTCTATTTCAATTTTATCTCAGCTATTTTATCGGCTTGCCATTAGGTGAGTCTAAACAGAATTCTAGTTTAAGATAAGCCAAGGCTAATAAATATTATTAACATTGATAAATATGTGCGATTTTTTTTTCATTAAATTAGACGTGTCGCCAGTATGTTTAAGCCTAAGTTGCTATAAGTATTAAAAAATCTGTTTTTGAACTCTTACATGAAAAGACTTTTTAATGCTTTACGAAAAATTATCAAGTAATTTCGCCAAATGTCAAAATGGTTCATGTGCTCGCAACTAGTTAAAGTAAGCAGTTAAAATTAACTGTTGACTCACATACCTGAGACTCATGAGTCGACTGAACTGATAAACTCCTATTTGAACTGGGAAGTGCATTAATTCCTATACCAACTGTGTGTGTAAACGTGTGATCTATGCACCACCTCAGAGTAAATGAATACAGTTTACTCATGAGATATTGCTGAGTGCAACAATGAGATTACTCATCTGTGTTAGTCTGTGTGTTAAGCAGGTATTGTTTGGTTATAAAACTACTTTGTAATGTAGATAAAACAGATAATTTATCACCTGCGTGTGACCGCGCCGTTCGTTAAAGTTGACCAAAGAATTGTACAGTTCTAATTTTCTACTGTACTTTGCACTCAGCTGAATTTACAACTTAGAATGGTCGTAGATTTTAGTGCATTTTAAAATCTTTCAACCTTTGATTCAAATAACCTGGTTAACTCTCTTTTCTTCTACATTGTTATATAAATCCAAGATAACTTAACTTCTGAAACTGTATAAGTAAAGGAATAAAAGGGACAAATTATTATTATTAAAATCGACGTTTGGATTGTTGTAATATATTCCTTTAAAATGTTAGTGAATAAATTTTATTTTTACTTATTTTCAGAATTCCGCAAACAATTTGTACCGAAACACCTAGTACTTACTAGGTCAAATATTGTTTTATAATAATACAATAGCAATACTATTGTTTCTTATTTGGACAGCCTCGTATGGCACAGAACGGGTGCGCATGATTCATTAATGCTTAATTACTTGTAATTGATGTGTCTAAGTGAGTTAAAAGGTTAATATGGTAGATGAGCCACGGTTAGGGAATCAAGTCGTAAAGGCTGACCGACTTTAAACGATTAACTATATGATTGAAGATCATGTTATTGTAGGAGATAAAAATGATGAATGGATAGAAATAATGCTGTTGTGTAACACAATATCATTATTTATTTATCTCAAATAAAACTTGAAACGGATATAAATAATACGCAATACAATAATATTACATTACAGTTGAAATTAAAAATAAGAGAAATATTCATAAACGAAATGACAAAATAGACTGAAGGCCCAAAATAGCTAATAGCCGTAGGTAACAGTTGATTGCACTTGTCAGAAAACCAAAAGTACCTACATAGTTGATCAACTAATAGTTTACAATACAGCATAAGATAAACCGTTCCTACTATGTCATGTTTATAGTTCCTAGTCCTCCACATAGTCCACATGTACTATGACGCTCGTGACACGAACACACACGATCTTCATCAACATTCTGCTGGCCTTCCACGACCCAATTACATTCAATATTAATTAGAGCTTGCATTTCTCCATACATCTGGCTAGAGCACGCACCATACCGTGTCACGGCTGTGAGTTGTGTCACATCTCTATGTAGAATTTGCGACATAATATACTGTGTCTTAATATACTGTGTTTCCGACCATATTTTTTTCCAATTTGAAGGCAAATATTTGCTGCCACTTAGATTTTTCGAGGAGCCGCTCGCTAGTCGTTAGTTTTGCTTATAAATTCCTTAATTCATGTTTATCTCTAGCCGGTTTTTGGCCAAAACATAGATGAACGTCTGGGTTTGTTTCGTCTACTTAAAAAGGTAGATCGTCTAAGATCGAACCATAATTTGGTGGAAGTAAAATTTGGTTGATTCTTTTCAAGATTTTTAGTGCCTTTTCCAAATTGGAGAACATATTTGAACATATTTAATTATTGTGAATGTGAGCACTATGTGGGTCATTTTTATTTATTTCTTGTTGTTTTTTTTTTTTTCTCTTAGTTTTAATGATGGTCTGGCATTTTGAGTTCTTTATGCGGCCAACCCAATTGTCCTTTCCTTGGTATTGTTCGTCGAGTCGTTGAGCTCCTTAAGTTTTGAGTTGAGCTACACGATTACTGACAAATGCTTGCACTGACTGGACAGGTCCACTCAAATTTGTGTGGTTCTTTCCTCAAAAGACCATTTCAGACATAGATCTACATGGTCCTCACATGATCTGACCAAGATTATGTCTGGACTTTAAAAGAGACTTTGAACCTTGAGTTTGTTTCGCCATTTCTTCTCAGGGGTAGTCAGATAGGAAATGTCGACTCCATCTAGCTTATTTTTTAATATGACGTGTAAAAGTGATTCTCATATCCTATTTACAGAATAAACAATTTCATTTCATTTCATTTCATTTCATTTCAATAGCCTTGCCAGCGTTGATCTAGTTTCTTCGTCTAATACACATATTCCAACAGAACTTTTTCCCGTATTTTCCCAGTTTCCACGACATAGTGGTCGATCCGTCATGCCCGCTCGTGATGCCACGACTCTGCTCATTAACATTCGTTAACGGTGTCGTGACGGACCAACTATGTGTCTAGGAATAATTAACTGGCACTGTGCGCCGCATTATTGAGTAAGTACTTTGATGTACTCACATGATTCTTTTGAATGAAGGAGTACGTACGGGCGGGTCATATGCTTACAATTTATTTTAGTAGAATGGTTTGTGTGTTAGTATTACGTAATATTTGTTTGATCACCAGTGTTATAGCATTTTTCTAAGTATTTTTCATATGATTTGTATCCAAGGTGTTATTATAACTGTCGTTTCTTTTTCAAAGGACTTGCTGGTATAAAATAACATAGAACCGTGAATCAAACACCAATGACAGTGCAAGACAGGTAGGTAATCTGGACTATTTGAAAACATTCAGTTTTTTTTTTGTGTTTATCTACTATACTTATTCTTCCTCTTCACTTTCATAACTGTTTTACAATGTTAACGAGTTTGTCTGTCTGTGTGTGTTATGAAGAGAGTACTGAAAATAAATAAAACATCAGTCAGTTTCTCTCTTACGTTCTAGGAAGCTTACAGCAAAATTACGCAAGTAAAAAAAGCTCAGACTACAAAATTACCTTTTGGAGTGGCGCTGCCGACGGTAGACAACTTTTGTATTTTTGTAGAATGAGTAAAAATGTAAGCACAGGCTCAAGCCTCGTGCCTGTGCAACCTCATTCATATTTAGGAACTAGTGGATGCATAATTGGTATGCAACATTTTTAATTAATTCCTATTAACTGTAATGTTTGATGCGAGCAGCGTTTCATCTATGAAAGAATAGACAAATGGTTTGAGAGAGACAATACTTAAAAATATATTAGACCCTTTTTTCACCGAACGACCTCTAAAGTTTAAAAAGGGAAATGTTTGGTTTGGGTTAAATTCTTTCACTTAAATCTACAAGGAAATCTAGTTCTATTAACTTGCTTCCACAAACGCACCTGTATTTAAATATGTAACGAGCATCATAGTCAATAAACGAATGTAATGTTTTGCGCAGTTACAGATCCTTTGACTATACAGTTTAGTAAAACGGGTAAAGAGCTTATTAATACAAACAGTTTTGTGTTTTGCGTCATTTCCTAAAATTCTGCTTTAATCATCGCATCATTGATCGCTCATTTGATATTATTTTGTCGTTAGTACAAACGACCGGCTGTCATCCTTTGAGGATTCTAGTGCCCAAATTGGGCAAACCCGGGCTTATAATGAGGCGATGCGGTCGGTCAAGTCCTAGTGATGTAACTAATGTTGGTAACTGCCCAAACAAACGTTTTTATTTGTGATATAAGACACAGTTACGTCTTCAGATAATTGAACAGTTAAAAAACCGGCCAAGTGCGTGTCGGACCACGCACAATGAAGGGTTCTGTAGTTGGGAAGTTGGGATGAATTTATCCCAAAAACAAACTTAACATTCTAGTTTAAAAACATTTTCTCCCATACATCGATATATGCCACGGTTAATTCTCCAACTGCAAATTTTCGTTAGTCGACTATTACTCGTTAACTTGTAAAGCTTGCTTAGCTGTAATAGTTTTCCTTTTAGTTTTATTATATGTACTACTGCCATGTTTTTTTCAGATTTCCATAAACAACCATTTAGCTGGCGAGGCGGGACACTTGACTCTAACAAAAGTAAGCACTTTAATGCTTAATAATATGCAAGCCAATCCTTGAATCGAAAAGTGGTGTTCGAACGATACCCCGCACTATAAGGTGAACGAGAAAAAAAAATAACATCTCCACATTACGTGCAAGGGAGGTACATACACTAAAAAAAAAATCCAAGATTTTATTTCAGCACTTTGTCGGCGTAATTAATATGTATACCTATGTCAAATTTCAGCTTTCTAGTACTAAGCGTCTCTGAGCTACAGCGGGGACAGACAGCCAGATAGATAGACACAAACAAACAGACAGACAGACATGGTGAAACTATAAGGGTTCCTTGTTTACTACGGAACCCTAAAAAAACGGTTTAATTCGAAGCGAAGCGGGTCACGTTCTAGTCACGCTCACAGCGCAAATAGGCGCATTTTTGGGTGACAACTTTTTGTGCGCAAAGTTACGCAGTTACTTATAGATACTTGGAGGATTTAGTATGAAGTTCGTACTTAGTAAATGAAGCGAGCAAATATTCGCATTCCTTGCGTGACATAATTATGGCGCAGTTTGAGATCCTTTTTAACAGTTATTGACATATGGTGGGATTCATGTATGTTGTGAATTATAATGTTAATGATAAATTATTTATTTTCTGTAAGTAGGTTTGTACAAACACTTTTACACGTCAAACATATTTTTAAAATAAAGCTAGATGAGGTCGGCGTTTCCTATCTGACTACTCTGAGAAGAAAGGCCGAAACAAACTCAGAGGTCACAGTCTCCTTTAAAGTCCAGACATAATCTTGGTCAGATCATGTGAAGGCCATGTAGATTGGTGTCTGAAATGGTCCTTTTGAGGAAAGAACCACACAGATTGAGTGGACCTGTCCAGTCAGTGCAAGCATTTGTCAGTAATCGTGCAGCTCAACTCAGAACTTAAGGAGCTCAACGATTCGACGAACAATACCAAAGAAAGAACATTTGGGTAGGCCGCATAAATTACTCAAACTGCCAGACCATGATTAATAATAAATGAGAAAAAAAAACAACAATGACCCACGTAGGCTACACATTCACAATAATTGAAAACAATATAATACTTTACAAGTAAATATTAAGTTCCAAACAATATATTGAACTCCACAAAGTAAATATGTCAAAACTGTATATAAATAAAATAAAAGTTTCATTATGCAATAATCAGCAGCAGCTTAATCCCAAGCCATTTTGTCCTCAATATAATCTTTAACGGTATAAAAGGCTGTCTGGCACAACTTACTTTTAATAAATGATTTGAATTTATTAAAGCTTAGATCTTGAACGTGGCTTGGAAGTTTATTATAAAAACGTATACATTGACATCTGAATGAGCCACCTATTTTCTTGAGCCTTGTTGTAGTTATTTTACGTATTTTTTAACCAATTTTATCGTTTTATGGGCATACTCGTATAAAAGATTTTCAAAAATATACTGAGAGGGCACAGTCATTACATTAATCTCCTTAAATTTCTCTCTGAGAGAGTGTCTCGGACTTAATTTATAAATTGACCGAACAGCTCTTTTCTGCAAAACAAACATAGTCTGAATGCCAGCGGCATAAAGGTAATGTTATATTTCTATGGCAGTATTTGGCTGCATTTGTTATGATAAAAATTCAAAACTGTGCAAAATGAGAAAGCACTAATTCAATCATTGCAAGATATTTATGTATGTTCCTTAGGATTTACACACGTGTAGTATCAATATTAATTGATATTTTGTTAGGTTATTATAACTATAACTAACTTCCGTCTTCACCGTCTGGTAAAATGAAAAATATACTTAATCCCTGTTTGTTTTTCTAGACGGATGACGAAAAATACTTTCTTTTCAAGCAGCCAACAATAATATATGCCTTTAGACAAGCTTTTCTCGAAAGACTCACAACATTCTAATTGATAATAATATGATTACATGAATAATTCTAAAAAAAATGATATAACAAACTCAATATAAACTTTTAATACAATCAAGATTTGTTTTTTTACTAACGAAGTTTATTTTTACTAGAAGATTCGTTATTATGTATGATTAATCGAACTATAGATAAGTACACCTCTGCCTCACCCTTCGGGGAAACAAGGTGCGGTTATGTTATGTAGTCTAATGCAATGTTTACAACTCGTTACAACTGCCAATACCGTGTTAGATGGCAATAACTAATACAATAAAGCATAATTTAATTACGTATCTAATGATAGCCTGTATGATGCTATAATCACAAAACCTGTTTTTCTTAGAATATGTTGGCTGGTAACTTTGGCTCTGAGTAAGGTACGCGTCAAACTTAAGGCGCTGACAAGACCCATATGATCATTTGGTGATCAAAATAGGCTTCTCTTAAGAAAAAAATTGCCAAATCTGTATAGTTTGTGGTAGCGGAAAAAAATTATGTTGATTTTGAACATATTTCCCAGAACTTGGTTGTTACCAAAACACGTTTTGAAAAAAATCTCGATACAAACTAACGTTAAACTAACCTCTTACCTTGAGTTCAAATCCAAAATATCTGTATTAAATATCAACATACTTTACGTATTTAATTAATAACAAGAACGTCTTATTTGAATGCAGAACTTGGTTGTTTTTTATTTTCGATTACTCAACTCAATTTTGAGTAAATAGTCACTGTCAGATTGCATAGAAAAGAAAGAGAAGCGCGACGACAAAACGCTTGTAATTTATTGCAAAATATGAAGTAATTATCTATTTACTCAGAATTGAGTTGAATAATCGAAAATAAAAAACAACCAAGTTCTGCATTAGAATAAGACGTACTTGTTATTAATTAAATACGTAATTTATGTTGATATTTAATACAGATATTTTCGATTAGAACTCAAGGTAAGAGGTTAGTTTAACGTTAGTTTGTATCGAGATTTTTTTTTCAAAACGTGTTTTGGAGACAACCAAGTTCTGGGAAATATGTTCAAAATTAACATATATTTTTTCCGCTACCACAAACTATACAGATTTGGTAATTTTCTTTCTTAAGAGAAGCTTATTTTGGTCAATTGGGTCTTGTCAGCGCCTTAATGGCGGCTCTAAAGTGCGCTACTCGCTGCGCAGTACCGCACCCCTCACCCCCGCTGACACGTGAATTCGTTACTGCGCAGTGACTCGCCTCATGTTCCGAGCTTCTATAAAGTTTGATCGGAAATCACTGTTGCAGTAGATACTTGCAGTATGGCAGATAAAAGGATGCTGCTACCTATCTACAATTCTAACAATACCTTACTCAAATACTCGTATTTTACTTGTTTTTTTTTTCTTTTTAAATAAAAACTATAGGAGCTACATAAGGATACTGACAGGGTCATGAAACAATTAACAGTTTATTGCAATGACATAACAACTTCAAGAGCTATGTTTTTTATGTAAATCATAAATTCATAATTATTGTCGGCAACCCATTTATAACTAGGTACACCATAATCGTTTATCACGGAAACCATACATAATATATCTAGATGTACATAGTTTAAAACTTCACTATGAAAATGTTCTGGAGGTAAATCGTATTAACTTAATAGAATAAACAAAATATTTTCTTCCTGTTAGTTTTTTGTAGTTAAAAACTTAAAATAAAATAACCGGTTTCTATTCAATCAAGAGGAAACGTAGTGTCGCATTAATTATCAATGAACGTTAAAAACATGAGGAAATTATTTATAAGTATTGTATCTAGGTACATGTCGCCATGATTCTATCGGGAAAGGATCTATGTATGACATTTTAAATATTACGGGGTTAAAGTAAAAGGTAGTCAAACAAAGAAACTTGATAATACACCTCTTGATGTCAATTGCTTTCATATTGGTCACAATATAATGCATAATTAATAGGAATTTTAGGTATATTAGTTATTGGTCAGAAAAACTAGTCCAGTTCAACTTCTTCTCCTACACGTGTGTCAGCCGGCGTGAATTGATTTAAATATTATTTAAATTATAAATAATAATATTTTCTCGTGCACGCGTACGAAAACGTGACCAGAAGATACTCATAATTATATATGCAAATTGCAGATTGTTTGCGTTTTTTTTGTACCGTTTAAACTTTTTATACCATACACCGGATTAGCAGGTGATCAAAATACACACACAAGGAAGACTTGAGTATTTTAGGAAAAAATCGCGTCAATATCAGCATGAGTATGAAGTTGGTGCCATCTAGCCGTCCCAATGTTCTCGTCACTTTTCTCATGAAGTTTTGCTAGTACGCCTTTATTCAGCTAACAGATCAATTGGTAACCTGTTATCAAAAAGGGTCACACAGATAACCAATATAAAGATAATCAGGTGATGTCGCAACACATGCGCCGGATCACGTAAAAACTCGTCGGGTGTAGAAAGTGGCGCTCGGATCGAGGCCGCGTGCGCGCTCCGTTCTTACCAGCTGAGTTTAGCTGCGGATTGGTTGATATGAATCGAACTTGGACTATTTGATGTAGGTACCTAAATCTACATTTTTTGGTGTTTTGAATAATACCTTTCAGAATCAGAATAACATTTATTTGTCTACTTTGTGTGTTACAAATGTCTCTGTGGCCAGTGGGCTGTACAGAGGCGAGTCTGCTAACTTATGTCCTAATGGATCTATTTTTTTTTTATAGGTACCTGCAATGTTGACCATGACTGCTATGGAAGAACAATGCGTTTCTTAGGTACCTAATCTACGTACAAATCAATTGTCGTGCTTTAGTCTCACAAAAACTCGAAAATGTCTCTACCGATTGTGATGAAACTTTGGTGAGTCGTTGTGTGCGCGCCGGAGAAGGTTCCTAACAAAAAACAAGGCATTGGCTACTCATGAATACAAAGGTATATATATATAACTTTTGTATCTTAACATATTACCTGGACGCGTTAAAGCTTAAATAGAAAGCATTTCTTCCTTAGGTACGGCATGCATGCACCATTTTCGGAAAATAATGGTTTACTAATAAATGTTACAGAGTAGGGTGAACAGGCCCAGATGGAGTACACTCGTAAATTGTAAGAGCCTGTAACACTACATGCCTAGGTAGGTACTTTGTTTACAGGTTAGCAGCAACAAAAACCTTTATTTAATGTTGGAATGAATTTATTCAGAGGCAACCTGTTTTACCACAGTTTTTTTTTACTATGAAAACAAACTACTTTGTTTGCAAATGCATTAAAAATTTAGCGCTGTGCCTGCAATTCCAATTTTATGCACAGTGCACCATTTATTTTTGATTAAAATTCACACTTTACATTATCTTCCCGGTTAATCATCATCATTCTCATTCAGAAATAATAAATTATCTCATCTATTTTATATCACAATTAATTTTTAATCTGATCATAAATTCTGCGTTAAGCCAGATCTGACTAAGACCGGTTTGGCTAAATTATTTATCTACGTCAATCAATAAACTTACTCAAATACTTCGCCGAGCCACAAATATAAGATACACAGACATTTCAGAACAATCTAAAATAATTATAGAAAATGGCATTCAATAGAAGACTTTTTTACTTTTGGGAATTTTATGTAAATATTGGTTTCTGTATGAGTTGGTTTCCGCAATATTTAATGTATGGTATTTCTGTACCTATTTATTCCGTGGCCAAACCAATCTTCGAAGCCAAAGTTGGTCAAATTCGTCGTTTACCTGCCTCTTGCCTGTTATGAACTCGTTTATTATTTTCTTGGAAACAACTCCGAACGAATCGAAACATTTTCGTTCCCAATATAATAGAATAAATCAGACCTAAAGGTTGTTGACTCCATAAAAATGGGCGTCATGTGTGAAATAACCTTTGGAATATTAAGTACCATCATCGCCATCACATAACACATTTTTCGAACTCGTATCTGCTGCGGAGCGTGTCTCTTGCGTGGACCGTTACAACGAGTAGTAAACACATGTTAAGTTATTTAACAGATGTTGAAGATCCTTGTTTGACTTATTATTACACGACGTATACATTACCAAGCACGAAGGCGTGTACCAACGTAACTATAGTAAACGGCTATGAAAGAATAAGGCTATAATCGTAAAGCATGGCGATACTCCACGTAAGGACACTGCTGCGCTTTACAACACCCACAGAAAAGAATAAGGCTATAATCGTAAAGCATGGCGATACTCCACGTAAGGACACTGCTGCGCTTTACAACACCCACAGAAAAGAATAAGGCTATAATCGTAAAGTATGGCGATACTCCACGTAAGGACACTGCTGCGCTTTACAACACCCACAGAAAAGAATAAGGCTATAATCGTAAAGCATGGCGATACTCCACGTAAGGACACTGCTGCGCTTTACAACACCCACAGAAAAGAATAAGGCTATAATCGTAAAGCATGGCGATACTCCACGTAAGGACACTGCTGCGCTTTACAACACCCACAGAAAAGGACAAAATGGTATTTTCGTTACCGGAACCATATTCATCGTAACACATGTCATTAAACTCTTAGTCGTCTATCTATATTTGGATGCTGTATGGAAAACGTGAGTCAAGCACATTACATAATTTTTTACAGAAACCAGGTCTGTTTAGCTCAAATACGGTGTAACCTACATACCTTCAGCCAGTCGGCGTCAGCACAAATTACGTAACACATCCGATTATATAAATTGTTTTCTATGGAGCCTTCGATTGAGCTTCTCAGAAAATGAATGGAGGCTAAAGTAGGCTCATTGGATGTAATTATAGGTGTTATTACAGAGATGTTTAGCCTGGTTAAGTAGAACTACTAAATCACTCAAACCTTTCCAATCAAAACGAGGGTACCGTATTACTAAAATACTTTCAAGTGTAATTCTGTGAAGTAGTTTAGTTATAGTTTAGTTGTTGAATAAGATTAGACTAATTTATAATTTTCTTCAAGAGTTTAGGAATAAATATAAAAACTGTATAATACTAACTTTTTAAACTATAATAGTTACCTATGATAAGATTTACTTCAAAGATGAGCCGCTAACCCACGTGCTAAGAGTCAATATTTACAGCTATGATGATAAGAATGATGGATGGGTAACATTCAACTGACAATAAACACGAATAATAACGTAATAAGTAGGTGTTTCATAAGTCTACCTGTATTTTTGCATAATGCAAGGTAGTGTTCAATAAGGCCGCACTTGCCCAAATTATTTTTAATATAGAACTTTTTAAAAGGTTATTATTATGACATTTAAGCCTTTTAAAAAGAACATAATGATGTTACGTGTTCAGGAAAACATGTCACTATGACGTAACAGTATATTACAATGGAGGTATCTTTTAAGTTTATTAACAGACATAAAGTGCATGTCATGACCTTAATTATTGAAGAATTACAGTTCAAAATGTTGTGTACCGAAGTTTAAACACATTTCCGGATTTACTTTATGTTTTAGAATAGGAAATGAAAATCACGAGTCCAAGTGTCGAGCCCGATATAATGTAGTTGAAGTTTGGCCGTTTTAGAGGCGGCTATTTACGCTAGGATAAGCCTGCACAGTTTTGCATGCCAGATCAAACTGCCCACGTGAACATGAACATGTATGGGAAAAAACTAAACGATTAGACTGTAACCCACTGTGTTGACTTTAAACAATTGTCATAGGTACTACATGCCAATATTTCAAGAGTTGGTAAGTATTTCTTTTATAATCTTTACGTATTTATTGTACCAATTGAGTAGATTGGTATAGATCCCGTTACTCTTATTGATACACACGTGGGAAAAATAGTTGTCGTAACGATCTCATCTGCGCACGAGTGCAGAGTGAGCCGAGTGGTTCAATTTCCTCATTTACATCAATTGCCTTTTAAAGCTTGTGCGGGATGATAAGCGATGGGTACCTATGTATCCACTAACTATACATGTTTATTACTTACTGCACTTTCCTGTTATTTCTTGATTGCTTACTGTAATAATATACAAACATAATGTAGGTATGTGTTACAATTCCACACACACATATGTATACACATACTACAACGAATATCTTGGTTCGATATAGTATTATAACCACAACAAATAATTAACCACAATTAAACATCAAAATAATAAACATATTATGTTATTGTTTAATAGTATTAGATATTTATTTCTGTACTAAACACAGCCACTTTAGACAAATGTGTGCTTGACCACATATTTGTCTTATTTAACTTGTACAGCACCTAAAAGCAGCTTATTAGTTTCGTTTCCATTTTAGGCTTATTCAAGGAAAAGCCTTTTACATCCAACAAGATGATGTAACTTGCAAATCACAACAACTTATAACAACAATAAACGTCAGTGATTCATGCAATTATTACTATTGATCACGTCGCACCGGCCTGATGGAGTGCATGACATATCGACCACATGGATACGGTCAATTATGTCAGATTGTGGTCAGCATTAATGATAGGTTATGGTCATGAATTGAAATTCTTTTCAAGAATAGAAATGTGAAATATTATTTCCACCTACATAAAGAAAGAGAGGCAATGACAACTATGTATTGATATTATATCGTAGGTATGTTATGTATGGGTGGTTAATCTTTATAATATGTGTTACTCGTATATCCGTGGTTGGTAACAATATTGCATAACAAATGACAATGTTCTGTGGGTCAATGAAAGTGTCAGTGGAGTAAGTGACGCGGGTATATTCATTATCTTCACTACCTGGCGATTTTAAGGGGTTATTACGGAACCCCTTAAAATCGGCAGGTATCCTCCAAGTATCTAAGTAAGTAACTTCGTAACTTTGCGCACCAAAAGTTATGTCACCCAAAAATGCGTCTGCGCAGTAAGTGTGACTAGAACGGGACCCGCTTCGCTTCGAATATTTTTAGGGTTCCGTAGTAAACAAGGATCCCTTATGGTTTCGCCATGTCCGTCCGTCTGTCTGTCTGTCTATCTGTCTGTCCCCGCTGTAGCTCAGACGCTTATTACTAGAAAGCTGTAATTTGTCACAGGTATACACATATTAATCACGTCAACAAAGTGCTAAAATAAAATCTTGGAAAACTATTTTCTTTTTAGGGCGCCGGCTTTGCACGTAATGTGGGGATGATATTTTTTATTCTCGTCTATCACATGGTGATAGGTATAGTTGGATAGGCCATTCACAATGGATAAAGGCTCCTACATACTGGCGCGACTTGTCGCGCGACGCGTCGCGACACAAAGGCACCGCTTGTAGCGCTACACGCGGTGTCTTTGTATCGCGTCACGTCGCGCGACAAGTCGCGCCAGTATGTAGGAGCCTTTATGCAGGTCTGTAAACACAATTTTTCGAGTCAAGGATCTGTTTGCGTAATATTAAGCTTTAGAATCAAGCGTGGGGGACACTTGATTCTACCAAAAATTTGCAAGCTAAATGGTTGTTTATGGAGATGTGAAAAAAATCATGGCAGTGGTAGGTACATATTATAATGAAATTAAAAGGAAAACTATCACAAGTAAGTAAAGCTTTACAAGTTAACGAGTAGGTGATAGTCGACCACTTATACTATACTTATACTTAAATTTGCAGTAGTAGATATTGATGCATGGGAAAACATGTTATTCAACTACAATGTTATGTTTGTTTTTGGGATAAATTCATCCTAAGTACGAAACCCCTCATTGTGCGTGGTCCGACACGCACTTGGCCGGTTTTTTAATTATCATTTAACTTTTATCTGAAGAATAAATACGGCGCCGCGCCGTTTGACACAATTTACAACTCCTCCTTCCCAGGTTAAAATTATCAGATGATTTACAAATTATTCCTAAATAAAACAGTGATTCTGAGATATTATTTGCCAATATTGTTTTTGTTTAAATGGCAATTTGAGTCATCTATGAATAGGTAATGGTTGATGGTTGATGGTTAGATGGTTTTTAATATAAATACGAAGTATTTCTTTCTTTCTTATTAGGAAGCACCCCATTTCTCAAAATCGCACATAGACAGAACGTCACCAAATGTCGGACATAGACAGACACGTCCTAGTCGACCAATCACGAACTTATGGGAAAGGAAGTCACGTGGCTAGACTAGGCGCCGCATCTTCCGGGGCATTCCACGCACACGCCGCACTTCACTACAGAAGGATTTACGATGCCATACACAATTAAATTACACACATGATTAATGAAAGGATGGGAATAATTAGAATAATTATACGGGAGTAAAATATTGATTTGAATTTTGTAATTACCTACTTTGTCACAGGAAGTATTACTAAGTATGGGTAAATGATAGCTTCAATCTTGGCTCAATTTATACATTTACTAAACACGAACCAAAAATATTAAGAAAGACGTTTTTCAGAAATTCAAATACGTGTGTTTTGGTCTCAGTTTGTCCTAATTTGCTACGACCTAATTTGTACTACGTTAGTGCTGCGTGCTAAGTACAACTTGAAAAGAATAAAAGGTTGGACAGTAATTGGTCATCAAAACAAACGGAACTTTTAGTTTTATTTAAACGTAATGCCCAAGGATGAAACTTGGCGTATTGGCGCTGATTTATAAGTTATGCTTACTCATTTTATAAATACATACTAATATAATTATAGCGTAGCAGATGGCGTTCTATAGTTTCTGACTACCCCCATAGGAAGAAGGCGTGAGTTTATGTATGTATGTAGGTACATACTAATATTGTGGTTTAACCACAGAAATTGAAAAAATAGGTACCTATTTGTATGTGGTTTCAATAAAAGCAAACATGTTGTGGCTCTACTTATCCAAAGAGATATGTAACACATAACCATAATAATTTAATTCACGTTTGACGTCATCACAAAAATTGCCAAAGCGACTTGCTAAGACATTTTCTTTGCAATTTTGAGCTTTGATTTTTGATACAAATTTTGATACAAATTGATTTCGCTCATCTCAAATTCTTTTCTCACTATGTATAGCAACAATCTTGTTTTATTAAAATTTGACAAAATCTTGTAATTAATAATCCATTAATCAAAACATAATTTACTCCAATCATCAAAATAATCAATCAACCACAAAATGACCACAAAACATTTTTGAACTTCATTCGACCCCGGATCGTCTTCAACATTTTTTGTATTAACAAATCATTTATAAGTACTTACAGTAAATCTATACATCATAACATAATATTATGTTAGTAAAAACTATGGTCAACACATGCTTTTCAAGATTTGGCAGAATAACAAACATTATGAAGACGTGTTTTTGTATGACCACACTGTGTTCTGTTCTGTTCTGTTTCATTATGTTCACAAAGTGTGTTCGTTATGTAAGCATTGTGTAAGTGTTGTGTAAAGGTGATTGATTTGTTAGCATACGAGTAACAAATGATAGGGTTGAAAACAATGTGTTTCGGTGATGTGCCTATTATTTAGTTGCCTATTTCATGTTCTATTTCTTGTAGAAAGTGGCATCAATTGGAGAGGCGGTAGTGGCATGTCTTGCATAAGTACGAAATTACTGTAGGATGGATACTGTTTCAACGGATCCCTAAGAGAAAGACACATTACTGTTTGTTACTACTATTTTCATTCATAGTTATCAATAACAATACTAAACTATTGAATTTTGTTTAGTATGACCTTTTTTTTTTAATCAGCATTACACCGGAAAAACTTGCTTATGTTATGTTGGTGCCAAAATATAAAAAAATAAACAAGGAAGTGATTGGGTGCGGACGTCACTTTTACGGAAATCAATGGCCATTCATTATTACGTATATTTTTGGATGTTCAACCTTTTCGATCGATAAAATGTGAAGTAATTGTGAAATTATCGTTTTTAAATTGATCTATTTCATAAAAAACTTTATAGGTTTAAAATATTTTAAGGGTTTTTTTTTTTGATAATTAGGTACTTACTATGTTTGTGTGTTTTTATTAAGAAGCTTTTAGTTATAAACTTGAAAACCCTACTTCTCATCTTATCAAAAAAATCATATGAGTGACTTATATTAAAAAGGCATTTACTTAAATCAATACTATGTTCTCAGTATTTGGCATAAAATCTTTTTATAAAACTTTGTCAATATTATGACCAATAGTCTAGCTTGTGTCATATGTGTATAATGTTGTGTACAACTATGTAGGTGTTTATGAGTACACGAGTACTTTGTTCAGGTGGTTTAATACTTGTCTCAAACTTAAACGTTAAGATAAAACAAACAAACCAAAAAGTTCTTGGAACTGTTTACTGTTAAATTCCTCACTCCGGAATATTTCGGTATTTTATTTGCATAGATAATATCAAACCAGATGGGGCCAGTTCTCTGACGTCAGCCGCTGATCACCACTTATGTAAAGTTAAAAATAGTAAAATATAGTTACTAAATCATAAATTTCATTGAGTTCGTTATTAACGAATATTACATCATTTTAGTTCAATTAATTAAAGACTTGAGTTCGTAACAAAGTTTGTTGTTGAAATTGCTGTCTTTATCTTTTAACAGTAGAAAGATGTTCTTAAAACTGAATAAACTTAAATATGTCAGAAAACATTGCCTTTCACCGGAGCTTAGTGAATTTGTCACTAAGGTGTTAATTCTCACAACAGTTGCTAAATAATGTAGATGTCTGCCAACGTCTACATGTTAGTCGATATTTTTCACCGACTCAAAATACTCGTATTGCTCTCCTACTATCTACATTAGGTTTATTCAAGGAATCAAAACAATTTTCCACAACTTTGATCAAAGTGTCGATTTTCATGTTAATTTTACGAAAACTGGTAAAATTTTCACGATAATTAGAAAAACTTGAATGTCATTATGTAATTAAGATTACTGATTATTCTAGTAACAAATCGAGGGTCGTAGTAAATAATGAACGAATCAGATATAACTAGTTATTCAGGTATTAATGGGCGTGTCGGTCGTGTCGGTGAGACTATTAAGGCTCGTCCAGACAGAGGCGACAGGCATATTGCTGCCAGTCGCGCCGCGATATCGCGCTAGTCTGCACGAGCCTTTAGTGAAAATACTGGAGACTGGTATATTAGTCAGCGTCTTCACTATCGGAAGAATAGTTACTTTGATATTATGGACGGTACCTACTCACCGCGAGCAATTCGCTTCACGAATTTGTATTGCAAACATTCGTTGCGCGAACTTTCGTTACGCAAGGAACATTAATTCGTGAAACGAACATTCTCTAGCACAGCCCTATGGCAGTAATACAAACCAGAGATAAAATAACTGTGAAAGGACTATTCCTTTCATAATTATTTTGCCTCTGGTTTGCATAACTGTACGGTTGCTGCTGTCAGAGGTAAAATAGCTGTGAAAGGTCTGTATAAATTTGTTTTTTGAGTTTGTATTCATATAGTCACCAAACTGTTCGTTTCGTAACAAAAGCTCACGCAACGAATGTTTGCAAACGAAATTCCCTAAGCAAATGCTTGCGGTGCACACAATTCTTTACGCAAATGCATGTTTTGAATAGGAAATCTTTATTTCTTGCAATGGAATTAAAAAGCTGAGACAAAAAGACAAGCTAGACCGTCTTCTCAATAGCTGCATTCGATTCGTTTTCAATCTGCGTAAATATGATCATGTCTCTGCGCATCGATCGCTTCTAAAGTGGTTGCCCATACGCCAGCGCAGAGAGCAAAAGCGCTGACCACCTTGTTTTCATTTCTTGACTCTCCCTCTTCCGCTAGTTATCTCGCCCCCACTTTCAGTAGGTACATTTGCGCGAACCATAGTAAAAATCTACGTTCATCACACAATCGTCTTCTTCAATGTCCCACTCACTGCACTGACTTTATTCAATCTTCCTTCTTCGTTCAGTCTATCTCTCTGTGGAATGCGCTCCCCCAAGAAATCAGGATGGCAACCAACCGATTATCCTTTAAAGTAAAGAAAAAGAAGAAGTGCCTGTAAATGGTTTAATTGAAATAAATGCTTTGAGTTTGAGTTTGAAGTTTAAAGAGAAGAAGCTGGCAGTATCATCACAACGGTAATGTTTTCCCATTGTTTGTCTTATCGGTTTAGTATATTCGTGTATTTATTTGGTCTTATATTTATGTATAATTAAGTGTATGTATTATGTGTAATGTTTTTAATAGGTATATGTGTATGTTTATACTTATATTTTAATAAATATTTATTCCAGTGTTCGTTATTGCACCTACCACTGTCTGTCTCTGCATTTGGTACCAGTCAACCTTTGGGTGATCAAAGGTTGACTGGTACCAAATGCCTATGGTTTATTGGTTCATTAAGTCCGCCTCTGTAAATTTGTGTGCGTAAAGTATTAAATAAATAATTAAATAGATAATAAAAATACTTTTTTGGTAAAGAATATGTATTTATGATATGTTATTATTGAAAATATAATGATTAGTCATCTTTTGACATGCAAATTACTGAATCAAAATTCGACTTGATAGCAAAACAGCTTTTCGATTTATATTAAATAAACTTGAACTCTGTAATATGGACTTAAATTAGTTTTTATTAGTGTCAATAAACTCTATCTAGCAACATACGGTCCTACGTGACTGCTACGTTAAGTTTTAGTTTTTTTTCTTTAGATAACTCGTGAAATCGTTCTCTTTAGGTTAGTTGCAGCTACGTTCTGTAAATGTGGAATCTTCCGAATTATATTCTTACTTTATAATTTTCCTTTACTTTTGTAAAGAATATGACAGTGTTGTTAATAAAGAGTTATAGCTACGCCTACCATAACTTCAGGAAAAATCAGGACACTCCAAAGTATGCTTACCTGTAACAAATTAAATATGTTTAGAATAGGTAGGTTTTCAATATTAATATTATGAATTATGTTTTATTTAAGTATGTGTCATACGTAAAATATTGACAACAAATTTATTTAAATTCGTTGTGGCCTGTAAACAGCTGGTTAGTAGTTAATAAAGCTGATAGGTAATTTAATAGGTATCCTGACAAGAAAAAAAAATACTACCTCTATAAGTCAAATTATTTACTTCACCGGAGTAATCTGACCTTGTGCTAGCTGTCACTTTGTGCAATAAATTGGTTATACGAGTAGGTATTTATTGTATTATAGACTTCTACACTTATTAATATACATTTATTTTACACTTAAAATATAAATCGATTAACTAAACGATCACCATTACAATAAATATGACTATTTGTGTGGTGATATGTTTGGTGATCGTTCAGCTAGCACATGTCAGGGGGTAACCATCACCTCCTAAAGCAGTATTATTATAATATTACTTCACAGTGGGAAAGTGATGGAGCTATACAGGACTTATAGCTCCATCTCTTTCTCACGCTGAAGTAATATTGAAATAATACTGCTATGTTTACCCCCCTGATTACTCCAGTGAATTATTAATTCTACTTTATGCCCATTTACACCAACATTCACTATTGATCGCTGAACGAGTTTAAAACATCGTTGTATTTCTGTCAACCGTTAGAATATGAAAGAGACAGAATGATATTTAGCGCTAAACGCATTTAGTAACTTATAGTGCAAGTACAGGAATTAGCTAAATACTTTTAATTTTTCAACTCTGTAATTATTTCCGAATAGCAATAAAGCCCGCTACATTTTTACCACATAGCTTACCACCCAAGTGGGTGTAACCTGCAACAGATGCTTATAATTTGGCGATTCAACTGTGTATGACTACAGACAAAAAATGTATGATATGTGTGTACCTATGTCTGTGTATGACCCATCCAAGGCCTTCCATACATCTCGCACAATGATTATGGGATATAAATTCTATGAATCATGCGAGTTGTATGTTTGTAATTGCGATGATATAATAGTAGTAGGTAACGTTTATTTGCGTGATCAGGTTCACGGGCGAGTCTTTCCAGCGAAAGCTTTGGGGTGACCATCCCGCTCGGTTGCTTCACTGGCTAGTCCTAAGGTACTAGCGTATTCCGCAGTAAGTAATAGTAGGTAAAGATTCTGAAAGAACACTAATGGTTTCTCGAAATACATATTTCGAAACTGACATTAAAAGAAACATTACATTAATTTAGTGGTGGCTGCTTGTTTGCGTATGCGTATTTCACGTTTCTTTTTTTGCCGACTAATGTAATGTATGAGTTGAATGTAACATAATAAACGAAATTCGTAGACACTGTGTGCGTTGCTTGGTGAACTGACTATTTTAAGAGCTCTGCGATCAATTGCAGACGTTTTTTTTACAATTTTAACTGGCACTATATAAATAGACAAAGCTAGTTTTACCATAACTACAGTTTATCTCTTCTAACGTCCTATAAAAGTTGTGTATCAATTTCTTTTCTCAAACAAATATTTCAATTAATACGTCCGCAGTTCCGAACCGCCCCGCCCCGCCGACGATGCATGAATAAAGTAACATTGATAGTGTTGAGGTTAGTACTTGAATCAATTTATTTGACAGAATCTGGTAATGCCGGGGCTTTTTATTGAGTTACAATACAGTTTCCTGAGGTGCACGTGGCTTAGAAATCCGAGCACGATCAGGCTCAGGCTGCGTGTAATAAGATGATACAGCTGTGATCATAGTTGTATTCTATTGAACATTCTTCACGGTGAAAATGCGACCATAACAGGAGGTCACCATTTGTTTAGTAACCACATTTCGGCATTTATGTTTAAGTAGTTAGGTACTTTCAACCGGGCAGACCTGTTATTTCATGTAGCTACAACCTATGCCAATCAAATTTTACTTTACTTATTTTTATTTTTTACAACAAAGAAGTGTGAAGAAGTTTTTTTCTAATTAATCCGAGCAATTTTATCTGAAATGCTAACATCGCATAAAAACTAACTCCTCATTAAATTACAAAGAAAATGCTATCTCACTATTTTAATTCTCTAGCGTATTTTTCTTACAAGCGTCTTCATAATATTATTATGTTATGACCTAGATACACTAAGATATACCTACAATACATAATATGTGGTGTCGACACCATGCCACTGACGCACTAATTAAATTCTTATTACACTTGCCTGAGTGATCTGATAACACATCCGCACGCGCATAAGTAGTTTAAAAACTGAAATACATTGTTTTTAGTTTGAAATGTTTAGTTTTATCTGTTCAATATTGTACTTTCGCAACGCAAATTCTAGTTAATCTGTCATTACAGGTTAGTAGATTTTTTTACATACAGTACATATTTTACAGAATTTTATTAAAAAATACGATATTGAATGCACGAAGCAAGCTTTTCTCTTTAATGATCACCTGAATGCAGCAAATAACTGCATTCTATCGCATACCTTATCGAAGGAGAACACTGTAATAAATCTGAAGCGACCGCATACTAGCCCTTATACAAGCTACGAGGTACTTGTAACTGGGTACACTACATTACTCTGTAAAGCTGGTTCAGATGACTCGCTACACGTGCTATTCATGTGACTGGCATCAATGCGTCGTGGAATCGTGGGCACTTCCCAATTTCAAACTAAGATACCGTTTATGTCGAAGCTTACACAAAGCATCGGTGCTACCCAAATAATGGTAATGAGCTTTTGACCAGTTTGTTCATGTAATAAATCTCGCACTGAATAGAAATGTATCTGGTAACTCGTCGTTTCTGGTTTAAAAGCTGGGTCGAATACTGCCATACAATATCAACATGCTGCACACGTATTCACGCCTATGTATTGATTTCCCAGTCGCATGATGGAATGCATTGGCGTCTAGTGCCTACTTCGATAACTTTAAACACGACCGACCGTACGCTAGACTCGCGCGCAACGCTTCGTCTGGACAAGACCTTAGCTTTGAGAGTGTTGTGTATAAGCTCGCAAAAGTAGGGCGATGGCGAGTTAGCTCCCTACAAGCAGGATATTGGCAGTTGATGCCATCGGTGTTATGTCAGACTGATCAGCGATCGCAGTCTATCATTGAAAGCAGTTATTAACAGAAGGTACGATCTGCGATACAATTTAAATGAAGAATTCCCAGAACCTATATTATAAATCTGTACAGAATTAGACACTTGCTTGATTTATCATAATGATAATCCGAATGATTATCATTACTTAACACTAAGAGCTATTCTAATGAACCTCACATTAGAGCCTCTTTCTAGAAGTTTTTCTTAAAAGATTACCTAAGGTTATAATAACAGTGTACTTATTAAGTCAATCAATAATCTAATTAGGCGGTTACCTGCACTAGGTACTGATGTTGGCGAAATCAAATTTTCTTCTTCCACCATCAACATGCTACTTTTTCTTTCAAACAATCAGAGTGTCATGTTGCCCCAGTCTAAGCAAAGCAAACAACTATTTTAGCGGCCATTAATTTATTTAAACGTGGAACAGGTTTGACAATTATGTCCGCGGACCAGTTCTTGAAGTCCGTCAGGTAGGTCTATTTTTGAAGCCCCTACCTACCTACCTACCTACCTATCATTCCGATTTAGTTAGAACCGTAAAGCAAATTGAAACAACAACATTGCATAGCGCTTGGTAACGTTTAATTTTGTAATACGTAAATCTTTAGGCTTATGGGGATGCGCTAAGGTAGCTCGAGAATAATTGAAACAACAACATTGCATAGCGCTTGGTAACGTTTAATTTTGTAATACGTAAATCTTTAGGCTTATGGGGATGCGCTAAGGTAGTTCGAGAATAATTGAACCAACAACAATGTTTAGCGCTTGGTAACGTTTAATTTTGTAATACGTAAATCTTTAGGCTTATAGGGATGCGCTAAGGTAGTTCGAGAATAATTGAACCAACAACATTGTTTAGCGCTTGGTAACGTTTAATTTTGTAATACGTAAATCTTTAGGCTTATAGGGATGCGCTAAGGTAGTTCGAGAATAATTGAACCAACAACATTGTTTAGCGCTTGGTAACGTTTAATTTTGTAATACGTAAATCTTTAGGCTTATAGGGATGCGCTAAGGTAGTTCGAGAATAATTGAACCAACAACATTGTTTAGCGCTTGGTAACGTTTAATTTTGTAATACCTACGTAAATCTTTAGGCTTATAGGGATGCGCTAAGGTAGTTCGAGAATAATTGAACCAACAACATTGTTTAGCGCTTGGTAACGTTTAATTTTGTAATACGTAAATCTTTAGGCTTATAGGGATGCGCTAAGGTAGTTCGAGAATAATTGAACCAACAACATTGTTTAGCGCTTGGTAACGTTTAATTTTGTAATACGTAAATCTCTAGGCTTATAGGGATGCGCTAAGGTAGTTCGAGAATAATTGAACCAACAACATTGTTTAGCGCTTGGTAACGTTTAATTTTGTAATACGTAAATCTTTAGGCTTATAGGGATGCGCTAAGGTAGTTCGAGAATAATTGAAACAACAACATTGTATAGCGCTTGGTAACGTTTAATTTTGTAGCTCGCGATTTTTTTTCCTTACGTTTTTGCAGTTATCAGGTCAGTGTCAGATTGTATGTTGATTAAAATATGATTCGTGACCGTCACAATATGGCTTTACAGAACTATAATCATTAGAATCAGTAATACAAATCCTTAAGTTATAATTTGGCCTCAAAAGGGTTTCATGAAATATTATTTCAGTCGGGTAATATGAAATTAGAGTTGTGTTAATGTTTTTATGATTAAAATTCTATGAATAAATATTTGATACGGCCGAGAATCATATCTAGATCAACATACAAACTGATACTGACCGGCAAATTGCAACAAACATAAGAAAAAAATAATTTCGCGGGCTACCCTGACGCTTTCACGCTAAAGCATAGGTAATGTAACAAGTACAATATCGAAGTGCCATCATTCAGCCGTAACTTCATGCTATTGTAAAAAAAGGACTATTAGACTTTTTACACGTTCGACAAACAGACCGATGACCCACCTGAATGATACTATGAATTCAAAAGTAATCGTTTTTAAGGTTCCGTACCCAAAGGGTAAAACGGGACCCTATTACAAAGACTCCGCTGTCCGTCTGTCTGTCTTTCCGTCGTATCTCATGAACCGTGATAGTTAGACAGTTGAAATTTTCACAGATCATGTATTTCTGTTGCCGCTATAACAACAAATACAAAAAAAAACAGAATAAAATGAATATTTAAGGGGCTCCCATACAACAGACATGACTTTTTGAATACTTCGTGCGCGAGTCCGACTCGCACTTGGCCGGTTTTTTAAAAACCCGTGTATTACAGACGTCTAAACAAAATGTATTCACATGTGGAATTGGCTCCTAAACCTTCGGATACTCAGTAGGCCTCGGCTCTATATCACAATAGCCGTTTTGTATGTAGCGCACAGATAGAGCACATTAGCTATGTGATCTATCAGTTTTAGCTATTCGGAATTCCAATATTGTTATGTATTTATATTTATGTACTATATACTATAAATCTTACATCATCTTCTATAACTATAAATCTTAGCACAATAATGACCTATGGAATTACCGAGTTACATAAATTACCAATTTTATCATAGTGACTCCCCAGTGAAGTCAATGACTTTCGTTCAATAAAATAATATGTGAAAAAGCTGTCTTTTGAACATAGTAAATCAGAATTTATCACAGAAGGAACGCAAACGGCAACATTTCTTATAAACTTGAAGTCAGTTGCAGACTGACATAATTATTTATTTATTTAACCATTTATGTACACACATATAAAAACAGAAAAGAACAGAAAAATACGTACAAAGGTTATTTGATAAACAAGTTTTTTTTTTTAATATGGACATTGATTTTGAACATTATTTAACTGTCAATCAATTCGAATGTTTCTTTAGTTGCCATGTCCGATATTCTCGAACATTACACCAATCAATATGTATTTTTTTAAATAATATATATTATTTTGCCCGCGATGCGGCCAAATGTTACTGATATCTGATCATTACCGCTCCTATAGACAACTTTATTATTCTCATGTGCCTGATAAATAATTGTTGTGGATTTAGAAATAGTTATAGCGTTCGTAAATCCCCGAACAAGTTAGCAAAAGGAATCAAAATCATAAAATATGTATAAATGCCAAAACTGGTAATAAATCTCGACAAAACCAGTTACATAGAATTAGTCAATTAGTGACGAAATTGAATAAGAGTAGATGGCAATAGAAGATTACAAATTAGCAATTATACGCTTTCTCAAATATACATAATATGTATTTACAAATACCTATGAACTAATCAAGATACAATATTAACTAATATAAAACCAAGTCATCGAACTGCAGATGTAATATGACCTTCATTTCACCATCACGGACTGGGTTGGGAACCTAAGGTATTTAAAGCTTCGGTTTCGTTTTTTATGCTCCCGAATACAAAGGTTGTTTTGGGTCTAAAGTTCGTTAAATATGGTATTAGGATTTCTTGCATAAAAAGGCCACAAAAGTGCCCTAAACTCGTAATGCATTGGACCTAAAATCAAACAGACGAAATGTTGGTATACAATAAAGTACCTACTTATATTCTATCCATGTAATCAATCACTCAAAACTTTGTTATCAACAACAGTCGATATTCACGCTTTAAAGCGTCCATGAGCTAGTTGCGACAACCCCTGATGACCTGAATATTGGCCAGTGACGTCACCAAGCCACCTGCGGTCGACAGCTCTCCGACGAACTCTTGATATTGACTACTGTTACTAAAATCTATACTAGATTTATTCGGTTCTAATACCAACAACTAACACCACTGGTATTTGTTTCAACTTATATTTATTTTCTATTCCGAACGAGTACCATTGTTTAAACTAATACCAAAACAAGCTCGAAGATATAAGGTACAGTCAGTAAAAATGCTTTGTATGTAATTATAAGACTTTTAATAAAAAAAAGGTAAATACAAAAAAAATAAATTGAGTATGCAAACGTTTTGTTTCAATAATAAAATATGACTAATAATCAACTTTATTACAATTTTAGTTCCTCTTTGTATGTGTATATTTTTTTTTTTTGCAAAAACAGCAAAACGAGAACAATTTACTTACATATCTCAGAAAATCAACTCTTAATTAGAGATAGATAGGTAAGCAATTACTTACGTCAGGGATTTTTTCTGTTAAAAAGTTAATATTCTGTGATATTTTACAATTGTTAGATTAAAAGTGATTTTATAATCTAGCAATTGTAAAATATCTCACAAAATCAACTTTTTGTATAATCACAATCAGCTAAATGATGTGTTAATAATTTCTTATATTTCTAAACAGTGTCAAATCTCCGTTGGATTTGTTATCGAGGATTAGCAAGATGATTCACTTAAACTACTCTTACCTACCTTTGTAAAAATATTGGAATCAGTGAATTTGGATAGCACTATATTACAATATAAAAATATTAGAAAACAAATTTAATTTGATGAGGTTTGACTATGCGACTGTACCAAATTCAATTATTCATAATAAATAATATATCACATTAAATTTAATTATTTAAAGAGTGGTATCCGTATCGGAGTTGTTGGTATATACATCCTATACTGTACATAGATGACATTCCTTTCATCAATTCAAGAATATTGGAAACGCTAGTTATTTATTAAACTAGCGTTTCCAATATTCTTGAAGCGGCAGGTGATTTGGATATATAGGATGAGGCAGACTGAGGGTTGAAGAGTAATTTGAAACAGGACTATATCTAGCAGTAGATAATAAAACAACTGTTGATATAGTGACAGATGATAGACAGGCGATAATCACACTCACTCCTGCAAGAGCTAATGATAATAAAGTTAATATAAAACATAATAATGTTCTCTGTTAACATCCTTGGCAAAGTGAAAAACAGTCAGGTGGACACAAGTACCTACATACGTGTATAGGATATGTAGGAAATCTGGACGCTTTGGCATCTGTTGTGAGATTTGTGGAATAAATGATGGAAAGCTGTTGGCAACCAACTCTGTGGAAAGGACGCTAAAGGAAAGTTGCTTTACACCTGGCAACTAAACTTGTACGATGAACACAAAAAAAAAGAGCACTACTAAGTAGTTGGCAAAAATGTAAACTTTAATAAGCTGTAAGTTTGTGAATAAAATCATTTCGCAGATACAGAAAGGCATCTCTAGAATGATAGATATGATTGTGAATTTGAAAGGTCGCATCTGTAAATAAATATTCTAATAGCAATTCTTGATAGCATGACCAATGGTCATGCTATCAAGAATTGCTCAAATTGATCAAATACAGTTCAAAATGATCAATCTCAAAGTATCACATAATTATCAGTAAATAGTAAATTTTAAAATCACATAACTCGACCATATTATGGATCGCCATTCGCGGTGCGCAGTGGGCGGCGCGGCGGCGGGCGGCGGGCGGCGGCGCTCCCGGCCGTTAAACGTAACGGGTTCGAGTGCCGCCAGCTCATGCACACCTACTACTAAGTTTTAAAAGCAAATTAAATCATGGAACAGAGAACTGTTTATGTACCTGTTTATTAAGTCTGTAAGACTTAATCCCTATAAACTATTTATTGATCTAACGTATTTGTGAACTGTTTTATTCTGTTTTTACTGTATCTAATAGTAAATTTTCCCATGCTTCCATAGGTGAGATGTGTAAAGCACTACTTTCTTGTAACACCCATTACCATATCCCTTCCGAAATAAATGATTTATAATTTACCTGTTATACTATCACAGCTATTATTACTACAGATAGTTCTGGATGAGTGTGATGTTAAGCTTAGATATTTAGATATCTAAACTAATGCTTATCACCGAATTTATCAAAGAACTGCAATTTCTAATGATTTTAGTGCCCTAACAAACGTGTCGACGATTGAATTTTATGGTAAAAATGATATATGATCGAAATTCAAGCATATAATGTTCATAAAATATGTCGAATAGTGTGCAAATGATAAGCATTATATTATATTTACATATGATGAGCTATTAGACGTGCCATCGACACGATAGAAGAAGATATAATATAATTATAATAAGTGATTATTCTTGAAACTTTGCCAAATTTACCAAGGCATGGCCATGAAAACATCACAATACTGACTTAAATATTAGTTCTTGGCTGTATGAAGATGGATTAAGACATTCTATCGATAGACAAAATGACGCCGTCTAAAGCTGTTAATAAACTGAACGTGGAAACATTTTCAATCACTTCACAGAGATCGAGCTCGAGATCGCGGGAAAGTCCGAAAGGGTTACCGAGGTCCCTGGCATCACACGTAACGGAAGAAACACGGGTGTGTTTTGTCAGTAAGAGTCTGACGCACCCTCCCGCTCCGCCCAGAGCGGGAGAAGTTATTTGATGATTTCGCAGAGATCGAGCTCGTCAATTGATTAAAAAATCTGTTTTCATCTGTATGCACTACGCCAAGGACAAGCAATCAAGATTACCACCGGGGTATGCAAATATGTATATCTAATGGGCGGCTCCAATAACTGCTAAGAACAATATTATAACTAGTAGTTCTGCGAACAGTAGACCTCGCGAGCACGAACTTTTTCGCAACAATACATATACCACTAAAATGATTTAAAACAGGATATTTACCATGTTTTAAAGGGCGGATTCTACAGCTAGAAATCTAAAAGTGAGCAGTTTAGTGCATTCTGAGGAGATATTCTGCTCATCACGCCGAAGATATTCATCAGATCTTCACCAAATTTCTATGAGACCAACTTAAAGTTACTACTTTTCAAATAAAAAAGAACAATCGAAATCGGATCTCATAAGGTCGAGATATCCAGTAGCTCCCCTTGTTGCTTCTTTTTCGAGGAAGTATCACAATCTAAAATCCTCGACGACAAAAAAATCTATAAAGTCGTAAAACCTGTTTACCAAGTTTCATCCCAGATCGGTTGTAAAATACGACCTGTAGCAAATTTTGCCAGACTTGAAACAGAGACACTTTGCTCGCTCGGTTAATAAACGCGTATCATATGCGTCCATTCAACGAATCTATTGTCTCTCCCATCAACGATATTGAGTCCATTACAGAAATTAAATCCGATATGATGCATGCGGCTTCTCCCGTGAGTGACATTGTGTAATTTGTGCAATAGCAAAGTGTAAAAGCATTCATCCTCGGAAAGTTTTGAATTTTAAAATATGTATTTCAAAAGTAATATGAGTGTCTGATTTTTTTGCGAATTGGGAATATCTTATTAATAAGTAATGAGAACGGCTTAACAAATGACAAAATTGGGTAAAATAAGATATCTAATACTAATTTCCTTTTTATCGTTAGAGTAATTTTTACTTGACTGGCTCGTGGGTCTAGTGGTCGCAAGCGCTACTACTGAGCACGAGGGTCGATTCCCAGGTCGGGCAGTGTTATTGGATGTTTCCACCAGGAATTTCTCAGTAGCAGCCCCAAAAACTGAATTTGTATCCGGTAGATGGCAATAGGCTCGCCCCATATTACATGGGACTTAAACGTAACTGGCGAAACGTGGGTGTACTATAGGTACAGCTCTGGGAGTACAGGCGTGATGTTATGTACTTGTTACAACACATTGAAGTATTTATATTTATAGTCATAAAACATATAACACTAAATTATGACTATTTTCTAGATCGTAACAAATTGTTAACAAATTTATAATAAATTGTTAGCTATCCAAGCACAGCACAGCTATCAGCTATTACAGCACTATTATATAACCATAATTGAATAACAATAAATTAAAGATAAATCATTCAACAAATGATTTGAAATAATTGGAAACTATTGAAGACAACAATTAAATTAATACTAATTGAAACGACAAAAAAATCAATCAACTTTATATTAATTTTGCAGCTGTTATTATAGATTCATCACACGACAAGTTTTATTTTTTGTCATGAAAACATTTAGTTCGCCGATCAATACCTTTATTTGAGGTTTCATAAACAGGTCCCGAACTTACATTACTCCAGCAATTGTCAAATACACGAAATATTACACGTGTTTAATTTTACCTTGAAAGCATTTTATCAATCAGTAAGATACCAGTATAATGAGGACAGCAACCAATTACTCCAAGTCAGACCAAAATTTTGCCGTATTAAAAGATATTTGATGACTAAAGAAAGATATCCTTGCTCTTAACATCGCCCAATGTTCCGACAACTCCACAAAGCCTCTCCCTAACAGGTATCTCCACACATCTCCGTGGTACCATGGAATGCAACGACTCCTGTCAAGTTCGTCCACTTTCACTCGTTCGGCGTCGTTCGCCGTGAACAGAAGAAATTACCGACATCAATGCCGACGAAAAGGGCATCACTTATGTTTTAAGATAAATTATTTCGTCAACCACTTCCTTATTTCGCTGGTTCGGTTTTTGCATGACTTTTCCTTATGCGGGAATTCCAAGTGGACTATACAGATTGCAAATAAGTTAAGAAGAAAAAGGCCAATCAAATATTATTTGTGTTGGTTACATCATTGTCTGCGAGCATCATATTGCCTGTTCCAATAGATTGATTTGTCTGATCGCTTTTATGAATCTAGTAGACGATTATTAGTTGTGTCAATTGTTCAGCTGTCGCATACAAAATGATAGCTCGACTGCGTCTAGTGTCAATTGATAACAAAATCTAAGATGATAATATTTTTCTGATATAAATAATTTAGGATAGTGACATACCTATAGCTGTTAACTATACTAAAGAAGTATATAACAACACTAAAGTTTTAAGAAAACAACGAGAAATGTAATTTTTGAAGAAGCATTACTTTTATATAAATAAACAGTTACGCCATAAGGAAACAGTATCCTATTAAATAACCGAAGTATGCAAAGTTCATTCAAAATAAGTGCCAAAAGATTCATGCCAAGTTTTTATCCCAAACAGTTTCAAAATCTCCTAATTCTATTTGTAGAAACAGAAATAAAGACATAATACTACTTTTTTTTGAAGTCAGACAGTTTTTGCCAATTTTTGATTTAAATAGGTACAAAAACCAGCCCGTTTGAACGTGAAAAATATTCTTGAAACAATTGTATAGAGCTAGAATTAATGAAATTCTTTTTATGAAACTTGGGCTCATTTGAGATAAGTTAGGTAACCGTTTGCTACTTACAACAACATTATTTAACCAGAGCATTGAACGACCTAGAAATAATTTTATAACCATCGCTTTGACATTCGAATCAGCGGTGATTCATAACCAACAACTGCTGTATACAATACATCTTATGTATAAACTAGTACCTAATAAACTAGTAGATACCTAATAAACTAGTACCTAATAAAATAGTACCTAATAAACTAGTACCTAATAAACTAGTAGATACCTAATAAACTAGTAGCTAATAAACTAGTACCTAATAAACTAGTAGATACCTAATAAACTAGTAGCTAATAAACTAGTACCTAATAAACTAGTACCTAATAAAATAGTACCTAATAAACTAGTACCTAATAAAATAGTACCTAATAAACTAGTACCTAATAAAATAGTACCTAATAAACTAGTACCTAATAAAATAGTACCTAATAAACTAGTACTTAATAAACTAGTACCTAATAAACTAGTACTTAATAAACTAGAACCTAATAAACTAGTACCTAATAAACTAGTACCTAATAAACTAGTACCTAATAAACTAGTACCTAATAAACTAGTACCTAATAAACTAGTACCTGATAAACTAGTAGATACCTAATAAACTAGTACCTAATAAACTAGCAGCTAGTAGTACTAACAAAATTTAAAACAGAGATGAACGGTATTGTTGAAATCATCAAAACCATGCATATAACAGCACCATATTGTGGTGGTCATATTGTATGACGTCACAGTTCACACAATCAACACAGTCCCTCGGTGTCCAGACGATGACGTCACAGAGACACCCAGTAATCTTCAGACCGATAAGGAGCGTAGCCGACCGATAAGCCATAACGGCTTTGGAACAAATCGTAACATAAGATTACAATGTAGTTGGATTGTGAATAGCTCATAAGCTCTTTATATAGAAAGTGAGATAGTAGGCTAATTGCTTAGTTAATTAACTGTTTAACTCCCAAAATATCGACTCACAATATTGAACTTCAGCAATATACAGGGTGTCCAAGAACCTGGCGTCCAACTGGATTCCCACGATGCCCCAAGTTCTAACAGTACTCAGAAAAATATTTTAAAAAATTCACCCCATGTACTTACAGAATTATACTGATTTCAAAAAAAAAAAGGAGAAATGAGCACCCTGTGACATACTTTTGAATGCTGTGACTGCTAATGCTGATAATTTCGATATTTCTTGGAGGTTTTGTAATCTAGGGTATTGCTGTGTCTAAATAGAATGTAAAAATAAAGTACTTATTGTACCATTTTAAAATAAAATATTATTTTAACTAAAGGTGATATGGAAAACTATTGAATTTCGCAACTTTGACCGACTGTAGTGTAAAAAAAATGTACCAAAATAGTATGGCAAGTGACGTCAAATTTTGACGCGTTTATTCCTCTTTTTAAAAAGGTATAATACTTACACATTAATTTGAAAAAAAAAAATTTTGATAATATTTTTACTCAACAACCCAATTTTTACGATGTCTTACAGAATTCTTAGAAAGAAAAATTTACGACGAATTGAATCTAACCTCTAAAGAATTACTATTGTATGCTCATAAAAATAACAACAGGCCTCTCAAAAAACAGGTTAGACCGTAAGGGACGGTATGTGCATGCATCTCACCATAGTGATTCGTTATTACAACAGGAGGGAGCAAGACAGAAACTATCTTTGCGATTTGCTGGTTCTTCTTTATGGTACCCCATTATTCAGGTAAGAGTGAGGGAGAAAAAGGTTAGAGGTGCGAGTGAGATAGATAGTGACGCTATCTGGGATCGTGCTATTTAGGATAACAGTACGGTCAGTACGCGTCACTGCCTCCTGCCGTTACTACGCACCTCTCTCTTATCGTTACCATTGATCACGTACTACGATTTAAAGCTTTGTTTATTGGACTCGATTACTCTTTGTGCTCTGGACTTTGAAACGAACTCTTTACGACGACCTTTGCCTGTGTTTGGACAGTTTGTGTTTTGTGTGTGCTACCATGGCGACCTACACTCCGCAAGAATACGCAAATATGCACTACATTTATGGAGAATGTAGAGGTAATGGACGAGCTGCAGCGAGACTTTACAGAGAAAGGTATCCGAGGGCTACGCGATATCCCGACCATCGAGTTTTCATTAATGTGCACAGATCACTATGTGACGGGCGGTTCCCCAATCAAGTAGCTGGTGAAGGACGACCCGTAAATGACTTCATACGCGATGAAGTTTTAGAGGCGGTGTCGGCAAATCCAAGCATCTCTGTGCGAGGAATAGAAGCTGATACGGGGATACCGAAGAGCACAGCACACAGTATTCTCCAAAAAGAAGAATATCATCCGTACCACGTACAGCGAGTGCAAAGTCTTTTACCTCGAGACTATCCGAGCCAAGTCGCGTTTTGTGAAACAATCCTGCAAAAACATCGAGAAGACGAAAACTTTATCGACAAAATTTTGTGGTCAGATGAATCAACATTTAAGAAGGATGGCTACATGAACCTACACAACTTGCACGAGTGGCATGTGGAAAATCCGCACTTGATGCGAGAAGATAGATCCCAGTACCGGTTCAAAGTGAACATGTGGACCGGTATTCTCTGTGGGAATATTATTGGTCCATTTGAGATGCCCGAGAATTTGACTGGCGAATCATATTTAAATTTTCTTCAAAATGATTTGCCAAACTTACTAGAAGAGACCCCACCAGATATGTGGTTCCAACACGACGGCTGTCCAGCACATTTTCGCGTATCCGTTAGAGAGTTTTTGGACGAGCAATACCCGAACAGGTGGATTGGGCGATCAGGAACAATCCCGTGGCCAGCCCGCTCACCTGACTTAAATCCGCTGGATTTTTTTTTCTGGGGAACTATGAAGGAGCTCGTTTATGCGAAGCCCATTAATGACATCGCTGACCTTCGTGAGAAGATAACACAAGCAGTGCAGGTGATACGTCAAAAAAGTTACTCGCGAAACATAAAGCGGTCCTTTTTAAGGAGAGTGAGAGCTTGTATTGCCGCGGGTGGTCAACATTTTGAACATTTATTGTAATAAAATATCTTTAAACTAACATTCTTTGCTTTTATTCTACTGGGAACCCATCTACCTGTGTGTATTTCCTTCTTGCTCACTCTTGGAACCGAAGTAAATAATAGTAGTAACATAACAGTTTCTAAGATAAGAAAGGGTCCGACAGTTACCGTTAGTAGGTAGGCACTTCGTAAAAATTGGGTTGTTGAGTAAAAATATTATCAAAATTTTTTTTTTCAAATTAATGTGTAAGTATTATACCTTTTTAAAAAGAGGAATAAACGCGTCAAAATTTGACGTCACTTGCCATACTATTTTGGTACATTTTTTTTACACTACAGTCGGTCAAAGTTGCGAAATTCAATAGTTTTCCATATCACCTTTAGTTAAAATAATATTTTATTTTAAAATGGTACAATAAGTACATTATTTTTACATTCTATTTAGACACAGCAATACCCTAGATTACAAAACCTCCAAGAAATATCGAAATTATCAGCATTAGCAGTCACAGCATTCAAAAGTATGTCACAGGGTGCTCATTTCCCCTTTTTTTTTGAAATCAGTATAATTCTGTAAGTACATGGGGTGGATTTTTTAAAATATTTTTCTGAGTACTGTTAGAACTTGGGGCATCGTGGGAATCCAGTTGGACGCCAGGTTCTTGGACACCCTGTATAATTTCCAAGATAAAGTCTTTTGACTTCTGGCATTATTTTTTAGGGAAAATAAACAGTTATACATTAAAATACTAAGTTATAAATACACAAGAATTATAAATGTATTACCAAATTACAATATTTGTTGCGGTCACAACTTCAGCGTTGTATTAAGAATATTTTGTTCTTGTGCAAAAAAATCTGTTGCTATAGATATGTTGGGATTGCTTATTTTCCTTATAGCTTCAAAATTGCCATAATACACCATGTTATTATAGACCTTAAATAGGAACTTAATTATTCTCATAAAAAATCGGCGACAGGAAATACAACAAATAGGTAATAAATCAAGCTTTTTAGATGACTTGCAAACATAGAGGCTGATATTAAAGTAATGACAGGCTATGGCAAATTGTGTAACAGCTGTAATTATTGACATATTCCACATTTGCCATAAAACGATGGTTACATATTTCAGAGCGGTATTCTTTATTACTTTTTCATTCTTATTTTGAAACCAATGTCGTCAAAACTTGACATTCATCTTCACACTAACATTATATGTATACGTAACAATAAACCAACATATGAAGGTTCACCAACAAATAATACCTCTTAAAATGCTGTAAAAGCTGTCTACATGAAATATATTAAGCCCAAGTAGCGAATATATCGTTGTATCTTTAAAATGTTTAAACACAGGCATCGCAAAATAAAATAATGCATGTCTTAATATAACTTTGAAATGTTTTAACATAAATTATATTAAGAAAAAGAGACGTGTTTCTTACGAAGTCCTCTTATTATAATGTATGAGTAAATACATAAGACAATGGGTGAACATTTGTCATATCATTTGTAAGTTTGTCATTGTGACCGTCATTACGATCACACGCATCATTCTCATATTACATTTTTTGCAGCGAACAAATTATTTCATCGTTACCCAAATCATGATTCATTTTCAGAACTTTGCTCTTTCATCATTATTTTGAATACCTAAATATCCTATTTCGTTTTGGGAATAAAAGAAGCATAACAATTGGTGTCTCACACTAAAATAACGTTTGAACTCTAGATAGTTCTTCACGAATACAATGTACACTGTTGTTTAAAGGCTTTGTATTCTTGAAGCAGAAACTTCTTCTTTTCGTGTCAATGGTAGTCTTCTTCGTTGTTTTGTTTAAATTATTTTATATTGTATGTGCCCCTACCGGGCAGAGTGGCCACGGTGATTGCGGCATCGGTGGCATTATTTTTGGTCATCCAAGGTGCAGGTGAACGGTCACTTAGACACTCCATCATGTGGGGCATGGTGGTGGGGCATTTGGTGATTTCCCATCCAAAAATCCAAAAAAAAAGACACTCCATCAAGTGGGGCATGGTCTGATCAGAAGCACCGCACTCGCACTGGGTGTTGGATGGGTCAGTAATCCCCCACTTCGACAAATTGTGTCTGTAGCGGCCTACTTGGGTACGCAATCGATTGAGAGCTTTCCAATGCTCAATACTTTAGTGCATTCTACAATGTACGTATATACGCTTAGGTGGTAAACAGTGGCTTTAGAACAATCGTGGACCCTGTCGGGCACAGGAAAAGAAAGATGGTAGGTAGAGATGAGGATTTTTCGTTTATCTTATATCTAACTTATTAAAAAAAACCTTTTTGTGTTAGTTTTAAAGATTTATCATATAAATATTCGTATACACTGTAATAACATTTACTTATTGACCTGTTAGGCCCCGTGCGACACCGATTCGGATTCAAACAATAGAAAATCAATTGTGTCTCATTCGCTGTCCTTGACCAGTTAAAAGCTTTTCTAATTTAATCATGAATAGATGTAGTTTTGAAGAACATGTAAATTGCCGGAAACACTGTGTCGCTGCGGCGCGGACGGCGCTCCACTTAGGCGCCGCGCCGCGCCGCCTGCTTCGGGTATGCTCGCGCGGCCTAGACGACGCTCAGGCGGGCTTGCGGATATCCGTGACTGGCCCTCGCATTAACTCGCGTATCCTCGAGCATGCGCACGTAAACGCTTGATGTCTGCATCGAATTTTATACTTTTTTTTTTTGATGGGAGATCATCAAATAACTTCTCCCGCTCTGGGCGGAGCGGGAGGGTGTGTCTGACTAAAACCCACCCGTATTCCTTCCTGTTGCCTGTGTTGCCAGGGGCCTCGGTGACCCTTTAGTACCTTCCCGCGACCCCGGCAGGCATCGGCCCTAGTGGACCCCTACACTTGTGCTGACGACATCTCTTTGAGGCGCACATGGAATACAACGCGCCGTCGACCCGGGCCTGGTCCTTACCGGAGGTGAGCTACCCATTGCTCACCGTTCGATCGAATTTTATACTTAAAGTCAATATTGATTCAGTTACTTATTATATTTGATGTTTAGTGGAACTGACCCTAAGCGTGAGCATATGAAAATAGGTGTAGGTTACCATGTACCAGAAGAAAAATAACGATCAATCAAATGACCAATCGTATGACACCGGTGCAAAAATATATAATTATGTATAATAGCATAGATATCGTGTACCAAATAGCAAGGTAATCTTTCAGATTACAGTGTAATCACAACCAACTCAAATTACGATTGAGAATGATACTATACTTATCTCAAATAATTGGGGTTTTAGCTTAGTTAGACATCACTTATGTGCGTATTTAAGCACACAAGGATTATCTTTACTTGTTATAAGTAAATAAGAATTAGAGCTGATTTAATAACTGCTTAAGACATGTTAAATTTAATAGAAGTGTCCCTTCAAGGAATACAAGATAATTTGTATTATTAATTGCAATGGACTCAATCTTAACTAATTCAACTTTATCTGAGACAGGTATCCTGGCAATGAATGAATGAATATCCCTTAAACTTTGTTCTTGTTTAGATTTCTCTTTAGTCTTCAAGCACTATCTTAAAAGTTATCAAATTATAAAATTGTTGAGATAATTGCCGTTGTATTTCTAACCAAAATTTTAACTTAGTTTTTGTCACTGCAGTTTTTCTTTTGCTTGTCTTTAGTTCAACTACCTCTGCTTCAGGAAAATTACTTGTTTCTTAATTTAGTGGAGTGTCGTTTACGTAACTTTTATTAAACTGTGAAAGATAAAAATAGAAAAACGAACTTTGAAGAAGATGCATCAACATTTTGCAAGCAAAATCGCATGCAAATATAATGTAAAGAATGTCAAAACAGCATTTGGAATATCTATCCAATCACAGAAGATAATTAATGTTCTTTTCTTAATATATTCTATAGGCTTCGAAAAAGTACCAGATTCTTAGTGTAACTAGTTTGGGGCTTGAATTCCTATGTCAAGTTTCTATTAATTTTGAGCAAACGCGTCTGTTTTATTTTGCTTTACAGAATTCAGAATCAGATTCTTCAAATCTTTACAAAATGAGGTTAAGACAATGGGTATCAGATATTCCTGTCAACTTCAAAACGTTTCTATCATTGCATTGTTTACATCATCACTATCACAGTTATATAAGACAAATGTGGTGTCTCCACCCGGCGCGTTGCCCTGTCACGAGGCAGTATTGTCAACGTACCCTCGCAAAGGTGAGCCAGCTTAACATACCCCACTTAATTACACTTCTAGAATATGTACGTGACAGTATTATTTGGAAAACGTGATTTTTCCTAACGTTTTTGTGAGACTCAACTTATTGTTGAACGTGAGAAAAGTTTCACGAGACGGAGTGCTTTGTTTTATTTTCTTTGTAAAAATGCCTGTCAGAGATAAAAAAGTAATTATGATTCTTGAAAAAAATGGAGTTGTTGAACAATATTAGTTAGACATGAAAATGATATTGACCGGGGATTTCAATTTTGATTATAGTCTGCATTAATATTTTTTGTTTGACTAGCTAAGTGGCTACCATAACTCGGGATGTTAAAAACTTGTCCAAAATACACTCGCTGTCTCGCTTGTCCAGTCTAATTATAACTTATTGCGTTTCTCGATAAATCATTTACAGCTACCAGTCACGCGTTATGTGGGAATCAATTTCGCACGTAACGCGATCGTCTGATTCAAACCTGCGATTGATCTGATGCGATCGCGTGAACTTTGCTACGACTATCACGTGCGACTAAATGTTGTGATATGTAACGTATGTACTCCTGGTACATCGGCTAGGCGTTACGTCATGAATGTGTTACAAGTGTGAGTACTTGTTGATGTTATGAAATCCGAGTATTCAGTGCGTATAGCCGTATAGCGGCATGTCGACTTTAACCCATAAGCGTTTATGATGGGTCGAACAATGAATCAATTTGAGTAATTGATTACTACCTACCTTGATTACCAAAAAAATACTAATAGCAAGTAATTCGAAGCACTCATATAAAGTACCGACGTATGTGACACTCATGATGATTTGTCATTTACCGAAGGTGAATTATTTGATGGTACTGTTTCAAGAAATACTCTTTCCACTCATTTACTTTTATTTGCTAACGATCTCATAAATGATACGATTTAATTGACCTTGGCATTGCATGCAATTGTTGCTATATTTTTAGTAACAACGTCCCGAATAGTATCTCCTTCATTTACTTTACGAGTTCTAACTTTACCAACAGTCATAAAATTAACATCATCGCAAAGTTCATCAGTATGCTGTCACGTCACAAGTAGATAGGTATATACCCGGCATAATGTTTTGCTAATAAACAATATCAGCGTCGCGTCGTCATCCTTCGTGCGTTATTATTACGCGCGAAAGATGAACTTGTTACTGCGATTGTACTTATGTTTACGTAGGGGCTGCAGTCTCGACATAGATAGTGATCGCTTTACGACCGATTTCGGTCGCAAACTCCTAGTGACGATGCTTGTCAAGCAATTTTGACCGTCTAGGAACCCATTAGGACTTGGCGACCGAATTCAATCGTAAAGCGATCGCTACCTATGTCGAGACTGCAGACCCTGGAAAGTACTGGAAACATTATTTTTCATTCGTTTGTAAACGTTTTGAGTTGAAAGACGTGCGTTCTATTGCAATATACTTAGTAAATAAACAAGTGTAGGTGCCGCATTTCAATATTGACAATTTCTTCGAAGTGGAAACGTGTACGTGAAATTTAAATTGACTTTTTATTCAATGTTTTTAGAGCTGGTATAATCAGTTATTTTGATTTTGATATTTAGTTTTACCGACAGATAACAAATTCTCTCCTTATCATATCTGTTCTGGCCACAATTCTATAACCATTCATGATTGTAAGAAGCTCCTTGATTACTGTGGGAAATTCTGATAAGACGAGAACCACTGGAGAATACTTAGGTACCTACTATAAGCGCTTAAAGTAATTATCACAATCTTAGTTCTTATAATATACTGTAGATACTATTTCCTCTCCAACAAAAAAGACAAAGTAACGAAGCATTTTTTATTTTATGTTATTATCTAGTCATGTCAGTGCTACAAATAATATGAGTTCATGTCCTGTCTAATAACGTGTCCAAATCTGAATGTCAGACTTGTTTAGATACATCATTGTATAACTAGTTTAGTCTGTTCTACCTAGGCTAGGTTCTATCTGCCAATCAAAACAAAACCTTATTCTAAAATGGTAGAGTCCGCTTTCAAATAAATCAATCTGCATTTCTGATTTGAAATTTATCGAAAGCAAGGTGAAGGAAACCACAAACCATAATTGATTTTATCACATACGCATATCACACATAAACAGCCTATAGTGTTCCCACTGCTGGGACACAGGCCTCCTCTATGTGAGAGGGAGTGGGCCGTAATCCACCACGCGGGCCCAGTGCGGGTTGGTAGATGTCACATGTCTTCGAATTTTTGGTTCTAGGACATGCCGGTTTCCTCACGATGTTTTCCTTCACCGTTTTGAGAGCAGTTGATTTTATATTAATATTTATTTGTTGAATTCTTTGTTATGTTACTTATAAAATTGCTAAGCAATTTTCAATTATCTTGCCAACACACCCTTCCTTAAAATTACTAGGTACTACTTCATTGTTACCTCAGTCCCATGTATCATTTAATGGCTTTAAATTATGTAAATTTAAAGTTGGACGAAACGTGTTTTCTATAAAATGTATCACGTTGCGAGTCAATGTGATGAATAATGATTGGGAATGATCTCTACATATACATGAATTAAATTAAATAAGAAAATTAATGTTAAATTCTTATCAGCCATCGTCTAAACTGAAGCAAATACGTCATTGTGTTAAATCAACGTATTTCGGAATAAACCAAGAAAAGACATTAAACTAAGAAAATTTACGATTTTTCCCAGATTATTGCCTAAAAATAATAGTTTTATAAAAGTTACAATAGGTATAACAAAAACATGAAACAACATTTTAATTTTACAGATTTTTCATGAATTTTCCCAACAATACAAACCAGTTTTATTTGCATACTTTGAGTAATTGTTGTACTGTATTTAATAAGCTTTTAGTTATTATGTTTTTTCTAAAAAATTAATGTCAGTCATTTTCAACAATTTATTAAAAAATAAAAACACATGTCTTGTTTAATAATCTTAAATTGCCAAATTGCTTCACAGAGATTGCCTAATCGCGAGATACATTTATGGTATTATTCTTTTTATTTAATTGAATCACAATTAAATTGAAAATAATGTGTTTAGGTTTAACTTACTTTTAATTTAATTTCGTTTATGTTAATAACCATCTTGTAATTTGATTAAGTAAATAAACAAATATAGTATACCAAAATTTGCATGTCATATTTATATGGAAATAGATTTTTGGCTTTGTCTATGTGTGATGTAAGTTACAATTAAAACTGTTTATTTTATAATTATAAAAAAAAAAATACACTGGGAGACCCTCACAGTAAGCCCTTTCATTTAATGTGTGACATGGTACAGTTTGTAAAACTTTTTTTATATTTCTAATTTGTTCCCCAAAAGTGAACCCGATATTCAAAATTCATTTATTTATGTTACATGTTCGCATTTGGGTCATAGAAATTCATATGTATAACAAATTTTAACTTAATCAGTCCAGTAGATTAGGAGTAAATCGTCTGTGACACACGAGTGATCCTATAGGATTCCGTTTTTTCTTGTTGAGGTACGGATCCCTAAAATATGCTGTGATTACCTTTTTTCTAATGTTAGTTTGTTTATTTTCATAAATTTAAATAACAAATATACAATATTGGTGCTACTAACTATTTACACTAGGTAGACACTAAATTAAATTACTAACTATATATACAAATTAATACAAAAACAAAAGAACACTTGCACAGGCGTCAAAGTATTCGTCCGCATCGCTGTCATCCGGAAACGTGCCCAGAAGACTGGCAGCATTGCCACGTTGAATGGCAATGCTGCTTTTTTCTTAATTTGACCGAGATCTATTTTTTGAGAGTACATATTTGTACGAATTTACTCACAGCACAAATAAGGGGTGAAGTCCTAAAATCGTTAATTTGTAATTTTATCACATTTTTTTCCATTACAAACTTACATTTGCAGTTGAAGAAATGACCTAGACGTATATCGATGTATGGAAGAACATGTTTTTAAATATTATGAATGAGAAAGGAGTGAATGATAACTTGACGGCTGACAGAGGCTGACTTCCATTCAGGAAGGGAAAAACATTTTGGGCCTACGCAAACCTAAATAACAGAACAAGGGCAGGCAGAAAAAGAGATACTTTTCCGTTCCCTCACAGGCTGCTCTACTCTTCTGTAGTAGGTAGTATTTTAATTGAAAACAAAACAGTTTCACCTTGAAACACGCTTTCTGCGCACTTTACTCCGACATTCCATCGCTTATCACTTTATCAGTTAATAAAAACTGAGTACATCAGGCTCTGCAGTCCGGCCGCCGCGCGCCGTAACATCGATTAAGTGTGAACGTACTGCGCAGGCGCACAATGGCGTAAGTACCGTTGCACTGATTACTTTAACTAAGTGTTCATTATTATGTAACGGAATATGGTCATAAGGTCATAAATTGTTAGATGTTCATTACAATGAAATAGTTACATAGTAGTTGTCATAGCTGAAATGGATTATTATGAATATCAATCATACTATTATCGTATATCGTGTTGGTTCCTAGGAGTCATCGTCTTCAGTAAGCACTTTTGGAAATACAATATCGAAGTCAAACATACTTGACTGGACGCGTGCTGAAAGTGTTGGTACGATTTGTTTTCATTTGTGGTTCTTGCTTCATACATAGGTTATTCACAACTTAAGGGATTTGGACTTTGCTCTCACATTCAAATATACGTGCAATGAATGAAATACTCATTGATAATCGCCATAGGTTTTAATGTTCTCCAGAAACCTACAATATGAATGAGTGTTAAGGTGAACGCAGACGCTATAGAGTCGCGTTTCATTATCTTATCTTATGCAACCTCTCACCCGAGCCGCCACTTAATTGTTGCTGTGCACTCAAGTAATTACAACTAAAGTAATTACAGCAGTGCGTAGGAACGATTGTGTTAACACTGTTAGTCAGGCCCGATTCGCACCGATAAACTAATAAAATTAACGATTTTGGGTTACCTACGACTCGTAAAGAGGACAATTTTTAAATCGATAAGGCAGCAAAGTTATTAAATTCAGTATTATTACATTTTGCTGTAATTCTATGCAAATTGAGCTTTGCAACACAATCTGAATTAGCAAAGTTCGTGAAATTTAAATAAAAACAATGAAAATATTTTGAATGAATTAATTGAATAATTTACAAATTGAATATTTAAAAAACTGAATATTTTAGATTCAAATTAAGGATACCTACGTTAGGGATAAAGAGTGTTCTCGAAAAACCCCGGTCCATTTATACGGGTCTGTCGAAGCCACTCAAGCACATTTAGTTCCTATCACTGATCTAGTAATCCTTTACCAATAGTAACAACCACTAAAATTACTATTGGTGTTATCTTACCAATAGTAATGCATACATTACTATTGGTAAGATAGTAAGCTTGTTTAAACTCGCACCGAGTCGTACAATTATCGCGGGCAATGTTACTCGTATTTAACACCAGATGTCGGGATTGCTGTGCACACTGCAGCCTGGGACAGTTTGCACAGATTGCATCTGTGCGCTTATAAATCGTCAAGAAGTAATACATTTGTGGGCGTGTTGCACGATCGTGTCGTGTGTTTGTTGCCTATGTGTATAACGGTTTTTTAGTTGACAACACTTTTAAAACACATTATTTTGAGAAGTGACCACCAGAATGTTTGACTGTTCCATGTAACATTCAGACTACATGAAATCCTTCTGTTCATGAAGCTACTATTAAATATTTTGGAGTTTATTAAAACACACAGTGATGAGGCGCTACTTTAGAACGTCCGCCATTAAAAATTCAGTTCCAATGACATTACTATTTAACCTTTTCATTATAGATTGAGTTGTTCTAGTATAAAGCTCGTACATGTGTAGAGACTATTAAAATATTGATGTGCTCTGTGTGTCCCAACCCTAAAGTTTTGTCCAAAATAGTTAGGTACAACCTTTATAACATTTAAGGCTCCTACATACTGGCGCAACTTGTCGCGCGACGCGACGCGACACAAAGACACCGCGTGTAGCGCTACAAGCGGTGCCTTTGTGTCGCGACGCGTCGCGCGACTAGTCGCGCCAATATGTAGGAGCCTTTACGTTCGAGTGAATCTTGTGCAAAAGTTATTGAACATCGTAAACTAGTTCATAATCATACATTTGAACAATTATTACATAAATACGTGTGCATACAGACAATGAGCTACGTTAATTTAATTATAAATTATTTAGGTTCCGAAACTGATCGCTTGTGTATGTTATTACGAAACTCAGAATTGCTGCATGCACGAAAATGATTAATATAATCTATTATTATTTCTGGGATCCTGTCGTTTTGCCGAAAAGATTTTGCCAAAATTTCACTACCCAAACAAATTTTAGCAAACTTTTTTTTTACCAATGCAATGTTTGGGATGATTTTAGTACGCACATTTTCATTTGGTCAATTTTTTACTTGGCAGAATATTATCAAGGATAATGTCAATTAGGCATTTGGTCTTTAATCAAATGATTTATTACAGCAAACAATCTTTAGACAATAAACGTTAGAGAAGTTTATGTGCTTGAATTTTTCTGAAACAAGTCAAATGTATGTTTACGTATGGAACTAGTTAGAGTAGGTTAATTATTTCAAAAAATGGTTAGGTTAGATTAGGTTAAAACTGAGATCTCCTACGCCAGACACAAATAGATTATATAGAAAATAATATGGAAAAAAGAGATTATTTTTAGCAAGCTATCGAGAACCGAACTACTTAGTTAGACGAGGTAGAAATTTTATTTTGCGTAAAATGAGTTATTCCAACTGAAATATTTGACTACATAAAAATTGGTAAAAGTACTAGTTCGTAAACAAGTTATTGTTTAAACGTTCACTTGCCAAATATTAGGTTTGAGTTACAATTATTTGTGAAGAGATTTTTTGCTAAGTAATAATTTGGCAAATGAAATTATGCGGAATATTGTTTGGGAAGTGATAATTTGGCAATTTCTTTTCGATGAAACAAGGGAGACCCATTATTTCTTTAATAGTGTTGGGTTTGAGAACGCAACCATTATTGTTTATTGTTGGCTTTACTCTTAATTTTGTACCTAATGTTGGCATCACTTTTCTTACCTTCTTCACTCCGCCATGTCAATGTGTCAACCTATAAGAAATACGTTTATGTGTATCTTTCCGAGTTCAGCTTAATTCTCCTATTATGTTCACCCACATTATCAACAAATAGCAAATATTTAATTGGTTGGAAGTATTTATCGAAAATGGTCAGAGTACTACGTGATTTTCTTGTACAGCTTTTTGTTGTATTTCATGTTGTAAAGGTAACCTACAGATACTAAGTTATAGTATAATTAGTTAAAATTTATAAAGAACGCATTTTCTTGATACTACAGACTACTTGTAAGTAGTGGCAGTTTATTTTTACAAAAAATAAACATGAATAATGTCTAGTTATTTCTTATTCAGAAAAGGAAAACATTTGAACAGGTGGCAAAGCTTGTAAAATATTATTATTTCCCTAGAGTCCGTGTGGATGTTGGTGGTCACACTCACTTAAGTTGAATAGACCAGTGTCTTGCTCTTGTCTTGTATACAATACAACAATAAATGTAATTTTAATTTTAGATTTTGTGAAACATTTCACCTTGGAACCAACGTAGAAGAAGAATCATCAGAACTTTACACAATAATAACTTAATTTCACAAAGATATCAAAAATATCTAAAACAACGAGAACAAGGTTACTAAGAACAATATATCAATAAGGAAAAACAATATCCGCATAATTTTCACAATTACTAACTCGCCATGTTTTTTCGTGCATTATTTTATTCATATTGTACAAACGTGCCAATAGGTTGTGTCAACAGTTGCGATATGTCTGCTCTCACATAAGTGCATTATTGTTGCACCTGAGTGGTGAGGTGTACGAATTGGTCCATCGTTGCTAAAGCAGACTATTGACACATGAGAACCATGCAACTTTGGGTGAATCTAGGTAAGGAAGTTTTGTTGTAAGAATATTATTGACGTTTGTGTCACACTTTTATTTTCATGTAAGAGTGACTGAAATTAGATTTTTCGCAACTATTAGTCTGAAAACTTTAAACTATTTAGAACCAAGAAGAACTAGCAAATATAAACTTTACCTACACATCTTCTACTTAATAAAAATCATAAACTCATTCACTGTCGGACAACTCATAAGACCGAGTGACGTTTTGCCTGCCTACACAAGGCGGAGGCGTCATTGACACCTCAACGTTTAGTCAACGGCTTGGCGCGAGTCCATGCTGCATTTCCGTGACTATGCATTTCATCAAGCAGAATATAAATTGATACAACCCTTATTTATTACATACCCGCCGTGATGTTATTTAATAAGGGTTTAATCTTAATTCCATCTTTTTAATCTTTGTACGATTTTGTAGTTTTAAACCAAAGTCAAGATATTTCCCTCTCTTTGTAGGAGGCACCTCCTACAAACAGAGAGAAACGTCTTGACTTTGAAAGAAATGTCGAATCAAACAACAATTTCTTCTCTATTCTAGAAATCGAGCGAGATTCCTTTGGTTTCTCGTTGCAATGTTAACGCAAGCATTCGTATTTGTCAACGATTTAATTAATTGCTCACAGTTGAAATGCCGGAATATTTCACGCTTGCCGGCAGATTCTAATGCGACGAAATATTGCATGTGAAAATTAAAGACAAATTGAGAACTGCCTCCCATTTGGATGTCGGTTAGAAATAGTAGATTGCATCACCGCGAGACTTTTCGTGAGCCTTGCAATGACCACTACGATGCTGTTGGTGCTAACACTATCAAGAAGTGTAACTGAGAAGAAGACTCTCTCTACTTTTCTCCTTCAATTCAACTAGGTACTGTAATTGATAACTATTTTCAGAAAAATCAATACACTGGTGGTGATATGCTGACACTTTCTTAATACATGAAAGTATGGGTCAACAATAATGACGCAAATTAAAACATAAATCATGCAGATTATGACAGAATTACAAAATATTAAGAATCTGTGTCAGTATTTTTTGCATGCAATGCAATATTGCACGTGCGCGTATTATTTGAATAAGAACGTTGTTTTTCCAGTCGAATGTGTTTTATGACTGTCAGCAAATATGCCATGTGTTGTATGGTAATTATTATTAATGTAGGCAATTACCTGTTGGTAAAAAATAAAAACAGCTTAAAAACTTCAAACATACCTAATGATAAACAATTCAGTTTTTAAAATACTTAAAAAAATTAAAGGCACTTAATGTTTCCTTTACAAAATAAGTAGGTACCTAATGAATAGATTTAATAATGCTTAAAAGATTTATTTTAAAAATTATCCTTATCCAAACCCAAACCATAAAGAAAAAAATATTACGCTGCAAAACAAAAGAAAAACACTCAATTTTAATACTTTGTGCGTGACATTTTGTACCTGTTTGTTTATTCGAATTCTTTTTACAACGACCACAAGCAAGTTCAAGGATACACACAGCTAAGCACACACCACCGTGATATGTGTGGACAAGTTTGTCGAAACTCCACAACTGTGACACATGTCACGTTAAGCGTGCATTAGGGCTCAAGTTTTTATGAGCTATTGTTGCAAGTTTTACAGAAACAAAGGCAGTTTGAAGGGAGCTCTTGAGAAAACAATGGAAAATGTTTAATAACCGAGGGACATTAAATTATTACCTAATCCTTGAATGATCCACGCCTACAGAGTTACAGTTGCATTCGTCACCTACAGATCCTAAAGTATATTTAGGTACCTACAGATTTTCATAGGTACTGTTAATAATTTCAGTGGAAGCAATATAGATCGTTTATTATTCAGAGAATTTTATGACATTCATTGAATTGGTTGATTTCAAGCAATCTAATAATACCTACACAGTTTGCAACTGTCTAATAAGACAATTGTTTTTCTCTTCTTAGGCAGAGAAGGAATAAGCAGCAGACACCATTCCAGAACATGTAGCCGTTTGCCTAGATTTCCTCACGACTTTTCTTTCTTCAAGGCAGTGGTTATGTCCTAGATTTGCAAAAAAATTACCTACGTATGTAGTTTTGAAAACGCACATCATGGACCGTTTTGCACCCACAACCTTGTATGTTTCTACATCAACTATAAATTTATGAGCATCATTATGGCAACACACCTTTACTAGCAACCGAATAGTTTCCTCCCAAATTTCAGAGAGGCACCTCCGCAAATGATCCATGCCGTAGTATTATATATCTGTGTCCATGCTATATATTCTAGGCACGTGCTGTTTCAACGCTGTATTACATTATGGTTACCTCAGTCAGTCCAGTATGTGGCGACCTTCACGCTGTACTTTCTAGGGGCAGCCAGCCGTGACAATGCGTACGAGAGGTCGTTTAACATACGTAAGAAAATACGATGAAAATGTACCCACTGTGTGAAGCAGACATCTCGAAAACAGGGGTCTTTCGTCATTCGGGGTGCAGTCGTTGCAAGTAATGCAGTGGCTACATATTAAATGAGTACCTACTTAATGATTTTCAGACAATCAGCCTAGACGAGGTACCGCTACCAGCATACTGAGAAAAGGTTGGTCGGCTAAACTATCCTACTACTTTCAGTTTGACCAGAGTTCAGTGGTTTGATCAGAATCCTAACTATTATTATAAATTCGAAAGTGAGTTTGTTTGTTTGTTTGTTACACTTTCACGCTAAAACGGCTAAACGCATTTGGTTGAAATTTGGAACATGGGTAGGCCATGACCTTTTATCCTAGTAGTCAAAATCTTTGACATTTGCGTAAGAACGTGTCTAGTTATGGCACATATTTACACAAAGGTACAGGTGGAAGCTATTGCTCATACTGATATAGGTTCTTAGTCACACTTCGTGGATCCCCCACAGGAACAGAAATATAAAAAAGGGTTTCTTATTTAACTTCACTGAACTGTAAAAGGAAGTTGTTTCGAAAGCGGAACGAGCCATGCACTATGCACCCATGTGTAATAAAATACGAAGTTATTTTTACGGCTTAACTGTGAAGCAATGACGAACATACATGTTGTAGAAGACCAATAATTTTTAAAACGCGCGATAAACGCTTACACGGTACTGAATATATAACCGTAATCGCTTATTATAGAAAGTTTGCATTACACCATTTATGAGGTACTACGAGTACATGTGTACTCGCCCAGGGAAGGCATTTTAATGGGCTGCTACTTTACTGGCTGATACTTAGCACTGTACTTGGTATAATCTTAGTAGTTTATCACTAACGCATAAATATTTTTTAATTTCACGCACTGCAGTCAAAGTGTGTAACAAATCTGCAAATAGAAGCACAGTTTGCACACATACACACTTATATACATAGTCACACAAGGTAGTAGACAGGTAGGTATACTCACAGGTAAAAGAATATTTTTTAGAATACATAATTGCAGATGAAAGCAGCAGCAATTGAAAAAAAAGTGAAATTCTTCCGGCTAGTTACGTCGGAAATAAATAAAATAAAAAATCTAAGCGAGTGTCAGTTGCACCTGTTGGCTGTTGTGGAGTGGGTCAGCGACGGGTAACGATAACTGCTTGGTTATCGACGGTAATGGACTCGCTTACATGCAAACATTGGGGCCAGGGTATCTCTTAGAATAGTTGTTTGTTAGGAATGTAGAGAGCTTAGGAGTTATTTCGTTCTGAATGAATAGTTCTGTTCACAATGGCTATAATTCTGGAAGCTCGAAATCTACCTTGCACAGTACCTTATACCTACTTGAATAAGTCCGTGTTTTAAACTAATATGCAATTTAACATGCAATAAAATAATAAATATAAAATAATAACATTCAAAATTAATCCCATATCGATCGCTTAGCTATTCTTCTGGTAGATAGTCAATGTAACAACACTGATTATAAATACCTACATCAAATCAAGGTCAATTCTGACTCATCTAATTCAGTCGGATCAGTACCTGTGGTAGGTATAAGTACTCGAGGTCGCGGGAAGGTACTAAAGGGTCACCGAGGCCCCTGGCAACATAGGCAATAGGAAGGAATACGGGTGGGTTTTAGTCAGTAAGAGTCTGACACGCCCTCCCGCTCCGCCCAGAGCAGGAGAAGTTATTTGATCATTTCCCATCCAAAAAAAAAGGTATAAGTACTACTAACATACATTAGAGTAACAATTATGAAGTAATTGAACCGTGTTTAGCATATTAATTATGGTATGAATACTAATCAGATTGACCTATGTACTGAGTGACACGTAGCTCGAGCCAACCCGCCATGTGTTTAAACTGAACGAACAGTGTACGTAGACTGTTGAGTATACGTGTATACGACGGAAATATCAATTAAATATGAAGAACTGAAGACAAATAGGTACAATTTCTGTCGAAACTTGATCCTATAAGACACTATGAAGGCAAACTGGCTAAAACACGGCGGGTTGAGTTAACCAACGGGTTTTGTTTTAATGTAAAAACATTCTTGAGTATTCACCCGATTTTATTTGTCAAAAATGATAAACACTGAAACGTTAAATTATTTAGCGTTGACGTAAACAACTAGCTTTATTTAGATTTTTATGGTTAGACTCAATTATGTTTTATCTTAGTCAAGGGTCAATTATTAACTTTAAATATACCATCGTCGTCTTTAAGAACATTAACATCAATATTATAATAATTAACATATCAGGTGCAGGAGCAAAATTATGTAGGTATTCAAGTTGTCAAATTGACAAAGTTGTAAACTTTTAAGTCCTATGAATGCCGTACATTTTTTGTTCCAGTTAAGGCTCCTACATACTGGCGCGACATGTCGCGCGACGCGTCGCGACACAAAGGCACCGCTTGTAGCGCTACAAGCGGTGCCTTTGTGTCGCGTCGCGTCGCGCGACTAGTCGCGCCAGTATGTAGTAGCCTTTACAGTGCTCTATTAATTGTTCTTGTAAGTGGTCATTACTACTTTGGATATTTTAACGCATAATTCAAGGTACAATTATAAAAATCCCAAGATACCTACAAAGCGCGAATATTTTGGCCAAGGGTACGCACAACGCCATAGCACTCCGAAAGTACGACAAAACATTTTAATAGTGCTCATAAAGAATTGTTACGTGATGTCAGTCACGGTTTGACTACCAAAAAGATAGTTACTCCGTGTCGTTTTGTTTCTTTTCATAAAGCCTGCTCGAATGTGGCCGAGCTTAGAATTACTCGTGTTCCGCTGAGTAATGACTTTTTAAATTAGATTTGATTGACGGAACGGTTTCGATACAAAGGGTTGTGATTTTATAAGGTAAAATGACATATTGTAGGTATATAGTGGAATACTCAAAAGTACAGAGTAAACTCCATTCAACGCCTCTCGATGTAACGACGAACTCCCTAAAACGTTGAAATGAATTGACTCTGGTTGGTGTACCTTGTTGTCCATACAATGATCGACTCTATGTAGCATCACACCCACTCTAAATAACGACAACAATACGTCATTATTAAGCAATAAACAGTACTTTCTAAGTTGCCGAAAACCTCGACTGTATGTCGGCGTCATACGTACCGAAAATTCTAAAAACATCGTTGTTTTGTTTATTAGGGTTACCTTGCACGTGTGTATCTCGGCTGCTAGACTGTCGTCAGGTTGTCATGCATTGTCTATATGTTATCATATTGTTAGTTGCTCACACACTGTCAAACTGATCAAGATGATCCTGAGCCCTCCACTAAGCATAAAACAAGCACTCGATGCAGCGAAATTACTAGAAAAATACTTTTTTTATAACCAAGTTGATCTTACAGTATCACATGATATAATACAATTAAAATACTGGTGCAGCAAAAAACGTCAGACGTTGAATGTTTGTTGTTTGTATATTTTATACTTTATTAGTAAATTTATATATTTATTTAACATTTTATGTACACACATATATAAACAGAAAAGAACAGAAAAAGCCTACAAAGGTGATGCTTTGCTATTTCTAAAGACATCTCTTCCAGCATACCTGCGATAGGAAAGTAGATAAAGAGATGTAGACACCTTGTGTAAGAGTAGAATACATAAAATCGAAACAATTCACAAAACAAAAAAAAGGGAAATATACAAACATAATATATGTACATACTTCTAAATTAAATATCACTAGATTATTAAAAAAATACGGTGTAATTTAAAATAATAAATACATACGCAACTATGACGAAGTGGAAAGATCTTCACTCTTCTCTTCTTTCACTCTTCTTTTAAATAATATCATAATATGTAGTAAAATAATATTGATTTTTCTTCTTTCCATTTAACTATAACTCTCAATAACGCCATAAAATGCGCATTCCCTTCAGAGTCGCTATACAAGGTGTCGTTTTGCATCCTCGTCAAATTCAAGGAGGTAACTATGCTAATGTTCTCGACAAGAATCAATAATAAAATAAGTAGGTCATTTTTTTTTCTAATTTTTGGAAATCGGCAAGAGTGAGACACGCATGTTAAAACGCGGTCAGTGTGATACCGCACTGTAACTGCCCTTTTACACACACACTACCGCATATGCAACGGGGTGATTCGGTTCTGTGAAAGTGGTGTATTCTAAAATACTTTCAAACTTAAGTAACTAAAAAAACAAATATGTATTAATTATTGAGTAGGTATCGTAATTTTATTGGATTATGTATGTCTTTCATAGCAGCCTCCTGAAATTTGACGAGGATGCAAAACGACACCTTGTGTAGAGTTTGCACTATAATACTAATTAATCTAAGGCTTCTACAAATATTATGTCACCATCACTAATATGTTAGCTAATGTAGGGTTAAAGTAATGAAATTAATCAATAGAATCACGGCTTCAAATAATTTTCTACAAAAAGTCAATAACAGTGTTTTATAGCGTATTTTCCTGTCAAACTTTAGTTTATTATCCTATTTGATTAACACGGCAAAAAGTAACAAAAAATGGGTACGAAGCATATGAAAAACCATGAAATTATCATTAGATGTCCTTTTCAAAACTCACTTCAATAGACGAATGTTCGTTCACACTTAAGAAAAGTTTGATGTAGGGAATACTAATCAGCAAATTTAAACATTTGATAATAATATCTACCAACCCACACTGGGCCCGCGTGATGGATTACGGCCCACTCCCTCTCACAAAGAGGAGGCCTGTATCTCAGGAGTGGGAACATTATAGGCTGATTATGTTGATAATAATATATTAAATCTAACAAGAACTTAAGTTACACTTAATACATTATATCAAAACTACTCATAAAACTCAGAAGGTTGATAGCATACACGTAAGAGACCATCAAAGCAAAGGAACGGTGAACGTTTCATTACAATTTACTAGTACATTCATAATGAAGAATAGCGTTAACAAATGCTACAAAACCAGTAGACTAGGGACAAACACGAGGGTAATGGTATAAAGGAAATTAGACTTTAATCCTTAACTGATAGAGCTTATATGGATGGTAGATATAACGTCGGTTGGCTTAGTAGACGCCGCCGAGCGTGTCTGTGGGAGCGACCGACCAAACAATGATGCTTGGAATGCGATACGAAAAAAGAGTGCGAGCGAGAGGCTGGGTGCAAATGAGACAGAAAACAATCGTGCGCTTCCGCTGTAGCGTGGGGTCCAGTGACAGTCTCAGGTGGAAGGAACCGACCGTGTGTCAGGTGCGCCGAGGGGATACCTATCAACATGAACTTGTGGGTACACAAAATGAGTTGTAAAGGAATTTGAATACTTAATACTACATTGAAACGTTCTCATGCTTGTATTTTTTAAACCTACAAGTTCAGAGTAATTACAGATAATATTTATGGTTATTAAGCTAAAATATAACCAGAAAGTTGAAACGTAGCGGATTTCGATGAATCAGATATACCATGGATACCCACTATTAATTTGTTGCCGAAGAGCATTGAGGCAATGGCTTCATTTCCCCGTATCAACACGTCGTTTATAAAATTATTGTTATCTTTTCTATTCTCATAATCTCATCTGACTTAACTGATTATACTACAATAATGAAGACAAGAAATATTACCTATTATCTTAGAACAATAGAACCATTAGTATTAATGCGACTATAATGATTATTGACCGAGTGAGCGAAGTGTCTCTGCTTCAAGTCGTGCAAAATTCTCTTTCCTCTTTCAGTTTGTTGCTACTCCTTTACAGAGGGGTAACCATCACCTCTTGTAGCAGTATTATTTCAATATTACTTCAGCGTGAGAAAGAGATAGAGCTATAAGTTCTGTATAGCTCTATCACTTTCCCACTGTAAAGTAATATTATAATAATACTGCTATAAGAAGTGATGGTTACCCCCCTTGTCGTATTTTGAAACCGAACTGGACGAAACTTGGTATACAGGTTTTACGAGTTTATATATTTTTTTTGTTCAGGGATTTTTGATTGGAGTCGTACTTCCTCCAAAAAGGGGCAAAAAGGGGGCTGCTGGACATCTCGCCTTATGAGATCCGATTTCGATGGTTATTTTTTAGGGTTTTATAGTCAACAAGGAACCCTATAGTTTCGCCATGTCCGTCACTGTATGTCTGTCTGTCCCCAGCTTAGCTCAGAGACTTAGGTACTAGAAAGCCGTAATTTGGCATGGGTATATATATTAATCACGCCAACAGGGATTTAAAAGAAAAATCTTGAAAAACAAAATGTATGGTACCTTCCTTGCACCTTAAGTGGGGATGATATTTTTTTTCTCGTCTTTCCCATGGTGTGGGGTATCGTTAGATAGGCCGTTCAAAAATATTACGGGTCTGTGAAAACTATTTTTCGAGTCAGGGATCCGTTTGCGGAATATTAAGCTTTAAAGTGCTATTTTTTATTTAAGTAAGTGCCTGCGATATCCCAGGCGGATTTCCGGGCACCGTAGGCGCGGGCTTGCGGACGGTGAGCAATGGGTAGCTCGCCGTCCGATAAGGACCCAGGCCTGGGTCGACGGCGCGTTGTGTTCCAGGCGCGCCTCAAAGAGATGTCGTCAGCACAAGTGTAGGGGTCCAGTAGGGCCGATGCCTGCCGGGGTCACGGGAAAGTCCTAAAGGGTTACTGAGGCCCCTGGCAACACAGGCAACGGAAGGAACACGGGTAGGTAGTTTAGTCAGTAAGAGTCTGACACACTCTCCCGCTCCGCCCAGAGCGAGAGAAGTTATTTGATAAAATCCCACCCAAAAATAAAAAGTGCCTCCGGTATGTGAGAAAAATCATGGCAGTTGTATATATAACGAAATTAAAAAGAAAACTATCACAGCGAAGTAGGCTTTACAAGTTAATGAGTAACAGTCGACCAACTTACATTTGCAGTTGGAGAATTAACCGTGACGTATATCGATGTATGGGAGAACATGTTTTTCAACTACAATGTTAAGTTTGATTTTGGGATAAATTCATCCCGAATCTGAAAACCTTCATTATGCGTGATCCAATGCGCACTTGGAAGGTTTTTTATTTGAAAGGTTTTAACTTTAACTTGGTCTCATAGAAATTTGGTCAAGATTTGATGAGGATCTTCAGCGTGATAAGCTGAATAGCTCCTCAAAATGCAGTAAATTCCTCACTTTTAGATTTCTACCAGTGGATTCGGCCCTTTAACTACTACGTAGGGATTGATGGAGCACTTAAAATAATTAGGTATATGATCTTTATCTTTGTCACATAAAATATGCAATTGTACTAGTACAAATCAAAAGTTATCAGCGAGTAAACGCACGCTAGGAGACGTCCTATGGCGAACGCGAAAGTAAACGCAACCTTATATTCGCATATTAACAAAATTCACATACTTCATTAGCAAAGAGCATTAGCATTAGCAATTAGCGTGTTATGACTCAAGAATTCGCATGCTCATGAATCTAATGCGAGTTAGCATTAATTTCCACAGTTACTTATTTTTATTACTACAGTTAATACTACTTGTCTGAGCTTATTTTATGCTTTTTAGTGACTTACAGCCGCAATCGGGTTTTTTTTTAAGTTGGATAGGTTTATTAGTTATAGGATTTTATACTGACATGGTTATTTTCACTACTAAAATGATATAAAACGGGATGTTTACCATGTGTTAAAAACAGAGAAAGTGGTAAATATCCTGTTTTAAATAACTTTAGTGGTATAATAATTGTTACAAAAAAGTTTGTGCTCGTGAGGTATACTGTTCGCAGAACCACTAGTATATAATCACATTACAGCAATAATAAAGATAAAATTAGATTAGGGATTGCGACCGGTGGCCATACATTTTGTAGATAAAATATCATCATTTAGATTTAGCCTTGACGATCATTGCTAAACTTTTGGAAGCAAACACTGAACTATAAATTATTCACAAGTTTCCTAAAGGCATTTAACATTTAACAGCAATATTTTAAATTCCCCATATAACTAAAGAAGTAACTAGAAATTAATTATTCAAATATTGTTTCGTGTTTTCTTAGACGCGCATCGCGTAGGTAGGTGTATCGAATATACATTATTATTGTTGTTAATTGCTAAAAGCAATTAACGGGCCTAATGTGCATTTAGTAGGTTAAAGTCATTGATAAGACAAAAACGAAAAACTTAACCAGAAAGAAACAGTTTTCATGGACGGACAAGCAGAAATAAATTTACGATTTGAATAAAATTAATTTGATAGCAAATAAAAATAAATCTCGGCTCAAGTGATTCTTACATATAAACAACATATATTATTTTCTTAAGCGACAAGAAACAACAAGATTGTACACAATGGATGATAATATGTTTACCCACGTTGTTTTTACTGCATCTCTATACATGACTTTGAATTTAACATTGAAGAAGTTCAATGTTTTATAAAAAGTCGAATGCAGCGGAATATCCGTTAAATATTGGTGATAGAGGTGTAAACAAAATTCAAGATGATGAGCTTCGATCAATAATAGCACGTATAGAGAGTTGGTTGCGGCTGTGTCCGATCCTGCCCAGTGCAAAGATTGTAATAGCAGTGAAAGGCCGGCCCAAGCTCATGGTGGCTTTCGAGCTTTTCCCTCGGTCCACTCTCGTAAAGTCGTAACCTACGTTAGAATTCGAAAACAGAAATTATAGCTAATACATTCTGCAATGCCTTTTATTATCGAGTCAGCATCCGAATTACTATCAATTTAAAACCAGATTGCAATTCGCTACCGTAACAATAGGGTCTTACACCCATTTTTGAAAAGTGTCTTAATTAAATTCTATAGTGCTAATATGTCCAAAAAAAATCACAAAAGTTTTGTTCAATCGATAAGTGCCATAAAGATGCATTTAAATTTTACATTTTCAAATTTCGCGCGTAGTTTGACGAAAACGCTGGACGCAGTGGATGCCATGTTGCTCTGTGGTCATGACGTCACTTCGCTATGTAAACAAATGCGCTAATTTATTAACTAACTATCAGTTGACAGTTGACACGTTTTAGTTTACATAGCGGCATGACGTAATAAAATGGCGGCTACTATTTCATGGTGTTTTTTAACAGATTAGAAAAACTGAAAACGTTGAATTGAGTTTTAAAATTTATTTTGTTATTTTATGAACACAGTAACATTTTCCGATTCCTTTTTGCCTAAACTATCTCAATAATATATTTATAGATTTTTTCTCGTATATTGTAAAATACCCTATTCTAGCTAGAAACACTAAGATAGGAAACACTTTATGTAATAGTTGCTATATGTATCCCCAAAGAGTTCGGCAGAGGTGTACCCATAGTACGCCCACATTTTGTATTATGTTTATAGTTCCATGTAATAGGGGGTGAGACTATTGACATCAACCGGGCACAAATTCCAGACTCCGGGCTGCTACTGAGAAATTCCAGATGGAAAAGCCTACCTACGTAGGTAGGTCGGGCAAAGTGTTATTGAGCTTTTAATGTTTTGACGTACCATAGCATCAAAACATTATAATTATTTACCTTAACATTAATCAACCAATTCACATCTTATCAATAATTGGATGAACTTCAAATCACGCTTGTGTCAAAGTTAAAATTAACAAAAACACCAACACGTCAAACTCGCGTGATAAAAGAACAATTAACACCATATTATAAATCACAAGAACCTCGTCAAGTGTGTGACTAATTACCATAATAGGTTTAGCCATGATCTTAACATTCTGCGCAGTTAAGGTGGAACCGCAGTGGTAGTCCGCGAAATTCAAATTTTTTCTTACGTTTTTTGTAATTTGCAGGTCAGTGTCAGGTTGTATCATGATCAAAATATGATAAGCAAACTTATCATATTTATATGTATTATATTTACAGAATTATAATCATTAAAATCATTAATACATCTCTAAGTTAGATTTGTTCCATAAGAACTTTTCCATAAGAGGTCTGTTCTTATGGAACGAATATTAATGATCCAGTGTTTGGATCAAGTAAAAGTACATTAGGATGCACTGAGCAGATGCTGCGGACTTTCACTCGTGAATAAAGTCCGCGTCCAGGTTGACACCAATTCTGATCACAATCTTTTACGTCCACTTCATTGACAACTTTCTTTGGATCATACCGATTTGAATATTTTCTTTCTTAACTTATATTGTCAACCTAATTTTCAGCACTGGCTTAACCGTTAATTGCATCACAGAATTCAAAATGTAGAAAATGTCATTCACTCTAAAAATCAACCATTTACATAAATTCGAAGTTGACATTGATAGAACAAAATAATTAATGACTAATAACTTCTCTAGCTGAGCAAATCTGAGCCAGTTTATCAATCTTGAAAAGCCGTTTAACAAAAAATAAGGATGGCAAATGAATGGAAAATATTACCACATCGCCCATCGCGACAAATATGAGTTCAAAGGTTTTATTATATAGTTTCTTCGAAATAAAACGTCTTCGTATGAAATAATAAAAGATGGGCGTATATAAATAGACGTGCATATTAGTAAGGAGTTTTGACATTCAAATGCCACCAACTATAATTTATCACAAACTTGAAACATATCCTAATATTTGGTCGCATTTACCTAATATCTTCTAATGCAAATAAATATCAACACTTGTCCAAATAGCGTGCGATCTTCACCTATTTTTTTCAAGTATACATTATTATTCTTTATACAAACTTTAAATAACAGCTATCTGCAGCATCATCATGTGATAACTTGATAAGGCTTGTGCAATTGTTCGGTTTCTCTCTAACGTTTCGGATATTTCACCAATTATCGGACACAGCGACGCATGACAGATGGGTCTCAAATGAAAGTCTCAAACTGATTAACATCGACATTCCTTTCGCTTTGTTCGATGTATTTATTTAAATTGAAACATTTACGTCTCGCGTTTGCATACTGCTCCTGTATTTTAAATTTACATTGTCATTCAGCGAAGAAGATAAATGATGCTAAAATGCTTCAAAAAATTTCATATCTCTTGTAAGAATCCGTTGTTATGTCTACAGATATTGATAATATATATATATATTCAGTATATAGATTAGTTATCATCGAAATTGAGTGGTATTTAACTTTGTTTGCGCTTCGATATATTGTAGATATTCGATTCGAAGTATAGTTTTGTCAACAAAGCAGTTAGTCGTTTGTTGGCACGAGTTCTAAAGCTGGGATTGACGCAAATTCATAATAATTTGATACGTGTGTGGAATAGGATAAACAATCATTCAGTAGTTTAGTAGCAATACAACAATATAATAATATACAACATTTCAGTTCTAGAAATCTTTTGGTATTTTCAAGTCTAAAAAAACATTTGAAGCAGCAATTACATTAATAAAATCAAAACATCAATCATCGTGTTGCTTCGTGGTTGTAATGGACGTTAACATTTTGGATATGGCTTTAAATGGTGCTTAATGAATGTTTAATATTCGCTATTTGGAGTTAATTTACTAATTTGGAGATCCGTTTTGCTTGGCCGATTCGCCTTGGACCACTTACGCAACCTCAGTTACCGACGATTCTATTGACACGACTATAAAAAACTATACACCATTACATGCTGAGACCTAAATAGATACGTTCTCTAACGCTACCTTTATCTTACTATTTACTGATTACGTTTACTCAGGCGTTAATGTAATATTAGTTATCAATTCCTTCTGAGATTAACCTGCGCAAACGCTCAGGTTAATCTCAGAAGGAATTGATAACTAATATTTTTACAACAACCGTAATTATGTATGTACTAAACACAGATACGTTATTGTAACTTGTACGTGCATTTGTGGTGAAACCTGCCCAATACATAATCAATTTGCTCATTGAAATGTAGCAACAGCTCGATGTTTCGCAGGGGACTAGCTTGGGACCGCCGCTTTTTCTGTGTTTTGCGAAATGACCTATCAATACGCTGACCCAAATACCTCATCTGATAACTGTAAGGTTGAGCAACAAACACTTTTATTAAGAGATACTGTAAGTTATAATATTATCTAACAGGCCATTGTGCCGGCTGGCAAGAGACAGAGCGTGACGGGATTCGTCTGTTAACTGAACCTAGGGTAACCGTCTCGGTAGTAAAACGAACAATAATTACCACAATTCACTTTTTATGTAAACTTTACTACACTTCACATGTATGTTCACGTTGTTTATATTACGTCCATCTTTCTACATACTTACTCATACATTACACCCATACCTTTTTTTCAGCTTTCTATAATATAATAAGTAATGACTAAGCGAAACTCACCTCTAGCCCAGCCGGTTAGTACATTTCCGAGATACGCCACTTTGTACACCGGATCGGGATCACTAATGCGCACGCTGTTTGTGCGACGGAGCAGCTTCCCGATTCCTCTGGAGAGTCGCCCAATCGCTCGAGCGGTGAAGTCCTTGCCGGACGCACCATCCGCCAAAAATACTTCAGCCGGCAAGATCGACTGTTTATGTCCGTTGTCCTGAATCTTGTGGCCGATGAGCCTCGGCATCGTCAGCGGTAACGACTTCTTCCTCTCTGGAGTCAAGGTTTTCGCCTGGTTCACACTGTAAACATTGCAGTTCTTCTTAAAGCTCTGGCCGTTTACTTCTTTGGTTTGTTCAGCTTCATCAGTCTTATCGGATTTGTCAAACTCGGTCGTTATTATTCTACCATTCAGGTTTTCGTTCAGGTTGTTGTTGTTTAAGTTGTCGGTAAGTCCATCACTGAACCGGCGTTCGGAACTGGAGCGCCTCTTCATGAGAGACGGGTTCCTCAACAGTATGCTCGTTTCACTCGAGCTTCTGTTTTTAAGAATATGTATCTTCTTGACCCGTGAGGCAGTGCAGTCGACCTCGTCGGCGCTGACCATCCTTTCCGTTTTACCTTCCTCGTCCAGGAAGCGTACTCTAAGTCCATTCAATTTGCAATCACTAAGTGTTTTTTCCGACTCTTGGAGACGTTCTGATTGATTTTTTGCGCCTGCTTCTAAACATTGACGCTCGTTTTCACTCAGCGTTCCGCGAGCCATTTTTCTCTTGAATGCTTATCACTTTTTGTAGGCACTATTACATTATGGCTGGCGAGCTCTACGTTGAGGTGAGTTAACAAGTTTCCAGTTAACGTTTCTTATGAAAAGCTGTACACTCCGAAAACCGAACCAGTCACCACCCGATAACTACTAAAACACACACAGAGTAGTACACACCTCGTCCATTAAAGAACGACACCGGTTTGGAATGTAGCCTTCTCCACTTACTCAATGCACTTGTCCGTTTATAGGAGAAAATGTTAACAAAAAGACGTATCAATTAAAATACCAGTCGATTGACTTAATGAAGAGACTTCTGCAATCAGTAAGTGATTTCGATTTTTACACTAATCAGTCACTTTGGGATACTGTATCGGAGCAAATATCGCGGGAGCGCGGAGCGTGCGCATGCGGCGGCTCGCGGCGATGGAGTGGCACGGCGGCGGTGGCGAGGGCGGTGAGCAGCGGCGCGCGGGCGCAGCGGTCACTTGATCCCGGCTTTGATTTTAATGATCCGACTACTAGTATCATCTTGTTAACGCATCGCTGTCCGCACTGGCAACCTGGAACAAATAACAAATATTACTTTAATGGAGTCGAAGAGGGTGATCAATTTAACGGCTTCGGCATCTAAAATCGATTTTTTTCGTATACACAAAAAAACACGATTCCACTTTCAGTCACTTTCCTACTAAATACGGTTTTCTGGCTAAGTATATATCAAGATGGATTAAAGGCTCTCGCAGACAGGCGCGACGCGATAGAGCGACGCGACACTTTGTAGCACAATTTTTGTAAAAAAAATCATGGAAAGCGTTGCGCTGCGCATCGCGCTGCCTGTAGCGCGTCGCGCCAGTCTGCACGAGCCTTTAATAGGCGAGTCTTAATATAATCGAATTCTTGGGATAGCTGTTACAAAGAAGGTATTATAAAACATTATATATACTGCCGCCGGATCAGATCAGGAACGCCAAACACATTTGATAAAACGCCAAGATAAAGATTCTAGTGAAATTGTTACTTAACCTTAAATAACATATAATTTATGACTCTGACACTGACTATTGCACTGTCATCGAACTACCAACAGACGTAATAATAATATACAGGATGAATTTTTGGGATGGGGCAGTAAGGACAGGTACCTTAACCGTTGTCGCTACAATAATACGGTTTTAGTAGACTGTTCTTACCCGTTCTTCTCTATAGATACCTACTACTCTTTGGAATGGGCCACTAGCTTCATCATTCTGATTGACTGACCCCTTGACAATTCAAAAGTGCCTGTAATTGATTTATTTACTTATATTTGTGTTAACTCAAAGCATTTATTTCAATAAATGCTTTGAGTTTGAGTTTGTCCCTAACTTTTTGAGACACTTTGATCTGCATTCACAGATTTTGAAAGAAATGTACAGTCAGCATGAAGATGGGTAGTTTTCACAAAAACTGTTTGATGTCAATCGATCCCGTTTCTTATAAGAGTCAAAACTCTCTATTAGTTTGAGTGCTAGAACAGTCAGAAATTACAAAAACGGTAGGGAATGAGACACCAACCTATTTTTTTACAATAGACAGACAGCGAAAAAAAAATAAAAAAATGCACTTCACGAATGAATACGGGTTAAAATTTTAATTAAAACTTCTTCCATGCAAAGGTTTTTGCGATATTTGACTTTTGTAACGAACAGTCTTTTTTAACGTTTCCCATACAAGTCTGAAAGTTCAAAATTATTTGAGATCATTTTTTTCGCAGAACGTAGGTAAAAAATGTCTTGTTTTTAAAGCAAATAAAATAATAACGCGTATTCGTCCGAAGTTTACATTTTTTGTTTATTTTTGGCTAGTCTGTCCATTATAAAAAGTAAATTTATAGTTTTTTTTTTTGCGATTTCAGACTTTTTTAGTATCAAACCTCAATTGGTCCGATAGAGTTTTTGATCCTTATAAGAAACAGGATCGATTGGCATCAAAAAAGCTTTTGTGAAAACTGCCAATTTTCTTGCTGACTGTACAACCTTTTCAAAATCTGTGAATACAGATAAAATATTCTCAAAAAGTTAAGGACAGTCTCCTAAGACCGTTTTCCTGTAGCTACAACGGTTAGGGTACCTGCCCTTACTGTCCCGTCTCAAAAATCCACCCTGTATACCTATTCTTTATTTCGGACTACACATACAAGTATGCACAACACAATCCATACAGTATTAGTAACAGTGACCAAAAAACAACTAAAAACGACGTGGCCCAGCTCACGAAGGCATGTACCTCCGTACCCGCTTATAAAGGACTGTCCACCTTGTCTAATAATGTTTTTGGGATGCTGTTGGAGATTCCGCGCAAACTAATCATTATTGACGCTGTTTTCTTCCTTAATGGCATGAAAATCATCAACGTGGGCTTCCGCGAACATCTGCGAAGCGCTGCAGAAACGTGGAAGCCCCATCAACATCCTAAATCCATTAATATACTATACGCGTAGGATGTTGTAGGGTCTCTGCGTATATTTCACCCACAAGCTGCACTTGTAGAAGGTTTGGCAGTATGCCTTGAATAGCGAACTTTGAACTTTTACGCGCAAATCTGTGGGCTACCATATTACATCGAACCTACTTACAGAAAATAAAATCATTTCATCATTTCATTTCAACCGCCAACACCCTCCGCTCCCTCTCTATAACAGCATTTTCAAATAAGTCCTCCGTGACACGCCCTAGGTATTTAAACTGTGTGACTTTCTATATTGTACATCAAAGAGACGTACCGTAATACCAAAGTATATAATCATACAGTAGTCGCGACGAAGACGTCTAGACAGGGCAATCGTGCGGGGTGTGAGGGGCGAGACGGAGGAAGCGCGCTCCCGAACTGCTTACGTTATCGTGTCAGTAGTTCGGGTACAACTTTCAGAGCTATCGTGGTGAATTTATTATTGTTTTAATTTATGTATAATAATTAAAATGGTGCATACGACGTGTGTTGTGAAAGATTGCAAGTCGTCATCTTACGTTAAAGAATTGCGATTTCATCAATTTCCGCGCACAGATGAAAGGTAAACAAATAAAAATTGTTTATTTAATAGGGTAGGTACGCGACTAGGTTTTTACATTTTAGTTATTACTTGCAAGTACCGACCCGAAATACTCGCAAGACTTCAAGTATTTTACTCGGCTACTCACTCCGTCAACGCTCGACGCGATTCTGTTTCTTATTTGTATTATGTTAGGAATCAATGTTCCGTGCAGGTATATTTATTTCAACAAGACTTTTTTTTTGGGTGGGAATCATCAAATAACTTCTCCCGCTCTAGGCGGAGCAGGAGGGTGTGACAGACTCTTACTGACTAAAACCCACCCGTATTCCTTCCATTGCCTGTGTTGCCAGGGGCCTCGGTTACCCTTTAGTACCTTCCCGCGACCCCGGCAGGCATCGGCTCTAGTGGACCCATACACTTATGCTGACGACATCTCTTTGAGTCGCGCGTGGAATACAACGCGCCGTCGACCCGGACCTGGTCCTTACCGGACGATGAGCTACCCATTGCTCACCGTCCGCAAGCCCGCGCCTACGGTGGCCGGAAATCCGCCCGGGATTCCCGACGCCCAGGGCGTCTCCTTTTTTTTTTTTTTTGGATGGGATATCATCAAATAACTTCTCCCGCTCTGGGTGGAGCGGGAGGGTGTGTCAGACTCTTACTAACTAAAACCCACCCGTATTCCTTCCTGTTGCCTGTGTTGCGGAGGCCTCGGTGACCCATTAGTACCTTCCCGCGACCCCGGCAGGAGGGCGTCTCCTGCGGCGGCTAGGGGCAAGAGGGCGCGAAATTTACCTTTTCCTCAACCGTCCTGCCTCCTCCTTCGCGAGCATTACTGCTTCGCAGAAGGAGGTGACGGCTGCTCATGCCCTCTCGCTCTGTACCATGGCCTGAACCTGGGCCAAACGCGAGAGATCTCTGCCGCCGATCGCCCCCACGAGGACACGACGGTGCTCTGCCCAAGCCGGGCAGACCTCTACCGTATGCTCCAACGTGTCCTCCGGGCGATCAATATAGTGGTGACACCCAGGCGTTTCCTCCCGCCTTATCCGACACAGGAACCTCCCGAAGCTGCCGTGTCCGGTAAGGACCTGCATCATGTGGAAGGTGAGGACGCCGTGGCGCCTTTCTAGCCACTCCTCAAAGAGGGGACTTATCGCCGCAATTGTGGCGTGCCCAGCACTGGGTTGTGACAACCGTACTCCCCATGTCGCCATGAGATCCCGCCGCAGCTCTGTTCGCTGTGCCGCGATTTCCCGCGGCAGCGGAGTTATGCCCCGGCGTTTCACCTTCTCGCGCCACTCCCATACGTGCGCGACGACTTTTGCCTCCAGATCCCATGGCGGCCATCCGGCAAGGAGGCTCGCTGCCTCGCAGGAGACCGAGCGGTATCCCCGGACCAGCCGGATGCCCATGACCCTTTGGGCCGCGCTCAACCGGCGGGCTGGCCGCAGCGCCAGGGAACGCGCCCACACAGGAGCCCCGTAAAGGGCCATGGACCACACGACCCCCGCGCCACACCTCTGCTTCTTATTTCTTTTAGGTTAGGGATCAATGTTCTATGCAGGTATATTTCTTTCAACAAGGCTTGGCAATTGGAAGTATCCTTTTTTACATATGCGATTGTAGTCCTTATTAGTATGAATTTACGGATCAATTTTCGATGCAGAAAAAAAACCTAAAAGTATATGATATAATTTCAAGTATATAATATAATAATAATAACAATAACGTTGACCTAGCTGTCGCGACAATGCCTACCTACACGTTGTTGCCATTTACCATGAGATCAAAGGCGTCGTTCTACTGCAATTTTTATACTGTGGTAATACCTACCAATTTGTGGACCAATGTGTGGTTATTGAAAGTTGTCACATAGTATGGCCGTTTTGAAGAATGAAACTGGTGATCAAATGGAATATGAAGGCAAAGTTTGAAAGTAGCTTGCGACAGAGAAGCTGAGGAGTCACCGATTATTATGATATGGACATGTGATGCGGAGGAAAGAGGAGCACATAGCGAAGTTTAGTATAAATGTGGATGGCTAAAAGAAAAGAAAGAGCCCAACGAACAGCATGTCGATTCTGTAAAAATCTCACCGTGAAAGCTCGCGTGGAGTGAGCTGTCAGTGTCATCTCACTGATGCTAGGGAGTGACCAAACATTACATTTATAATCATAATCGATATTTTAATGATAAATTTTTGCAGCCGTCATCTTGTTTTTTAGATTTGACCTCACTATCGGCTTTAACACCCCCGAAAACCATGAAAACGACACACATGATGAAAAATGTTTGTAGCCGCCATTTTGGATTTTGATATAAAGATGGTAACACCAAATTTTTGTTTGTCGCGCATTTAAAAAACGGGAAATTAAAAAAAAACTCAACTTGATGTTAATAACAGCGCCTCACGCGCAAGCGCGGCGTGATCTTATCACTTCACCCGATTCTCGTTGCCATGGCAAAATCACTTCACTTGGGCTGGATGAAGTGAGCCTAGCCGCCCGCCGGCCGGTGCGCGCGCTGCGCGAGTGTCAGTTGAACAGTTGAATTTTGTTATAGTATTGATGACGGTGCAGGTGATTTTATAAATATTATTTTATTATTAGGAGCAGCGGTGGCCCAGTGGTAACGGCCGCGACTTACCAGTTGTACTTGTAAGTCGTAGGTTCGAACCCAGACAGGCGCTTTACTTTGTGTAAATTATTACATCACCACTGCTCTCAAAACGGTGAAGGAAAACATTGTGAGGAAACCGGCATGTCATAGTACCAAAAAATTCGAAGATATGTGACATCTACCAACCCGCACTGGGCCCGCGTGGTGGATTACGGCCCACTCCCTCTCACTGAGAGGAGGCCTGTGTCCCAGCAGTGGGAACATTATAGGCTGATTATGTATTTTATTATTGGCAACGCGTTGGTCGGTATAAATTTACCTACCTAAAATAAAATATAAGAAAGGTACTTATTAAATAAACCGCACGTTTTTTATTCGAATGGGTCATGTACACAGACACACACATCGTTTAGTTAGGTTTCCACATAGTTTGTGAGGGGATAAATTCTATGGTCCATCAGCCAGGCATACATTTAGCACTCGATCACTTGATACACTCGGTTATCTCTTCTTATTGAATAGATTTGGGTTAATAACAACGCTGAATAACGTCGCACAGTCTTTAGTCGACTCAATCCACTATCGCTTCTTCAAAACACATCGCAGTTGGGTCACGGGATTGCGTTTATTTAATCAGTTAACTGATTAAGATCAATAGAATAAGCATAAAAATATTATTAAAATCTCGATTATGATTGTAAATGTAATCCTTGGTCCATCCACTAGGGATGTCAAGTGGGATGACGCTGACAGTTCACTCCACGTTCACTTCACTTAAGTTTTCACGGTGAGAAGGTTACAGAATAGCACTGCAGATGAATGGAATGTGTGAAAGATAATAATATGGTAATGTGTGAAAGATAATAACACTTCCTTCTCGGAAGTGAATTCTGAGAAAACGATTATTATTATGGTAGAGAAAGGTCCAAAATAAATTGGGGTGAGGGTAGGAGGGTGATGATGACATTTAAGTTATCAATGATACTTTAGATATTATAAATTCATTCAATCTGGAAAGTTCTAGAACGAACATCAAAATACCTTTTTCTTTATTACATCACTCACTTGAAGTGAGTGATGTAACAAACTGATAATAAACTAATCTTACATAATTGTTCACCTTCAATCAACTGGTTTGCTACTTTGCCTCTCTGCTTATGACAACTTTTTATACATTTTGTTAGCTTTCAATAAAAACACAATAATTACTAATTGAATTCTCTCGAAAGATGTACTTGTTGTTTTCGGATTTCTTAATAAGTTTCCGTTCTGAGTACAACATGTTCTGGCTAGTTCCTGGCTAAGGAAACTGGCCAAGTGTGTGTCGGACCACGCATAATGAAGACTTCTGTAGTTTAAGATGAATTTATCCCAAAAACAGATTTGTATGCTCAATATCGAAAGATTCACCGAGTTATTTTAACCTCACTCCTTATAGGTTTTCCTGCAATCTAAAAGTGAAAACTATGTTTCGTTCTTTATTTTTTTATTTTGGGGTTAGTCAGAATGGTCAATTTTCTTTTATTTTTAGGATCAGTAGGTAGTTTCGGAGATAAGGGTGGGAATGGTCAATTTTATTTAAAACGATTTATTTTAAAACTATAAAAAAATATATTTCAAATCTTCACAATAAGGCCTTTCATTTGATAAGTCACACGGTACAGTTTGCAATTTTTTTGTTAATTTGCCCCTCAATGGTGACCCTCATATTCAAAATGTATTTATTTACGATACTTATCCGTGATTGGGTCACAGAAATGCATGTGTACCAAATTTCAGCTTAATCTTAATCCAGTAGATTCAGTGCAAATCGGCTGTGACGGACGGACACACACGAGTGTCCTATTAGGGTTCCGTTTTTTTCCTTTAGAGGCACCTTAAAAATGTAGTTAAACTTTTCCAAACGTGTGTAAGTGTTTTCCATTTCCACAAATTCTAGAATTCTACATCGCATCAAACGTTCAATGGAACGAAAAATATCACCGTGTAATCACGCCTGTATTAAGGCTCCTACATACTGGCGCGACTTGTCGCGCGACGCGTCGCGACACAAAGGCACCGCTTGTAGCGCTACACGCGGTGTCTTTGTGTCACGTCGCGTCGCGCGACAAGTCGCGCCAGTATGTAGGAGCCTTTACTTGAAGGGACAGTGTAGGTAGGTAGGCAAACGTGTATCTCCACCATTTGCCAGTTACCTTACGAGTGCCCTGTAATGGGAACGAAACTAATGTCACAATCACAATCGAACAAAAAAATATACTCCGGGCTGCTATGAAGAATTTCCTGATAAAAAAAATCAAACCAAAATGACTTGAGAGACATGGCCACCCACGCCATGAGGTTATTATTCATCATAGTTAGTGCCGATGCGAGGTTGTAAGCAGACTAAAAAAGAAGAAGAAAACTTCTTCTATGCTAAAACAGGTAAGCTAATGAAATTATATGATGATATCTATGTTTTTATGTACCTTCTTGAGCTAACAATGAACGTCAAAGAGCAACCAATTTTCAGAATAAATACTGGCTGACGAACATTGACGTAACATGACATAACATAACCCGACACACGTTGTCTTTTCAAAATTCCAATAATTTATTCAAAAATGATGTGCATGCACTTTCAGTTTTCCTGAATTATCCCGGTAACTTAAAAAAAAGAATTCCCCACGAACCTGATTCCGATTTTTTTTCTCCCTTACGCGTGTCTATGAAGACCATTTTTCGATTCAAGGATCTGTTTGCGTAATATTAAGTTTTAAAGTTTGTAAGAGTCAAGTGTCCCCCCCTGCCAGCTAAATGTTTGTTTTCGGATATGTGTAAAACATCATGGCAGTAGTACATAATAATAACGAAATTAAAAAGAAAACTATCACTAGGCTTTACAAGTTAACGAGTAATAGTCGACCAACTTACATTTGCCGTTGGAAATTTGACCGTGACGTTTATCGGTGTAAGGGAGAACATGTTTTTCAACTAAAATGTTAAGTTCGTTTTTGGGATAAATTCATCCCAAGTAATCCCAACTACGGAACCCTTCATTGTGCGTGGTCCGACAAGCACTTGACCGGTTTAATTTTATAGATTATAATTTAACAATAGCAGGTATTCCCTTTACGAAAATTGATTTAGGGCTCGTGCAGACTGGCGCAATATCGCGGGTGCGACAGGCAGCGTGATGCGCAGTGCGACACCTTCCATGAAGTTTTCATAGAAATTGTGCTACTAGTGTCGCGTCGCGCCTGTCTGCGGAAGCCTTTACTTGTTTGCCACTGTGCCACTATTGTGATCCGCTGCGAGATTGTTACTGAAGATTTAAGGAAACACACTGCGCTATTGTCATAATATACTTAGCTATTGTAATTTTAATTTTTGAGATACTTTATCAAATCTAAGTCTAGCGCTCTGGCTGAAATAGTTTGTTGAGAGATTCTATCCCGACATTTAATTATACGAAAGGTAGTTTTTAAAGATCAAAATGTGCTTAATTTGCATTTTCAAATTAAATCTTTATATTAAAGTTTTTCATTTGCATACCAACCATGAAAAGGTATCGACTTCACACAAACAAAAAAAAAACATCTGAAATATTCAGAAAAGATCTAAAGTGTTAGTCGCGTACATTTTTCGCGCCAAACAAAAAATTATAAAATGGACGCCAGTATGTCTTTAACAGTTGCTGCAAAAAGTGCATTTGTAGCAATTTAAAACAATTTACTTCGTTTATAAAGTTTTCCTTTGAATTGTTTAAAAGTTATTTTGAACGATGTGTAATGTGGGATGTGGATTCAACCGCGTGATCACTTTGAAAAACGCACTAATTAATCTTTGTTAGATGTGGTAAGCAGCTTATTACAAATGATAATCAGCAAAGCTTTTGAAGTCTTCAATTATAAATATATAAATGCAGTTTAATATCATCTTACAAAGAATCGCCATAAGAACTTTTCACCTCGTAACGGGGAGATCCCTCTTGATATTAAAGCTTTTCAATTGAACCCAAAAGTTAATTGGAAAACATACTTACCTAATGGCAAACTTAAAGTCCACTTCACGTGCAACACTAAGTAAATATGAATCCAGACCTATTGGGCGCCACGGCGTCCTCACCTTCCACCTAACGCCGGTCCTCCCGGGACACGACAGCTTCGGGAGGTTCCTGTGTCGGATAAGGCGGGAGGAAACGTCCGGGTGTCACCACTGTGTGGATCGCCCGGAGGACACGGTGGAGCTTACGGTGGAGGTCTGCCCGGCTTGGGCAGAGCATATTTATATCAAAAAGATCGGCCCCTACATTATAAGAACGGCGAAAATTTCCCCTGGGATGGCGGAGGTTAGGCAACAGCCATTATGTTCCTAGTGAAGCCATAAATTAATATGTATGTACTTTTAAGTTCGTAATGAAATTGGCCGTTATTCCTCATGGGAATAATTATAATAAAAAAATATTTCTATAGATATCTACAATAATCCTTTCTGGATCCTATAGAAAAAGTTGAAGTTTACGCATGTTTTTAGATTTTTTTGGTTAATATCTCAAATGCTTTTAACAACGATTTCCGATTTTCTGATTCTGATTCAAAAATTAGGTACCTAATGTTTGCGTAAATGTGATGTTGCATATGTGTGGCGCCAATTGCTATATCCCATCGCCTGTGGGAGTGTCAAGTGATTCCCCAAACGCGTGTCAGGCGGAAAACTTATTTATAGATCTGATAAAATTAAGTCCTAGAAAGGACATTAAATAAACCAAAGGTTGACTGGTATCAAATGCCTACGGCATTAAGTCCGCCTCTGTACATTTGTGTGCTTAAAGTATTAAATAAATAAATAAATATTAAGCCCCACGACGAGTACTACGAGCTAAAAACATGAGTCATTCTAAGTTCTAAGTACGTTAAACTTACATAAGTAAATTAAAATCTCACCGTCAACACTTAGGTAAAGTAAGCTTGAAGTGATCTGTCATTCCGCCTGATGCTAGGGATTGACACTATTGAGAGAACACTTTACGCTCACATCAGCTAAGTTTTCACGGAGAGATTTTTACAGAAAGATCGGGTGCAGTGTGCAAATATGTGCAGATGCAGTTATTAATGGTTCCTACATTGGTCGGAGGAAGCTTTTGACGTGAAAAACATACTTAACATTTTGTATAACGCACTACCTAAAGATGTGTCTATAATGTTAGTACAAGTAGAATGTTTGTGTAACGTACTTGTGCAAGTGAGTTAGCCTTGACCCTCTCAATACTACTTCAGTGAGATCATTTGACAAACACTACACGTTGGATAATCACTCTTTTATTGCATAGTCCTTACTAAGTTTGTGAACGATGTTTACACGTTCTCTAGACGTAGCTTAGGTAGGTTTTGCAAAACAGTAAGGCCTCACCAGATGGTAAACAAGCTGCGGTGTACTTAATTGACCGCCAAAATGGACAACAGAATTTAATGTCGAACATAAAGGTGCTCAATGACAGTGTCATCCATTGCAATAATTTTCGATGCATACCCAGATTTTCAAAAAAAGACAAGTGGAATGAACCATCATTCAAATTAATACCTATAAAAAAAATTGTGCTGCTAAATCGCAAATTATTATTTTAGAAATGTTTAAGTAAAAAATTATGAAGCGTAATTTATTTTATGTCAATTTAGATGTTAGCTAGTATGGTGAAGGTGTTATTAGACATACAGTGTGGTATTATCCTTAGATAATTGTATTCTTGTCTTGTAGCAAAACAGCGTGTTTCTTAAAGGGGCATAGTTCTCTCCGACAATAGACATGATATCATAACTTTCACGACATACATAAAGATTATTTACGGTTTCTGAAAAATATGTACCTACATAACTTTAGTAGCTGCGCTTGCTGAGGTCGGTCCGTGGATGGATGACCATTCATAACATATTAAGACCCCTCTGTGCCTCGGAAAGTAGGTTAAGTCGTAGATCCCGGCTGTTATACGTAGATCTTTGACAGTCGTTACGGGAAGTCAGAAGCCCGAAAGTTTGACAACCAGTCTTACCAAGGGACAACCCTTGGTAACCGTGTTACCCAGAAACTGGGTTGTGGAGGTCAGATAGGCAGTCGCTCCATGTAAAATACTGGTATTCTTTACTTTACTGGGCTTTAAGGGTTTCGAGGCACCCTTATAGTTTCGTCATGTCCGTCTGTCTGTTCCTCCACAGCTCAGAGACTCCTATTACTAGAAAGCTGTCATTTGGCATGCCCGCATGGGCATACATATTAATCACGCTGACAAAGTGGTAATATAAAACCTTGGAAAAAAAAATTGTTTAATCAAGATTTATGTCGGATTGTGTAACGTAACTGTTTGTCTTCGCGTTTTGTTTGAATTTGCAAGTCTCTAATATGTTGAAACTCACTTCCAAAATTATAATATTGTAATCCTCCCCGATTACAATATTATAATTTTGGAAGTGAGTTTTGCAGCTGTCAGTTTGATCAATGTTTACTCGGATTGTAACTAACTTCTTCTGAAGGGTGAAGAGTGTTGGTGCATCTGTGTTATTTCCCCAAAGGGTAACGCCGTAGCTCAGCCATGCATAAGCATACGCATAGTAGGTGGTGAGCGCTGTTTAAAGATATGTGTTTTTTTTTTATTTCACGGAAAATATACGAAAATTCTCAAATTTTTGGTCTAAGTTTTGTATGTTTGTTTTCCAGTTTATATGTATGTCTAAAGGTAAAAGTCCACATAAGGTAAATTCTTTAACAATTTCTAGTTTTGAGCCAGTTAGACTGGAAGCCGACCCGGGTCCACACAGTTGGAAAGAGGCTAGACGAGAGAACTGTTTTAGTGGTCATGTTTTCAAATGACATCGTTATGACAAGTATCCTATTATAATTGTACAGATTGTGCAAATCGTAACGAATAAAAATAACTTAAGGATGAATGTCCCAGTAAAACAGTTAACTCTCTTGCACAATAGTTGGCATTGGCCAACTATTGTGCAAGAGAGTAAACTTTTTTACAATGACTTTTTTCCTTTTTTTTATACGATGTCAATACATCGTATTAGAAGTCGCTATGGCTTCGTGACACAGGCCAGAATATAAAGCGCGAGCGGGGCCTAGGTGACCCGTCAGAACCTTACATAACTACATAGGTACAACCCAGACTTGATTGTACCTACATGGAATTTTAAAAGGTTTATTAAAATGATTCCGCATATTATTTTAAATAATTTGAATTTGTATGATTAGTAACGTTTTCACTCAATTAAGCCAAAACTCGATAAAATCAGCAGAATTCATAAAATTCTCAATTCAAAAAAGTATTTGACTGAGCGAGCGAAGAGTCTCTGTTTCAAGTTTGACAAAATTTGCGTTCCTCTGTCAGTTTGTTGCTACTCCTCTGCAGGTATTTCACAACCGATCTGGACGAAACTTGGTATACAGGTTTTACGACTTTATAGTTTTTTTTTGTCGGGGATTTTTGAAAGGAGGGGTACGTCCTCCAAAAAGGGGTAAAAAAGAAGCTTTCTGGATATCTCTGCCTTACGAGATCCGATTTCGCTGGTTCTTTTTTAGAGTTTTTATTTGAAGATAGTAACTTCAAGTTAGTTACATAAAAATTTGGGGAAGATCTGATGAGGATTTTATTAGTTCTTTTTCTTTTTTGTCCTCACATTTACCTACTTATAAATTCAACATTAGTTATATTAATATTTAGGTAACAATATAATTTACCCCATAGGTACCCACTACGCTTTTGAATGAGCGACTTGCTTCATATTTCTAATATTTCTAACTGACCGACTCCTTGGCAATTCAAAAGTGCCTGTAAATTTCTTAATTGAGGATCTTCGGCGTGATAAAGAGAATGACTCCTCAACATGCAGTAAATTTCTCACTTTTAGATGTCTACCAGTAGAATTGGCCCTTTTACTACTAGGCAGGCATTGATGGAGCATCTGGGACCATCTTCTCATCACAAAACTAGAGAATTCTGAAAAAAAGCAGATTCAGATAAGGTCACTAGATAGCGCTACTGTGCACCACTAAATCGCGCTGTCGTTGTCACTCGCGAAATGGTTAGGTCCCGTCGAACATTTTGTGTGACTAACTGACCTCATAAAACTCTTATTAGGTGTAAAGTAGCTTCGAAAGTAAGTCTCGTATTTGGTAAGTTATGCGATAGTTTCTGTTTAAGACGCTGACAACCTAACCCGCGGTCACTGTCAGATTGCATAGAAAAGAAAGAGAAGCGCGATGACACAACGCTTGTAATTTATTGCAAAATATGAAGCAATTATCTATTTACTCAAAATTGAATTGAGTAATCAAAAATAAAAAACAACCAAGTTCTGCATTCAAATAAGACGTTCTTATTATTCATTAAATACGTAACATATTTTAATATTTAATACAGATATTTTGGATTATAACTCAAGGTAAGAGGTTAGTTTAACGTTAGTTTGTATCGAGTTTTTTTATCAAAACGTGTTTTGGTAACAACTAAGTTCTGGGAAATATGTTCAAAATTAACATATATTTTTTCCGCTACCACAAACTAGACAGATTTGGCATTTTTTTTTTTTCTTAAAAGAAGCCTATTTTGGTAAAATGGGTCTTGTCAGCGGCTTAATTATCATCTTGCCACTTGCCATGAATTTTTTGACTAAGCGCGGTATTCAACCAATTTGCTGACTGCTTTGACTACCCAAAGCAACAATGTTTCGGCATGGCTGCGACTGTTGTCGTGTGTGGCACGTCGAACGGAATAATTTCGAAAATTTCGATGTTGACCTATACTTACTATCTGGCGATAGGCTATATAGGATATGCCTGCAGCAAATGCGGAGATTGGCTCCGAACGACGTGCAGCTTTGTTTGGACAATCTATTGTGTCCTAGCCAAATCAACAGGCGTTTTTTCCAGCTGGAAAGAGTGATATCGCTGACGATATCACTAAACCACATCATCATCTGCCTAGGCTTTTCCCAACTATGTTGGGGTCGGCCTCCAGTCTTACCGGATACAGCTGAATACCAGTATTTTACATGGAGCGACTGCTTATCTGACCTCCGCAACCCAGTTAGTGGGTAACACTAAACCACATACCACTGGAAAGTTGAACGTGGAGACTTTGGAAGCGCTCTGAGAACCTTTGAAGATGATGAGACGGGGGATACACATTTACCACTTAGAGGATGACAGTAGGAGTTTGTAAACGTAACAGAGAGTTTATTTTTTAACGGAGAGTTTGTTTGTTCGATTCCCACAGCGACAATGGATAGGTATATTCATTAAAGGATTTTAAAGTTTTAACGGTTATTTTCACTAGATATTATAATAGACACGGTTATTTTCACTACTAAAGTTATTTAAAATCAGAGCAGTTATTTATATCTAATAAATAAAATAAATAAAAATCCTTTTATTTCTCGCTGTTTGAATTAAAAAAATATATAAATATTGCATGCAATCATAATTAAACATTACGGTTTGTTTCCATTTTCCTTTATTTATATTTACAGTGCCTATCTTATAATTATCATAATAAAACATTAAAGAAATTATTTTGATACAATTAATTTAATTTATATAAATATTTTAACGATTATCTCAAAGTTTTAGTAGCAAGAACCCCTTTTATTCGAAGGTGAAGGCCTCCTCCACAGATGACCAGCGTCTTTTGCTGTTTGCATCCGGCAAGTACCAGCGACTTTAACGATATCATCGCCCCAGCGAGCTGAAGGCCCATGCCTTCCTCTCTTTCTTTGGCAGTTATTTACCATGTTTTTAAAAACAAAAAACATGGTAAATATCCCGTTTTAAATAACTTTAGCCGTAATAGTTGCAAAAAAGCTCCCGAAGTAACTGTTCGCAGAACTTCTAGTTTTAGCGTAATAAGACCCACCCTGCTCACTGATATTTCCTTTTACACAACATTCATAATATGCAGTACATAACTTTATGTTTTTAAAGTTAACATTATTATGAGGTAGTCATTTCGGCTCGTGAAAAAATATAAATATGGTAAGAGAAATCGGTAGGTAGAAGCCTGCCTTTTTCCTCACACCCGATTTCTCTAAAAAAGAACTACTACATACTGAGCAATTCGTGATGAAAACAATATTGTGAAGCACTATTCACCCACCTGTTAACTGGACTGAAAAAATAAATTAACTGAATGATTTGTTTCCACACTTCATGACATAAATGTAATCACAGATATCTCAATTAAATACAAGTCCCATAAGACAAACCCAAAGTTTGTGGTAACAAAACAATAGGGCAGTTAGGATGTAAGTAATAGACAATGAATTTGTAAACTTATCGTTCATCACTCAGTGAACATAAATAATTTAACTAAATGCGCACGTGTAACATAAGACGCAAAAATTGCTTAATTTGTTGAGCGAAGTAATAAAAGTAAATCGAGGAGAATGAGCGAATAGTTACGAAGGAATTTGGGAGATAATTTTGCTTGGCAACAGTTCTGTAACTGCCTGAATGTTCTATAACTTTTTTATGAACAGTTTTAGGTGATGCACAATGTGCACATGTAGTTAGATCATCTTACACAAGCCAGGTTTGTTGATGTAGACATGTCACAGTAAATACTTACTGCTATTACTTGGTATTACTACAGTTATTGATTGATTAATAGATTTTTTTTTTTTAAACTTTGAATATCTCATACTCGTCACTAGCAATAAGTGAGAAGTTTACAATGAATTTAAATGATCAAAGATCCGGAGTTAGATTTAGATTTTAACTAGGTCCTACTGCCTAATGTGGTTTTCTTCTCCTTTTAACAACAGTTTAAGTATCGTTAAAATGTTTCTACCCGTTCAATTAACTTCTGATTTGCTGTTCGACGCATAACTAGGAACTGCTTTCGCAACATTTGTTTACCAACACTATCATCAAACCTGTCTGTATTGCAATCTTCAAGGGCTAGTACATCTCGTGCGATACGATTTCTTTCATTCGAGTCGCGGAGCAAGTCTGTTGCAACATATCTTCATCTCTTTACAACGCTTTAGAAATAATTGTGGGCTAATGTATGGAACTTGTTTCTCTCAGTAGTGTTTAGAAGCAATGTTTGGCAATTGATCATTTGTATTCGATGTTAGTTTACAAGTACATTTTGTTTTTCTTCGCTTTAGTTCACTTTTCTAAGCAATATACAAACTATAACTTTTAAAGTTCTACATAAAAAGTACAACTTTGATTTGTTAGTAAAATTAAAAAGAACTAAGTATTCGAACATTGGAAATAGAAGATATTGACAGAATCTAGGTAATTAAAACACAACATTTATTCTTTGGTCTTAATTAGAGCGACCACAACCGCAGGGCAATTACGCTGATTCAAGACATCCAGAACGGCTTTCTCCCTCAGAACCATCTTTGTTTAGAAGTAGAATGTTACCACAACTACAATGCTCGCTCGAGTTATTTTTAATTATTTTATTTTGAAAATTTTTTTTTTTTTGTTTATTTTGTTACTATGGACGTGTTTTTTTTTACATTGTCCCCACGTTAAGTTATAATTTCAACATTATTTATACTAATCTTTATTCAATATTTGCAATCCAGCGAGGAAATGCCGCCAGCATCCTCGGTACAATGCCCCGAGGGCCTTTTTTAAGCTTAACTTAGTTTTAATTTAATTTAGTTAATGTTAACAATCATCTTGTAATTTGATTATGTAAATAAATATAATCTTTATGTAACAATATAATTTAAAAGAATGTCCATGGAGTTTCTTGCCCGTTCTTCTCCATAGGTACCTACTACGCTTTGGAATGGGCAACTAGTTTCATATTTCGAACTGACCGACTCCTTGACAATTCAAAAGTGACTGTTAATGGTTTAATTGAAATAGATGCTTTGAGTTTGAGTTTGATTGTTGTTGGCGAAGGCAGAAGTGTACAATTAGATGCCTAAGGCCCTAAAATTGGGAGTTAGTACAGTTACTGTGATATAAATAATAAACAGCCTATTCTGAAAAGTACGAATAAAGTTTTCCGCAACGCATTTTAATGCAGAAGACATCACATTTACTCAACCTAGACCCCGAAACGCAGTATTTATTATAACACTATATTAAACACTGAAAAATGCTAAAAACCTGACAATACTATAATCCATCACTTATCATCATCATCTTAAAAAGCGACTTCCATTTTAATATCAATATACACTATTATAATATCACTACCGATTTCCGTGATATTTCTAGAATACTCCTAGCCATACTGCACGTGTCGCCTGTCTCGACTCGGTCTAACAATAACGTGACACTGACCTTGACCTCAGCTGTTTAGAAAACAACTAGCGCACTACGTTCCTTATATACTACTAGGTAGGTATCACTTCCTACTACTTAGTCTAGCGTGCTCCTTTAATAGACGTGAGACAATAAAGGTATCGGCATAGGTGCTCGTGTGGACCAGATTAGAACCGATGAAAATTATTAATAGCATAGATAAATTAGGAATTTTAAGCTAAATGGTAAATCTTGATGTTGATGTTGACACTCTGACGGATGATGACGATACTAAACGTCATCAGCTTCGAGAAGTTAATGGTTAACGCGTAATCCACAATCTCAAAACCGCGATACTCGCACAACCGCACGATACATACTTAAGAGAAATTTGATAATTTAAAAACAAATTATTTAAAAAATAAAAACCCGACGGGAAAAAACGTAACCGAAAAGAGAAAAAGAAGCGTTATAATCTATAGAACTTTGGTATCGCAGGCGGCGGGGGACAAACAAAAGTTACACCATATTTCAGGTTATTGGCTTGTCCCTGCCTGCAATAACAAAATTCTATGCGTAGATTATAATGCTTGTTTTTCTCTTTTCGGTTATGTTTTTTGTAGTCGGGTTTTTTTTTTTTTTTTAACAGTTTTATATCAAGCTTTTTAGTTTTATTAATATACTAGCTTCTGCTCGCGACTTCGTACGCGGATCCTGTTGCTTATGCCAGCGACAACTGGGTGACGACCCAGTCTCCACGACCCAGTCAAAATCGAAGATCTGAAACGTCTGATGTCGAATTCTAAGAGCCCGGGGACGGGAAAACAACGGGATCCGCGAGATGATTCGAAACGTTCCAGATACCAGATCTTTCATTTTGTAAGTCAACAGGAAATGCCCATCAGACTTAACAACTTTTGCTAAGACGTCATTCCTATATATGTTATAGTGTCGCTGAGCTTTGGAGTTCCACAACAGGTGTTCCAGATTTTCAAATTTATTATCATAGCAGAAAAATGCTCTTCACGTGGAATAGTTTTGGCTATGGCACCATTTTTATATCTCTTATAATTTAGCTGGTCAATTGCGGTTCTGCATCAGGTGTTCCATTTTCCAAAATAAATTATAGCATATTGTTGCCCAGACTTATACCTATACAACAAAAAAACTTTTCTTCCCGTAATTCTGCAGCGGATCCCAAGGGTACACTGAATTAACAATAATATTGCAAAAACTTAAAAAAAAAAATCTTTATAAACCATATTTGGGGTTTTTCCTCCAGGAGCTAATACATAAAGGCCGGAAGCGTTGCTGACCCTTGAAAAAGCAACATAAAATTGGCCATGAGAAAAACAGCCGGTTTTCAGGTCAACACCAGCTGCCCTTTTTTTTTTTTTTTGAGGGTGGGAAATCATCAAATGACTTCTCCCGCTCTGGGCGGTGCGGGAGGGTGTGTCAGACTTTTACTGACTAAAACCCACCCGTATTCCTTCCTGTTGCCTGTGTTGCGGGGGCCTCGGTGACCCATAAGTACCTTCCCGCGACCCCAGCAGGTATCGGCCCTAGTGGACCCCTACTATATGTGCTGACGACATCTCTTTGAGGCGCGCGTGGAATACGACGCGCCGTCGACCCGGGCCTGGTCCTTACCGGACGGTGAGCTACCCATTGCTCACCGTCCGCAAGCCCGCGCCTACGGTGGCCGGAAATCCGCCCGGGATTCCCGACGCCCTGGGCGTCTCCTCCAGCGGCTAGGGGCGAGAGGGCGCGAAACTTGCCTTTCCCTCAACCGTCCCGCCTCCTCCTTCGCGAGCATTACTGCTTCGCAGAAGGAGGTGAAGGCTGCCCATGCCCTCTCGCTCCGTACCATGGCCTGAACCAGGGCCGGACGCGAGAAGTCTCTGCCGCCGATCGCCTCCACGAGGACACGGCGGTGCTCCGCCCAAGCCGGGCAGACCTCCACCGTATGCTCCACCGTGTCCTCTGGGCGATCCACACAGTGGTGACACCCGGACGTTTCCTCCCGCCTTATCCGACACAGGAACCTCCCGAAGCTGCCGTGTCCGGTGAGGACCTGTGTCAGGCGGAAGGTGAGGACGCCGTGGCGCCTCTCCAGCCACTCCTCAAAGAGGAGACTTATCGCCGCAATCGTGGCGTGCCCAGCACTGGGTTGCGACAACCGTACTTTCCATGACGCCATGAGATCCCGCCGGAGCTCCGTCCGCTGTGCCGCGATTTCTCGCGGCAGCGGACTTACGCCCCGGCGTTTCGCCTCCTCGCGCCACTCCCATACGTGCGCGAGGACTTTTGCCTCCAGATCCCATGGCGGCAATCCGGCAAGGAGGCTCGCTGCTTCGCAGGAGACCGTGCGGTATCCCTGGACCATCCCTAGATTGGGCAGGAGCCGCTTCAATGCAGCGCCCGCCCGCTCCAGTTTGGGAGCCAAACGTCGGAAATGTTCCACGAAGTTCCACCGGCTGTCGAGGACGCGTCCCAGGTACTTCATCGTCGACTCGACGCCGATAGAAACCCCTCCTACCGTTATTTGGGACCCCAACGGTGGCGCGTTCCGAGGACCATGAAAACACATGGCCTCGGACTTGTGCAGGGCCACCTCGAGTCCCAATTGCCGGATCCTTTCGACGATTGTCGCAACCCCGCGTGCCGCTAATTCGGCCGCCGCCTGGTGCGACCTCCCCTGCGCCAGGACCAACGTGTCGTCAGCGTAGCATACTACGCTGACGCCGCTAGGGAGGTCAGCGCGCAGCACCCAGTCGTATCCGATGTCCCACAGATGCGGCCCCAGGACCGATCCCTGTGGGACACCGCATGACATCTCTTGCCGGTTCCACACTCCCTGGTGACCGGGGTAGATGACGGCCCTGTCCGTCAAATAGGCCTCGACCACACGACAGAGGTAGTGATGCAACTCCAGGGCAGGGTATTGAAGGCATTGGCGATGTCTAGAGACACCGCCAAGACGACCCCACCCTGGGCAACAGCATTCCCCGTCGTCAGGGCTCGCACACGCATGATGGCGTCCACCGTAGAGCGCCCTCTGCGGAAACCAAACTGGCTCTCCGCCAAATCCGGCCCCACCTGCATCAGCTGGCCGACGAGGCGGTCTGCAATTACTCTTTCAAAGAGCTTGCCCACCTCGTCGAGCAGCACGATGGGCCGATAAGCGGACGGAGAGTCCGCAGGGCGCCCTGCCTTCTTTATGAGGACCAGTTTCCCCGTCTTCCAGCGAAGCGGGAACTGGCCCCTCTCCATGCATGCGCTTAGGAGCCCCCTAAGTCGAGGCCCGAGAGCCTCCAAGGCCAGGACCCAGGCCTTCCCAGGTAAGCCGTCAGGTCCTGGGGCGGTATTTTTGGCATTAAGCCTGCGTACCGCCGCTCTCATTTCTACCTCGGTCACCTCCGGAGCATCGTCGTCGTCGTCGTCGCTGGCGGTGTGGTCCGCATCGGGCACCGCAGTAGGCGCAGCCATAGGCGGGGAGGTGTGTTCCCCTCGGGAAGGGAACAGAGCGCTCACCACGTCCTCCACAAGCTGGGGCCGGAGACTCTGCGTCAGCGGGGGAGCCCATGGGCGGAGTTTATCCCGCACCACTTTGTACGGGCGTCCCCACGGGTCCCTGTCCAGAGTCCCCAGCGACTCCTCGCGGGCTAACCCCCTGGCCCGCAGGATCTCCGCTTGGAGGGCGGTCTTCGCCGCTCTGTACCCCTCGTACAGCTCCGCCTGAATGGCTTCCGTATCCGGAGGTTTGATACGGAGCCTGCGGTGCCTGGTGTACCGGCGTCGCGCAGCCACGCACGCAGTGCGCAGAGCCGTCAGCTCCTGCGACCACCAGAACACCTGGCGCGAGGCACGTCCAGGCTGGACCCGGGGCATTGCCACGTCACATATGTCGGACATGGCCTCCCGGAACCACTCCGCCTCGTCGTTGATGTCGGCAGGCCTGTCCGGTGGTGACACCCAGGCCTGCACGATCGAGGTTTCCAGGAGGAGCTCCCGGTCCAGCTGCTTCAGCGCCCACCGCGGACAACTCGGGGCCCGTCGGACCGGCGCGTCCGAGGTCTGGGCGGAGACGTCGAACCGGATATACCGGTGATCGGAATAGGTCTCCACCCCCTCACACCAGCTGCCCTTGTGACTTGTTTATTGTCATGGCAAAGCATGCAGTCACAGGGAACTGTGTACGTTTAAATTAAAAAGGGGAAATTGTTGGGGATGAGTGGTATGCGCGGTATGAACACAGTCTCACCGGCACCACACCCAGTGAGGATTGTAGCATCAATTATATTACGTTGTAAAGCGTTGACAATAAGACGGGTTCCGTTGCATAGTTTTGGCGGAGTTAAATTTCGCATCAGCATTATGGGAACACCGACTTTAAGTCTTATTTTATGAGCAGGGAGACCACTCGCTGTAAGTGTATTGAGAAACTTAACTGGGTAATTAGTAGCGTCATCCTGATCGACAACACTGTGGAAAGAAGTGTAAACCACTTAATTCCCTACCATATCCGCCAAAATTTTTTGATAAATTTTACAGCTTAATCATTTTTTGGGGTCAATATAATACAACATAAACTTAAAATTTTCTTGGTTTGATGTACTCTGAATGTTCCCAAATACCGATTGTATCAGTTCCTCGTCAGAGGCAACAATTTTTCCAAGTATTTCAGGAACATTCACCAGACCATTCGCTTCAGGAAGGAGACCTTCCCCAACTTTCAATAATACTCCCGAAAACTCTTGGGCATGTGAATTACCACCAACCAGGGCTCTCATATTTATGGATAATTTGAGCTTTTGTATTTGAGGCCATAGATTTAAATGTCTAAGTCTAAAAACAGTGGTGATATCTAGGGTATCTCCATTAAAGTATTAAGCAATATAATAGAAATCGTAGCCCCCTATCTAGCTGTTACTTTTAATAAATGTGTTGATTTGGGCTCTTTTCCTGACCTCATGAAGATTAGTAAAGTCATACCTTTATTTATATCAGGTAATAAAAATGACGTTGGCAATTTCAGACCTATTTCTATCTTACCTGCATTTATCAAAACATTTGAAAAGTTAATACTCAAGCAATTGCTAAGACATTTTAATTTAAACAGCCTCCTTCATAATGAACAATATGGCTTTAAAAAAGGTCGTTCGACTACAGATGCGGGTGGTGCACTGCTGAAACACATATTTGACGCATGGGAGAACTCGCAAAATGCTATTGGAGTTTTCTGTGATCTCTCCAAAGCCTTTGTTTGCGTGAACCATGCACCACCAACACGCTTTTGCGTAAACTATGTCATTATGGTGTCCCAAATTAAGCTCTCAAAGTAATAAATTCTTATTTGCATAATAGGTTCCAATGTGTGGATGTGAATGGCGTAAAATCTTCCGGGTTACCAGTTCATTTAGGTGTACCTCACAGCTCAATACTGGGTCCATTCTTATTCTTAGTGTATATTAATGACCTACCATTTTATTTAAAGGGTATCTGTGATGTTGTATTGTTTGCAGATGACACCTCACTTCTTTTTAAAGTAAACAGGAATAGACAAGATTTTGATGACGTAAACAGTGCACTCTCAATGGTTACGGATTGGTTTACGACAAATAACCTAGTTCTCAATGCCAAGAAAACGAAATGTATAAAGTTTGCCTTGCCAAATGTTAGGAATCTAGGTCCCAACATCGTCTTAGATAATGGGTGCTTGAAACTGTAGACTCGGCAGTTTTTCTTGGTATAACAGTAGATGCCAAACTTCAGTGGGGCCTTCATATATCAAGCCTAGCGGGTAGGCTCAGTTCGGCCGCCTACGCCGTCAGAAAAGTAAGACAATACACTGACGTTGATACGGCTCGATTAGTTTATTTTAGTTATTTTCATAGCGTTATGTCCTACGGTATTCTGCTGTGGGGCAAAGCCGCTGACATTCAAAATATATTCGTTCTTCAAAAACGAGCGGTTCGAGCTATTTACCAGCTTGGTGCCACAGTTTCTCTGAGTGATTTTTTTAAAGATGTTGGTATTCTCACGGTGGCATCACAATTCATCTTCGCCAACATCTTATATATTAGGCAAAATATACACTTATACACTAAAAACAGTGATATTCACAATATTAACACCAAAAATAAGGACAAATTACGAGCTCCATTTCACCGGCTTCATAAGGTACATAACCCATTTGTTGGGCTTGGTATAACTTTTTATAACATGCTGCCCTCTTCTTTGCTAGATTTGCCTTTTAATGCGTTTAAAACTAAAGTAAAATCCACCCTTTGTTCAAAGGCATACTATTGTATCAATGACTACTTAAACCAGGTATGAGCAACCTTTGACATGTTGAGGGCCAAACTTTAGCGCGCAAATACGTTCGCGGGCCGCGTTTAAAAGTAGGTAAGTACTTAGTGCATTTTTAAGTAGTGATCATATTTTTTTTTTGTCTAACATCTATATGTTAGACATGAAATAATACGACAATGTTATTATAGTACAATTTATTAAAATAACAAAATGAAATTTAAAAAAAATGGTACATTATAAATCGGTAAATTTGCAATTGTTACAAACTACGAAAGTTAAATACACCGAAATCAATGAGACTTGAGCTTGAATTTGGGAAACTAATCCATCGATATTTGGATTAATTCGACTGATACAAAGACGTAAAGAATTTTCCAAATTATCGTCAGTCAGTCTTGTACGATGTGTTGATTTATTAACTTTCATCAATGAAAAGAACTGTTCGCATTTATAAGTACTGCCAAACGCACAAATCAATCTTCTTGCGAATTTTCTAAGCTGCGGAAAATTGTCTTCTTCTAGGTATTTTTTGAAGAAATCACACAACTCTACGTCTTCAAATTTGGATTTTAGGAGTGAGTTTTCTTGAATCTCGATCAACTCCATTTGTAAATGTATTGGAGCATTTTGTACATTACATTTTGTAGGAGTAGCAAATAAACTGAAACAGTCAAATCTGTTCGAAAATTGTTCTGTAACTTGAGTTCTTCAGCATATTCAGCATAAGCAATATTTTCATACGCAGAGAGCGTGTTGAAGTGGTAACTATTACCAGACAGCATCTGTGACTCCCACAGCGTAGATTGATCTGAAACGCTTTCAAATTGCTGTACAAATCATTTACTAACTGTCCTTGTTTTTGAAGTTTCAAATTTAAATCATTCAAATAGCCTGTAAGATCGACCAGAAATGCTAAGTCACCTATCCATTTTGGGTCACTTAATTCAGATAGTGGTTTATCTTTTATTTTCATAAAGGTTGCTATCTCATTTCTAAGCTCGTAAAACCGTTTCAACATTTTTCTTTTGCTCAGCCATCTGACTTCACAATAATATGTTACGTCGTTATATTCAGCTGATATTTCATGCAAAAACGCCTTGAACTGACGATGGTTAAGACCTCGGGATCTAATAAAGTTGATGGTTTTTACTACCACATTCATAACATTCTGGAGTCGAATGGACTTAGAACACAAGTTCTGTTGGTGGATAATGCAATGAAGGACTATCAAATCATCTTTTTGCACATTTAATTCTGTTGCTTTTTCATTCAAAATTCTGATGAAACCTTTACGTAAGCCAACCATAGAAGCTGCACCATCAGTGCATACTCCAATTAATTTTGACCATGGCAAGCCAAAACTTGTGAATACCTTTTGAACTTCAATAAAAATATCCTCTCCTGTAGTGGTTCCTTTAAGCGGCTGTAAAGCAAGCAATTCCTCAGTAACAGTGAACTACTTATCAACACCTCGAATAAATATAGCCAGTTGAGCTGTGTCAGACAAATCGGTGCTTCGGCAAATGGTTTTAATGCCTTTGCCAATTTTGAGCTAACTATAAAACTAGCTTTCATAACATTATCAAGTTGTGTTCTTTGTTTATAAATCATTTGTTGCTGTTTTTTCAAAGGGCATGCCCAGTGGGACTGTGAGCACCTGCCTAGTTGTAAAATCAATGTGCAGCAAATATTGGTTTATTTTTGCAATTTTTGTATTCTATAGTTTACAAATAAAAAAGTTTCACGAGTCTAAAAGGTCAGGAAACTGAGAAAAATAAAGATATGTTTTCATTAAATAACTCTGTTTTTCGATAAGAGATGGTGCTAGGCATTGTGGTTATCGAGTTTAAGAATGATTTTCTACTATTCAACGCGCCATCGAGGCGCTAGGTTTTTGGTAAGCTTCTGGATTTTGTCTGTTCTTAATTGTGCTGTCAGTGAGTGCAGCGTAGCATGCTTAGTTGAGTAATGCCTCTTTATATTGAATTATTTCATTACTGAAATGGATTTATTACACAGCAAACAAATAGGCTTACCATTGTGCAATATAAAAAAGAATTCTCCAGTCCATTTTTCTTGAAACTGGCGACCCTCTGTATCTACTTATTTATTTATTTATTTATTTTGGGAAAACCAACAGTTACACACATTTCTTAATTTAGTATAATAAAACTTAAAAAGTATGTTTATATGTGTAGCTCACGACGTTATCCACATCTTAAATAATACAATTTTTATATGAACTATTTGCATGCGAGTGAAACTTGAAAGAGAAAAGGAAAGAAAAAATAAGTAAATATAGGAGTTTAAATTAAACTAAAGCTAATTTACATATTCTACATAACGGAGACATTAATTAATTTTTTTAAAGAGCTTTCCACCAGACATCATTTTTGTTTACTTTTCGTTCAATAAACTTAATAACAAACTATAGTTTGTAACCACTCAAGATGCACACAAAGTCACAAAGCATGTTGACGGCTCGAGCATTTCGCTAGGATATCGCTTGTCCAAGTTATCACCTCGGTAGCTCAAATAGAACTGAACTAACGTTCGGTTTTTTTTTTTTTTTACAATGGCATCTCGTAGTTGACCTTGAGAGGTCGTGACTACTTAACCGGACTTTCCTGTGGCTGCCTTAAGCGAACTCAAAGCCTCCAGCCAGGGGCGAATTTCTTATAGTACTAAGCGACTGCACGCTAAGGGCACCCCCTGTGGGGTACGGACCTCGGCTTAGGGCGTCGCTGGGGGGAGGACAGCAAGATGGGACAGGCTGGATCTGGTTAATATTATTATTATTAATCGGGGAATTTAAAGCTACAGGCTCAGCTGCGGCGCGGGCTGGCACTTCGTCGAGCAAGGGTCGGGGGGGACAATTACGTCGGGGTTTACGCGAGGGACCTCGGCTGCGAGGTCAGAACGTAGGTCGGTGTGATTTGTGCACTGTACTCGTTGCCCTATTGCTTTCCTGGAGGAGGGTAATGGTGTCATCGGGGTCGGAGAGGGTATGCCTTGGACGGCGAATAGAGCTAATGGTGGAGGGCCTATAACTGGCGGCCTGCACAACCAGAGGGTTGCGGTGGGTGGTGGCGGAGTCGAAGAAGCGCTTCGTGATGCGCTTCATGAACTGCTTGATGGTGGGGATTCTAAGATCGAGATGGAGGATCTCGTTTCGAACGAACCAGGGGGCTCCCGTTGCCTTTCGGAGGAAACGGTTTTGGAGGGACTGCATCCTGTGGATGTGGTGGGGTTTAGCATGTGCGAAGACTGCACAGGCATAAGTCATGATGGGACGGATGCACGCTGTGTAAATACGCAATTTGCCCTTAAGGGACAATTTGCTGCGCGCATTTAGGACGGAGTGAAGTCTACCGAGAGCGAAAGCGGCACGCGAACGCACCTGCTTGATGTGCTCTGAGAACGAGAGATGGTGGTCAAGGGTCACGCTTAGGTATTTGGCTCGCTTCTCCCAAGGGATAGGCTTGCCGAACATGGTGAGTGGTCGGGGGGCGATGAGGTTTCTACGCTGTTTGGTGAAGAGAACAGCCTGACTTTTGTCGGGATTGACCTCGATTCTCCACTTTCTAAACCAAGCGCCAAGCTTGTTGACCTCGGTCTGGAGAGTGCGAGATATGTGGTCGTGGACTAACCCGGTGTAGTAGATGGCCGTGTCGTCTGCGAACAGAGCCAACTGCGTCTTTCTACTTTTCGGGATGTCGCTGGTGAAGAGAGTAAAAATGAGAGGGGATAGTACAGAGCCCTGAAGGACGCCTGCACGGATAGGGTGAGGGGAGGATAGCGCTCCTTCGATGCGATAGCGGAAGGTGCGGTTTGACAAGAAGTCTCGTAAGATGAGCACGAGACGATCGGGCACACCGAGTTTGTAGAGCTTATATAATAAGCCGTTGTGCCAGACCTTGTCGAACGCTTTCGATATGTCGAAGAATACAGCACCGGTCGTAAGACCACGTTGAAAGCCGTGGCTTATGTGTTCAACGATGCGGTGGACCTGTTGGACGCAAGAATGTTGGGCTCTAAAGCCGAACTGCTGGTCGGGGATGAGGCACTAACGTTCGGGCCATCCACCCACTTATATAGGCAAAATGAAGGAATAATCTGGAATAAATTAGTTTAGAATAATTGAGAAGCAATACATCTTTTGATGTGTCGCCCGTGAGGCGGCAAACCTCAAAGAATTTTATCGAGCAAGCCGAGTGGCGGCGATTCCAAAGAGTGAGGCATGCAAACATCAAAGGATTTGATGTTTGGCGCCTCACTGTCACTCCCGTGAGTATAAGTACCTAATGTAATATTTTTTAAATTGGGTTTTTTCAAAATGTCTCGCGGGCCGGATCGGTCGTGGGCCGATTGTTGCCCATATATGACTTAAACGATAAGAATAGTTGGTCGCTGTGATTAACTCAAGACAATTTTTATGTTCTTTCTCCAGAATTAGCTTACCTACTGACAGGTTATATGAGTTATTGATTATTTTTTACTTGACTGTAGAAGTCAATGTAATTTAATTTAGTTAAATTTTAATTTATTAGTGACATAATCTACTCATTACAATGTGTGTTTTATGAGTTGTATTGCAATAAGTGGTTAGCTAGCGTCCTGTCCTAATAGCGTAGCGTCTATTGATTATACTATTCTTGCCTGAGCAACCGGCAGCAAGCTCGTCATGCTCCCTTAGATGTCACTGCCTGCGGTAGCGTCGGGGGTCGGGTTGCCTCCTTCCCTCCAATATTGCGAGGGGGGTGATGGCTGATCTTTGCGTTATGCTCGTGAACGGGTGCTGCTTGTGGTGACTGGTCGTCTTGCTGATCATGGATTTCATTGTTATTAGTAATTGTTTACTTATTTTACTTCAACGGGGCTAGTTTATCATTTCTCACTTGGAGTTACAGCAATAGCCTTATGTAAGCGGGCACGCCCTTTATGCCTGCAGGCTTTTTTTTAGGTATTAAGTTCTATTTACGTTTTTTTTATGTTGTAATTTTTATCTGCTTGAGTACAGTTTGTTCATTGTTTTGTTGGTATACTGGCGTGTGCTAGCTAACATATGGCAAGTGTGTTATTTAATCTAATGTTTTGTGTTTCGTAATGTTAATTACTTTGCATACGATTTGTATAGAATCAAGTTTATATAACTAAACAGACAGATGTGCTGCTGGGGGGGGGGGGAGTCACCACTTCTTCCCTGCTATAGCACTAGGAAGTGGTGAAGGGCGGGCATTTTTGGGGGACTGTCTTATGTAACTTTGACGTTCGAAAAGTGCAGACTAATTTGAATGAATGAGTTTTGATTGATTAGTTGCTCATGGTAAATTCAAATGAATCGTATCACGAACATTTAAAAAATATGAATTTGATTTGTCTTGCTCTCTTTATGTTCATTTTCTAACAGTCTCGATCTACCTGCTTACGGGAGAATCCACATTGAATCGAATTCTCCAAATAATTAATTTACAATGTACTGTACTTGTACGCACTCTTGTACTTCGCGAGGCGTTGTCGTCATGTCGGGAAACACCGCAGAGAATGACAATATAGTCATGGAGTGTGGCAATACGTGAGAGATGGAGACAAGTGTAGTGTCCCACAATGAAGACGAATCTAACGACACCTCTTATGTTAAATTCTATCAAACAGTTTAGGCTACAAAGCGTGCTAAAGAAATACACATATACATACTCTCAAAAAACATTACCCTCCTTCTGGGGCAGTCGGGTAATAAAAGGAGGATAAATTACTTTACAGGGTCTCCTCATAAATAATGATGCTATCCGCGTCTCCTTTTTCTTCACCATATTTGTTGATACACTATTAAATTCATTTCACTTTGCTAATATTCTACGCATACGCGTCCAATCCTACGTTTCAAGTGCACGCATCACAAGTTTCGAGTAGTCAGCAAATACGATCGTCAGCCCGGCCCTGACCTCTGAGCGACAGTTCCTAAGCAACCATTTGCGCTGCATGTCATTACTATGTCCTGCTAATAATAGATCTATGTTTATTATAAGACGAGACAATCGAGAGATCGTGCTGGAGCATTCGAGATGTCTGTACGTATCTCTAGTTGTTATTGTGATACGGTTGAGGACGCTAAATAAAGTGATTTCTTTATTTGATTATTAAGCAATATCGATGTTATTGCAATGTTTGCATAACAACTCATGATATTATGTCAAATAGATAATAATCAATGAATAAGAGACTAAGATTGTATTATGTATGTGCCTAGGCTTAAAAAAATAACAAATGAAAGGTCTACACATCTATAGACTAGATTTGTAGACCTGTTATTTTTTGTTAAGTACCTGGTACTTCTTGACAGGCCTACACTGTCCTCCCATACCTATTAACACGGTAATTTGAAAACATTGTAAAAGCCAAGTATTTTTAAAAGAGTAACCGTGGAGTTTCTTGCCGGCTCTTCTCCACAGGAAACAACCAATTGGAACCGTGCATCTAGCTTCTGACGTTTCATAAATGCCCATGTAGGTTTTTTTTTTTTTTTTTTTATTTGTGATGGGTTTGCTCTTGACCTTAGTCTATGCCAGAGGCGACAGAAACAAAGTCGACGATGGAGCGAGCTTACCCAGAAGAAGCCTGTTCACTCTCACTTTGAAGAGATTAGGGTTATATGCGTTCGGAAACACAGACGCAGGCAGAGAGTTCCATTCCTTTGCTGTGCGCATTATAAAAGAAGTTTGGAAACGCTTAGTGCGAGTTGGTGGGATAGCCACCAGGAAGGGATGGTAACCTGAAGTGCGCCTAGATGACCGATAATAGAAGGGGGCCGGTGGAATGAGGTCGTGGAGTTCCTGAGCACACTCTCCGAAGTACAATCTATAGAAGACCGACAAGCAGGCAACCTTGCGACGATGGGTCAAACTGTGAAGCTTGGCATCCACCAGATTTACGTCGCCAATGAGCCTCTTAGCTCTGCGTTCCACCGAGTCAAGCGCGGCAAGTTGGTATTTAGCCGAGCCATCCCAAAGGTGGCTACAATACTCCATGCAGGATCGGACCTGCGCTTTATAAAGGGTCAAAAGCTGTCCAGGCGTAAAGTATCGCTTCACCTTATTTAGGATGCCCAGTTTCTTGGCCGCAGTCTGGGCTTTGTACTCGATGGTGGCGCCGAAGTTGAGGTTAGATGTCAACTCCATGCCTAGGAGCTCGAGCCGATCAGTTACAGGAACCGATGTACCCCGAAAAGTAGGAGTCAGGTCGAAACGACTCCTTTTTGCGGTAAAAAGACACGCTTGTGTTTTGGTGGCGTTAAAAGTGACCAGATTATCATCACCCCACTGGGAGACAAGGCTTAACGTCAACTCTGTCCGCTCTATCAAGGCCTCTCTCAAGGAACGAACTGCGGCCCCGTTGGTTTTTGCGCTGGACAAGTATCTCTCTGAAACAGTACTGTCGTCCGCGTACCCAACAATACCAGTCTGTAGTAGGTCATTGATGTGCAGCAGGAAAAGAGTTGCAGAGAGAACAGACCCCTGAGGAACTCCGGCATCAATAGCCATAAGGTCAGAGGAGCAGCCGTCAACGACTACTCTGATCGACCGTTCACTAAGGAAGTCTGATATCCAGCTACAAAAATCAGCTGGGATGCCATAAGCAGGAAGCTTGCTGAGCAGACCAGCGTGCCAGACCCTGTCGAAAGCCTTCGAGATATCAAGCGATACAGCAAGTGCTTCGCCATGTTTCTCGATGGCTTCGCCCCAGCGGTGCGTGACATACACAAGAAGATCACCAGTTGACCGTCCCCGGCGAAAGCCATATTGACGGTCACTGAGGAGATCATTGTCTTCGAGGTAGGTCAGCAACTTACTGTTCAGTACCCTTTCCACACATAGGTTTATGCGAAATAAGATATTTTGATTTTGATTGATTTGATTGATAGTATAATCGAAATACCAAATTGAAAATCAGAAGCAAGGTAATTTTCTATTAATTTAAGAAAATGGTATCACATAATTTTTAAATTTTGATACTTTATGATGGTGAGTTGGTGAGGGCAAAGCAGAAATGTAACAGTCTGAATTTTATAAGATTATCACGTACAGAGAGAGAGAGAGAGAGTCAATGCAACTAAACATATTTTTGTGCTAATTACAGAGTTCAAATCAGAGTCAGAATCATCTTTCAGAGAACGACGAATGAATGGCTGACAGTTCTTATTAGATGTTTTCATATAAATCATTGTCTCGCGATATGTGAATGAAGGAAAATATTGAATCGACAATAACAATGAAACTTAACAATGATGAGAAATTCAAACTATAATAGATGTTGTCGTAATGTTGTCAACATTTGAAACTGAAGGTATAAATCTAATTGTGAAGAAAACATTTTATGACTTATTGTTTGAGAAACAAAGAGAGACTCAGATACAAAGATTATCATAAATATAGAGATAACTATTGTCTAGAAAAGTGGATAGTGGTCCCGATTCTCTTGCTACAAAATCCTCTAAACTATACTAAAAATGACCAAAATTTAGTTTATTCCTGTCAAACGACCCCACGTTCCCATTCCCAGTCTGAAATTGACTAAACATAACTTTATTATACTTAGACAGCACTGATCATGTTAAGTTATTCAATTTAGTGAAAATTCTGAATTTGACGTTTTTCACCAATTTTTTTTATTTTTAAACTAAATCAGACTTCCTTTAATCGCGAATAAAAAGGCGTGGAAAGCACATTTCTCTTCTAGTTGAAAGTTTGGATGCTTATGAGTTTAGAAAATCTTAAATCATAAGGGAAGCTTACGTAATTGCAGCTGTTGTCGATTCGGCAGAAAGTTAAATAATACAATTATTGTTATTAGAATACAGTACGAAATTCATTCGTGAAAACATAAAGGGATTTTTGTACTGAACATCTAATGTACTTCTTTTCCAATATGATTTGGAAAGGAAGTGGATAAATCCATTTCAAGATTCTGTAAAATAAAAAATAACATTTTTTTTTAAACTATCAAGAAATAGTTCAGTTGGAAACATTGCGAGACCGTTCCAAGTAGTTCCAACCCATTCCGAGTGGTAGAAGAAAAAAATAAACGATGACTCCCTAGATGGGGAGTTTGTGAAGACCAATTGCAATTGACTTGACAAACAGACAAATTCAAGATGTCCTTCATAGCCCGGCTTACTGAACGAAAATCCGGATTTTCTTTTCTTGAGATCACTTATTAAGGTTTGGTAGTCAACCCATAAAGTTTCACCATGTCCGTCTGTCTGCCTGTTCTATTCCGTTCCTGTTCATATCTCAGAGACTCTTGGTGCTAGAAAGCTGTAATTTGGCATGGATGTTAATCACGCCGACAAAGTGGTAATATCTTAAAAAAACTATTTTAGTACCTGCTAATTTTTGTTAGAGTCAAGGGTGCCAGCGAAATGGTTGTTGAAAAAATGTGTAAAAAATTTCACGGCAGTAGTATATATAATGAAATTAAAAGGAAAATTATCACAGATTAGTAGGCTTTTAGTTAACGAGTGATGAGAGAACATGTTTTTTAAGTACAATGTTAAGTTTGTTTTTGAGATAAATTCATTCCAACTACAAAACCCTTCATTGTGCGTGGTCGGACATGCACATGGCTGAAAGGTTTTTTCTTATTGAAAATCTGAATTAATCCTAAATCGTTTTCACAGTTCGGTCACACATAATAAAAACAAATACAGGTTATTGCATCCTAATTTATTCAAATATAAACAACAATATAGTTTCATGCAGTCATTATGCTCTCTGTATTACACATAAATAATTATTGATAAATAATTAAAGATTATTATGTGATTTTACTCAGTTTTAATAACTTTGGATCACTTCCATTCACTTTTATTTTAATTTCCGACAAATTTTGGTCTATGGTGTACTCAACTTAGCGATTGTCAAACTCGATTTTCGTTGTGTCAAAATTGTTTTTTAAGTTTATAGAATCTTGTTTGCAGAATAACGTTTAAGATTCTCTTAACCAAAACTAATCATTTTTAGTGGTAGTTTAGTTCGGTGTACAAGAGAATCGACACCAGTGTCGTGCCTCTAACGATCACTAAATCGGCTATAAATATTTACCACCGAACAACAAATAGTTGTGTTCGTTACTTGGCTGTATGATAAGTAAAATACCAATATCGTTCTATTTCTTTTTATCTTCATTCAAGCGTTCAAATAAGTCATATCAATAAAATCTTAGGGGCTCCAATTTTCACAATATTATCGAGAATTTCACTAGTCTCCAGAAATGTTTGATGAAATGATTGACAAACATCAAAAAGTTTTATGAAATAGATTTCAACTTAGATAAAGGTAACCAGTAAAAAAACCCAATTCCTACCCATTTGAAATGGCGAATTTTAACAACACCATTCTTCTAATTACCCGTAATTATGAGTAATAAAAATTATAAATCATAGACGGATTAATTTGAATGATGTAAGTGTTTTAACAAATTCACACAAGAATTCAGAAGACATTTAGGAGGAAATATTATGTAAACTTAACTTACGTTTGTTTTTGTATTTATTTGTGTCGTAAGTTATTTATGCTTTTAATTTGGTGGTGCCTAGTGTAAATAGTTAGCTGTCATACATTGTATATAAGAATTGTAATGTTTATGTAATAAATAAAGAAACTTACGTATTACGAATATACATGATGGTACAGTCAACCACACGTCAGTACCCTTGAACTACGAAAACCCTTAGTAGTAAGGGATTGCTACAAAGGGTTTCTACAATTTGATTTCGACAGTGTCTGCCAAAATCAAATTGCGTGCTTGCGGTTGACGGTACACACATTTTTAACAACGAGTTTTTCTTCAGAGTATTATAATGGTTTTTGTGCAGCCCCCAGAGGTTATTTTCAAATTAGTTTTAAAATAATTGTGAGGCAAAAACTCAACAAATGAGCAGTTTTAAAAGTAATCAAAATAACATTTTTTTCCGATATTAGCAAATAAGAGATGTACAAAAAAGTTACGGACTAATCATGTCTCAAATTATTTTAGTATAAATTTTACAAAAAAAAAACAATTTGAAGTTAAAACAAAGCCTTGGTGCGCTGGCCTTAGACCTTCAAGAAAATTCCTTCAAAAAAAAAAGACAACATAACAGGTAAGCTCCATCCAAATTGGCAAATTCTTCAATTATTGAATCTTGGCGATGCTTATCAAACACAATTTAGACATATAATAATATAGTAGTGAAGTCAAACAAAGTTTAACTAAGCAAATAGCGTAACGGTGCTTTGCAAACCTGTGGTTGTAAGTTCGATTCTAATCCATTTCAATATCTTTTGTGATTCTTCTATTGTATGATAGTACGTGAACAGAATAACATGACGTTTAGGCCTCTTCTGTCTATAAACTAATAAAAATAATTAACTCTGGGTAAGTGACTGTTAATGATAAAACCCATGTGTTTATATCTACTGTTCTGTGTTTTTTTCTTGTGATAGCCGTTGGTCAGGAATAGTCAGTAAGAATGCATCCGTCATTGTATCAGTGTTGTACCATTAGGTAGTATATTCAGAAAGGCTGACGTTTATTAAATAAATTAAATCGAAAAACTTCGCAAGCAATGGGAAATTGCTACTGCAGGCTGCGAGTGTCGACGTCAGGTTCAGTTGCTTCTCACAGGGACAACTGTACGTCGCTTGCTCCCGCGTCACCAGTCCTGACTATCTGTATATTTTGGCTGCTGAGACCAAAACTACAAACATAGTATACAGGGAAGTTTTATAACAATGTGGCTGTTATTTTAATATATTGTGTATTATAATATAATATAATTATCTTACGACTTTCACGGGAACGAAGTCGCGGGCAGAAGCTAGTACATAATATGTCTACCCTGACCTTACCACTTTCTGGGGCATAAAAACCATGCGGGCACGCCCTTTATGCCTTAGGTATTAAGTTCTGTTTACGTTTTTAGGGTTCTGTATTAAACAAGGAACCCTTATAGTTTTTCCACGTCCGTCTGTTTGTCTGTCCCCGCTATAGCTCAAAGACGTTTAGTAGTTCAGTAGCTGTAATTTGGCATAGACATACATATTAATCACGTCGACAAAGTGGTACAATATTTTCTTTAGGGTACCTTCCTTGCACGTAATGTGGGGATGATATTTTTTTTCTCGTCTATACGAGTACCATAGTGTGCGGTAATACCGGATAAGCCGTTCAAAAATATTGTCTGTGAACACCATTTTTCGATTCAATAATCCGTTAGTGTAATATTAAGCTTTAAAGTGCTCATTTTTGTTAGAGTCAAGTGCCCCTGCCGGCCAAATGGCTGTTTATGGAGAAATGCAAAAAAATCATGGCAGTTGTACATACAATGAAATTAAAAGGAAAACTATCACAGCTTAGTAGGCTTTACAAGTAAACGAGTAACAGTAATTGCAGTTGGAGAATCAACCGTGACGTAGATCGATGTATGGAGAACATGTTTTTCAACTACAATGTTGAGTTTGTTTTTTGGGATAATTTTATCACCAAGTAGTCCCGACTATGAAACCTTTCATTGTGCGTGGTCCGACACGCACTTGACCGGTTTTTATTTTTTATTCCTGCTTGAGTACAGTTTTCATTGTTTTGTTGGTATGTGTGTTTTCTACCTAATATATGGCAAATAATTTAATTCAATGTTTTGTGTTTCGTAAAGTTAATTACTTTGCATACAATTTGTACAGAATCAACTTTTTTTAACTGAACAGACTGCTGCTGGGAAGTTTGTTGCACTACTTCTTCTGCCCAGCTAAAGCACTAGGAAGTGGTGAAGGGCGGGCGTTTTTGGGGGACTGTCTTATGTAATTTTGACATTCGAAAAGTGCTGATTCTCAGACTAATTTGAATGAATGAGTTTTGATTGATTAGTTGCTCATGGTAAATTCAAATTAATCGTATCAAAAACATTTAAAAAATATGAATTTGATTTGTCTTGCTCTCTTTATGTTCACTTTCCAACAGTCTCGATCAACCTGCTTACGGGAGAATCCACATGGAATCGAAGTCCTCCAAATAATTAATTTACAATGTACTGTACTTGTACGCACTCTTGCACTTCGCGAGGCGTTGTCGTCATGACGGGAAACACCGCAGATAATGACAATATAGTCATGGAGTGTGGCAATGCGTGAGAGATGGAGACAAGTGTACCTACTGAGTATATGGTGTGACGATGTTGCCAGGTGTAGTGATAGTGGGTAGTCATTGATTGCATCGGGAGGCTCAATTCGCGGGTTTAGAAAGAAAGACAGTAGATGCAAGTTCTCGATTGTACTTTAAATTGTGATTGAAACAAACATTAAACTTAGTCTTCTCAACTATCTATGTAGGCAATATCAAGTCAAATTAATAGGTCACGAATTCCATTAAGTAAATCGATATCTGCGCAATATAGGTAGTCCAGGATATTTTGATACCAAAATAATTATGATGTACCCAAATGTTAGCATAGTGATCATGATTAACTTTGAAGTTAAGATAATGTTTTCCAAAACATCATCATACATTTTTTTATAAAGAAACGCTTCAAAGAAGAGTCTTAATGTTATGACCACAAAAATGTAATTACTAATTAGCTCCGACGAGAAACCTATTTGTCGAGTTTTAAGCATCAAAGACGTGAATTAACCGGTGCTTGATTATTCATCAGCATTTTCCTTATATACGTACAAATATACCTTTAATAGAATAAAAGAAAATTGGAACGATTTGTAAATTGGATTTTACTATAAATCACTTTGATTTCTACTTATGCGTGATTTGCTGGGTATCGTCTTTGATAGGCTCCTCTAGACTTAAATTTCAACTTTCACGGCTCAAAATTGGAAACTGTTGATGAATTTACATTACTTGGACTTACAATAGATAAACACTTAAATTGGAAAACACAAGTACAAAAAACCCGTTCAAAAATTTCAAAATTTTCATACGCTCTCCGCGAAATTAAAAAGACAACCAATCTACAAACTGCCCTCACTGCCTAATATGCGTATGCCAATGCATGGCTTAGCTACGGCGTAACTCTCTGGGGCAATAGTACAGATGCACCGACACTCTTCACCCTACAAAAGAAATTAGTTAGGATCTTGGTAAGTATTGATCAAACTGACAGCTGCAAACCCTATTTTCTAAAACACAATATTCTAACCCTCCCCAGTATTTACATTTTAGAAACATGTAAATTTGTCCGTAAGCATCAAGATTTCTACACAAAACGCGAAGACATCCAATCACAGTACACACTTAGGTACCGATCTAGGCTAAACATACCAAAATCCAAGCTAAAAATACATTCTACAAGTCCCTACGTAATGTCTATAAAAATATATAATAAACTGCCTGACGTAATAAAGAAAGAAGAAAAGTTAAATATATTTATAAATAAACTTAAAACATTACTGTTAAACAAATGTTATTACTCCTTAGACGAATATTTAAATGATAAACATAAATAATAGGAAAAAAAATATTAATAATAATGTAATTTGTATATGTTAAAGAAATTACTAATATAATAATAAATAATATACTTAATAAAAATAATTCATAACAAAAATTAATGATAATCACGCAACTTGTAGGTATGTTTAAAATATATTAATATAACATACTGTTATCATTATTAATAAATAATTTAATAATAATAATTAATTATTAATATAACAATAATAATAATGAAATGAAATAATTATTCAAAGAAAAACAATTTATACCAAAAAATAAACAGCAATATAATACATATGTACAGGTATATAAAATTAGTTTAAAATATTTAAGTACTTTTTCAGATAAAATAATAAATAAATAGTAGATAGGCGAATTGTTAGTATTATATTTAACGATCTCCTGACTTTGAGTATATGAAAGTTAAAACTCTCTATATGAAAGTTAAATCTCCTAAAACGCGGCTTCCTCTCTCCTACCCTCTTGCTGTGCCCTACAGGGTCCATAATGATCTCAATTATATAGTTACCACCTAAGTACACATTATGGTAAAGCAATAAAGATATTGAGTATTGAGTATTGAGTATAGGGTAGGTAATATTATAATTTAGTTTAACATGTTTCTGAAGTTACAGGATATTTTAGACATTGCTTTTTTGTTTTAAAAATAATAATTCAAGCTCTGAAACGATCACGGTGTGCCTCAGGGCGATATATTAGGTTTCTAATTTTCGAAGCAACATTATAACTAACTTTTAAAAACTAAATTCTCAAAAGCTAATTTATCTTATTTCGACGTCATCTGGCAACACAGTGAGCCGAGTTACACAAGTTGTTTGGGCTTGTCTACGTGATCTGAATGGTCATGACATGTGCGTGCGTTGCGACGCGACGTCGCGATTGATACATATTTATATTTTATTACTGACAACATGGATCTGTGACGTCACGCATCAAGGCAACGACGATGTAAGAATAGAATTGAGCTACTTATTTTCTGGTACTCTGATAGTTGGGAAGTAATAGACGAGAAGTCGCTTAAGGCGCTGACAAGACGCACATGATCAAAATAGGCTTGTAAAAAAATTGCCAAATATGTTTAGTTTGTGGTACCGGAAAAAACCAAAACATGTTTTGAAAGAAAATTTCGATACAAACTAACGTTAAACTAACCTCTTACCTTGAGTTCTAATCCAAAATATCTGTATGAAATATCAACATACGTTACGTATTTAATTAATAACAAAAACGTCTTATTTAAACGCAGAACTTGGTTGTTTTTTATTTTCGAATACTCAACTCAATTTTGAGTAAATAGATAATTGCTTCATATTTTGCAATAAATTACAAGCGTTGTGTCATGGCGGTTTTGTTTTTCTGTTCAATCTGACAGTGACCGCGGTTTAGGTTGACTACACCTAAGCCGCGGTCACTGCGTAAATAGTAGTTTTAAAAACATTCAATTGCCTGCACCTATTTAAAACTATTTTGAGGGTGTAAACAGTGGAAAAAATGTATTAAACACTTGTTCAGGAGTGGGACAGAAGAGAACAGCAAAAAACATAAAGACTATTTACCAAATTACGTGTGTAACGTTTATTAGAGGTAACTAAAACATTGTTTTACTTTGATGGTGAGTAACGCCTTTAAATAACCCAATAAAACTACGTTCTGCTCGTATTTCCTACTTACCTTGATTTTCCTTGTTCCGTTCATGTGGACCGACCCATATACAGCAATCAATGTCTACGGTTCGTGATAAACGTTCCCATTAGGTCATTGCTGCTGCCTATTGCCGCATAGTAATCTAATCAGTGGAAAAACTTTTGAAAATGATGATGATTTCTGCTCTTTTACTTGTTTAATTACTAGTTTAGATAGATAGATAGATAAATAAAACATTTATTCAGTGCACACAAAAGACATAGCACAATACACAATATCACAATTCATGGATAACAAATTAAAGGAATATATATCAAAACAATGTGCCAATATACAAAAAAAAGAAAAACATGCTTAAAGAAATAGAGTGACATTATGACATTCTTCAATTAATTATCGAACAAGGTGCGGTGTGCGTCTCAAGGTTGCACCAAATGGGAGTCCAGCTCAGCATGTGTCAGGCAAATATACCTGACGCTGATATTCTGCTGGATCCCTTATTTTTTTTTTTTGGATGGGAAGTCATCAAATAACTTCTCCCGCTCTGGGCGGAGCGGGAGGCAGACTCTTACTGACTAAAACCCACGCGTATTCCTTCCGTTGCCTGTGTTGCGGGGGCCTCGGTGACCCATTAGTACCTTCCCGCGACCCTGGCAGGCATCGGCCCTAGTGGACCCCTACATTTGTGCTGACGACATCTCTTTGAGGCGCGCGTAGAATACAACGCGCCGTCGACTCGGGCTTGGTCCTTACCGGACAGTGAGCTACCCATTGCTCACCGTACGCATGCCTACGGTGGCCGGAAATCCGCCCGGGATTCTCGACGCCCAGGGCTTCTCCTGCAGCGGCTAGGGGCGAGAGGGCGCGAAATTTGCGTTTTCCTCAACCGTTCCGCCTCCTCCTTCGCGAGTATTACTTCTTCGCAGAAGGAGGTGACGGCTGCCCATGTCCTCTCGCTCCGTATCATGGCCTGAACCAGGGCCGGACGCGAGAGATCTCTGCCACCGATCGCCTCCACGAGGATACGGCGGTGCTCTGCCCAAGCCGGGCAGACCTCCACCGTATGCTTCACCGTGTCCTCCAGGCGATCCACACAGTGGTGACACCCGGGCGTTTCCTCCCACCTTATCAGACACAGAAACCTTCCGAAGCTGCCGTGTCCGGTGAGGACCTGCGTCAGGCGGAAGGTGAGGACGCCGTGGCGCCTCTCTAGCAACTCCTCAAAGAGGGGACTTATTGCCGCAATCGTGGCGGGCCCAGCACTGGGTTGCGACAACCGTACTCTCCATGTCGCCATGAGATCCCGCCGGAACTCCGTTCGCTATGCCGCGATTTCTCGCGGCAGCGGAGTTACGCCCCGGCGTTTCGCCTCCTCGCACCACTCCCATTGGTGCGCGAGGGTTTTTGCCTCCAGATCCCATGGCAGCAACCCAGCCTACTGGATCCCTGCAGTGACATACGGACGTAGAGCTGACGAGATAAATTGGTGTTGTGACAAAGTGTTATGTGTGGAGTGAAATTATGTAAGTATACCCGCAACTTAAAATTATGTATTCTACAGTAAAGTTTTGTATTGGGAAGCATTCTTGTTCACGAATGTGTTGATTGTGTTTTGATTAATTGATTATTTAGAAAGTTATATACCTAAATGAATAATCTTATTATAGTTACAGTGGCATAAGTGTGAATAAAATAAACGATCTGGCGACAAAAAAAAAATGTTTACAATAAATAGTTATAGGTGAATAAGATGTGAATTACAACTATTACAACACAATATCCACAAGCCATAATTCTAGCAGCCATCATTTAAAATCTCATCGCTTCTATGGTGCTGCCATAGAAGCGAAAAGTGAAGAAAGGAATTTAATTTAATTATTCAACTTTAAAATAGGCATCGAAAGTAACAAGAAGTACATGTACATAATAATCATATTTAGCGAATCAATCACGTGATAAAACTAGTGTAGGTACCTACAATAAGTAATCAGAGCAAGTGACATAGAACCACAGATACAACTACGAAGTTTAGAACAACGGACGTGAGGTGCAGTCGCCAAATATCAGTGCAACGGATACGAGTTAAGCAACCACTTGCAAGCGCTACGGGGAACTGAACGTATACGGAATATCATATAGGCTTAGAGAGTGCGCACACTGGACTACTGACCAACAGCGAGATTTGCGATAGCAAGAATGCCAATGAATGAATGAACCTGAAGATTATATGCCTAGAAAACGGTGACTACTGATGAACGGTGCAACCGCACATTGCATATTTGCACTCCCATTAAAATTGAAATAGTATTAATTTCCATGGCAGCTAATAGAGATGTATGGAAGAAGATAAGCTACGCGAACCAAAATAAACAAAGTCAAGGTCATCAGGATGGTGAATAATGCTTGTCCCTTCTTTTCAAGTCTTCATTTAGAGCAGTGATTTAACAAACAAAAGCAACGTTATCAGTGCATGTGTGTACACTTCTCAACAGCATAATATATACCAAACAACGTAGTTACGTCAACAACCCGATTAGTATTCCGTGCAAGGAACAGGGCTTTACGAATATTTGTGGGCTCTACTGTTACTTCATGATAAGGTTCCTTTAATCTTTAATTCACCGAAGTAAATCAACCACATCACATACCAGACTAAGAGCTTCCACGAATCATGTTGCTTAAACAGTTCTATCATAAGTCAACCCCACTCCCGTTTAGTGTGCGATGCGAGAAAATAGCGGATTACAATAAATGGTATAGTATGGTGCATAGCTTTGAGTAGACCTGTTACAATCCAGAATCTATCATCGTCTTTCATGGGTGTTGAGCTTTGTTGATGCTCATACTCGTAGATCAACAAAGCTCGTCGTCTCACAAGAACTGTGAATGCCTTTTAGGATAATCACTACTCATTTTTTTTTTTTTTTTTTTTTTTTTTTTTTTTTTTTTTTTTTTTTTTTAAAACGTTGCCCCACACTAGGAATTTCTTCCTGTATCGTGAGTGCGTTTACAAACATAGAACTCACAAACACAAACACCCAGACCCGGAACAATTACTTGCAGATCATACAAATATTTGTTCCGTGCGGGGATCGAACCCGCGACACGCTGCGCAGCAGTCGATTGCTCAGCCATTACGCCAACCGTGTCGCCAAACCACCATTGAAAATGTTATATGAGTAAATGTGAAGGACACCCTCGCCAACATAAGAACTAGATAGAGTATGTCTATATTCAGAGTTTATTGATAGAATCTCTTCGAAATTAACCTCGCTGTATCAATGGTACAAAAATCACATTACAATATTGAACTGGAGACTATGGGGCTGACGTCATGAGTCGACCCCGACTGCTTCCCGACCGATCCTTTACTAAACACGTTCAAGTTCGAAGTGTTTCTTATACATATAAAGCCCGCCCTTCAAGGGCCAAGGCTGTCTACCTAAGTAGGCGGTATTCGCTGTGTTCTAGAAAGAAAATAATGAAAAATTGTTTATTCTGCAGAAATAAGTACGTCTCTTATTTCTTTATGCAATTTTGCGGAGTTTCATAGACGAATGATTTCGATTTCTTAATAGCTTGTCATCAACAGTAGTAAAACACCTTAGAGTTTATTAATATAAACTTCCTGCAGCACCAACTAGTGACAGCAGTATCATAGGGGGGTATAGGTACTCTTCTAAGCTAATAAAAACATGAATAACACTTTCCTCGTAACAATTTCCTTTCCATTTTCCCCTGTTATTGCGGGAAAACCGATGTTTCCTTCGTCATTTCACATTCCACTCGTGGCTAAACAATAACAGCCGCACGTGTCGATCTTCAAGGTTAAGCAACGCTTGCCGAGGTCGGTCCGTGGATGGGTGACCATTCATGACATACCGAGACACATCCACGCCTCAGAAAGCACGTTAAGCCGTTGGTCCCGACTGTCATTCGTAGATCTTTGACATTCTTTAGAAACCCGAAAGTCTGAAAACCAGTCTTGCCAAGGGGTATCGTGTTAACCAGTAACTGGGTGGTAGAGGTCAGTCAGGCAGTCGCTCCATGTAAAATACTGGTACCTAAATACATCCAGTTAGATTGGAAGCCGACCCCAACATGGTTGGGAAAAGGCTAGGCAGATTGATTATTTCGTTCCCACTTTCCATTCAAAGAGGTAACTTTTTCACCGCCGATTCAGCAGACTCCGTACGTAGAGCAGTATTGTACTGTGGTATGTTTATTTATTTGTTGAGCGAGCCGCCCGTCTAACAGCCTATTGGTCAATTTTATTAACCTACTAGCTGTTGCCCGCGACTTCCTCCGCGTGGAATTTACTGTTACGAGTAACTTGAGAAATTTAAATATCGTGATCTAACAGTTGATACAGTTGAAGTAGTTTTCTTATATTCATTAATGATAAACTGCCCACCTCTATTTCAATCTTTGTATAACAAAAGGTTATTGCCTAAATTTTGGGCGAATTTTTATCATAGATTTTTTTGTAAATCACATTTACTGTTTTCCCTTCTTGAGCTAGTATGAAAAGATTGTCTGCATTAATGACCCGCGAGCAACCCACAATCGTCGTGGTTATGGATGGTCACCATTTAGTAGTGCTTTCGAGATCTCAGGAGGGTTGTCAAAAATGCACTTTTTCATTTGAGCAACACCACTTGTTTCTTTTTGCCACTTCATGGCTTTACAAAACTGATAGTTTCGAGCATTCCCCCGATTGAAGCAAATGTAGCATTGTTAATATTTTTTAAGTAAATGCCCTCATTTCGTTATCTACCCGACGAAGGACCTCATGCCCCGTAACTACTTCTTGGGTATTATCAGAGTCTTCAGATAAGATAAGATAAGATAAGATAATATTTTATTTGCTAAACATGTGTCATACATACAATAAAAGAAAACAGTTGCATGCAAGATGGTAACAAGAACAACATTATTAGGTACAGCATGTTTGCCACATGATGTGACGTGCAAATGTCCAGAAATGTTATTATTTAAGTCTGAAAATACTAAAATACAATAATCATGTCAAAAATAAAAATTAAAAAAAATAATAAAAATAAAAATTGAATTATTCCATTGGAAATTAATAAACACAAAATAATTAATAATAAAATCAAATAAGCTATTATGTCAACACATTTTTTCCTCTAGGAACTCATTAATGTTGTAGTATGCTTTATTAACTAAATAAGTCTTAAGTTTACTTTTCAAGTGTACATTATTAAGCTCCTTCCAAGTTTTTGGCAACTTATTGTAAACAGTTGGAGCCATATGAAAAACAGATTTGCGCATAAGTGCAGTCTTACAGGAAGGTACACATAGTTGGGTTTGGGCACGCCTCTTCCTGGGAAATTGATCTGCTCTGCGCGCAAATAATTTAGGATTGTTCCTGACAAACATAACAGATTCAAGAATATATATATGGATGGTGTGACTGTCTGTCATGTCTCCTAATTAATAACAAAATATTTTATTCTAAATTCTTATTTTAACATTGTCTCACGATATTAGGCTCTTACAAATACATTAAATCTCTATTTTATGGGCTGACAGCTTGACGTGTTACCGTAATTAATAACAAAACATCTTATTTCTTTGGAAATGTGAAACCTTTTAGAAATGCATTCCATTTATATTTTATGGGAAACAAACTTTAGACAATTAACAACGGACGGGTCGAAAGCAATAATTTAACAAATTCTAAAGATACGACTAAAGTATTCGATTTCTTATCGCAGAGCACAATAGTAGTGCACATCTGTTTAGGATGATTTGGGCCGCGGGCAAAACCCAAACAGGCCCTTAAAACAATCGAGAAAGGGTACAAAAAAGGCAATAAACCTATTCTGAGTAATTCGGTTGGCATGGGAAAAACACCACGCTCCGGTCGTTTTGGAGATGGAACAGAGGACGAAAAGGGTAGGGCTGAGGGGAGTCGGTGATGAGCCGCGACAGGGTTCGGACGTGATATCTAGCGGGTTAAGTTAGGGAGTTCGTGAAAATACCACGAGAAAGAGCGGTTGAATTAGGCCGAACTAGGAGAGATAGAACTAGGTCGATAATAATGACACAATATTACTTTGGAGAGATCGCGATAGTGAAAGTGTTATCAGTTTAATTAATACGTTAAATTGTAATAATAAGTGTAGATTTAGACTAGGTTATATTAGTCAAGTATAATGTAAGTTGTGTGTAAGGCGCGCGAATCTCAGTGAGTGTATCTGTGAACGATTGGGTGAGTGTTTACTATTCTATTCCTCCTTATTCCTTTCTATGACGATCGAGGTATCCTACACCAGCGTTTGGTTCTAGGGACTCGGAGAACGCCTTCCATTGGGTGTGACATTTAACAAGAGACGGTAGACTACTCTACCAACAGACTATAGACAACCACAACCAAGACATGACACTTACGGCAGTCACACCGCTTATGGAAGGCTGAACCGAACTAATACTCGCAACTCGTTAGGGCCAATTTGAGCTATAATGCTACTTTGTAATTGTTTACGAACACAAACAAACCAAATGCTAGTGATGGCTATCTTATCCCTATGGACTGACTAACTGCAGGATATTTTACATTGCCCTTGATGTATGCAGACTCTTGGTAGAGGGGGTAGGCTTCACCAAGTTTCCTAAACTGGATTGATAGTTCGTTCTAAGGAACGCTAGGGATTGTGTCTCGTTAAACCACATCTGGCTATCGGCCTCTCACAAATTATCATTAGCGAGACACAACATTTGGATGCCCAGATAGAAACGCTCCGATGCTTGACTTAGTCGCACGGCTGCCGATTACATTGAAAGCATCTTCTAATGGGGGAGATTAAGAGAGTGAGAAGTGACGATTTGGAATAACCACTTCGGCGTATAGCAGGAGCAATTGTAAAGAATTCTACTACCGACTGACGATGCGGTACGCTTGTGCAAGTTTTGTATTGTCTTTGTAACGGGTGATTAGGCCGTTATAAGGGGTTCATTACATTAGTTCGCGCCCAGTGATTGCTGGAACGTGTCTCGCTCAATGACAGTTGAACTTCGCAGTACTCTGCCTTAGGATTGAGTAAGACATGACTAGAGCTTAGGGAGCGTGGCTTGTTAGAATCGTAGCAGTGTCCTTAGTGGTCCTATGCGTTCAGGTCTAACAATACACGCGCGACGCTGTCAACTGTTGTAATGCAGTCCCACGTCACTTGGGGTGGGTCTGTAATTATTGTAAAGAAATCCATTTACGTAACTTAGAGTAATATACTCGTACAGCGCAAGCGTTACGTGTCACATACCTACCCTTTTATATTACTGACATGTCCTCTAACTTTCATAATCAAAAGAAAAGTAGATAAATTAGATTCCTTTCCATAACCTGTGAATTCCCAACCTTATTTTATATTGACATTGTTTACTTGTAATCCCTCCTTGTCCTAACTATCCAAGACGAATGCAACAAGATGATTTAAGACTACGGAAAGATACAGACGTTGGAGTCTAGGCGAGTTAAGTTAGGAGGCTTGGTGAATACCAAGGGCCATGTCCGAGTGGGCTGTCGCTAGATAGCGAGTATGAGTTATAGTTGGGTTAAAGCCCCGATTAGACTAATTTAGTACCTAATATAGTGTGCGTGTGTGAGTTTGTTGCGACGACTGGGAGAGTCTTTTATTATAATATTTATCCTAGTCTGATAGTATAATTAAAGTTCTTGTAACTAAACAGACAGAGACGTGTTGCTGGGGAGTTTGTTGCGTCACTTCTTCTCCCCAGCTCAAACACTAGGAAGTGATGACGGGTGGGCGCTTTGGGGCTGTCTATAAATCTTTAAGAGAGCTGATCCACAGCTCTATTAATTAATCATTCTTGAGTTTCGATTCTCAACTCTTATTATCTAGTAATTCTTGAATGTTGTATTCTCTATCACAAACCAATAATTCGGTTAGACTGATATGAACACGTGTCTTGCAGATATGCTTGTTGTGCAAAGGGTGAACTTCCAGGGGTTCGGGAAACCACATCTATCTCATATCCAGTCCAAGGACTGATAGGGACCATGTCTCCTTAAGAGCATGATGCCGACGCAATGCCGCTGAAACTAGCCGCCCCGTTGTTAGACAAGGACGGTCCACACGGTTGCCGCGTGGAAAGCCGCTTCGTCACGCTTATCAGTTTGAAGGAACTGCTAGGGACCATGTCTCCAAACGGGCATGATGCCGACGTAATGCCGCTGAACAGCCGCTTGCGTCACTTTATGGAAGTGTTGCTCTGAGTACTCCAAGTACAGATGTAAAGTATCGTGTGAGTAATGCCTGACCAAATACCTCTTACGCTAGCGTAAGAGTTACTCACAAATCTATATAATAATATACTTAGCATTATTCTATTATTTATTGTCTTTCTAAACCACATCCAACTTCATAACTATGAATTCCTAAATCTTATTTACTATTTATTTCAATCCTTTCCTTGCTCTATTAACACAACAAGGCAAGAGACAAGGCGTTAGACTTCTTCATATTTGGAATTCTTATCTCTGTCGGTGGGAGAGTGACCAGTCTGGAGACGAGCTCTACAGAGTCGTACGGTGGCGGGGTGCGACTTTCCCTCAATATGAGGGACCGACCCAAACATTCATATTAACAGAATTAGGAAAAACGAAAATTTTATCGGCCTAGGGTTATTTAGGAACAGTCACATGTGGTGCCGTGACCAGGATTCTCGTCATTAAATGTACTGATTAACCTCAGTGCAACGAGAAAGGACAACTAATGGGTTACTACAAAAATAACACAACGTAAATTTTATGCTTTTATTGTTAGAGACGTCCTGAGTTACGAGAACAATGATTACAGTTACTTCTGGTTAATTAGGTTACGACTTGATAATGGTGGTTGAATTCTTTAAGTACTAGTAGTGGGTTCAATTCCTACATGATTTTGTTAGTTGATGTGCTTCGATTACATTATGATGAATATTGGGTTCGATCTATTTATTTATAAGTGCTTGAATAACTGTGTCACGGCTTGTGGGTTCAATTCCCGCATGGATAGTTTATTGTAGGGCTTTGACGCTAATGATAGTGGGTTCAATTCCCGCATACAAGGACGTAAAAATTTCTAAGTAAGTTATGGTATGATTGTTGTTGAGTTTCTATGCTACTGTAGTAATGGTTTCGAGTCCCTGCTAACGTGAGTTTTGTATCTTACACTTTATGAACATGGAATGTGTTTGTGTGTTTGAGATTTATATGTTTGTGTGGAGTAAGCTTAAATATAAGACACACCCTTGTTATGGGTAAACGTAATACTTTTAGTAAGTAAGCGTCAAGCTTACAAAATAACAATTAATTTACCAGGAAGGTAAATGAATCCAAGTTTAGTCTAGAACTGTCATCATAAGAAGTAAACATAAATCATTCCAACTATGTAGTCGGTGGCGTATGCCATATAATTGAATAGATACTCGTGTGGCCTTATTTCAAATTCCAGGATATTTAAGTATCCATTTGGCTGCAAGTACACTGTCTGAACCATTGGTTTGTGCGTTACGCTTGGTTTAAAGCTTCATCAAAATCAGCTGCCATCGGCTGACTTCAACAGCAGTGGCTGTAGCGTGGCTCCTATTACGAAGCTAAGTTTTACTTTCATTAGACACTAAAGTTACCCGTAATATGGTTTTTGTTATCTAACTTAATATTATTATGTTTTGAGTTATCACTTCAGATATACTAGATAATTTTCTTGTCAATATTGTATGAGATGCAGCGATAAACATATCGACCGATCTATTAGATATTAAGATATTATGTTAAAGTTATCCTCTTCACGCATGAAACTTCATTCCAATAGCCCTTATAATTGCAGGGAGGAATTGACAATCGTTTGTCACACTAAACCAATAATTGGTTGCACAGTCTAGGATATCTATATTTTCTAATCAGAATAACTTCTTAACTCTGATTGGAATTCAAAAGTGCTCTAAACCTCTTGGAATCAGAGGGGGGCGTCCAATTGGAATATAATCTAATATGTTCATGTGCGGACTATTTCAGTTACTCCTGGATATGGCTGCGGGCAGCTGACTACGCTGACTCAGCATCGAGGTGCATAAGGAGAGGCCTCTGTCCATCGGCGACTGCGATAGGCTGAGTTTAGAACGTGGGGGCACTGTAGGTAGCGTGCCACAATAACACAAATACTCTTGAAAGAGATCCTGGTATGTAAAACTACATTATAAGCATGCACAGGTCATCTGATATGAATTGAAGCGCGGTAATGTAATTTGAATTATGTGACAGGAGTATTTTGAAGAAGATTATGTTCAAGTGTCATAGAGAAAATAATAGTATCAATTAAAGATGCTTCTGCGAAACAGTACTAAATTATAGCAGACATTGCATCCTATTCTGATCTTATTGGATTGATGTTACAACTGAAATACCTATAATTAATTATTTGACTAGATGAACATAGCAGACCTGAATATTTTATAATACTGACATTGAAAGGCAGAGCTTATCTTATCGTGAAAGCTCATCCGCTGTACTGCGTCACGCGTCTGATTTTCAGAGGGGGGAATGTGACTGTCTGTCATGTCTCCTAATTAATAACAAAATATTTTATTCTAAATTCTTATTTTAACATTGTCTCACGATATTAGGCTCTTACAAATACATTAAATCTCTATTTTATGGGCTGACAGCTTGACGTGTTACCGTAATTAATAACAAAACATCTTATTTCTTTGGAAATGTGAAACCTTTTAGAAATGCATTCCATTTATATTTTATGGGAAACAAACTTTAGACAATTAACAACGGACGGGTCGAAAGCAATAATTTAACAAATTCTAAAGATACGACTAAAGTATTCGATTTCTTATCGCAGAGCACAATAGTAGTGCACATCTGTTTAGGATGATTTGGGCCGCGGGCAAAACCCAAACAGGCCCTTAAAACAATCGAGAAAGGGTACAAAAAAGGCAATAAACCTATTCTGAGTAATTCGGTTGGCATGGGAAAAACACCACGCTCCGGTCGTTTTGGAGATGGAACAGAGGACGAAAAGGGTAGGGCTGAGGGGAGTCGGTGATGAGCCGCGACAGGGTTCGGACGTGATATCTAGCGGGTTAAGTTAGGGAGTTCGTGAAAATACCACGAGAAAGAGCGGTTGAATTAGGCCGAACTAGGAGAGATAGAACTAGGTCGATAATAATGACACAATATTACTTTGGAGAGATCGCGATAGTGAAAGTGTTATCAGTTTAATTAATACGTTAAATTGTAATAATAAGTGTAGATTTAGACTAGGTTATATTAGTCAAGTATAATGTAAGTTGTGTGTAAGGCGCGCGAATCTCAGTGAGTGTATCTGTGAACGATTGGGTGAGTGTTTACTATTCTATTCCTCCTTATTCCTTTCTATGACGATCGAGGTATCCTACACCAGCGTTTGGTTCTAGGGACTCGGAGAACGCCTTCCATTGGGTGTGACATTTAACAAGAGACGGTAGACTAATCTACCAACAGACTATAGACAACCACAACCAAGACATGACACTTACGGCAGTCACACCGCTTATGGAAGGCTGAACCGAACTAATACTCGCAACTCGTTAGGGCCAATTTGAGCTATAATGCTACTTTGTAATTGTTTACGAACACAAACAAACCAAATGCTAGTGATGGCTATCTTATCCCTATGGACTGACTAACTGCAGGATATTTTACATTGCCCTTGATGTATGCAGACTCTTGGTAGAGGGGGTAGGCTTCACCAAGTTTCCTAAACTGGATTGATAGTTCGTTCTAAGGAACGCTAGGGATTGTGTCTCGTTAAACCACATCTGGCTATCGGCCTCTCACAAATTATCATTAGCGAGACACAACATTTGGATGCCCAGATAGAAACGCTCCGATGCTTGACTTAGTCGCACGGCTGCCGATTACATTGAAAGCATCTTCTAATGGGGGAGATTAAGAGAGTGAGAAGTGACGATTTGGAATAACCACTTCGGCGTATAGCAGGAGCAATTGTAAAGAATTCTACTACCGACTGACGATGCGGTACGCTTGTGCAAGTTTTGTATTGTCTTTGTAACGGGTGATTAGGCCGTTATAAGAGGTTCATTACATTAGTTCGCGCCCAGTGATTGCTGGAACGTGTCTCGCTCAATGACAGTTGAACTTCGCAGTACTCTGCCTTAGGATTGAGTAAGACATGACTAGAGCTTAGGGAGCGTGGCTTGTTAGAATCGTAGCAGTGTCCTTAGTGGTCCTATGCGTTCAGGTCTAACAATACACGCGCGACGCTGTCAACTGTTGTAATGCAGTCCCACGTCACTTGGGGTGGGTCTGTAATTATTGTAAAGAAATCCATTTACGTAACTTAGAGTAATATACTCGTACAGCGCAAGCGTTACGTGTCACATACCTACCCTTTTATATTACTGACATGTCCTCTAACTTTCATAATCAAAAGAAAAGTAGATAAATTAGATTCCTTTCCATAACCTGTGAATTCCCAACCTTATTTTATATTGACATTGTTTACTTGTAATCCCTCCTTGTCCTAACTATCCAAGACGAATGCAACAAGATGATTTAAGACTACGGAAAGATACAGACGTTGGAGTCTAGGCGAGTTAAGTTAGGAGGCTTGGTGAATACCAAGGGCCATGTCCGAGTGGGCTGTCGCTAGATAGCGAGTATGAGTTATAGTTGGGTTAAAGCCCCGATTAGACTAATTTAGTACCTAATATAGTGTGCGTGTGTGAGTTTGTTGCGACGACTGGGAGAGTCTTTTATTATAATATTTATCCTAGTCTGATAGTATAATTAAAGTTCTTGTAACTAAACAGACAGAGACGTGTTGCTGGGGAGTTTGTTGCGTCACTTCTTCTCCCCAGCTCAAACACTAGGAAGTGATGACGGGTGGGCGCTTTGGGGCTGTCTATAAATCTTTAAGAGAGCTGATCCACAGCTCTATTAATTAATCATTCTTGAGTTTCGATTCTCAACTCTTATTATCTAGTAATTCTTGAATGTTGTATTCTCTATCACAAACCAATAATTCGGTTAGACTGATATGAACACGTGTCTTGCAGATATGCTTGTTGTGCAAAGGGTGAACTTCCAGGGGTTCGGGAAACCACATCTATCTCATATCCAGTCCAAGGACTGATAGGGACCATGTCTCCTTAAGAGCATGATGCCGACGCAATGCCGCTGAAACTAGCCGCCCCGTTGTTAGACAAGGACGGTCCACACGGTTGCCGCGTGGAAAGCCGCTTCGTCACGCTTATCAGTTTGAAGGAACTGCTAGGGACCATGTCTCCAAACGGGCATGATGCCGACGTAATGCCGCTGAACAGCCGCTTGCGTCACTTTATGGAAGTGTTGCTCTGAGTACTCCAAGTACAGATGTAAAGTATCGTGTGAGTAATGCCTGACCAAATACCTCTTACGCTAGCGTAAGAGTTACTCACAAATCTATATAATAATATACTTAGCATTATTCTATTATTTATTGTCTTTCTAAACCACATCCAACTTCATAACTATGAATTCCTAAATCTTATTTACTATTTATTTCAATCCTTTCCTTGCTCTATTAACACAACAAGGCAAGAGACAAGGCGTTAGACTTCTTCATATTTGGAATTCTTATCTCTGTCGGTGGGAGAGTGACCAGTCTGGAGACGAGCTCTACAGAGTCGTACGGTGGCGGGGTGCGACTTTCCCTCAATATGAGGGACCGACCCAAACATTCATATTAACAGAATTAGGAAAAACGAAAATTTTATCGGCCTAGGGTTATTTAGGAACAGTCACAATGGCAATGTTAAAATTTTATGCATTATAAAGTAGGGTTTGCAGCTGTCCGTGGTTTTCAAATGATACATTGCTCTACACGGAAAAAAAGGATCTCTTCAGCAAAGATTCAGAGATATCAATATTCTCTGAAAAATTGTTTCAATCCAAGTAAATATTTTCTTAACGTAAGTAAATGTACTCTTGTAGTCCAAGAAAACCTGTTTACTCAAATTAAGAATAATAAATACTTGGTTTTTATTCTTGACTTAAGCAAATATTTTTGATTCAAGACTATAATAATCTTACTTGAAGAAAATATCTAGTTTTAGAAATAATATTCTTAAAATTAAACATAATAATTCTTCATTTAACTATAATGTCTTCGAAGAAGACAATAAATCTAAGACAAAATTTTACTTCATTCAAGAATATATACGAATCAATATGTATAAGGCATCTCTTGTGTGCTTTAAATGCTACTTTTCTATTTGTCGAGTTACCCTAAAAGATAACACCATATCTGAGAACGGGTTCAGCCAGACCGTAGTAAGCTGTTAATAACGCCTCTCTATTGACATTTCGTGACAGTAAGCACAATGCATAGGCACTACTACTAATTCATTTACTCAGACCATCTTTGTGATCATTCCCATTTAATTGTTGGTCAATAATTAGCCCCAGAAACTTAGTTGTATTAACCGTGTCAATTGTTATATTATTATAATATGTTATGTCAAGATTGGAAAATGTCAATAAACGCTGGCTAAAATGCATAATTACTGTCTTACTGAAATTAATTTTCAAATTATTATTGTCTAACCATTGTATAGTATTGATCAGTGTATTATTAATGTCATATTTATATAGGTCTTTATTATTACATGGTATAGTTATAGTACTGTCGTCTGCGAAAAGTGTTACAGGATGATCAATTGACTTTGGAAAGTCATTTATGTAAAGTGTAAAAAGTGGAGGTCCTAAAACGCTTCCTTGCGGAACTCCGTAGGATGAAATCGATATTCTGTTTAGTGAGTGACGTGATCAGATGAAATCGATATTCTGTTTAGTGAATGCCGTAATTGATCAGCATTCAAGCCGGCCTGACATTGTTCTTCTGTCTCTGCTCGCCGCGTTGCACTTTCTCTCTCCCTTTCAGTTTCTAAGAAAGTAGCATATTTATGACGCGATCGTGTATAGTTCTGTCTAGCTATTTCTAATCGTTGTCGGCATTGGTCATCTCTCTCTGAAGCACTGCTATAGTGGTCTCGATCGTTACATAAGCGTTCATCGTATTGAGTAAATGTTTCCGAAGTGCGAGACAACGAGTGGCGCTCACGATCAATGCTCAGCCTGAATTCTCTTTCAGTGAAAGTCTCGGAGGCGCGAGACAATGAATGACAATGACGGTCAACTGTCAGTCAGGATTCGCATTCTAAAGAGGTTTCCGAAGAGCGAGACGACGTGTGGCGCTCACGGTCGGTAGAAAATCGAGATTCGTGTTCTGCAGAGGTCTGTGCGGCGCGAAATGATGTGGGGCATTCACGATCAGTGCTCAGTCGAGATTATCTTTCAGTGGAGGATTCCAATGAGCGAGATAGTCTTTTTCGCCCACGAACTGTAATTATTCGAGACTCTTCTTCATTTCTCATTGCCGGATTCTCGGACACGCGACGTGACGACTAATGTTCCCGCTGAGAGCTTAGTCGTGCTTTCCTTTCATCATTACATTCTTGAGACCTAATCGTTTTTATTCTTTTTGCTACTCTAGTATTAGAAGACAGATTAGAACATGTCGAGTTTTTTTTTACAAATCTGAATCTTAGACCAATGTCAAAATATGAAGAAAATGAAATCAAATTTATTTTTAAACCACAAATTAAAATATATGTAAATCCGTGTTATCCTAGCCAATTCAGTTTTTTAAAAGTAAATCCAGATCAATTTAATAAAACCACAGACACACGCGGATACATGCGCCCGAATTGGTGCCGAAAGAGAAAATCCAACAGTGCGCTTTTATTTAGGAATTTATTTAGATGTCGGCTAATGTTAGTGAACACGGGCATAAGAGACGGTAACGGAGCGTCTTCGGGCGTTAACACGATGTCAGGCAAAGTCAGGTCCAATGGCACCTGCCTTTGGACCTGGTATATAGGTAGGGTATATACTAGTTCGATAAAAGCCGCCATCCTATCTGCGGGAACGCTTTTCCTTCGCCCGTCCTTATGATGCACTTTGTTAGTTACATCTTAGAAATCTCCTTAAATCCCACTCATCCAACTTCTACTCCTACTCCTGCACTGTGCGCGCGGTTCGTTTGTGTAATTCACTTCCACCGGACATTAGGGACTGCCAAACTGTTGCAGTATTGAAAAGAAGAGTGAAAGAACACTATCTTTCCACTTCGTCATAATTGCATAGGTATTTATTGTTTTTAAATTATATTATAATATAGATATTTACTTTAGAAGCCTATATAGATATATTTATGTATCTACTTTCCTATCGCAGGTATGCTGGAAGAGATTTCTTTAGAAATAAGCATCACCTTTGTACGTATTTCTATGTTCCTTTCTTTATATATATGTGTGTGTACATAAGCTGTTAAATAAATAAAAAATAACAGTTTGGTGCTAGCACTAGTGATTTAAAATCTGGCGTCGAACTTTGACTTCGGTTGTTATATGAACAAATCGAAGTCAAAGATTGCATCTCTTACACACACGGCACACCACATTAAGTTATAGCGAAGTGTTTTTATCAGGATTTCCCAAACGTTCATAAATTTTCAGCCGCATCATTACTCAATCAATCAATCAATCAATCAAAATATTTTTATTTCACATAAACCTACATTGGCACTTATGAAACGTCAGAAGCTAGGTGCACGGTTCCAATTGGTCGTTTCCTATGGAGAAGAGCCGGCAAGAAACTCCACGGTTACTCTTTTAAAAATAATTGGCTTTTACAATGTTTTCAAATTACACAAATTAGGTATGGGAGAACAGTGTAGGCCTGTCGAAAAGTACTTAACAAAAAAAAAAAAAAGAGAAAAGGAAACGGTCTAAAGAAAAAAAGATCTAGTCTATTAAGACTACAACGTTCTCACATTCACAACGTACACAAGAATCCATGTAAAATAATATTAATAATATTAAGTCTGAAAGTACTCAATCATTAAATCAATCATACTAAACATATTCTGCTTAAACAATAAACTGAAAAAAAACAATGTTATTTATATAGTACATAACATTATGTTGTGTATCCATGGACATTAACATTACCTTCATTTTTATACAGTTTATTGTACCCGGGTATCAAAAACATGTATAAAATACTAAATTTAACTTAATGACACCGGAGCGGATTATGATGCACATGTTCCGAGCAACAGTTGCATAACTAATGTCCTCTTATATAACACTCGGTCGTTGAGGAAAACAAGTACTGTATATAATGCTACTTCTTGTTAGTTGTATAATAAACGTAGGTACGTATGTATGTTATCTATAACGCTCATAAGGGTATTAAAGAAGTGCGTTAGTACAAATAGCATCCGTTTCTCTCAAGGAAGGATCACATTGAAGCGCTATGTAAGAAAGTTAGGTTCATCGTATGCCCTGTATAAACTTGCTCCATCAGTTAACACAGATGCACTACTCACAGCTTATCAGGTCTCGATGCATCTGAATTAAGATACGGTATTATATTTGGGGTAATTCTACAAACAGAGAAGCCGCTCTTAAAGCGCAAAAGCGATCCATCAGAGCTATGTTTGGACTACAAGTAACGAACAGTTGTGTACCATACTTCAAAAAATACAAAATTCTGACGCTCTCGGCTTTGTATTATATTTATGAAACAGCCTTATTTGTAAAGTTAAATGCACACTTGTTTCCCAACCTTATATGTTACGGGGACGGCGAGCCAAAGCCCCACAGGTTTATAACAAAATTCCAAAATCCATCAAAGAGTTAAATTTAAATGGATTTAAAAAGAAACTGAAAGACCTGCTACGTAATAAATGTTGTTATGATTTAAAAGACTATTTTAATAATACTTTGACATCCTAGAGTTTTTTTATTCTTTACTTTGACATCTAACTCTTTGGTACATTAAATGATACTTGAACATCCTCAATAAATTTTGTGTGTATAGGATATTATTTTTAACCGACAAATCTCAAATTGTAATTGTAATTCGTAATTATACAATCAATAATGTTAATACTAACCTAATACTCTATAACCTGTAATAATTGTATGTACCTAATATTTGCATGCCACACTTGGCAGGATGTGATGATATCATCGACTAAACCTAAGACCATAATTATAATGTACCATATTCTGACAAATAAATGATTATGATCCATCTTTCTCTTTTTCGGAAGTTAAATCTCATGTCAACTTATAAACTAAGATTAGTTATCGTTGATTTTTGTAAAGAAAATGTTGAAATAAAATAAAAACGAACAGAAACTATACGAGTGTAATATAAACCTAACCTGTATTTATTTCAATCGCAAATTAGAAGCAAAGATACCTACTGTAAGAAACTGCACAAAGCAATAGTCTCGAGATTCCCATTTTCATTATAATTCCCATAATTCATAGTTGTTAGCAATTTGTATTGATCGACGAGACATTGTGTAACGTGTTCTATTGTTGGAAAGAAAACCTGCAGGAAAAAGTTGACATCGACTCAAGAATGTGCGATACTATTTCATTGCAACATTTGTATTTTAATTTCTTCTAACTGCAGTTCCTGGCTTAGCAAATGAAATAATAAATACAGCATTTGTCAATCACAAAAGGAAATGTCTAAGTACTTGTGTAAGTAGTCACACAAGTACCTCATAATTTCCTTTTGATATCATTTTGTTTTCATTGTATTATCTACATTAGCGACATCTAGTTTTCCCTAAGGTCAAAGCGGTCACCTTAGTGAGTAGTTGCTCGTTTTACTTCATACAAAATTTACATAATTATCACATAATAGTATGGTATTGCGCAAACATTACACGACATCACAGTGGCCATTTATCTAGATTTGACTGACAGGAATTAAAAGATGGGTTCCATGAGATAAGATTAGGGTTTTTATAACAAACTGCTACGTAGAGTCAATAAGTAAATGCCAATAGGATAATCTAAAGCTTAATCATTATAATAAGTCGGATCTGTGGCTAATAATCGGCTGATAAATTGATTCGGTTAACATAATTACCGTAAAAATATGTGATCATGTGAGATTTGTGTTATTACTGACGATACTGGAGAGACTCGTGTTGGGCACGGTTTAAAAAAAAAACATTCATTTATAAAAATAACACATCTTTTAAGATTTGATCGTAAGCCATGCCTACTTAACGGGAGGAAACGCCCGGTTGTCACCACTGTGTGGATCGCCCGGAGGACACGGTGGAGCATACGGTGGAGGTCTGCCCGGCTTGGGCAGAGCACCGCCGTGTCCTCGTGGAGGCGATCGGCGGCAGAGATCTCTCGCGTCCGGTCCTGGTTCAGGCCATGGTACGGAGCGAGAGGGCATGGGCAGCCGTCACCTCCTTCTGCGAAGCAGTAATGCTCGCTAAGGAGGAGGCGGGATGGTTGAGGGAAAGGCAAATTTCGCGCCCTCTCGCCCCTAGCCGCCGCAGGAGACGCCCTGGGCGTCGGGAATCCCGGGCTGATTTCCAGCCACGGTAGGCGCGGGCTTGCGGACGGTGAGCAATGGGTAGCTCACCGTCCGGTAAGGACCAGGCCCGGGTCGACGGCGCGTTGTATTCCACGCGCGCCTCAAAGAAATGTTGTCAGCACAAATGTAGGGGTCCACTAGGGCCGATGCCTGCCGGGGTCACGGGAAGGTACTAATGGGTCACCGAGGGCCCTGGCAACACAGGCAACAGGAAGGAATACGGGTGGGTTTTAGTCAGTAAAAGTCTGACACACCCTCCCGCTCCGCCCAGAGCGGGAGAAGTTATTGATGATTTCCCATCCACAAAAAAATAAAAAAGCCATGCCTACTTCTTCGTAAATACAGCTTTTATCAGTATCTTCCAAAAATCTGGGAATATCTAAGACGTAGTACAGTCAACGAACAACGTATCCCGTTCGATCCTAAACTTACCGAAACTCGATTGGATCCGACTCGACGTTTTGAATAACGAACAAGTTCAAAGTATCAAACCCTCCTCCTCGTGCAGTATGTAGATTTCTTTCCTTTTGTGAGTTCTTCTTAACTAAGTTGACGTAACTTAGACCTTGAAATTGTTTAAGGAAAACATTATTTCCGTTAGAGGATTATTACCTACATACCTATTAAGAACATTCAGATACAACTATCTATTATAGTGTAACTTTATTTTGCATATTACATTGCATGATATTCATTACCAGCGCAAATACATTTATTCTTACAAGAGTAGTTTGATTGAAAAGCCTATTACCTAAGGAAGAAAATAAATTATACGAAACACCGAGATAAATACCTAATGGCAAACTCAGGCGGTAGAGACAACCGTATCGACAACTGTACCAAACTTTCTACACCTTTTAATAAATCGCTTCGACTGTTGAAGGAAATATAATCAGAACAGCCTTAAAAATAAATAAATAAAAATATACACAATTTCAGGTCGTGAGAAACATACGTCTTGTTCTTGTGGCTGTACACGCTGTATCATATCATAATAACTTACCCTATAATCTTCGTGTAGGTACATACCTCTTTTTGCCGGTAAGTTCAATAGTAAGCATATTGGTACATAAATATAAACTAATTAGTCACTAACATAATCACAATAAACCACAATTTTCCTTAATCATAGAGCACATGGCCAAGTATTTATGTTTACAGACACGATATTGTAACTAAACAATGATTTTGTTGTAGTTATCAGTTTTAGTATACCGCCAAGCATTCTAAATAACTCAAACCAGAAAAATAGATTATAGATTGAGTCAGTCCTGACCGTACTTTGCGCAAAACGTCAAACTACAGCTTGTTACAACGTCCAAAGCATTGTCTATGGCTATGGCAATGATACCTAAAGTGGTCTATATCGACCCTCAGGGGTCGACGACGACCTACAAGGGGTCCATGTGAGTGAAACAAATAATTCGGGGTCCGTGACATGTAAACGCTCCGTGACATGTAAATCTGCTTTAGTGAGATACACTATCGTGGACCCCACGATAGTGTATCTCACTAAAGCAGATGGTGACTTTAGTGTTGACTTTCCATTAATGGAATAAACATACACAGGTGATTTGTTGCTAAGTTTTTACCCGAAAGCGTAACAAATAGTTATACTATTCTTTATTTAAAACTAAAACACAACATGCTTATTAACATTAACCTAATTAAATTAAACCTAAGTTAAAAACGTTTTAATTCAAGCCGCAATCTCATCTCAGCGACCTTGTCATGAATGTAGGTAAATTGATTTAATTTTTGACAGATTGAGACAGATTAGAATGCAAACGTTCTTAAAAATACAGGAATTGCCTCTCAGAAATATACCACCATAAACACGTACCTACTCACTAAGCCTACCATCATACCTCCATATTACAACGAAACCATACCAACTGTACTAATTAACCGATCACTCACAAAGCTCTAAACACTAAGTAGGTTGTCCACGCTCGATTACCCCGCCCCCCGCCCAAAGGGGAAAGCCGGGAAATTGTAGATGGAAAACAGGAAGCGGTGCATGCAGGGTTACCCAGTGGTTATGAGTGGTCGCGGTCGAACGGACCCCGGGTGAAATTATGATTGTACGCCGCCGAGCAGCGGGCCGTGAGGGAGTTGCGAGGTAGAGGTACTGTGGCAGGACAGAGGTGTGCAGGTGATGCTTGTGTGATGTGTAGGTGCCTATCAGCATAAATTCAATTCGCCTAATGACTAGACAGACACCTTAGGCGAATTGAATTTCGTTTACCTGCATGTAGGTATAAGTTTTTGGTTTCAGATTAGGCTTAGGTCTAGGTTTAGGTTAGCCCTGCGACAATCTCTTGGGATCGGAGGAAGCCAGGAACAACTTCTTCCACTAACGATTCCGTTACCTCGGTTAAACACACGCAATAACAATACTTTCTGCCAACATATCTGTTTCATGAGCGTACAACAGTTAACATACATTCTGTAAAACCGCGCGGCCGCAGTTCGGCTTCCAAGAAAAGTTTTTAATTTTCCGGAATTAAATGTAAGCGCGCGTACAGTCACTTCTGAAAATACTTTTTATATTCCCTGAAACACCATAAAAACTTTGATTACAGATTCGCACTAGGAGTTTTCACAAAAAATCACCTTTGTGTAAATATCAAAACAGAAATGGTTTAATATTTTACAGATTTTTCCATGTTGGACACAAATACATACATAGTATAAACCCGCGTACCGGTTCTAGGAATCAGGGGGCATCCATTCATTAATCCATTAACAAATAGTTATCTGATTCTTTGTTTCTGATTTGAAAACTGCAAAACAAATCAGGACATGAGTTAGTTAACAAACGTCCTGCAAGATCTCTCAAGCTACGAGTACTTGTTGTACTTGCTGAACAAAAAGTAATTATATTACTCAGTATGAAAAAAAAGTTTTACCTTTCATACGGGTTGTTTATACTAAAAAAATCAATCAGTCGGTCCGGACTGGAAGCCTTATAATATTTTGTCCTACCTGCGAATTAAACCAAAGTCACCAGCGGAGCTCAGCAGCATTTAAATTCACTGGGGCCTGGAGTAATAGTTCCATTTAACCCGAGTTTCCCGTAAATACACATAATGGTTCAAAGAGCATTTGGATACAGGATTGTGACATTTATTTTAATAACATTTTCTTCCCACATTCTCCTTTTATACAATTAATTACTTTACCGCAGAAAATGGTCCCATGTAGTGAAAAGGATTCGATATAGAATGTGTAGATAGGTAAAAAATTGAAGCTGAAACCCCTTGCAGTGGAAAGGGGTTTCGGCGCGGCACCTAGTGAGTTATGACGACGGAAAAGCAATTAAAAAATTTCGCGCGATATTCTATAATGTGGGAAATGTGACATGTAGGTATATCTTTTTGAAGCCAGAATAGCTGATCATGTACCTTAAGTTCTTCGTTCAATTCGTTCAATGTCACCATATGGGTTGATTATCCATTGTTGATTATCATTTGTTACTTTCTAAATTCGAAAGTCACGTAAATTGTTTACTCGAAATCAGTCCTATGCTCTTGTAATTCCTCATTATGCTCCTGTAATTCTAAAGTTTTGCCTTTTTTGTCCCTAAATTTGCTTATGTGCTTCGCTGTAGCCCTTTCTGGAAACATCTAAATTTGCTTTCACCAATAGACGATTTAGTCAAAACTAGTTTAGAAATGATTTTAAACATTCAGCTCAAAGAACCATTTTGGTTACAAGCATAAAATTTCGAGTGTTGCTTCCCCAGCCTTTTTGTCGTCCACCCATAGCACGTCACGTCTAATAGGTAATAAGGGCTTTGCCCACAAACTATGACACTGCGGGCTTGGAGAATGCCAAGAATGCTTTTAAAATTGCTTGCCCAGGTAAAGATTTTCCAGACAACCCAAAATCTCAAAGGAGCTGGAACGATATTTATTGCGATTTAACATACAAATCGATTCGAGCCGCACTTCAGGTACAGATCGCGCAAGACTTTTGGCGGAGCCAGAGAGTCATTCTGCCGTCAATAGCATAGTTGCAGTAAGTACGCTCTAGACGGTTTCGAGAAAAACGCAGTAAAAGTTTTGGTGAAAAAATCTACTATAAATCCTTTGTTTGTAATCAGATCATGATGGTTGATACCTTAAATAAAAGAGTACCTCAGCACCTATCTATTTATTATTTAGAAACCAATACTGAGTAATTGAAAGACAAAATAAATTCATTATCTTAGTTATACTTAGTATCTCCTAGAGGCTCTCTGATAGGTAACACTTAGCTTAAACACAGTAAGTGTGTTTTTTACTGTATTTATGTTAAGTAACCATATAAAATATATGGTTTATAAATTTTATTTTATCAGGCTGTAGTGATAATAAAATAGAGACTCTGAATAAGAACTTCTGCAGTAAGTGTACCCACTGTAATCATGCTTAGTGATGTAAAAAAAATGCTCGACTTACTGCAAATTTTGAATTGTCAAATTTGGTTTAAAAAGCGATTCAAATAAATGGGTAAGATAAAAACGTAGATCTAGTTATCGTGATCACGGCTGTATATCTAACTCATTTTTGACAAAAATCCGACTTACTGTAACTATGCTATTGAGGGCAGCATTGGCTACATGCCCATCCTTCTTCTTTGTATATGGACGTACCTTGGTGGATGGTACCTTCCTGGATCCGACCTCGCTTCGTCTGGCGACTTGTCTGTGGCTTGGGGTCATGGTATGCACTCCACACATATGCCCTTGTGGCACGGACGTGGACCGACTGGGTCACCACGCACTTTGTTGTCAAAAAAGTGCAGGCCGCTTTTCAAGACATGCGACACTTAATAACATAACCCGCCGGTCTCTTGCTAGCATCTAAGTGCCTGCTCTTCTTGAGGCGACTGGCATTGTCAGACATGATGACGGATGCTTGGGTGGGACGCTACCTGTTGTAGTGTGTTAATTTGAGGTTATCTGTGGTAGCTCCGGTTGGTGACTCGGCAAGGTGAGATGACGGCACGCCACGATGGACCACGTTACGATGCTCAGGAGCGATACAACGTTGAGGCCCTCTGCCTGGTGGCGTGAGATGCTTTCGCTGAAGATCTACGCGTTGCCAGACGATGTGTTTGGATTTGGTCTGAGCAGGGAGATGAATGGCCGCCCAACGAGAACGTTTGGTTTGGTTTCCAATGGTTTCCCTAAATATGATGTGGTTAAAAAAATGGGATTACCAAGCCGGGACTTTCAAAATAAATAAATTACATATCACTGGAACGTGGGACTCGTGGCGAAACAACGCCTTCAACTAATGGAAACGTACGCCATTACAGCACTGCCGAGCAGGAAGAATCTTCTAAAATAAAATTATGATTGGTAGATAGCCAAAATTACAATATCCGAGGTTAACAAATATGCAATACGTACCGAAAAATAAACGATGATTTATGCAGGAGTGTTATATAAAAAAGGAAACGACTGATTTCAAGTTTTTTTCTCGAGACAAACTTAAAAATTACTTCAGTGAAAAAATAATCTGATCTCCAATAAGAAAATATGTATATCAAATGACACACAACATAATTTTTTATACTAAAATTCGAACGTTAGAGACGTGTGCCAGTAGGGTTCCGCAAAAGAGGTTGAAATATGTAGTGTAAAGAAAACAGATCAAATACCAAAAAAAATATTGTAGTATTTATAATTCTACACTGTGTAGATACACTGGCACCGTCCCACCTCCAACGGACTACTTCTAAAGCACCCGCTTTAGAAGTAGTCCGCTGGAGGTGCAGCAGGCTGCGGCGGAAATTGCCGAAAATCTGAAACTTATAAAATATAGAGGCCTTGGCAGAGAGTACAACTTTGTGCCCTTTGGCATCGAGAACCTCTGTCTGTGGGGTCCCAGTGCGCATGTTATTTGCGGAAATCGCGGAACGTCTAGTTAATGATCGAAAAGCTGGCGGCTTTCTCGCGCACACTATCGTGGGGTCCACGATAGTGTATCTCACTAAAGCAGATGGTGACTTTAGTGTTGACTTTCCATTAATGGAATAAACATACACAGGTGATTTGTTGCTAAGTTTTTACCCGAAAGCGTAACAAATAGTTATACTATTCTTTATTTAAAACTAAAACACAACATGCTTATTAACATTAACCTAATTAAATTAAACCTAAGTTAAACCTAAAAAAGGCCCTCAAGGCATTGTACCGAGGATGCTGGTGGTATTTCCTCGCTGAATTGCAATGCTGATTCGTTGCGCGAGAAAGCCGCCAGCTTTTCGATCATTAACTAGACGTTCCGCGATTTCCGCAAATAACATGCGCACTGGGACCCCACAGACAGAGGTTCTCGATGCCAAAGGGCACAAAGTTGTACTCTCTGCCAAGGCCTCTATATTTTATAAGTTTCAGATTTTCGGCAATTTACGCCGCAGCCTGCTGCACCTCCAGCGGACTACTTCTAAAGCGGGTGCTTTAGAAGTAGTCCGTTGGAGGTGGGACGGTGCCAGTGTATCTACACAGTGTAGAATTATAAATACTACAATTTTTTTTTTGGTATTTGATCTGTTTTCTTTACACTACATATTTCAACCTCTTTTGCGGAACCCTACTGGCACACGTGTCTAACGTTCGAATTTTAGTATAAAAAATTATGTTGTGTGTCATTTGATATACATATTTTCTTATTGGAGATCAGATTATTTTTTCACTGAAGTAATTTTTAACTTTGTCTCGAGAAAAAAACTTGAAATCAGTCGTTTCCTTTTTTATATAACACTCCTGCATAAATCATCGTTTATTTTTCGGTACGTATTGCATATTTGTTAACCTCGGATATTGTAATTTTGGCTATCTACCAATCATAATTTTATTTTAGAAGATTCTTCCTGCTCGGCAGTGCTGTAATGGCGTACGTTTCCATTAGTTGAAGGCGTTGTTTCGCCACGAGTCCCACGTTCCAGTGATATGTAATTTATTTATTTTGAAAGTCCCGGCTTGGTAATCCCATTTTTTTAACCACATCATATTTAGGGAAACCATTGGAAACCAAACCAAACGTTCTCGTTGGGCGGCCATTCATCTCCCTGCTCAGACCAAATCCAAACACATCGTCTGGCAACGCGTAGATCTTCAGCGAAAGCATCTCATGCCACCAGGCAGAGGGCCTCAACGTTGTATCGCTCCTGAGCATCGTTACGTGGTCCATCGTGGCGTGCCGTCATCTCACCTTGCCGAGTCACCAACCGGAGCTACCACAGATAACCTCAAATTAACACACTACAACAGGTAGCGTCCCACCCAAGCATCCGTCATCATGTCTGACAATGCCAGTCGGCTCAAGAAGAGCAGGCACTTAGATGCTAGCAAGAGACCGGCGGGTTATGTTATTAAGTGTCGCATGTCTTGAAAAGCGGCCTGCACTTTTTTGACAACAAAGTGCGTGGTGACCCAGTCGGTCCACGTCCGTGCCACAAGGGCATATGTGTGGAGTGCATACCATGACCCCAAGCCACAGACAAGTCGCAAGACGAAGCGAGGTCGGATCCAGGAAGGTACCATCCACCAAGGTACGTCCATATACAAAGAAGAAGGATGGGCATGTAGCCAATGACTCTCTGGCTCCGCCAAAAGTCTTGCGCGATCTGTACCTGAAGTGCGGCTCAGAATCGATTTGTATGTTAAATCGCAATAAATATCGTTCCAGCTCCTTTGAGATTTTGGGTTGTCTGGAAAATCTTTACCTGGGCAAGCAATTTTAAAAGCATTCTTGGCATTCTCCAAGCCCGCAGTGTCATAGTTTGTGGGCAAATATTACCTATGAGACGTGACGTGCTATGGGTGGACGACAAAAAGGCTGGGGAAGCAACACTCGAAATTTTATGCTTGTAACCAAAATGGTTCTTTGAGCTGAATGTTTAAAATCATTTCTAAACTAGTTTTGACTAAATCGTCTATTGGTGAAAGCAAATTTAGATGTTTCCAGAAAGGGCTACAGCGAAGCACATAAGCAAATTTAGGGACAAAAAAGGCAAAACTTTAGAATTACAGGAGCATAATGAGGAATTACAAGAGCATAGGACTGATTTCGAGTAAACAATTTACGTGACTTTCGAATTTAGAAAGTAACAAATGATAATCAACAATGGATAATCAACCCATATGGTGACATTGAACGAATTGAACGAAGAACTTAAGGTACATGATCAGCTATTCTGGCTTCAAAAAGATATACCTACATGTCACATATCCCACATTATAGAATATCGCGCGAAATTTTTTAATTGCTTTTCCGTCGTCATAACTCACTAGGTGCCGCGCCGAAACCCCTTTCCACTGCAAGGGGTTTCAGCTTCAATTTTTTACCTATCTACACATTCTATATCGAATCCTTTTCACTACATGGGACCATTTTCTGCGGTAAAGTAATTAATTGTATAAAAGGAGAATGTGGGAAGAAAATGTTATTAAAATAAATGTCACAATCCTGTATCCAAATGCTCTTTGAACCATTATGTGTATTTACGGGAAACTCGGGTTAAATGGAACTATTACTCCAGGCCCCAGTGAATTTAAATGCTGCTGAGCTCCGCTGGTGACTTTGGTTTAATTCGCAGGTAGGACAAAATATTATAAGGCTTCCAGTCCGGACCGACTGATTGATTTTTTTAGTATAAACAACCCGTATGAAAGGTAAAACTTTTTTTTCATACTGAGTAATATAATTACTTTTTGTTCAGCAAGTACAACAAGTACTCGTAGCTTGAGAGATCTTGTAGGACGTTTGTTAACTAACTCATGTCCTGATTTGTTTTGCAGTTTTCAAATCAGAAACAAAGAATCAGATAACTATTTGTTAATGGATTAATGAATGGATGCCCCCTGATTCCTAGAACCGGTACGCGGGTTTATACTATGTATGTATTTGTGTCCAACATGGAAAAATCTGTAAAATATTAAACCATTTCTGTTTTGATATTTACACAAAGGTGATTTTTTGTGAAAAGTCCTAGTGTGAATCTGTAATCAAAGTTTTTATGGTGTTTCAGGGAATATAAAAAGTATTTTCAGAACTGACTGTACGCGCGGTCGGAACATTTAATTCCGGAAAATTAAAAACTTTTCTTGGAAGCCGAACTGCGGCCGCGCGGTTTTACAGAATGTATGTTAACTGTTGTACGCTCATGAAACAGATATGTTGGCAGAAAGTATTGTTATTGCGTGTGTTTAACCGAGGTAACGGAATCGTTAGTGGAAGAAGTTGTTCCTGGCTTCCTCCGATCCCAAGAGATTGTCGCAGGGCTAACCTAAACCTAGACCTAAGCCTAATCTGAAACCAAAAACGTATACCTACATGCAGGTAAACGAAATTCAATTCTTTCTGTCTAGTCATTAGGCGAATTGAATTTATGCTGATAGGCACCTACACATCACACAAGCATCACCTCCACACCTCTGTCCTGCCACAGTACCTCTACCTCGCAACTCCCTCACGGCCCGCTGCTCGGCGGCGTACAATCATAATTTCACCCGGGGTCCGTTCGACCGCGACCACTCATAACCACTGGGTAACCCTGCATGCACCGCTTCCTGTTTTCCATCTACAATTTTCCGGCTTTCTCCTTTGGGCGGGGGGGCGGGGTAATCGAGCGTGGACAACCTACTTAGTGTTTAGAGCTTTGTGAGTGATCGGTTAATTAGTACGGTTGGTATGGTTTCGTTGTAATAGGGAGGTATGATGGTAGGCTTAGTGAGTAGGTACGTGTTTATGGTGGTATATTTCTGAGGGGCTATTCCTGTATTTTTAAGAACGTTTGCATTCTAATCTGTCTCAATCTGTCAAAAATTAAATCAATTTACCTACATTCATGACAAGGTCGCTGAGATGAGATTGCGGCTTGAATTAAAACGTTTTTAGGAACGAAATTTATTATGTAAATTATTGGTTGTACAGTGAACTTTTACTAACTTTTTTATTGTGCAACGTTTTGTTTGAATAAATATTTACAATAGGTTTATTAATACAAAGAAAAAACCAATGCAACGTAAGTAAATGTTATGACATAGACAAACTAGCAAAAGGCTAGTGCAGATTTTGCAATTTCAACATAAAATTGCATTCCATTCCCATTGCTGGGTCTCAGGCCTCCTCTGTGTAAGAGGGAGTGGACCGTACCTAAGACACCACGCAGCTCAGTGCAGGTTGGTGGTAGTCAAATAATTATGTCTTCAAATATTTGGTCGACGTTCTACTTTCTCTCGAAGTGTTTATCTACTGTCATTTCGATAGAATTATCAGCCAAATCTACAATACGATCCCATATTGTGCATCAATGCAACCTGATAATTCCTCGACCTGCAATTCTGACCTTTTCCAGCCGGTAGTCACCGAGACATGACCTGAGGGCAAGCCGGCATGTGTCTCGCAGAGATGTCAAAACAATTAGCATTAATGAATGCTCGAGCTTGTGGTCTATGGTTAAGCTAGGCTACACGACAGTGCCATGGGTGTCAAATGGGTGGTATAGTCAGAGAGCGCCAAAAAGATGCATACACGGACAAAGAACCATTTTATTGTCAACAACCTTTGTACCATAAAATTTTATCTACCCTACAGGTGTCGGAGATGGTTTGTCGAATGCGCTGTTTTAGAAAACGGAGCTGTTTTGTAAAACTACTAGCGGTATGGCTAGTAGTTTTGCAAAACAGCTCAAAAGTCAAAGTCAAATTATTTATTTCAAATTGGCACATAAAGGCACTTTTGAACGTCAAAATTTACAAAACAAATAGAATTAATTCTAGTTGCCCCTTCTAAAAGGTAGTTTCGTATGGAGAAGAATGGGCAAGAAACTCCACCGTTACTCTTTTAAAATGTTTTACGAAAATTTTGTATAGGTACATTATATAATTATATGTGAAGACGATGCACCTAGAATAAAATTACTATACCAAAATAGGTAAAAAATGAATTAAAAATGAAGCAATGACAGATAAATTAATTATGTGATAGGTACATGATGCTCACATATTTACAAACATTGTAAAAGTATTCGTTTTCCTAAAAATAATAAATAAAGTAATAGGTCTGTGTGTGAGTTAAAGTAATCACAGAATTCAAATTCAACATTGATTTATTATTTGTATCAAATAATAAATTGTACAATTAAAATAGCAACCAGTTTGATTTTGTCTAAGACTCTAGATTGTCCTATGGGGCTGGACTAGCATGTTTCCAAGCATTCTTATTTTGGATATAATCCTCTAATTTGTAATATGCTTGTTTACAAAGTGTACTTTTAACATGAGTTTTAAATTTTCTTTCATTTAATTGCAATATATCACTAGGTATTTTGTTGTAACATTTGACACAGTACCCCATAAAAGATGTATGTACTTTAGATAATCTGAAAATGGTTGATCTATTTTATCTTTATTTCTAGTATTAAAATTATGTCTAACACTTATTTTATTAAAAAGATGTCGATTTTTTCTTACATACATAATATTTTCATAAATGAATTGGCAAGGTACCGTCATAATATTAATCTTCTTAAATTTTTCCCTAAGAGATTTACGGCGACGTAGATTATAAATGGCTCTGACAGCTCGCTTTTGCAAAATAAAGATGGAATCAATGTCAGCAGCCCGACCCCACAATAAAATGCCGTACGACATAATGCTGTGGAAGTAGCTAAAATAGACCAAACGCGCGGTTTCTACATCTGTTAACTCTCTTATCTTTCTAACAGTATAAGTAGCTGAGCTTAGCCGCCCCGCAAGAGATGTTATATGTGGTCCCCATAGTAGTTTCTCGTCTAGAGTGATTCCTAAGAAAACCGTTTGATTAATAAATTCCAGTTTTTTTACATTCAATATGAGATCACATTCGCTACTTCTAAAATTAGGTAATTTAAAAAAAAGTACCAAATTATTTACCGTATACCAATCTTGGACCTGAAGAATAGAGTTATTCACGTCGTCGTGATTTTGTGATCGTGGGTCTCCATTTTGTATTGCCATTGCGTTACGTTTAACAAAACCACATGCGCAATAAGCATTTGGTGTTGCTTCTAATGCCGAATTGATCGCAGTAACTAAGCTATGGCACCATGGCCAATTGGTTTAGGTTACGTTAGAACTATGACTAAGCGCGCGTGAGCCAAGCGAGCGGAGCGAGCGGTGCCGTGGCAGCAGCCGGCGAGCGCTACTTTTAAGTTGGCTACAGTAACCTGGCAATTTAGGATTAATTTCATAGAACTTTGATGTTTTCATTTGAGTTACGGTCTTTCTTACTCATATTAGTCGTTTCTGTTTCGGACGCCTTTATTTTTGTTACGGCACACAGAGCCAAACTAAAATCAAAATAAAAAAAAAAGAATTAGAACTCGTAATATCTACAATCTGACGTTTCAAGCTGTTTTACATAACCTCTAATCGTTGACCCGCTACATTGATAAATGCAAAACGTTTATGCAATTCTGCGTGTTAAAGGTTCAGTTATTATGAAACACCGCTAAACGTTGTCCAGCTCTTTTACATAACGGTTAACGGTAACGGTTTTTTAAAACAACGGATTCGACAATCCATCTGCGATATAGGTACAAAACAAAGTATATAGTAATTGAATTTACCAAAACCAAGTAAACATTTTGTTCTAAAATATCTAATAGACCCTATGGACAAAACAAGGTAATCTATAGTCTCACAAATATGTAAACAGTAATTAAATGAACTTTCAATCAATTCAATCATTTCAATCAATTCAAATTAACTTTTGAATTGATTGAACTTATAATTCAAACAATTCAAAAGTGCAACTTAGGGTGGAGGTGCTAACACCTCATGGAATGTTAATTACACGCGAATACCCGGTGAGTGACCACCAGCCTAAGTAACATTCGTTATAAACATTCATGATTTATTTATTTATTTTAGACTTAGGTAGATTACCTTGTTTGGGTTTATTAGATTTTTTGGGACAAAATGTTTAATTTGTTTCGATAAAATAAATTGTATACAAAGCTAACATATTTCATGCTTAACTATACGGTGGATGCAATGTTATGGAACAAAGGTTGTTGACAATATAGTTCTTCTCCGTGTATACATATTTCTGGGGCTGACTGTACTCCCGACAAATATGCGGGTTCGCACTTGTATTTAATTTAAAATTGTTTTAAATTAAATATGACGGTTTAAGGGTTTATCTAAAAAGTCGGTAAAAATAGACGCCATTAGTATAATGCCTTTCTATGTGTTTTTTGCGATCAAATTTAAATCCATAAAAAATAAATAGAGAGATTCTAGTATTTCCTAGATAGGAAGCCAAAAACTTGTCAATTTTAATGGAGAAAAATGATAGCTAGTGCTTGCGCGCTGATCGACTGAAATTATGTATTGTCATTTCCTTAGTTTTTTGATGTTGGTATAACTAAGTAATGGGATTAGGTTGGTTTTACTGCACTCCTCTCCCCCTATCCCATTCCTGCACATTGCCTTTCACCCGCGTGTGAGCGAGACCGCTACACCAATCAGCGCCAACACGCGGAATGTCGTCGAAATTCAAGATGGATTCGGTTTTCGTGCGTCGTCGCGCGCGCACCCCGTTGCGCCCAAAATTAATTTAACCAAGTGAAAATTGCTTGTATCGTCGGGACAGTGCATCATCATCGCATCAAATAAGGTCTCGTGCCACCTTCCTTTCGCCAACTACTGATTTGTTACCTAATTTCTTTCCTAACAGTGGTTGTGCATTCTTCCATACTTATTGTCGTAAAACCAATTCCAAAATATCGATTATGTGTTGCCCCGCGCATCCAGGTAGTGTTCTGCTAATGTCCCTAAGTAAAGTTTTGTGTTTCCATATAAAAGACGATCGATTATTTATCGCTACTTAAAACCCTATTGACGATACCAGCAACATATTTACTTTGTGGAGTTCAATAAATTGTTTGGAATTTAATATTTACTTGTAAAGTATTATATTGTTTTCAATTATTGTGAATGTGAAGCCTACGTGGGTCATTGTTGTTTTTTTTTTCTCATTTAGTATTAATCATGGTCTGGCAGTTTGAGTAATTTATGCGGCCTACCCAAATGTTCTTTCTTTGGTATTGTTCGTCGAATCATTGAGCTCCTTAAGTTCTGAGTTGAGCTGCACGATTACTTACAAATGCGTGCACTGACTGGACAGGTCCACTCAATCTGTGTGGTTCTTTCCTCAAAAGGACCATTTCAAACACCAATCTACATGGCCTTCACATGATCTGATCAAGATTATGTCTGGACTTTAAAGGAGACTGTGACCTCTGAGTTTGCTTCGGCCTTTCTTCTCAGAGTAGTCAGATAGGAAACGCCGACCTCATCTAGCTTTATTTTAAAAATATGATTGACGTGTAAGTGTTTGTACAAACCTAATTACAGAAAATAAACCATTTATCATTTATCATAAAAGTTTACTACGAGCCGACCCATAATAAAGACGTATGTATGAACTACGAGAGGTTGTAATCTCCCCGGGGAGGCACGTGCCGCGACTGTAACAAGTTATAAACTAATCCTGAATTTTAATATAGAGGCGATTACAGAGATTCAATGGACTGGGGAATATTTACTCTATGAATAGAAAGCTGGAAAATTAAACAAGTATTTGCGAGTGTAACGACCGGTTGCTATGTCCAAACGAATCGTTCTGCATACTAATCGAAGCTTTCAGATTTATCTCCTTGCCTTTTTGCCCTTTATTAATTGATCTTTTTATTTTTATTGATTCAAACAAAGGTTAGAAAGGTCTTCTAAGCTCACCTAAAGATTGAGGTTTTTTATTTACTTTTTTATTGAAATTCTACCAAACATCACATTTTAGTGAGTTCAGTGTACCTGTAGCTCATTAAAAAGAACATATTTGTCAGTAATGATACTCACGTTATGACGAGCCAGCCATGTTTGGTCTTGCTGAGTACGGTACCTAATATACCAGCCCGTAAACATCCCCTTAGTATTTAACACGGGCGTTCTTACAGGCTAGTAAAACAAAAGGATCTTTGACTACAGAAAAACTTTGTACAAGATGTAAGAACCAATCATAAACAGCTATTTAGAAGTAAACAGTTCTGATACTTACAAATTGTTTCATAAAGGAACGCCGAGCCGTGATATGACGCTCCCGGCGAAAAGCTGAGAAATTGCTTTCTTTATGAAGTTTACACCTCAACAATAATGTAAAGTGAAAGATTTCTAGATGATCAAAAGGGAGTAAGATGAAAAGTTGAGTTGAAATTTTGAACTTTTGACAAATTAAACCTAGCAAATAAATAAATACCATTGTGGACTTTACCCAATTATGTGGGGGGCATCTGCATTACAACGTAATGTGGTTATGCTTCTGTTATCCAACACTCGAATATCGATTACCATACGATAAGATTAATCGACTACGAAACCCTATGTAAGATTAATGATAGAAATGTAGACCCAAACCGAGGTTACAATGACTGGCTGCTGTCAGTACTCCTGTGTGCACAGCTACAAATCCTCATCATTCAAATGATAAACCATGTACACTTACACTTAGGCTTTCTCCCTAGATTTATATTCTGAATGACACTGAGTATCTAGCAGACTCCCGAGAAAATTACGAATATTTTTATACAAATAAAATCTAATAAAATGATAATATGTTGACGTAATATTTTGAATAATCTACTAAACACTTTAAAAAAATAGACTTCTTTTGCAATAAAATCTTGGCATTTATTTTAGAAATAATTTTATGACTTTAGTAAGTATCTCCCCACGCACTTAATACCACTTACTGTCTTCTAACTTAATATTTGAAGATAAAACGCACTTTTATTTAACAGATTTCGATAAATCCTAGCAGCATATAACGTATCTGTCTCTTTTGTAATCTTCACGCGTAAACAACTGAACCGATTTTGATTACATTTCGCAGACGGCTCGGAGCCTAGAGAAGGATGTAGCTTAATGAAATTTTATTTAAAAGAATTATACCGCGTACCTGAAGCCGTGAGATGAGATGAACTGGATATGAATGAGATTTTATAGCTCCCGACAATGTATGTAACTTCGTACCACAAATCCCTTGTTTTGTATTTATAAGTTGTGAATTGAGTTGTGGTAAATAATATTTATATTTATAGCGAGAATAACTACAAAATATCTTAATTTGAGCATTCTTAAACAAAACCTGAGAGCAGTAGTAGCCCAGTGGTAACGGCCGCGACTTACGAGTTGTAGGTCGTAGGTTTGAAACCAACAGGCGCTTTACTTTGTGTAAATTATTTTATCACCACTGCTCTCAAAACCGTGAAGGAAAACATCGTGAGGAAACCGGCATGTCCTAGAACCAAAAATTCGAAGACATGTGACATCTACCAACCCGCATTGGGCTCGCGTGGTGAATTACGGCCCACTCCCTCTTACAGAGAAGAGGCCTGTGTCCCAGCAGTGGGGAAATTATAGGCTGATTATGTATGTATGTAAACAAAACCTTAAACTTCGCACAGTTTATAATAATAATTTCCTGTGTACTTGGTTGGTCTGCGTGCCTGGGAAAGCACATCAAGCCGTTGGTCCTGCGCCCCGGTCGTGTCGGATTACCGACCCATCAGGCTATGAAGGTGACGGAAGAGAGAGTGCACATGTGTCTGCGCACACACTTGTGCACTATAATACCTAATATATCTCCCGCACCGATGGCTAGCCGCCGCTGAGATAGGCCGCCATGGCCGAAATACGCTCTGGAGGACTATTTTTACTTAGTTGGTAATTAATTGATATTTACTTTTTTGTCACTTGCTTCCTATTAATTTGGTATTAAAAATATACTTTTAACGTTGTTTTTGTACGCTCAGAAACATTCTTAGTGAGTGTTTATTATATAACTTTATTATTCCTCGTTAATTCTTAATGAGGAATAATAAAGTTCTTAAACCACAGCTTCTGTTGAAATTAAAATTATTTTAGTGTTTGTGTTTTCTCATTAATAACTTTGACTTAAGTTAACAAGATCCTGAAACAAAACAATACACTTTACTCAACTTAAGGAAGTATAACATAACAAAATTGAAGCTGGAAGCAAATAATATTATTGAACAATATTCATAAATGACGACTGCAATTTCCTTAGGTTTTTTCCTACATATAAGCGTAACCAAATTAGGATTATGTCGGAGTCGTAGCGAGTGAAAGCTGACAAAGCTATTTCTACCATATTATAATGACGAGGACCGAATATCGCTTGACCTATCTTCCACAGGACAGCAATCTCTTCTGATTTCGCCCAACTAATAATATATCGTTAATTTGCGAGAAGCTTGACATAATTCAAATAGACTAGTTTTTGAGTATGTTGAATTAAAAGTTTTAAAGCAGCGGTAAGAATGCGACGAAGTATAAAGTCACACCTCTCTAGCTCCCTCATTTTAGTCCTCATCTCATATACAAAAACGGTAGAGGCAACTGCAACCGTCGACTCGTCGACGGCACAGGCAGCTGCAGCCAACTTAAAATTGCAGATTTTTGTGTTATGTCACGCTTCTTGCCAATGAGCGATATGTCATGCCACTATGACTGACTAGCCAGTAAGCCAGCTATATGTAGTTAGTGGCGCACTCTATCTCTTTGGTTACCTTTGAAATGTCGTCGAAATCATCACAAGTACTTCGCGGCTCGTGTGGGCCCTAGCCGCGTCAAACAATAGTAAGAGGCCAATGACCTGTTGACATACATTGTCATTACTACTAACGGTCTCTTGTAGACTAATTCTGACTAATATAGGTAATAACCTATATTAGTCAGAATTAGTCTACAAGAGACCGTTACTAGTCCCAAGTAGTAGTATCAATAGATACTACTACTTGGGACTAGTAAGGGTTATTACTTAAGTTTGATGCGAGGTATTTAATATTAGAGAATATTTAGTACGTACTCTATGATCTAATTTAGTTAATGGTAAAATTACGATAAACGTGGACGTGGACGATACTCGTATGATTGGTTTTAGTCTAGAGTTGCAGATTAATAGGTACTTCATTCTTATGGGCATGTATTAAATGGATATTAGAAGTTTAATATTACTGATGCATGCCATCCATCGTTTCATCAATTTTTTTGCTGGTTTCAATATACAAATAGAAATAGAATATATCGGATCTTCCAGTAATTGGTTTGCGGAGGTCGGATTGCAATCGCTGTGGGTATAATATGATTTATAATACTCCTCCACATATGGCTCGATTGGAAGCCGATACCAATCATTGCTAATAGGTACTTAATTGACGAAAGAAAATACCTACAGTGGTGCTCATAAGCAGATTATCCCTTCAATGGATCGATAAATGTTATTTTTGTAAGTATATTAAGAGGATGAACATAAGGACCAAGGATCAAACATACGTCAGTTGACATTGACATCTTAATTTTCCAAATTTAAATTAAACTCGTGACCCAATATATAAATATCTATATCATAATAAAATATCTTTGCACAGTTACCGTTTAAATATATGACAATGATATTGCGTAATTGGGGGATTAAGAAGAACCGCCATCGTTTCCAGACGATATACGATGTAGAAATGACGGTGACATCACGAATATAATGAAGCTCAGAGAGGTAACCACTAGGTACACACATCATACCCTCATCATGTGCGGGCGAGCTAAAAGCTATTCATAGGAACAAAGAATCATGAGGAGGTGGAAATATAAAAGTGTACATATATATATAATAATAATTATAATTCATTTATTTCAGACATAGTCCATACGTTATATAAAAATAAAATCATAAAAAAAACACATTACCTACATTCAAATAACCAAAAGCAATAATTAAATTAAATTTCAAAATTACACAAATAAAATTACAATATAATCATAAACATAGGTATGTCAAATAATACGAGGAGCGGAGGAGGGGTATATACGAGTATACATATATATATAAAATATTTACACCCAATGAAAGGTGATAGCCGTAACATCGCGTAGAGTTGTAGAAAGAGACAGTGACACAGGTGTGAGTGACAGACAAAACACTTTACAAATGCGAACTCCATCTATATCTCAATTTGTCTTATTGTTAGTCTTGTACTTAAAACAAAGGACGTGCTCCTTTATTTTACTGAAATCTGTGAACAGTCACAGTATTTGACTAACGCGCTCCTTTGTGTTCACTTGATCACTTCATTTGTTTACTAATTTGTGACCACAGCTAATAATTACTCATTCTAATATGATGGCGCCGAGATCGTGCCAACCTCTTTTGACTAACAAATGTGCTCAGAATAGTGTTTTAGTATTTGTGAATTTTCTTGACGGCTCCTGCAGACAGGCGCAACGTGACAGCGGGACGCAATTCTAGTTGAACAATTTCTATGAAAACTTCATGGAAATTGTTTTATCGGAATCACGTTGCACCGTCACGTCACGCCTGTCTGCGGGAGCCATGAGCGATTTTTCTTGAAGAAGACAAATTATCTATTTATAACATTGTTTTCCTTGTTTTCCAATGTTAGACGTATCGCAGACAGCCTACAAATGAACGTTTTCATTAGTAGGTACCCAAACTGGACAATTTAAGCCAAGCTTAAATTGTCCAGTTTGGGTACCTAAAAATATACTAGTAAAAGTAAAATATACTTATGTGAAATTGTGTATACACAATTTCACATAAATATATTTTACTTGTAAAGGCAACTGGAGCCAATGCGAACATGACCCAATCGTATTTAGTCAATTTGGTATATCATTAATTTCAATTTGTGTTCATACATATTATTATGTGTTGTATACGGTTCGCGAGACGCGGGCTGAATTTGTTATGCAATTACGCCACGCCATTCTCCCATATTTTATCAAGTTACAGCTACATTCATAATGTTCCCTCATGTTAATAATTTTAGTGTTCAAAAGGTTTTCAAATAGGTACCTGTTAATTTAATACAATAACTACTGTGAACTTTGTACTTGGAATGGCAACAAAATTACAGAAATGTATTGACGAACAAGCTCGCTCTCTTTGATGGGACTTCTAAACCGATCAAAAAGTACAACAAACACAGTATTTTATGACGAA